>CM076854.1:120510770-121110770 GCA_039519185.1 Astragalus membranaceus | reverse complement strand
TATAAAAAAATACTTTGTTCTTTTATTTTCATTATTTTTTTATGTATTTGAATTGTAAGATGAGGGATAAAATAGTAATTTAAGATGAAGAAAAATAAAGCGTAAATGAAAAGAGAAATAGAGAAAAAGTTAGAAGAAGAAAAAATTAGTCACTCTTTGGTCTTCATATATATATATATATATAATTTCTTTCTCTAAACTCTAGTCGTCTCTCTCAATTTTCTCTCACTCTTCTCTTCTTTCTAGATCACCATTAAAGCGGGTGGTTGTAGGTCAGTTTTTGGCCTAAAATCACCCCTCTGAATCGTTTTTGTCTTTTTTATTTAAATAAGTGGTTATCACATACATCTGGTTTCTAGATTTCGTCGGCCGTTGGGTGCGGCGCTATTGTTGTTTGTCATCTTGGTGCGGCTTTTTGATTTCTCAACTTATTGCGGTGTTTGTTTGGTTCAGATCGGTAGATCAACTTCGACCTATTGCAGATTCAACCAATGACTAGGGCCTCAAAGTTACAGATCCGGAGACATGGGTACTCAGGTGACTTTTATTTTGTCACATTTGTAGGCATTTTGCCGTTTTATGCTATTAACTTGGGTGTTGTGACTTTTTACGCAGATTCATCCTTTGTGTTTTTAGCAATTCTGAGTTTGTATTATCATCGATGTAATCTATCAATTTGAATGAATGAATATCCTTTGATACTTTTTGTTGATTTTTTATTGAATTGAACGATCATATATAAATAGAAAAATAATTTACTTCTTCCCTTTTTTACATATATTAAGTCGTAGTGTTGCCTAAAGATGTCAAATTTGGCTGTCTAGCCCATCTTGCAAATCAATAATAGGTCTTCTTAGTCCAGCTAAGCCAAAAATAATAGCTCTTGAGACTGACCCAACCTACTTTTTTTTAACAAAAAACTATACACTCAAAAAAAAAACATTCAAAAAAGAATTAAAAAATGGGCTTGACCTAGCCCCTGAACTAACTAGGTGGACCTGAAGCGGCTTTCATTTTTATACGCCTCTTAGGATAGACTGATCAACAAAAACCCTAAAATAGCCTAACCCAACACGTCGCACCATATATTCAAGCCTGATAGGTTAGGCCAAAATTGACGTCTCTAGTATGACCTATCTTTGGTTTAGCGGTACTTAGGCAGAAACAATTGACTAATCTATAAATAGGTTCTTATTGGATGTTTGGTTCTTAAAGTGATGAGAGAGAAAAGAGAAAGATGAAAAAAATAGAGTAGATTAAGGTCTTATTTGATAAGCACTTTAATTAAGCGCTTATCTTAAAGTGTTAGATGTATAAGCTATAAGTCAAAATATTTCATATAAGCTACGCCTGCAAGGAGTTTTCAAAAACTATGATGAAGAGCTTATGAAAATAAGTTTAAAATAGCTTATTGTCATAAGTTTTTTCCAATAGCTCTCTAAAACAACCTCACAAGTACTTATACAAGTAAATAAACCTAAATAAATTTATCCGAACAGACCCTAAATAGGTTGTTCTGTATAAAAGAAAATTAAATGACTTATCCTCCCTCGTTTCTTTGAAATGATAGAAAATCAGAAAAAAAGAAGTTGTATTATTTTAGAAGTAGACTAAAATGTCATTGTTATTTTTCAATCATTTTAATTAGTTAAATTAGAGCTGTCAATGTTGGCTTAGACCAATGGATTGGTTCGATGGTCTAGTGTTTTGGTTGGATTAGGCTCACTAAATAGAGTCTCAACAAACAACCAGGTCTTATTGGCCCAACCAAACTAGCCAATGGGCTAGACTGGGGGCCTTTTTTAATTGTTTTTAATATGGTTTTGGTGGTCTCTGTTAAAAGTTGAGCTAGGTCAGACTGCGCTGCTGGCCCAGTGGTTTAAGTTGGACTAAAAAGCGCAACCCATTAGATAATTAGGCTGGCCCATCCCAATTCATTTTGGTATTTTGGCCCATTAGGTTGGAAGGGATCAAGTTAGGCAGACCGATTTGAAAATTCTAGTGAGAGTAGTTCTCCGATGACTATCGAGTAATTGTTATAGTTTTCGATCAACTCGTTGAATAAGTGACCCAATAATATTCCATCCAAAGCAGTTTATTTGCAGTTTTTGATTTGGTTTGGCTTGGTTTGCAGCTTTTGTTTGGGTTGGTTTGAATTTCAACATCTGTAGTCTACTATTCTACTATATATATATATATATATATATATATAATATGTGACATCACTGGGACCCACACATATCACTTTGTCTCTTCAACAATCAACTATATCTACTAGTTTGTATGACCCGTGCGCTGCACGGGTATACATTTTCTTTTAACTTAAAATGTGATTTTTTTTATTTGGGACTTAAAACAAAACTGGTAGCAAAGCATACCAATAAGTAATAAGTAATGACAACAAATTCAGAGACAAAGAAAATAATACCATATATGGATACAAATATCTCATAACATAAACTATTCAACCAATAAAGAACTGCTCTATACTAACAATTAACAAAGAAGAAGACTCATTGTGAGTTCAATGCATATCTCTTTGATGGGATAGATCACATTATAATAACGGGTTAAGAACCTTTGATACTAAACCATACATATATTTCTAAAGGAGGGCGAGAAAATGATTATAAACCAATCTGCAAAAAAACTTTGAACCTAAGGGCCCATATTTTTTTTCCCTCAACTCATATGAAGCAAACTATTTCTAAAGGAGGTCAAGAAAATGATTCATTGTTGGGAATTGTAAAAGATCAACCGAATCCCACTTTATTCAATTTGCAGAATATGAAATAAAAAAAAAACATACATAAAAGAATTGAAAATGCAGAAGAAAATATGGAAATAACAACAGCAGCTGATCCAGCTACCATCTTTGGTCTGCTATCTGCAGAATTGCAGTGAATGTTAAATTTCTCAAGTGAATAAAATCACATGCCAGGAAATCAACTTTTAGAGAGCAATTATATTACACCTTCATCAAGCACATAATCATGAACTAAAGTGACATGATATCATGTGACATAATCTAATTAGTTCGAAATCAGTTATGTTAACAACCCTTTAGGCAGTTACAAAGTTTTGCAATGAGCCACAAGAATTACATGCCCGCTGTGAGCTCCCATCTTCAATTCAAAAAAAACGACTGCATCCTAAGTTGAAAGAAATGTTACACTCAATTTCCTTGAAACTCTTATTAGAATTTGTTCCTAGGGTACTGAAACCCCTTGAAAAACTAAGGGCAATGAGGAAATGTCCTTATTCAGTAGCATCAATTTTCTGTAGAATTCAACTTCACTTTCCTGTACAACAAAAAAAGAATAAGAAGGAACTTCAAACTTTGAGAGTGTTACTTTATCAACCCAACATCATCACAGATCATACGCTTAACTAACAATCAAAATTTGACAGAGTTGACATCTTTAATTCAACTCAAAGCAACATCAATGAAAATAGTATAACAAGTTCAAGAGGAACCATTAATATATCTGTAAGAAAGCAGACTAATCTAAAAAAATTCAGGCTGACTATACCCATGCAAAATGTTTGTTAAAAAATTCATTTTCCATCTGTGAAGGGAAAAGAACTATAAACTATCAAATCCAACAATTTATAAAAGACACAACAATCAACAAACACATATATCATCAAATTTTCATAAAAACTACGCATAAAACCTCTACAGCAAATTCCATACAGAAACTGCTCTAATAGCAGCTCAGAATTCAAATATAATAAATTGCAAAAATAGCTTATCTCTAAGAATTACTAAAAAACGAATCGATGTAGTAGTATTCTCATAGAAACACAACCCATAAATTAGAAGAAAAAAGGATTGAATTTGGTTCTGGCAATTAGATAAGAGTGACCCACACGGTTGATGTAAATGCGGGGAATCCAAATAATGGTATGATCTTGGCTTTCCATATTGATTCATAGATGGTGTGAAGACCTTGTAGACAACAAAAGGCCCATTAAAATCAAAAGCCTTAATAACCCAAGGATTGATGAAAGAACCATATTTGGACACAACAAATTCAAATAGTTTCTAATTCTATACATCTAATAGCCTCTCAGAGAACATCTTAATGATGACAAACCTTGAGAAACATGAGAAGGAGAGTAGGTAGGCAACAATGATTCAAAACAATTGGTGCTGAAAAACATTTGCTTCGAAGGGCATGGAAAGATGGAGGAACCTTCAAAGTTATATGGAATGATGGATTGAAGAAAGCACGATGCAAGACCAGAATTTAACTCATGCAAGACCAAGACATCTTAAGGAAGCTGAAAGCACATAATACTACTATTAAGGCTTAGATCAACTACTAATATGACATTTTCACTTACTATTTTTTCATAGCAGCGTATGAATTTAACTATTTGATCTTGAACCAAAAATGAAAATACTTGTCAGTAATGTTAATGAATACCGCATGAGCCCCCTCCATCACGTCGTCCTTCAACCACCGTCGCACTCTCTCTCAATTACTAGGAATATACCCTTTTTAATGACCACAAAAACGTGTTATTTTAGTTTTCTTTGGGATCTGTTCATGCGGTTGTGGAGGAAATGTAACATTGATATTCAGGGTTGATAGTAACACTAATCAAAATTCAAATTGGAGGTAGTAATTGAGTCAAATTAATTAGCCTTGTAATGGTTGACTCACTAAATTAATGGCCAGCAAATAATCAGAAACGTATCCAGCAAGACAAATCAAAATTTCAATGCTTTGCCTAAAATAAAAAACGTATCCAGCAATTCATGGGCAAGTGCATTTACTAATTTGCGTTTTTATTGAACAGCAGCCTACGTGGATGCCATGGGGTCAGAATATGCTGACGTGTGATTACATCATCAATGACGTAATTTTTTCTGTCGGGTGACGTGTCATGCTTATGTGTGTGCTTCATGGTTTATATGTATAAAGATAAAGATAAAGATTATATAATTTATCAAACAACCAACTATTCTACTATATAAATATTTCCTTTACTTTTTAATAAATTGACACATCACCTTTTTTAAGGATAAATTAGTCATTATAGATTCTTATTCCCTCTATTTTCATTCTTAGTTTTACATTCATCTCCTCTTTCACACACTTTCACTTTTAGTTATTTCATTTGTAAAAAATAGTGATGACCTATTTTTTGTTGAACAAGTTAAAACTCAATTTAGTCTCCGAAAAAATGGGAATTCTTAATGACTATTTGAACTATTCTTTTTGACAAGAACTACTTGAACTATTGATAAGTATAAAAAAATATGATAAATATTTGTCATTGATACATAAAAAAATACATGATAAGTATTTGTCACTTTATAAATATAAAACAGGGACAATAATTGCTTTTGATACATAAAAATAAACACGGGACACGTTTTTTTATAATACGCATGGAAGAGTCTATTGTTTGTCCTTGATACATAAAAAATCTCTAGGTAAAATAGTAAACTACACCATTTTTAAAAAATTGACACATCACCTTTTTTAAGGGTAAGTTAGTCATTATATATTCTTATTCCTTACTTCATTTCTAAATTTGAATTTTAAATTTCCACCCTTTCACATCCATTTTCACTTTCACTTTTACCTCCATCACTTCTTTCACACACTTTCACTTTTAGTTATTCAATTGTAAACAAAAAACCGAGTGATGACCTATTTTTGGTTGAAAAAATTTAAACTCAATTTAGCTTCTCAAAAAATGGGAAGACTTAATGACTATTTGAACTATTGATAAATATAAAAAATGCGCGATAACTATTTATCATCGATACATAAAAAGTATGGATAAGTATTTGTCATTTCTAAATATAAAAATGTGACAATAATTTTTATTGACATAAAAAACACAGCACACATTTTTTAAAATACTCATGGACGGGATAAATATTTGTCATTGATGCATAAAAAAATACGGGATAAATATTTGTCGCTCATAAATAAAAACCAAAAGTTAGATATTTGTCTTATACATAAAAAAAGCACAGGACAAATATTTGTTATTAATAATCATAATTCACTGTATAAATTATAAACGGGACAAAAATGAGATGAAGAATCTACTACTATTTTGCTTTTGAGTCTCGACGGGAATGATATAACGGTTTTCATTGAGTTTGTCGATATAGTCTTCGCAGTATTTGATGGGAAAACATGTAATGAAGGGCTACATATCCTTTTGTCAATATACTATTCTACTATATTCTACTATTATCTACTATATCTATTATAATATACTCTTGAGTGTCCATTGCCTCCAATTGCTCTTCAGTGGCAGTGTTTTTCATCTGACGAGACTACTACATAGTTGGATCCTTATATAGGGCGTATCCAGTAGTTGTAGACTTAGCTCTCGTGCATCTGGTATCTAACTATTGATGTAATATTTAACGCTTTAAGTTGTATATAATATGATATATTTTAGGTTTATTTGTCTTAAAATTGTAGTTAAATGCTGAATTTACTTTATTATTTTTTAACAAAACAGATTTACCTCTTTATTAGATAAATTCATAGTTAAATATTTAATAACGAATTTATCTAACAAATACATAAGTTCGTTATGTAAAAAGTGTATACCAGATTTATCTATTTATTAGATAAACCCGTTATGAAAATATTCAAAATGGATTTATTAACTAAATAGAAAAATCCGTGTTGTTAATTTATAAAAAGAGATTTATCTTTTTATTAGATAAATTCATTTTACAATTTAATGTTAAACGTATTTATATAATTAAAAGATAAATCCGTTTTAAAGTTTTTCCTAAATAAATCCGTTTAATCAATTTTATAGGAGCAATATGGGAATAAAAAAAATGGTGCGGGTATGGAGTAAACGTGAGGTATAAAAAACGCAACCCTAAATTGGGTTACATTGATTTGAATTGAGGGTTAGGCTTGGCCCAATTTTCTACTTATAAAAGCCCTAGAACTAGAAAGAACGATTAAAAACACGAACTGCAAAGAATGTTTTGACCAAGGTTTTAAAAACCGGACCGGACCGGCCGGTTCAACCGGGAACCGGACCCCTAGCCGGTTGGTTCAACCCCATTTGAACCGCAGGCCAAAGAACCGCCCAAAACCGGAGAAGAACCGGATAGAACCGCTTTGAACCGCTTTGAACCGGGAACCGAACCGGGTTGAACCGCCCGAAATGCAATTTTTTATTTTTAAATTTACTTTTTTCTCAAAAATTTAATATTTTTTATTTTTTATTTAATAAATTACTTATCCGGTTGAACCATGGTTGAACCGGTTGAACCGATTGAACCATGAACCGGAGGTCTCGCCGGTCCGATTTTAAAAACGTTGGTTTTGACAAAAGAGAATAAAATAGAAAAAGCGCCTTCTTACAAATCATACAGACACACACGTTTTCTCGGTGGCGTGGTCTTGATCATTCGTATGATTTAGGGTCCTTAAGTTTCAATCTTCTTTAAAACTTTACAGATTAAAATTTTGCAGTATCACTCGTCTGAATTTGATTTTCTGATTTTTCAGGCCGTTTTACACTGCTACATCTCTTCCTCTCCTCTCTCTTGATTTTCAATTCCCTCTCCTGAATTCGTTAGTTTTTTTTATATATAATTGACTTCATTGAGGAAACGTATTTTGTCTCAAAATCTTGTTTAGGCTCGATGTTTTTGGGACAATTTATTCGGTTTCTACAGTAATGTAATTTCTTTTAACCATAATTTTTGGAAATTTCATACCAGTGGTTTATATTTGATGTCTTTTGGGCACGTTGTTGGGCATTATTGATTATTCAAGAATCTTCGGTTTTTTCTTTCTTTTTCTAATCAAGATTTAATAGGGTATAGAAACCCTAAAGGTTGATATTTTTATTGTGGTGGGATGAAATCTTTTTTCCGTAATATGAAAAGTGGTGGTATATATGTGGATATACTTTTTTCCAAGATTCTTGTAACAAATTTGATATGATGACCCTGTAGTAAATTGCCTTGTGAACTCTTTGTTCATAAGGTAAATGCTAGATGGTGGTATATATGTGGTTATACCTTTTACCATGATTTTTATGACGGACTGGATATCTTGAATTCGATGACCCTAAAGTAAATTGCCTTGTGAATTTTTTATTCATAAGGTAAAAGCTGAATGACAGTATATATGTGGCTATACTTTTTTCCAAGATTTTTGTCATGGATTGGATATCTTGAATTTGATGACCCTAAAATTCGACGACCCTTAAGTAAATTACCTTATGAATTATTTGTTCATAAGGTAAAAGTTGGCCGGTGGTATATTTGTTGCTATACTTTTTTATAAGTTTTTTGTGATGGATTAGATATCTTGAATTCGATAACCCCAAAGTAAGTTGCCTTATGAACTCGTTGTTCATAAGCTAAAATCTGGATGGTGGTATATATGTGGCTATACTTTTTTCCAAAATTTTTGTGACGGATTGGATATCATGAATTCGATGACCCTCAAATAAATTGCCTTAAGAAACTCTTAGTTCAATAGGTAAAAGTTGGACCGTGACCCTGGTGCAATTTGAATATGAATTTTTATTCATAGCCTAGAGATGGTATCCATTGTGATTTGATCACTCCAAATGAGATTTGGCAACTGGAACAGGATCTGTATTCCCAGTGTTGGATTAACTTATTTTACCTCTCTCGAATTTGTTATTCATGCTATAAAGTTGGAATGGTATGCTTGAGCTATTGCAATGTGAATTCTTTATTCATAATGGTAAAAAAGTAGCCTTGATGACACATATTCAAATTGTTTGTTTGAAATTTGAATGGAAGTGCCTTCGGTAAAATGCAAATATGCATTCATAATGCTTAATCCGAGACATAGTATGTTGTATCTTATTCATCTGTAATATGAATTCAGCATGTTGAGTTTTTCCTTGATGCCTTAAATAAAGTTTCAAAGTGATTGATTATTCTTAATCTAAAATTGAGGTGGCATGATTGGAGCCTTGACGAGGCAGGTTGAATGGCATCAAAAGTTATTTAAGATGCTGTCAAATAATGAATGGAGAATGGTAAATGTGATTTTAACTTTTCACCTTTGATTCCTCTATAATCAGAATTAAGTGCATTCTTCTTGAAGTATAGGGAGCATCATGCCTGAGATGTGGTTTATACCGTCCTGATGTGTTCTCGATGACAATGAGCTGTGGGCTGCCAATTTTGGAAGGTAGCTCTGCAGGTTTTTCACATAAATGGCCTTCCCTTTCATTGGTACCTTGAAGTGGAATTGATGGATAATTATATCAGTGATGACATGATTACACTTTATGTACACTATTTTCTATGAAGCACAGAGGGAAGGAAGAATATCATTTTGGAGAATAGGCTATCATTGTTGCCTTATCAGAATCATTGTGTTCACTTGTTTGCCTGATCTGAGTATATCCTAGTCAATCATGCAATTTATTAGAGATCGAAATAATCAAATAAAGAGTTAAAGGGTTTATTCATTGAAACCATGCCTCCATCCTATTGTGAACATTAGAGGTGTTTGGATAGCCACCATGTAGCCCTTAGTCCCTAACCATGGCCACCAAGTCTAACGGTCTTAGTAGAAGAACATGGATAGTAATGACTGTTTTGTTTTGTCTCAAGCACTTCAAAGACCCTTGTGGCTGGAGCTAAGAGGGGCTTCTTTGATGCCAATAGTGATTCTTTTGTTTCCACTGTTAGTGATGATGGATCAGGCACGGGAAAGTATGCGGATTTGTTCTTATTTAGAGTTGGCAAAACTTGGAGCTACTTTGTTCTCATCTAGAGGTCGGAAAACTGGGAGTGTTGGAAAATCTCTTGTTTTTAGTGGCGAAAAAAAATAAAACCCCACATGTTAATACCAACATGTTACATTGTCTGTTTAAAAAAAACTAAGTTTCTAGTTTCTTTTCTAAACCTCCTAATAGTACCAATAACCAAAAACAAATCTCAAGAGAGTGTGTGTGAAAACCCAAAAAGCAGTAACCACCTAGATAAATACTATGAATTTCAAAAAAAAAAAATTAATCCAAAAGAGGCCCTAACCAAATGAAACGTGCTTTCAAAACTCACAAAGATTTGAGAAAAGGGGAGATGATATTTTATTCAAAAATAAACTAGACTAAAAATAACGAGAAAACAGTAAAGAAAAGGCAAGATACCCCTATGCTTGGACCAAACATTGTCCTCAATATAAAACAGAATAGAATATATGAGAGGAGTAAGAAAGCTCACATTGATTGCCATTTTGTAGCTTTTCTTCTTATTCCAGGAAAACAAAACATAGGTAAACCAGTGGGTTGCCTCCCACGCAGCGCTCGTTTATGGTCATTAGCTTGACCTTTGCCCTTTGTAGACTTATTCTTGGGTCCCATTGCCTGAAGCATAAAGACCAAGTGACACATGAAGAATGAAAACATATTCCTGGATCCCATGGCTTGTAAAATGGAAGTTGTATAAGCAATAAGATCTTATTTTCAATTCCCCCTAGATCAAATGTTATTTTCACAAAGGAAGGTGAAAAATAAGATAAATGAGACAATATTGTAACATCCACACGTGCATTTAAATTAATATACTTATCCAAGGGAGAAATTACAATTTCCTTTGTAATCTCCATTTCATGGTATATCTCTTGTGAATCATCTTCCACTACCACTTTACCATTGTTTTGATCTACCTCAACAACAATATTTTTCTCAGTTTCATGTATTTTTTTGAATAACCCTTGTAAGAAAGGTGGTGGTGGTGGCAACGATGATGCATAAGATTCCCATTCCTTCTTGGAGAAAACAAATACATTTTTGTATATCCCTTTTATACAACATGGTGGTGGTTGCAATAATTCCTCAAAGTATTCCCATTCCTCCCTGGAGAATGTAAATACATGCTTATTCACAGTAACAAGAAAAAAAACATTTAAAGAAGAGAATAAGAAAATAAAATAAAAGAAAAATTTCAATATAACCGGTACCAAAACGTTGATTAATATCACTAACTCCCCAGCAACGGCGCCAAAAACTTGATAAGCCGCAAGTATACGGTTATATCGCGTAATAATAATATCGATCCACAGAGAGTTATATGTGACTACCAATCTAATTCTTAGTGATGATTAGCTGAAAAGGAATAGTTGATAAGAAGTATGGTTTGATTTTAATATAAAAAATAGCGTCTTCGGATCATGGTTAGATCACAATGAAGGTATGCAAATATCCCTTTAACTATCCCCTATCTTATTATTAAATTTGTTTCTAAGGACAAGGCATTCTTTTGGTGTAATTCAAGTTTCCTTTCGGAATACAAGAACGTGTTTCGAAACAATGATCAAGCTTATTCTCATGGTTGATCATTGCCGAAACCCATTAAGCACAGCCTTATTGTCCCAAGGTTATCAACGCTGTCGTGACCGTGGTCCCGACGTAGACGGCCCAAAAATCGATTATTTTAGGAGTCGCCACCCAATTTATTTAATAGGAAAAATTGAGAAAAACCTACATTTAAAGTTATTTGGTCTGCGTAAACTAGATTGGATTCGGGAGTCGGTTATGTATAGGGAAGGGCGAAAACTTAATTCCACAGCACCCCTAAAACATCTGTCCGAAAACAGTTACCCTAAATTTGATTGTGCGATATATCAATAAGTTTAGAAAATTTGTTTACCCAAAAATAAATAAATAAAAAAAGAATTATTTAGAAAAAAGGAGAATAGGGACCGATTTAAGAAAATTTAATTTTTGACTTGACGGGGAAGCCCCGCTCCTACGTATCCTCGGGTGCAATGAGGAACTCAAGAGTCACGTAGTTCTTTCTTGGAAAATTTTGTTGGTTGGTTGATTTTATTTTTTGAAGGGGTTTAAGATCACCAAGCTGTACAGCTAAAGTCTCTTAAACCGGGATTGACAAGATGTCACATCTCAGCCGATCCCTGTTTTTATATTTTTAGAAAAATAAGTGTTAGAGAAAACAATGATTATTTATTTAAAAAAAATTAATTTAGTTTAGCTTGACGGGGAAGCCCCGCTCCTACGTATCTCCGAAGTGGAGAATCAAAGGCTACGTAGTTCTTCCTGAGAAAAAAGTTGTTTCGTTGATTTTAATTTTTTTTGAATAGGTGGTTTAAGATCACCAAGCTGTACAACTCAGGCGTCTTAAACCGGGACCGACAAGATGTCATATCTCAGCCAATCCCATATTTTTGGTATTTTTATGAGAGGAAGGGAGAAAAATATTTTTATGTGAAATAACATTTATTTTCATTTTTTGAAGAATGATAATAATAATGATAATAATAGTAGTAAAAAAAATAACTAATAATAATAATAAAATAATAGCAAAGGCAAAATGAGATAAATAAAAAAGATAATGAAAACTAGAAAGGGGGGACACAGAACAGCAATATAGGGGGTTTGAAGATTGATTTGAGAAATAGAGGAAATGGGTGCACAACGTAAATCAGGGGTGCCAAAAGTAAACAGATAGAAAAATTAAAAAAGAAATTGGGGGAACCCAAGCCCACTGTGTCCAGTGTTACTGAATTTACCCTAACTTGCTTACTCACTCTTCACACAGCGCCGCACACCACAATAGGGGAGAGAGAAGATGCGAGAATTTTTTTGAGAAAGAGAGAGGAAAATCGTGGAGAGAGAGAAGTGCCCGGTGGTGGAGCGGTGGTGGTTACGAGGATGGTTACGGTGGTGGGTGGTGTCGCAAGGGGAGAGACAGTGGCGGTGAGGAGTGGGGTGGTTGGCCGTGAGTTGTTGGTGATTGACGGCGGCGGGAGAGTGGGTGCGGTGGTGGTTGCTGGGGGAGAGGGAGGGTCGTTTGGTGGTGGCCGTGGGAAAGGGGGCGTTTTTGTGGTGGTGGCTACGAAATGGTGGTGCGTTTTTTTTGGACGGTGGCGGTGGTTGGAGCGGCGGCGACCACCACACACGGTGGTCGGAGCGGAGGTATGGTCACCTTCTCCCTTTCCCTCTCATACTGCTGTTATTTCTTTTCTTTGTGTTTCTAAAAAAAAACCTTTTGTCTTTGTTCATGAGGTTTACTTGTTTGAGTCTTTCATTTGCTCTCCAAAAGTTTTTGTTTGTTCCTGTTTCTATATATATACATATGCCAAGAAACTATATATCATCTATGAAATTGGAGACAGACATCAGTAGAGAGTTTTGTTTCTGTTTCTATGTATGTGTATACTAAGAACACTATATGTCATCTATGTAAATTGGAGACAAATATTGGTAGAGGGTTCAGTCTCTCTTTCTATGTATATGTACATAAAAAAAATTATATGAGCAGAGAACAAGTAAATTAGAGACACTAAATAAATGTGGGAACTAACCTAGTTCCAGAAAATTGTTTTTCTCTTCTTCTTGCACCAAATTCGTTTGCTGGAAATATGATTTCCTCCTATTATATTGTGTCTCTGTTATTGTTTGTGTGTATCAATCTCCCCCACCTTTGAATTCTAAAACTGTATTTATAGATAGATTTGTATGGAATTATGTGTTTGAGGAGTCAATTTTAACTCTGCATTTCTGATTTGTGTTTGCTCAATATATTTCATCATTTGATGTATAAAGTGCTCTGATGATCATTTTCCTTCTCCCAATCTCTGTGGCATTCACGATTCTGATCTTCCTATATTGACTATTGACACAGATGCTAGAGGAAGTTGCAGCCTAGTCACTGTTTCAGCATGTCATTGATGCAGAATGGGGGTTGAGCTGATTGTGGGTATAAGATTTTGCGATTGTTAAAAGATGACTTATGCTTTTGCTCTAAATGGAAGATGGAAGGAATCTTGGCAAACCCTACGAGGAGGAGAGAGAAGAATTGCAAGTTGTCTCTTATATTTTTTTTTAATTTTGTTGTAAAAAAAACTTTAGTTTCAGATATGAAAATTATTTGTTTTTCTATTTTGTATTTATTCATTGTATTATATTTTTTTTATTTTCGTTTTCTATATATATATTTTTTTTTAAAACTAAATGTAAAAAAAACAAATTAATAATGATAATAATATTTAATTCTAAAACAGATTTTTTGATTGAATTTTTCTGAAAATAAGTTCTACTAATGATAACAAGATTGATAAAAAAAACGAAAATCAGCAATAAGCCCAAAATGACACACAAAAGTCGATTAAAATCACCAAAATGCATAAAACGATATTTTTGGAATTCTCGCGAAAAAAGAACATACCGGTAAAAATTGGGTGTTCACAGTTGCCCCTCTGTGCTTATTTTCTTACGATATAATACAGAAAACCGAGTTTTGTCGTATTATCAAAGTAAGAAATAAGTACAGATATGAACCTCAAGTTTCGCCGGTGACATATGTGAATGCGGGTGTGAAAATAAAGAAGAGTGAAATGTCGGGGCAGGACCAATGCCAGAGCAGGATCGACAGCATGCAAATAGTAGAGAATGCCAGAGCGAGACCGATGGCGCAAAACCAAAATGCGATGCCCGGACGTAACCGATAGCACGCAGTAATGCAATGCCCGGACGTAACCGATAGCACGCAGTGCCAGGGCGTAACCGATAGCACAAAATTAAAATGCGATGCCAGGGCGTAACCGATAGCATGCAGTGCCAGGGAGTAACCGATAGCACGAAATTAAAAGCGATGCCATGGCGTAATCGATAGCAAGAAAACTAGTGCTAGAGCTGAATCAGTAGCACTAAGTTTAAAATGTGATGCCAGGGCGAGACCGATAGCATGAAAAACTAGTGCCAGAGCTGAATCGGTAGCACTGAGTTTAAAATATGATGCCAGGGCGAGACCGATAGCATGAAAAACTAGTGCCAGAGCTGAATCGGTAGCACTGAGTTTAAGATGTGATGCCAGGGCGAGACCGATAGCATGAAAAACTAGTGCCAGAGCTGAATCGGTAGCACTGAGTTTAAAATGTGATGCCAGGGCGAGACCGATAGCATAGGATTAAAGATGTGATGCCAGGGCGTAACCGATAACATGCAGTGCCGGGGTATTGCCTATAGCACAAAAACAATTTTGATGATGAGGAAAAGGCAATGTTAGCGCTGACAGTAAAATGCAATGAATGTTCTTCTATAAACAGTCAATTTTTAGAACTTGAACCATTGCGCCGAACTCTCGATCCTCGACCAATCAAACCTTTTACACTTTTCCCTTCACCGACCCTGTTAACCATTCTTACTTGTCTTACCAGTTATACTTTCGAAATCCTTTGAGGTGTTACGTGGGGCCTTTAAGGTAGCCTCGAGACTATTGAGTTCCCTTGCCTTTTTCTTTTAGTTTTGCAAGATGGTGCACCAGTTTCCACTTTCTCTTCAACAGCCCATTGAGCTTTCTTTTTCGACTGTTGAGATGTTACCAACACGCTTCGTCTTGAAGTTTGCTAAATTTTAAATCACTTTACTTGAGACGTAAATTAAATGAAATGAACAAATGATGCAAGGATATGTGGAGAACAAGACGAAAATGATTTAAGATAGGAATTTATTGGTACAAGTATTCTAGAAAACTGCGATAACAAGGAAAATGATAACAAGAAAGAGAGTGATAGGAACTTTCACATGACTTTTGCCCCATTACAAGTCGTTTGATCGTCCGTTCATCGACCCTTTTTTTGCAATTGAAGATGTAAAAGCCGACTCTTGCCAGTTGTGGGATCCAATCGTCCTGGTGAGAACTTTCCCGAAGATCCTCATGCCCATTTTCATATCTATGCCCCTTTCACTGGCCCTAATTTTTGCCTAGACCGCCCTTTCGGGTTTTCGGTCTAGCGGGCTTTTGTCGACCCTAACTTTTGCCTAGACCGCCCTTTCGGGTTTTCGCTCTAGCGGGCCTTTTCTCTTTTTTTCATCCTTTTTTTTTCTTTTTTTAGGCATAGAATTTCTTGACGGCGTCTGAATTTATTGGCTTTGATAGTTCCTGTCCCTCCATGTCTGAGAGAATCAAGGCTCCACCAGGAAACGCGTATTTAACCACATAAGGACCCTCGTAGTTGGGTGCCCACTTGCCGCGAGCATCCTCTTGATGGGGTAGTAGCTTCTTTAATACCAGGTCGCCAGGCTGAAATTCTCGTGGGCGGACTTTCTTATTAAAGGCCCTGGCCATCCTACTCTGGTACAACTGCCCATGACAAATAGCTGTCAGTCTCTTCTCATCAATCATGTTTAACTGCTCATACCGGGCCTTCACCCATTCTGATTCTTCCAACTCTGCTTCCATCAATACTCTTAGGGATGGTATCTCAACTTCGACGGGGGATACTGCCTCCATCCCGTATACCAAAGAAAATGGTGTTGCCCCAGTGCTAGATCGTATATTAGTACGATACGCATGTAGAGCATATGGCAGCATCTCATGCCAATCTTTGTAATTAACCACCATCTTGGCGATGATCCTCTTGATGTTCTTATTAGCTGCTTCCACAGCGCCGTTCATCTGGGGCCTGTAGGGAGTTGAGTTATGATGCTTGATTTTGAAGTTTTCGCATAGCCTCTGTATTTCTGTACCATTGAGGTTAGGAGCATTGTCTGTGATAATCCTTTCAGGAATCCCATACCGGCATATGACGTCCTTCTTCAGAAACTTGGTGAACACCTTTTGGGAAATACTGGCATATGAGGAAGCTTCTACCCATTTAGTGAAATAGTCAATTGCCACTAATATGAATCGGTGCCCATTTGACGCTTTGGGATTAATTGGCCCGATAACATCTATTCCCCACATGGAAAACGGCCAAGGGCTCGTCATATTGTGCAGAGGAAAAGGAGGTGCATTGATTCTATTGGCGTATAACTGACATTTGAGGCATTTCCTCACATATGCTATGCAATCAGCCTCCATGGTAGACCAGTAAAAACCACTTCTCATGATTTTACGAGCCATCATATGGCCATTTGCATGTGTCCCACAGATCCCCTCATGCACTTCAATCATAACTCTCTTAGCTTCCTTAGCATCTACGCACCTCAACAAGGTACCATCTTGACTTCTTTTATAAAGTATTTCTCCAGTCAAAAAGAAAGTCATTGCCAGCCTTCTAATCGTCTTTTTGTCTACATCATTCGCGCCTGCGGGGTATTCTCCCAATTGAATGTACCGTTTTATATCATAGAACCACGGTTCGTTGTCAGGCTCTTCTTCTATATCGGCACAACATGCTGGTTCATCCCTGACCTTTATGCGGATGGGTTGGATCTCTGCGTTGACATTTAGTTTAAACATCGCGGCTAGAGTAGCTAAGGCATCAGCAAACTTGTTTTTATCTCGTGCTAGGTGGGCGAATGTCACTTCTTCAAAACTCGCAATCAGCTGAGTCAGATGTTGCTGGTAAGGAATTAATTTCTTGTCCTTTGTTTGCCATTCGCCTTTTACTTGGTAGATGATAAGCGCCGAGTCTCCAAACACCTCTAACCTTTTCACACCAAGGTCAATCGCGACCTGAAGACCACTTGCACAGGCCTCGTATTCCGCGATGTTGTTAGTGCATTCAAAGCTTAGCTTGATAGCTACTGGGTATTGTTTACCCTCTGGGGAGATTACAACTGCCCCAATGCCGTTCCCATACATGTTAACAGCTCCATCGAAGTACATCTTCCACATATTGCTTGTTTCTTCACCCTCATCGGCATTCATTATTCCTCTTTCCCCATCGTCTGGGTCAAACGATTTTCCTTCTTCAAGAGGGTTCTCAGCCAAATGGTCGGCAATGATGCTCCCCTTGATTGACTTCTGTGACACATACTTGATGTCGTATTCTGATAAGATCACTTGCCATTTTGACACCCTTAAGGAGACATGAGGACTTTCAAAAATATACTTTAGTGGATCAAACCGTGAAATCAACCATGTGGTATAGTACAACATGTATTGTCGGAGTCTTCTAGAGGTCCAGACCAGGGCACAACACGTCTTTTCAATTGTTGCATAGCGAGTCTCGCAGTCGTTGAACTTCTTACTCAAGTAGTAGACTGCCTGCTCTTTTCCTGATGCATCGTGTTGTCCTAGCATTGCCCCAACAGATGATGGCAACACCGTTAGGTACAAAATTAGTGGCCGGCCGGGTGTTGGGGGAGCCAGGATAGGAGGATTTGACAAGTAATTCTTTATTTTATCAAAAGCTTCTTGACACTTCTCATCCCACTTCCCTGGTTGGTTCTTTCTTAGTAACTTGAATATGGGCTCACATGTGCTGGTCAAATTGGCAATGAATCTAGCGATGTAATTGAGTCTTCCTAGAAAGCTTCTTACTTCACGCTCTGTTTTTGGCGCAGGCATTTCCTGGATGGATTTCACCTTGTCAGGGTCCACCCTTATACCGTCCCTGCTCACAATGAAACCCAGGAGCTTCCCTGATGAGGCACCGAAAACACATTTGTTGGGGTTCAGTCGCACTCTATACTTTCTGAGCCTTTCGAATAGCTTTCGGAGCACTTCTACATGACTTTCGTTTTCTCGCGACTTTGCTACCATGTCATCCACATACACCTCGATTTCTTTGTGCATCATATCGTGGAAAAGTGTTACCATGGCACGCTGGTAAGTGGCTCCAGCGTTCTTCAGACCGAAGGGCATCACTTTGTAACAAAATGTTCCCCAAGGAGTGATGAACGTAGTCTTTTCCTTATCTTCTGCATTCATGAGGATTTGATTATATCCCGAGTAACCGTCCATGAATGAAAATCTATGATTTTTGGCTGTATTATCAACTAACAAGTCGATATGTGGAAGAGGAAAGTCGTCCTTTGGACTGGCCTGGTTGAGATCCCGATAATCCACACACATCCTAACCTTCCCGTCCTTCTTGGGTACGGGGACGATGTTGGCTACCCATTCCGGGTGTACTGAGACCTCTAAAAATCCGGCATCCCATTGTTTGGTCACCTCCTCTTTGATTTTCAGAGACATGTCAGGGTGCATCTTCCTCAACCTTTGCTTCTTTGGTTTTATATCCGGCAAGAGAGGGATTCTATGTGCTGCTATTTTTGGATCAATGCCCGGCATATCCTTGTAGGACCATGCGAAAACATCTAAGTACTCTCTGAACAAGACGATCATTCCCTCCCGTTCAGGATTGTCCACCAATTTCAAATCTTTCCTATCTTCTTCAGACCCCATATTGATGATTTCCACAATTTCATCATTCGGACTAAATTCCTTTTCAGTGTGCCTCAGAAGTTCGGTAAATCTGCTAATCACTTCATCACCCTCTTCCGGATCCGAGTAGTCTTCATCAGGAATTGCGTGGGAGTCGAATAATGGGTTTTCAACTTCCCCATAATGAGGCAAAGTTTTCGTGAGATTATGGCTCCTGGAGAGTAAATAAACAAAATTGGCGGGGGAATAACGACGATAAACGATGAGAAACAACACGAGAGAAACCGACGATAAGGGACAAAAAAGAGGAAAAGAAAAAAAACAAAATAATAAGAGGTCGAGAAAAGATAACACAGATAAAAATGCATGCAAATTCATTTAATTCATTTAATTCTTGTCTCAAGCAAAATAACATAAGTCTTATAGCCTTAGCATAATAAAAGACGATTACATGAAAGTAACAACATCAACAACAGGTTCAGATTCCCAATTGCTCAGAAGCTCTTGATTGGCGTCAAGGATAACAGCACCCCTTGCTCTCGAGCCTCCTCTATCCAGCATGTTGATCACAATGCGATGCACAACGTCGACCGCCTCCGAGGGCGAGATTATCTCTGCCGGTGCCGGGAAAGTGTCACTTAAAGGTGGGATTGACTGAGCTTTCTCCTTTCCTATTCCCAAGGCTTTGAACTTTGTCTCGAGGTTCCCTTCATATCCGATTCCGAACGTATCCGACTTCTCTTTTGCTGGAATAGGAGCACAGACTCCTTGAAGGTGCCGACCCAGGCCTTTTCCTTCCTCGTAGCCACTTTTTGTCATTATCCGAGCCACTACCTGGTTCACACTGAGCTTTGATGAACTTCCTTCAACAGTCCCCCTCTTCTCCACCTCGAAGCTATGACACATATTCGTCACTTCCTCTTCAGCGTTATCCACGTACGGGAGAGACATGGGTTTTGAGACTAACATCTCTTCTTCTCCACGGATCGTGATAATGCTTCTGTTATCAATAAACTTAACTCGCTGATGAAGAGTGGAAGGTACTGCCCCAGCATCATGAATCCATGGTCGACCCAATAGCATGGTGTACGCCGAATCGATCGCCATGACCTGGAACAGCACACGGAAAACGCTTGGACCAATTTCCAATGGAAGAGTAATTTCCCCCAACACGCTCCTTTTGGACCCGTCAAAGGCTCGGACCATTAAAGTCTGTGGCGTCAGGTCTCTCTCCTCCAAGCCTAATGCATCCAATGTAGACATAGGCATGATGTTAAGAGCTGACCCACCATCAATTAAGACTTTGGCCACCACGAACCCCCGACATTTCAATGTGATGTGCAAGGCTCGGTGTTCCCTTCTTGCTGGCACCGCTATCTCGTTTTCCGCAAAGGTGATTAGGTTGTATCGCTGCATCGGGTCCACCATACTCACCACATTCTGGGGTGTTTCATCGGGCTTTACGAAGGCTTCTTCCAGGGTTTTCAACAAAGCCTTCCTATGGACTTCCGACGAGAGGATGAGAGATAACAGTGAAATACGGGCCGGAGTCTTCTTGAGCTGCTCCGTCACATCATATTCGCTCTGCTTCATGATTTTCAGAAACTCTTCTTCCGACTGTTCTCCTCCATCTGCCTCTTTCCCTTTCTTATTCTTTTCAGGCTCTTCAGGCCCAAAGTATCGCCCGCTCCGGGTTATTCCTCCCACACTTACGATATTATCAATAGACTCCTCGACTTCTTGTTCCTTACTCGTTTTGCACCTCGACGGGCCGCCTATAACTTTGACCTGGGTCCCATAATTCCAGGGAACAGCATGAGTATTGTCACAAGCAAATGGTGTGGGCTTTTTCAGGATCACTGTAACCTTTTCTGGTACCGAAGGCTGAGTGAGGGGCGGGACTTTGAGCACGAAACGCTCCAGCACATTGACCTCCTCCTGAGCCATAGTTTTCTTAGCTTGAACAATCCCCAGTGTCATTAGGCTTTGCACACGGGCTTTGAAATCCCAACAACCTTCCACATCATGACCAGCACAGCCATGATGGTACATACACCTCTTCTCTTTATCGTTCATAGCATATCTCACGACTTCTTTGGTGGGTGCCACTACTCCATAACCGGCCTTCTGCAATCCTTCCCATATCTTCATCATAGGGGTTTGCAGTTTCAACACCCTTTTGATAGGCGCATCATTTTTTTCTATCATACTCACTGATGCATGCCCCTTGTGCTTATGGAGGGGGTCATTAGTGATATTTGGTCCTGACTCCTCTTGGATATCTAATTTCTTGTGAGCGATCAACCTCCTTACAACATTTTTGAAGGCCTCACAATCCTCAATTGAATGGCCGGCAGCTCCCATGTGAAATTTGCAAGTCAGGTTTGGGTTGTACCAGGATGGGAATGGAGGTTCCCAATTCTTTACTGGCATCCCTGCGATTAAGTGGGCGTCGTGTAGTTGTTGGAACAATTCGGCATTGGTGATGGACAGCTTAGGAAATGGGGGAAAGTTGGGAGGGGGTTGGCGGTAGGATTGGCGAGCTGTTTGGTAGTTGGGACGTGGGTGAGATTGCGTGTTCTGGACATTGTTTATAGGGAAAGATGGTGGGTTAGTGTTTTGGTTCATCGGGTAAGGGGTACTTGGGTGAGGTTGGCTATATCTAGGCTGTTGAGGGATATGGTTTGGTGCGGCTCGAATGAAACTGACTTCTGGGTCTTTCTTTTTCTGAGGGAAACTCTTTTTTGACTGCCCGTTCTCCATCTGTTCCATGGGAAGTTTTCCAGCTCTTGCCAACATCTCAATTCTTTCACCGGCAGCTATCAGATCTGCGAAGTCTCTATAGGCTGCTCCGGCCATTGCGGCCACATAGGGGGATCCCAACGTCCCCAAGAAGTAAGAGCACATCTCTGATACAGTGAGTGGTGGTTGGACTTGTGCAGCAAGAGTTCTCCACCTTTGGGCATACTGTTTAAATGCCTCATCACTCTTCTTTTGTAGTATCCCCAACTGCTCACGTGTTGGAGCCATGTCCATATTAAACCTATATTGGTTCATAAAGACGTCAGCGAGGTCCTTCCAGCTATCAATCTTAGAGTGGTCCATCTGAATATACCATTCCAAAGCCGGCCCGGTCAGACTTTCATGGAAAAAGCTAATGAGGAACTTCTCGTCCTTGGACCAAATTGACATTTTGGTGCAATAGGTCCTTAGGTGCAGAAGAGGATTGGCGCTCCCGTCATATTTGGTGAAGTCGGGCACTTTAAAGTCTCGTGGAATTACGACGTCAGTAGTGGGGCAAAGCTCATCCAAGCCCAAGGACCCGAAGGTGCTAGATCCCTGTATCGCTTTGATCTTTTCCTCCATCTTATCCATCCATTGCTGTCTCACCCTATCCTTCTGTATTGACGCGTGCCCCTCGTCCACCACATTCTCCGCGTGGAATGCCCCTCCTGGCCTACTCGTATGGTATGGGTACTCTCCCTCATGGTGACCCGCAGCTTCATATCCCATTCCGACAGGGATATCAGATGGCCCACGGTTGCCATTGTTCGGATTCGGAAACCCCTCGCCTTCGTTTCCGACCATACCAACTACTCTCGCAGACAGGAAAGTGATCGTGTCTTTTATGGCTAGCAAGGCATCTTCCATTCGTGCCTGGGTCGCAGCCATTTCCTCCATCTTCTCCTTGACTTCGTCCACTTCCTGGCTCAGATTCCTTCCATGCCTCTCCTCTTGCTCCGCCATTCTTGCTCTGGATCTGGGGAAGTATGTTCGAGTTTGATTGGTCTTTTCTCTAGCACGCGCAATGGTTACTAAGTTCCTGGTTAACAAAGAGAAACTTTATTTTTATATTATTGTTTATGCGAAAAAAGAAAAATAAATCACCGGTTAGTTGTCGAGGGATTGTCATTATAGAGTATTCTTTGAATATGAAGTGAGTATCCTTGGTTTGATATTTCGAATGAATCGTAGACACGGAATTATGGAGAAACAAACACGAGCCTTCTCATTACTAATAACATCCAAATGTGTCTTTCAATTACATAACCAAAATCCGGAAACAAAAGGAAAGCATTCAAATACATCAATTATGCATAGCCTGCATGACCAGCTCCTCAAAGTCTTCCACGAGGCTCTTGCAAACGTTGATCAGCTCAACCGCCTCACGGGGGGTTGTGAGTGGGTTAGCTGTAGCCTCTGCATCCCGAACCAGTTCGGGGATCCTTTCAACCTCCTTCAACTTGCGAGCCCAGCGTCCGACCTCATACCAAGCATGCATGTGGTTCACCTCAGCCTCTCTAATCAATCCCAAAAGGTGGTTCCTTTCTACGGGCCAGTTACCCAAAGCCCTCAGCTCTTCATTCTTCCTGTCGATAGTGGCCCGATACATGTGGATCGAACTCCTGACCTCCAGGTCATCATTTCTAATCTTTTCTTCATACTGAGCAATTGTTTCTTTCAACTTCAGGTCGAGGCTGAGCAGGCGCTGTTGAGTTTCTGCGTGGGCCGCTTCAGAGTTCACCATCTCTCCTTTCAGCTGCCAGTTTTCCTCTAGCATCTCCTCCTTTAGTTTGAGGAGTTCTGCCATCTCTCTGTGTTTCTCCTCAAGGTGCTCCTGGTACTCTCTTATGACTTCGGCGTGAGCACGCTCATTGAACCTTCTATCTAGATCATGCTGGGCTGCTTGCTCATCCATGCGGGCCTTGAGGGTGTTCATTTGATACTCCCTCTCCCTAAGGGCCAATTTCAGATGCTCATTCTCTTTCATAGCTTTGTCATGCTCAGCAATCCGCATTTTTAAACCCTGATTCGCTGAACTTAAATAACTCCTGGTTTTATCTTTGGAGTTTTTCTCGGTGCGAGCCCTTTTGTTGGCCTGCTCAAGTGACTGGGATTTTTCCTTACACTCCAACTTCAGGGACTCAAGTGTGGAGCGGACCTCTTTGAGTTCGGCCTCCAAGGCACTTTTCTCTCTTTCCGCCTTGGCCAACTTGTCTTTCATCATTTTCATCTCATCACTTTCTTCCAAGACTGTGTCAGTCTCTTGTTGCGGCTTAGGCGCCAAACTCTGAAATGGTAGTTTGATCACCTCCACCCTATCTCGCACCCATTCCTTATATGTGCCACTTGCTCCACAACTTTTGTTCCCCAGCTCTTTGCTCCCCATATAGGTGACCCTTTTCCACGCCTCACTGATTTTGTCCAACATAGGCTTGTCCGTCAAAGCAACCCTAAAGCAAAATAGCGACTCTTCAGTAGGTGGGCCTGTCATAGGATAACGCATTTGCCGCAACGCCAAGATTGGGTTGTAATTAATGCATTCTGATGTTCCCACAAGCGGCACATTTGGGAAATCTCCGCATTTGAAAACAACATGCTTCACACCCCCTGCTAGTGGAAACCAGCGTACTGCATCCTCCGTGAGCTCAACGAATTTCTGCCTCCATTCCTTGGCACTATAAGTCTGTGGGCCTAACATTTTCCAATCCGAGATAGGGCACCAGTTGTTGAAATTTCTTTTGAGTACGTGAGCTGTCAACCAGACATATAGTATGGGCAGGCAACAGATAATCCTCTTCTTTTTCTCTTCGTGGCAGAGACTCAGAGTATAGTACACGTCGGCCAAAACTGGGAACGTTGAGTTCTCCCTTCGGCACTTACGTGCCATAAACACATCAATTGCACCGGGGCCCACGAAGTCTCCCCTACTTGGGAATAAGACAGAGTCATAAATTGCAAAGGCCAACACGTCTGTGAGGGTCCCCCAGTCCCCGCTCCTCAACAATTTGTGCATTAGCTCTTCCACTCGCACCCTTGGTATCCCTTCAACTGTTTTCTCATCGGGTTTCTTATTATTGATTTCATTTGGATCAACTCCGAGAGCCTTAGCAACAGTGTTAACTCGAGGATAGCTCCCATAAAAGTGATATGGTTTCCCATCATTCAGAGGCTGCCCGATAATTGCCGAAAACTCCTCGAGAGTGGGTGCTAGTTGGAAATTGGAGAAGGTAAAACACCTCAATGGCGAGTCATAGTATTGGGCCATAGCAGAAATAGCATCAGTCTGAACATTTACATCTAACAAATCCAACAGATTTCCATATCTTCCTTTGAGAACATCACGTGACTCCTCAGGCAACTGGGTTGCATAGGCCTTCAGCTTGACCATGTCTGGCTTCCGGATAATGAACTGGGTGGTCTTCCTGGTTTGCAACCTTGCTTTCTCATTCATCAATTCCATGTCTCACGATTTCTTTTGACCAAGATACTCACGTTTCAATTCAGAACTTAGATCCCTCGACAACCCTTCCTGAATGGATAAATAACAGATATTAGTATACTAAAAGGGGAAATCGAAAAATGCATGTGAATTTTTTTTATTTTTGGGAAAAGGATGTGAGTATTTTTCCATGCCCAAAAGTTTGTTTATGCTAAGAAATTTTTGGAGTAAGGTAAGAGGTGGAGCAACTCCCTTTGTGTCCTAGTTTGGTTGGCCCACGCTACTGGACTCTGAACCCTAGGGATCTACTGTCTTTCTATTGTGAATACTCGCTGGGTTGGCAGCTATATCCTATGGAGGTTTCAGGTCTCTAGAGTCAAGTACCCTTCCAGAAGGTTAAACACACCAGGACGTACATCCGAAATGTGGATACCCGCAGAGAAGAGTCATACTCTAGATGAGGAATTCATGGTAGACACCAGGACGTACATCCAAAATGACTACCACTACACAGCCTCGTTCTAACTTAGGTTTTTTTTAGGCTCCGGTGTAAGCCCAACTCTCAGTGTGTTCTCACAGTGTAGGTGTAGTGTGTGAAGGGAGCATACAAACCTCAAACCCTAAAAAAAATCAGACCACAACTTGCTCCTGCAAAATAATCACACAGTACAACCAGGCAGCAAAGAATACATGTCCTCTATCCTAGGGTTCATATTTAAACGAAATGTTAAACAACTATATACGATAATTCAGTAGAGGGTAAATAAAATTATTGCTCAAACATATTTCGCACATTCAAATTATACAAGGCTTGACTCTCACTAAGTCCCCAGCGGAGTCGCCATCTGTCGTGACCGTGGTCCCGACGTAGACGGCCCAAAAATCGATTATTTTAGGAGTCGCCACCCAATTTATTTAATAGGAAAAATTGAGAAAAACCTACATTTAAAGTTATTTGGTCTGCGTAAACTAGATTGGATTCGGGAGTCGGTTATGTATAGGGAAGGGCGAAAACTTAATTCCACAGCACCCCTAAAACATCTGTCCGAAAACAGTTACCCTAAATTTGATTGTGCGATATATCAATAAGTTTAGAAAATTTGTTTACCCAAAAATAAATAAATAAAAAAAGAATTATTTAGAAAAAAGGAGAATAGGGACCGATTTAAGAAAATTTAATTTTTGACTTGACGGGGAAGCCCCGCTCCTACGTATCCTCGGGTGCAATGAGGAACTCAAGAGTCACGTAGTTCTTTCTTGGAAAATTTTGTTGGTTGGTTGATTTTATTTTTTGAAGGGGTTTAAGATCACCAAGCTGTACAGCTAAAGTCTCTTAAACCGGGATTGACAAGATGTCACATCTCAGCCGATCCCTGTTTTTATATTTTTAGAAAAATAAGTGTTAGAGAAAACAATGATTATTTATTTAAAAAAAATTAATTTAGTTTAGCTTGACGGGGAAGCCCCGCTCCTACGTATCTCCGAAGTGGAGAATCAAAGGCTACGTAGTTCTTCCTGAGAAAAAAGTTGTTTCGTTGATTTTAATTTTTTTTGAATAGGTGGTTTAAGATCACCAAGCTGTACAACTCAGGCGTCTTAAACCGGGACCGACAAGATGTCATATCTCAGCCAATCCCATATTTTTGGTATTTTTATGAGAGGAAGGGAGAAAAATATTTTTATGTGAAATAACATTTATTTTCATTTTTTGAAGAATGATAATAATAATGATAATAATAGTAGTAAAAAAAATAACTAATAATAATAATAAAATAATAGCAAAGGCAAAATGAGATAAATAAAAAAGATAATGAAAACTAGAAAGGGGGGACACAGAACAGCAATATAGGGGGTGTGAAGATTGATTTGAGAAATAGAGGAAATGGGTGCACAACGTAAATCAGGGGTGCCAAAAGTAAACAGATAGAAAAATTAAAAAAGAAATTGGGGGAACCCAAGCCCACTGTGTCCAGTGTTACTGAATTTACCCTAACTTGCTTACTCACTCTTCACACAGCGCCGCACACCACAATAGGGGAGAGAGAAGATGCGAGAATTTTTTTTGAGAAAGAGAGAGGAAAATCGTGGAGAGAGAGAAGTGCCCGGTGGTGGAGCGGTGGTGGTTACGAGGATGGTTACGGTGGTGGGTGGTGTCGCAAGGGGAGAGACAGTGGCGGTGAGGAGTGGGGTGGTTGGCCGTGAGTTGTTGGTGATTGACGGCGGCGGGAGAGTGGGTGCGGTGGTGGTTGCTGGGGGAGAGGGAGGGTCGTTTGGTGGTGGCCGTGGGAAAGGGGGCGTTTTTGTGGTGGTGGCTACGAAATGGTGGTGCGTTTTTTTTGGACGGTGGCGGTGGTTGGAGCGGCGGCGACCACCACACACGGTGGTCGGAGCGGAGGTATGGTCACCTTCTCCCTTTCCCTCTCATACTGCTGTTATTTCTTTTCTTTGTGTTTCTAAAAAAAAACCTTTTGTCTTTGTTCATGAGGTTTACTTGTTTGAGTCTTTCATTTGCTCTCCAAAAGTTTTTGTTTGTTCCTGTTTCTATATATATACATATGCCAAGAAACTATATATCATCTATGAAATTGGAGACAGACATCAGTAGAGAGTTTTGTTTCTGTTTCTATGTATGTGTATACTAAGAACACTATATGTCATCTATGTAAATTGGAGACAAATATTGGTAGAGGGTTCAGTCTCTCTTTCTATGTATATGTACATAAAAAAAATTATATGAGCAGAGAACAAGTAAATTAGAGACACTAAATAAATGTGGGAACTAACCTAGTTCCAGAAAATTGTTTTTCTCTTCTTCTTGCACCAAATTCGTTTGCTGGAAATATGATTTCCTCCTATTATATTGTGTCTCTGTTATTGTTTGTGTGTATCAATCTCCCCCACCTTTGAATTCTAAAACTGTATTTATAGATAGATTTGTATGGAATTATGTGTTTGAGGAGTCAATTTTAACTCTGCATTTCTGATTTGTGTTTGCTCAATATATTTCATCATTTGATGTATAAAGTGCTCTGATGATCATTTTCCTTCTCCCAATCTCTGTGGCATTCACGATTCTGATCTTCCTATATTGACTATTGACACAGATGCTAGAGGAAGTTGCAGCCTAGTCACTGTTTCAGCATGTCATTGATGCAGAATGGGGGTTGAGCTGATTGTGGGTATAAGATTTTGCGATTGTTAAAAGATGACTTATGCTTTTGCTCTAAATGGAAGATGGAAGGAATCTTGGCAAACCCTACGAGGAGGAGAGAGAAGAATTGCAAGTTGTCTCTTATATTTTTTTTTAATTTTGTTGTAAAAAAAACTTTAGTTTCAGATATGAAAATTATTTGTTTTTCTATTTTGTATTTATTCATTGTATTATATTTTTTTTTATTTTCGTTTTCTATATATATATTTTTTTTAAAACTAAATGTAAAAAAAACAAATTAATAATGATAATAATATTTAATTCTAAAACAGATTTTTTGATTGAATTTTTCTGAAAATAAGTTCTACTAATGATAACAAGATTGATAAAAAAAACGAAAATCAGCAATAAGCCCAAAATGACACACAAAAGTCGATTAAAATCACCAAAATGCATAAAACGATATTTTTGGAATTCTCGCGAAAAAAGAACATACCGGTAAAAATTGGGTGTTCACAAACGCTATTCTCATGCTTTGATTGACCTTGTCTAATTTCATTTGTTCCAATGTCAAGCTTCACCTTTCGGTCCTTCACTTGACATTTGAGTTATACAATTTGCATGATGAAATTAGATTAAAACCAAAACTCAAATAAGAACGGTTTAGTCTCGGAGTTATTTAGGGACCCATCATTGGATTGTTTCCCATAATCCCAAGACTAAAGAAGTCTACTCACACATGATCATAGTAGACAAAGGAGTAGAAGAGAATTGCATAATGTAAATAACAGAATGTAAATAACAAGGAAATAAAAGTGCAAGAATAGAAAGAACAAAACCTTAACAAAACGCAAGAACTTCGATTAAACTTTGAACTTAAACTCCAATGGTCCAAGATGCCTATGAAGCTACATTGAAGCTCTTTTTATAGTCTAGGATTAGTAGACAAAGCACTAAATTTGAATTACAATCCATAAAGATGAGAATGGGAAGAATTTGTAACATCAACACTAAATTCGAATTACAATCCATAAAGATGAGAATGAGAAGAGTTTGTAACATCTTTTGAACTCATGGCTGATTTTTCCACTTTTATATTACTTGATTCTTTTCCCCATTCTATTGACTTTTGATCCCTTGCTCTTTAAACATCAAATTTCCTCATTTACTCCATAATTAACCCTGAGAATAAAAAATAACAATAGGTGGTAAAATAGTTCTAAAATAGAATCAAAACATCAAATAAATTACTTAAAATAAATACTAAAAACACACTAAAATATGACTTATCACTGCTCCACCTTTTGGGGTCTAGCTATCTTTCCATAATTCTTAACAAACTTCCTATAGTAACCTGTCAAGCCTAGGAACCCTCTTAGAGCTTTAATGGTATTAGGAATTGGCCATGTTAACACAGCCTCCACCTTTTGGGGATCCATGGACACCCCTTGTTCACTAATGACATGTCCTAGATACCTCACCTCTTGTTGACCAAACTCACATTTGTTTAACTTGGCATAGAATTGATGTTGGGATAGGGCCCTCAATACCTCCCTTAAATGTTCTAAGTGCTCCCCCCAAGACTTGCTATAGATTAAAATGTCATCAAAGAACACCAATACGAATTTCCTTAGATAGGGTTTGAGGGTAACATTCATTGCACATTGGAATGTGGCTGGGGCATTGGTGAGCCCAAAAGGCATGACCAGGGACTCATAATGCCCTTGATGAGTTCTAAAGGCTGTTTTAGGAATGTCAGCAGTGTGCATCCGGATTTGGTGGTATCTTGCTCTCAAGTCAATCTTAGAAAAGTACCTAGCCCCATACAACTCGTCTAGCAATTCCTCTATAATTGGAATAGGGAATTTTCTGGTATGGTAGCCTTGTTCAAGGCCCTATAATCCACACAAAACCTCCAACTCCCATCTTTTTTCTTGAGTAGGATTACTGGGCTAGAATAGGGGATGTTACTAGGTCTTATAATGCCTGTTTGAAGCATTTCACCTACTTGTTTTTCGATCTCATTCTTTTGAAGATAGGGATACCTATAAGGCCTTACATTGATTGGGTCTACCCCTAACTTAATGGGTATTTTGTGGTCCACCTCCCTCTTAGGAGGCAATCCTTCGAGTTCCTTAAAGACTTGAGTGAACTCTTTAATCAAGTTTTCGATCTCCATGTGCCTATCATTATCCCCTGCATCTTCTAGTCCTAACTTCTCTTTTCCATCTAAGGTTTTAAGCGTGCAGGTGCTATTCTCATAGTTGTGTGGTGAGTTCCAAACCATAGCCATAGCATCTACCTCTACTAATTTTAATAGCTTTTGAGGAGAGATTAGAAATTTACCTAAACTGGGGCCACCTTTGATCACCTTAGGTCCTTGCTCTGTTTGAAATTGCATGGTCAGATTTTGCCAATTGGCTTTGATGTCGCCCAAGGTAGCTGTTACGGATTGGCCCAATCCACAATAGTGAGGCCCAACACCAAATGCAGATCCATCAACCAATGGTGGAGATCGCATTGCAAGATCGGACGGTCCTGATCCATCAGGTCAAACACCACCAAACTCTATAAATAAGCATTGAATGCTCCATTAAAGGTACACACTCTTTCCTACTCTTTACCTCTAATCAGTTCCCCAGCTGACTTGAGCGTCGAAGTGTCCCCGCAGGTACCACCTGCCCCGGATCGGAAGCGGAGCTCGGTTGATCAAGACCAACCCCTACCAACTATCTCGGATCGGACCTTGTGTCTAAGATTAGATACAGGTCCAGAGATACGGTACAAAACATTGGCGACCCTAGTGGGAGAATCTTGTACTCTAGTTCCTCTCCCATCTCCTTGATTGACGATGGCTCCGACCTTACGTCATAAGACTATCCGGAATGTCGCTGAAGGACCGGTTCTGTAGCAGGTGACTCCGGAAGGAGTGGCGGTCACCTTACCCATTAGCCCGGTGCATGCTCGAAGCTCGGCTACAGCTATGGTTCGTGGGAGCCCAGCTCGGAACCGACTTCCACCTCCCCCTCCGACCGTCCAGGTACCGGTCGATGCTGTTCAACAGCTCGTCCTGTTCCTAAATCGGCAAGCCGAGGCCGACCAGCAGGAAAGCCAACGCAACACCCAGTTAGAAGCTCAGATTGCTGAGATCCGGGCTCGTAACATCCCGGATCAGAGTTCCTCTCTGCGCAACTCTTCAAGTGGAACGACTCATGGCCGCGTCCGCCACCGATCTCCGGCTTGGAGGAGATGCCATCACCGCACTCCACCTCGGTGTAGAGGAGGGCGAGGATCAGAGACTCCCCCAAGTCGGGCCCCTGATGATTCCTATGGTCCTGAGGGTTCCCCTCGGCCTAGCTCGTTCCTGTTTTCCTCTTCTCCGAAGCGACGTACCAGAAGTCTGAGAAGGTCGCCGAGGCAGGAACGTCAGCGCCCTAGCTCGCGGGGATCCCCCGGCAAGGATGGTTACCGACGGTCTCCACCCCTTTGGAGGTCGGCAAAGCGTAAAGGACCTTTCACAGCTAAAATCGACTACTTTCCGGTGCCAAAGCACCTCGAGAAGCCCCCTGAAGGTCTGAAAATGCACGACGAGACTGGCGATCCGGATCGCCATCTCGACTACTTTGACACGGTTATGCAATACCTGTAATGTTCCAGAGGAGGTAAAGTGCCAGACTTTTCCCCTCACTCTGGAGAAGGCGGCTCTAGACTGGTTCAGGGCTCTTAAGCCAAATACGATTTCCTCTTGGGATCAGTTAGCCAAGCTCTTTTCTGCACACTTCACCCACTCGAAGATGAAGCCTAAATCTCGGAAGGTATTGCAGGCAATTCGGCAAGGAGAAAATGAGCTCCTCCGGGACTACATAGAGAGATTCAATAGAGAAGCTGCTCAAGTCCCGAACCTCGACGACTCCTTCCGTCTTTTCTTCATGGAGGCTGGCCTTCGTGAAGGAAGTCTATTTCAGATAGACGTCGGGGTCAACCAAGTGGAGTCGCTTGCCGAGTTCCTCCAGCGATCTCAGAAGTATATCGATCATGAAGAAGGGATTAACGCAGGAAGGCCACGTTTCTCCTAGGTCTCTGAATGAGCCTACGGGCGCGATGTAATCCGACTTTGTAAATGTTTAACCATCTAATATATATGGGTCGACTACTATTTTCCTCACATTGATTGCTTAGCAAAAGTGGACTCCGAGGTTGAAAGTAAAGATTTGGGATCAGTCGAGCGATCGCCTTAAAGTTTCGCGCTAAGACTGGAACTCCACCTAGGATCGGAACTCTTGATGATTCCTACTGATCCGAGGGTTCCCCTCGGCCCTGCTCGTCTCTGGCTTCCTCTTCTTCGAGGCGACGTCCTAGAAAGCGGGAAAAATCCCTGAGGCAGGAACGTCGGCGCTTTCGCTCCCAGAGATCCTCCGACTTTAAACTGACACCTCGAGTCACTCAGGTGGTCACGTTTTAAATGGCCGAGGTTGCCATTACCCTAAAGGGCGAGTTCGATCTGGGCCGAGTCCTGGTAAACTGCCCTAAAGGCGACTTTAAATCGACACCTCGGGTCACTCAGGTGGTCACGTTTTAAATGGCCGAGGTTGCCATTACCCTGAAGGGCAAGTTCGATCTGGGCCGAGTCCTGGTAAACTTCCCTGAAGGCGACTTTAAATTGACACCTCGAGTCCCTCAGGTGGTCACGTTTTTAACATTGCCGAGGCTGGTGGCAGACACCCTCGCTGGTATAAGCTCGGCCTCGAAGATCTTTGACGAGACCCGTTTCTCGGGCGCTCCGAGGTTGGTGGTAGACACATTCGCTGGTATAAACCCGGCCTCGAAGATCTTTGACAAGACTCGTATCTCGGGCATTCCGACGCTGGGGGTAGACACCTTCGTAGCTATAAGCCCGACCTTGTAGAAGGTCGCAATCTAAAGACTGAATCCCGGATGTTCAGAGGAACCTTGAGTCACTCAACGGTCATCTCTGTCTCAGGAGCACTAGCCCGGTTTCGTGGAGCTCGGACAAGGCTTTCAAGTCTAGCTCGCCCCAAGACGACCCGACTTGGGGGGCAACTGTTACGGATTGGCCCAATCCACAATAGTGAGGCCCAACACCAAATGCAGATCCATCAACCAATGGTGGAGATCGCATTGCAAGATCGGACGGTCCTGATCCATCAGGTCAAACACCACCAAACTCTATAAATAAGCATTGAATGCTCCATTAAAGGTACACACTCTTTCCTATTCTTTACCTCTAATCAGTTCCCCAGCTGACTTGAGCGTCGGAGTGTCCCCGCAGGTACCACCTGCCCCGGATCAGAAGCGGAGCTCGGTTGATCAAGACCAACCCCTACCAACTATCTCAGATCGGACATTGTGTCTAAGATCGGATACAGGTCCAGAGATACGGTACAGAACAGTAGCCAACCAAGTCACTCCCAGGATCAAGTCTACTCCCACCAAATCAAAGACCAAAACCTCCACCGTGCACGTATAATCACCCATGATTACTTCCACGCCCTTTCATTTACCCAAGGTTTTCTTTCTCTTGCCATCCCCTAATCGAACATTGTAAATCCCTCCCTTTTCCACGCAAAGGACCAGCCTCTTAATCAACTCCTTCGAGATGAAATTGCGCCACTGCCAATGAGGACCAGCACTGGTATGCCGTTGATTATGGCAATTAATTTCATAGTGCGAGGCCTCATCAATCCCTTTGAAGTGAACCGAGACAATTCAATGCAATTCAACTCGTCTTTCTCTTCCTCGTCAGAGCCCTCTTCCCTCTCTCTATTTCTTCCTCCATCTTGGCTATTATTCCCTCGTCGTTTATCTCCTTGTCTTCACCCAATAGCACCACCCTCAGGCTTCCTTCGGGGCACCGGTGGGTAGGCCCATACGGTCCTCCACAAGAAAAACACAGGTTTTCTTGTCGTCGTGCGTGCGTGCTCTGCCTTAGGCAAGAATCGTGTTCCCATGTCGCGATTTTGGTTTTTTGGTTCAATTGATTTGTTTCCCTGGTTCGCATTGCTTGCTGTGGACGTCGTTCCTGATTGGCGTCTCCAATTTCCCATCGCTGTGTTGTCTTGTCGCCTTGACCCGGTCGGGTCACCACTCGACTCGCTTCGCGCCACCACGCCATTCCCTCGGAAACACGTCCCATTGCTTTTGCCAAACGAATTCCCTACGTTTCGCGTTTTCCTCCGTGCTTCTTCCACACGTCTTGCAGTGGTCATGGCTTGAACCAATTTCTTCGGGTCTTGGATCCGAACCGTGTCGCGCACACTCTTTCGCAATCCTGCGAGGAAGTAGCCCAAGATCGCTTCTTCGGACACGCCCTTGACTTGGGCTATCAGAAGTTCGAAATCTTGAACATATTCCCCAACGTTACCCCTTTGTTTGATGGTGGCGAGGCACTCGTATACGGTGCCTTGAGCGCAATCCCCGAATCGCTGCAACAACGCCTCTGTCAAGTCACCCCACGTTGGGTTCGTCGTCTGGTCTTTCCAGAACTGGAACCAATGCACTGCCATGCCCTCCATACAGATAAACGCTAGTCGCATCTTCTCTTCTTCACGAACTTGTTGTATTTCGAAGAATTTCTCCGCCCTCGCGATCCATCCTAAAGGGTTCGCCCTCGAATGTTGGCAATTCCACTTTCTTGATCCAGGCACGGTTTGGTTCTATGTTACCGTCGTCGTCTTCTTGTGTGAGCTGTATCACAGGATCGGTTGACGAGGAAGGTTTATTCCTGGGTTCTTTCTCCTTCGCTGGTCCTTTGTTCTGAAGTTCTTGAATCGCGTTCATGAGTTTGTTGAACTGTTCTGTTGTATCAAGTCTCGCCTGAGCCATATCATTCTAGAGCCCCTTTATCTCGTTGGTAACTCCCTGTAGTCGTTCTTCCACCCGTCTCTCCAACGAGGTAATCTCCGTCTCGCCGCGTGCGGAGGTGGCCTTCGTCAGATCCGGCAGGTCGGACCAATTGTTAGCTTCTTTCTAACTGTGTATCGAAACTGTGAAGGACTGGGACAGTGGCCAGTTGATCTTCACAGTGTTATTTTATTGAATTTATGAAAAAGGAATTACAGAGATGCTCTAGCACCTCTTACTGGCTTCACCCAGTTACTAGCTGATAACAAAATACTCAATAATCCTCCTTTGGTCATATCCCTTATTTTATATCCTCCTTTGCCAAATTTATATCAAGATATTTGCTTGTTGCGGTGAATGAATTAGGCATGCTACAACTTCTTTCCATCTTGCATTTTAATTCAAAGTAAAATATCTTTGCAGAATCTATTTCATATTTAATTTTATGCAGAATCTGTCTAAGGAATTCTAATTTATATTCAGAAGAAATCTGATATAGAAGAATTTTGTTCGTTAAAATGCAGGAATATCATATTTGTTCTTTTTGTGTCAAAACATTAGAGGAATGGATAGGTTTGTTCTGTTTCTGCAATTACAGAGTCCAAATATATGTTAGTAACTTAGTATATTGAAATGACTAGTGAAGGATCATTATAAGCGCGTTTCAGATTTGTCTGAATTTGTGAAGACTTATGCTTCTACTCTGCTGTTATGTTATGTGGCACTCAGCTATTCTGTTTTGGTGGCAAATCACTTGGTTTTGATGTTATTATTCTACTATTGTTTTAGTTGTTTCTTTTGTATTTGGGTTACTTGAACCTAAATACAGAAGTAGATGCAGAATCAAGAGAGGAGGGGAAAGAGAGTATTGAAGTCTAGTTTTAGCCCATCAAATTGTTCAATGGTTGGTTGGTTGGTTCAACAACGGATCCAGAAATTTTTACCTGGGGGCAAAAAAAATAGTCTATAATTTTGTCTAAAAAATAGCGTAAATTTTAACAAAATACATAATTTCATTAAAAGAAATCCTAAATTTCTACAAATTACATAGCTAAAAAGGTAAAATTAGTAGTAATTTATTCTCTTTTTTATTTATCTATTGTAAATTTCTACATTTAATTTTAAAAAATGATCATATGGGGTCAACCTTTATTTTTTTATGGGGGCAAAATAAATTTGTTATATATATTTCTAACCAAAATAGTTTTTTAAGTGGGGGCAAATGTCCCCAGTTTAATGTGAATAGATCCGTCCCTGTCAACAGTTGAATATGTCTCATTGGGAAATGGATCCTCTAACTTCCCAATCTCTATCTTTTCCTAACTTTAGTCTTTTTTTGATGAGAGAGAAAAGAAAAAATAGAGGGAAATGAAGGGAATTAAGATGAGAGAAAATATATTAGAAGAGAGAGATAGATACAAAGTTAGGGGAAAGTTCCCTCCAAAAAGTTAGAGGATCCCTCCCCGTCTCATTGCTTCCATTTTATTCAAGAGACTGTAACTTATAAAATACTTTTATTTAAACTTATTCATTGGCAGCTTTTTTAACCGCCAAATAATTTGGGCTTCATTGACTTGAATTGAGGAATAGGCCTGGCCCAATTTTCAACTTATAAAAGCCCAATCTTTTATTTTGACAAAAAGAGTATAAAATAGAAAAAGAGCGGCTTCATCAAACACACATGTTTTCTCCGTGGTGTGTTCTTCTTTGAGCTTTCTAGGTTGCAAATGTCGTGTGTTGCTGGTCTGTTTATCTTTTAATGGATACTAGTACTATACCCGTGCATCCGCACGGGCTGATCGCGTTACGTCATACGATTACCTCAAATAGAAACGTTAGTTTGAAATCTCATTAATCTAAAATCAATTGTAAAATATAGAGGATGACTTGCATACGGACAGGTGCTGTCGTGTTTTTTTTAGGGATGAATTTAGACAGTATTTAAATAGTCTGAACATTACCCCGTGAAAATAAAGAAAAATTTAAAGTAGATAAAAAAGGAATTTCAAATAAAAAATTGATAAATATTAAAACTAAAAATGTAAAAGTATCATTTAAAAACAATATGTGCATTTATCTCGTGTGTTTTTATATATCAGTGCAATGTTTTTTTATATATCAGTGTTGTTATCCCATGTTTTTTTTTATAAATCAGTGCAACTATCCCGTGTTTTTATATATATCATTGCAATTATCCCCGTATTTTTTTATATATCAGTGCAGTTGTCTAGTGTTTTTTTATGTATCAGTGCAGTTATCTCATAGTTTCAATTGATTATTTGAGTTGATTAGTGGATTATTGTAGATAGTGAAAGATAGATAGTAGATTATCAATAACAAATATTTATCCCGTGTTTTTTTATATATCAGTAACAATTATTTGTCATTTTTTAGGTATTAGTGACAAATATTTGTTGCGTGTGTTTTAAATATTAATCAGTTTAAATACTCATTAAGCCTTCTTGTTTTTTTAGATAGTAGTTTTCAAAAACTATAATTATCAATGGCAAATATTAATCCCGTGTTTTTTTATGTATCACTGCAGTTATCCCCGTGTTTTTTATATATCCGTGCAGTTATCTGGTAGTTTCAATTGATTATTTTAGTTGATAGTAGATTATAGTAGATAGTAAATTTGTTAGATAGTAGATTATCAATAAGAAATAATTGTTTTACATATTATTTAGTAATTTAAATAGTCATTAAGCCTGCTTCTTTTTTAGATAGTAGGTTTGTAGTAGTAGGTTTCAAAAAATTTAATTATCAATGACAAATATTAATCTCGTGTTTTTTATATTTCAGTGTAGTTATCTCGTAGTTTCAATTAATTATTTTAGTTGATTAATAGATTATAGTAAATAGTAAAAGAGAGATAGTAGATTATCAATAAGAAATATTTATTTTAAATATTAATCAGCAGTTTAAATAGTCATTAAATATTATTGTTTTTTAGATAGTAGGTTTATAGTAGTCTTCCAAAAATTTAATTATCAATGACACATATTAATCATTTGTCTTTTTATATATTTGTGTAGTTATCCCGTGTGTTTTTATATATCATTGCAGTTATCTCATAGTTTTAATTGATTATTTGAGTTGATTAGTAGATTATTGCAGTTATCCCGTATTTTTATATTAGATTATTTGAGTTGATTAATAGATTATAGTAGATTATTGCAGTTATCACGTGTTTTTTTAGATAGTAGTTTTATAGTAGTTTTCCAAAATTATAATTATCAATGGTAAATATTAATTATAAATTGTCAAAAAAAATTATAAATATCAATGGTAAATATTAATCCCGTGTTTTTTTATAACGTGTTTTTTATTTATCAGTGCAGTTATCTCGTAGTTTCAATTGATTATTTTAGCTCATTAGTAGATTATAGTAGATAATAAAAGTTAGATATTAGATTATCAATAAGAGATATTTGTTTTAAATATTAATTACTAATTTAAATAGTTATTAAGTCTTTTTGTTTTTTAGATAGTAGGTTTATAGTAGTAGTCTTCAAAATTTTTAATTAAATTAGTGTTTGTATAAATTTAGAAATTTAGTTAAAAGAATTAAAGTGAAGAGATAAGAGAAAGAGAATAATTATTTATGGGAAAAGTAAAGTAAAAAGAAAAAAAAGGGAAGAAAGAGAGTGTAAAAGAAAAGTGAAAATGAGGAAAGAGAGTATAAGAAGAAAGAGAAAAAAGGAAGAAAGAGAGTGTAAGAGAAAAGTGAAAAGTAAGAAAGAGAGTGTAAGAATAAAGAGAAAAAAAAAAAGAAGAAATAGAGTGTAATGACATTTTTACCCTAAAAAATTTGAGGTGTCTTTTAGATAAAATGGGGGTATTGGTAAAATCATATGTGGTGAATTTGTATAAATCTATAGTAGATTATAAAGCAATTACAGCCTCTTGATCGGACCTGTATGATTTATGGTCCTTTCAATACTTTCAAGATTAAAATTTTGCAGGGACACTCGTCTCAATTTGATTTTCTCATCTTTCGAACCCTTTTACATTACTACATTTCTTTCTCTCATCTCTCTTGATTTTCAATTCTCTCTCTTGAATTCGTTAGGTTTTTTATTTATATAATAATAATTGGCTTCATTGAGGAAACACATTTTTTCTCAAAATCTTGTTTAGGCACCACGTTTTTGAGACAATTTCTTTGATTTCTACACTAAAGGGATTTCTTTTAACCATGATTCTTGGAAATTTCATACCAGTGGTTTATTTTTTATGTCTTTTGTGCATGTTGCTGGGCATTATTGATTATTCAAGATTTAATAGGGTATAGAAACCCTAAAGGTTGATCTTTACCGTGGTGGGATGAAATCTTTTTTCGTAAGTGGTGGTATATATGTGGATATATTTTTTTCCAAGTATCTTGTAACAAATTAGGTATCTTGAATTCGATGACCCTCAAGTAAGTTGCTTTATGAAACTATTTGTTCATTAAGTAAAAGCTGGATGATGACGCTGGAGAAATTTGAATATGAATTTTTATTCATAATCTATGGGATGGTATCTATTGTGTTTTGATCACTACAAATGAAATTTGGCAATCGGAACAAGAAGTGCATACCTGTGTTGGATAGACCTATTTTGCCCCTCTTAAAATTGTTATTCATGGGATGCTTGAGCCATTGATGACCCAGGAGTTTGATGCTATTGCAATGTGAATTCTTTATTCATAATGTTTAACTAGGATGGTAAAAAATTAGACTTTCATTGGTTTTGCTTGCAATGTACTCAAAAATACCTTGAAGTGGAATTGATGGATATCAGTTATGTTAGATCAGTAATGACATGATTACACTTCAAACTATGCAAACTATCTTCTGTGAAGCACAAAGGCTTGGTCCATCATACTTTCCAGTTTTCTGTGGAATTGATGCAGATTTGTTTGAATTGTTCTTTTGAAACTTTTCTAGTTCGTTTTCGTTCACATGCAGGTTGTACAATTGCTCATATTTTCGACTATTATATTCCTTCTATGCACTCAACTTAGTTGACTAATCCTTGTTTCACCTTTGTTATGTGTTTATTTGATTCACAGACCAGCACTGTAGCGTCTGCTACTGTGGAATGATATTGAGCTTGCCAAAATTTATAATAGGATATTAGCTTGTTGTGGACTTGTAGTGAATGAATCAGGCATGCTGCAACTTATTCCCATCCTGCAAAATCTTATTCTAATTTGTATTCAGAATGCAAATATGTATTCTAATTTATATTCAGGAATGTCTTATGAACTCTTTGTTCATAAGGATAAAGCTGGATGGTGGTATATATGTGGCTATACTTTTTACCATGATTTTTGTGGCGGAGTGGATATCTTGAATTCGATGACCCTAAAGTAAATTGTCTTATGAACTCTTTGTGATCACAAGATAAAAACTGGATGGTGGTATATATGTGGTTATACTTTTTCCAAGATTTTTGTGATGGATTAGATACCTTGAATTCGATGACCCTAAAGTAAATTGCCTTGTGAATTCTTTGTTCATAAGGTAAAAGCTGAATGGTGGTATATATGTAATATCCCCAAAATAATAATAATAATAATTATATAGAAACAATTTGATCTAAATGTCCTAAGTCAAGTAAACTAAGTTGAAATAGAATGTGCATAAGTAATTAAATGGGTGTAGTTAGTAAATTGTATTTTTGTTAGTTAACTAATTAGAAGAAAAAGAAGAAAGAAACATAAGCGGGAAAATAAAAAAAAAGAAGAAGAAACGAAGAAAGAAAGGAAAAGAGAGAGTGAGAAAGAGAAGGAGAGAAAGAAGAGAGTTGATAAAGAAAGATGAGAAGAAATGAAGAGGAAAACTTAGAGTTTGCTTAGAGGAGAAGAAGAAAAATAAACTAGAGAAAGATCTCAAGACAAATAAAAGCTATAGAGGAAGAACAAGGAAAGGAAGATGGAGCTTGAAGAAAACTAGGGTTCCATGAAAGAGGGAAAAATCTAATATCCATTTGGGAGTTTCAACATCATCTATTAGAATCTTGGCTAAGGTAACAAAGAACCCCGTTTAAAACCTCTCTTAGAGTGTGCTTAGTTTTCTATTTAACTTAAGAATGATTTTATGATATTATGAATGATGATTGTTGTTGATTTTGAATGATTGAAGATAAAGAAATGGTGTTGCATGTGTGTTAGAGGAAAGTGGGTTGTTGGATTGCCTACAAGGTGTTTGTTATAAGTGGTGTGTGAATTCTTGTATGTTAAGTTGATTTTTGCTCAAAGTTGGAACATTTACTAGTTGCTTGTTGATTTTGAGTGTAAATATATATGGAGTGAACTTTATTTTTCACATCTTTCTGGCTTAAGGATTGAATAAGGTCTAGCATTGATTGAAGTTTTGGGTACTTGTATACTTGGATGAAGATAAATATCTTTTACAGTTGTATGTGAGTGATTTTGAATTTCTGAAAAATACTGCATAAATCAGTCCTAGTGCGTGATTTTTCCCGAATTATTGGCTTTGAATTTTGATATGGGACCAATTGCATTACGTTAGTATGTGAGCTGGCTATCTCGAGAAAAATTGGAAAAAAAATTATTCGAATTCATTTGATATTTTATTCCTAATTTATACCGACCGCTGTTCTCAAAAATCGTTTTTTTGATATCTTGTTGGTATTTTGCTCATATCTTTCTCCACAAATATCCTATCGAAAGGATTTCTGAACCATTGAAAAGTAGAAAAAATTCTATATCAAATAGACTCTCAAATGACTTATTTTTAATAAGTATTGATTGTGAAAACTGAATTGCTAGTTACAGTTAGAACATAAATTTCGTACCGGGGTTGTGGTAGTATTATTATTGCTATAATTTGTTGTACAATTGCTGGATTTGATCTGTTCTTGTGCTATTAGAGAATATACATTATTATCTATCATTTATGAATTGGAAATATTAAGTTTGGAAGACCATTACTGGGGAAATCTAGTTCCAAGATGCTTGAATAAAATTAATTCAGCTTAGATGATCATGAGACAATGGGTTCCTATGTGTTTTAAATTATGGCCAAACATGATTGTTACATGAATTATCTTTGTACGGAGTACTACGTGAGTATCTAATCTATGAAGTGGAAACATTTATTTTGATGTATTCGATTTGTTATTGTTGTGAAAGGCCATTAGCTGCAATGAAGAGATAATGCAGTCTATGAGTGAAATGCTCATAGCCCTTTTAGATTGCCATTTTGCCGTGATGAAGAGATAATACAGCCCGTGATTACCGTTTTGCCGTGACGAAGAGATAATACGGGCTGTGATTACCGTTTTGTCGTGACGAAGAGATAATACGGCTGATGATTACTGTTTGCCACGACGAAGAGATAACGTGGTCTATGTGCACATAGTATAATAAGTGTCCTGTTTATGATATCTGTGATATACGCGCACGGATTTTTGTGATGAGATTGGATATCTTGAATTCGACGACCCTAAAGTAAATTCGTTATGACATGGTCAGAAACGGTAGGAAATGAGATTGAGGCTATACTTTCTTCGCCTCAGTCTAGGAAATGAGACTGAGTGTTTCAAACTGTAAGAGATGCCCCCTAGTCGTTATGACATGGTCAGAAACTTCCATGTCTGCTCTCTCTCACCTTTCTTCCTCTTATAGTATGTCTGCAAGGAAAATTTTAAACTGGATCTTAATCCCCATAGACATATTTTCTTGTGCTCAGTTTTTTTTGCTAACATCATGTGGCATGCTTCAAAAATGATGAATCTCCTAAGCAGGTATGTTTTGACAAAACTGGATGGTGGTATATATGTTGTTATACTTTTTTCAAGATTTTTGTGATGGATTGGATATCTTGAATTCGATGACCCTAAAATTCGAGAATCCTAAAGTAAGTTGCCTTGTGAAATCTTTGTTCATAAGGTAAGAGCTGAATGGTGGTATATATGTGACTATACTTTTTCCAAGATTTTTGTGATGGATTGGATATCTTGAATTCAATGACCCTAAAGTAAATTAGTTATGAACTCTTTATTCATAAAGTAAAAATTGGATGGTGACCCTGGTGAAATTTGAATATACATTTTTTTTTCATAATCTGCGAGATGATATCTATTGTGTTTTGATCACTCCAAATGAAATTTGGCAATTGGAACAGGAAGTGCATGCCTGTGTTGGATTAACCAATTTCGCCCCACTAGAATTTGTTATTCATGATATGATTTGGAATGGTATGCTTGAGCCATTGATGACCGAGGAGTTTGATGCCATTGCAATGTGAATTCTTTATTCATAATGTTTAACTAGGATGGTAGAAAAGTAGCTTTGATGGCCCTATGTCCGATTGCTATTTTGGATTGATAAAATGCTAATATGCATTCATCATCCTTAATCTGAGACACAAAATGTTTGATCTTATTCACCTTGCAATATGAATTCTTAATTCATAATATAAATTTAGGTGGTATGATTGGAGCCTTGTTCTTGTTCCTAGAATTAGAATGAAGTGCATTGTTCTTGAACTACAGGGAGCATCACCTTTCACCTTGCTGATGTGTTCTTGATGACAATGGGTTGTGGGCTGCAAGGTAGGTAACTTTGTGCAGGTTTTTCATATACACGACATTCCCTTTCATTGGTTTAGTTTGCATGTAATCATGGAAAATAGCTTGAAGCGATATTGATTTATGATCAACACTTCAAACTATGTACACTATCTTCTACGAAGCACTTAGGCTAGTTAGAATATCATTTTGGAGAAGAGGCTATCAATGTTGCATCAGTTGAACATCAGAAACATTGTGTCCACTTGTTTGTCTGATCTGAGTGTAGTTTTAGCTCATCAAAATGTACAATGGTTGGTTCAAAGTTGAAGAGATAGAGTGTAGGACGCACACACATATATACATGAGTCTTGTCCATTTTCTTGTGCTCAGTTTTTTTTTGTTAACATCAAGTGGCATGCTTCCAAAATCATGAATCTCCCAATTGTTGAATATAAACCTTCTTTTCGATATTGTACTTATACCTTAAACATTTTTTTTAAATAACTAGTTACATTACATAGTTACATAGTTACTACCTTAAACATTCTAATAGTTGGTTAGAATAAACTTCCAAATATAAGGATTTTAATCATATCCTTGCTAATTTTTGATTTTGGCTTTCCACATGCTTAAAGTGAAAAAACAAATCTAGTATCTATCTATACCATTAACCTACTACTAAAATATCAATCTTACCATTTTAAACTTTTTCACTCTTTTTCACACATTTTTTCACTCTCTCCTCCTATTTCTTCCTCTAACTCTCATTTTTCTATTTTTTTACAATATATCTACTTTAATTTCATCTACATGTCTAATTCATTTTTAATATTTCATTTTTCTCTATCAACAAGTTTTATTTAGTCTCTACGAGAAATATTACAATTTGGAAAATTTGAAACTTTAATACAATTTTGTTTTCTAATCTCTATGAGAAATATTACATATTGCTGGTAAATGTTCACGGGGTAATGTTCGGACTATCTCAATTACAATTTGAAACTTTTTGTTTATCTACTTTAAATTAGTATTGATTTTCACGGGGTAATGTTCGGACTAATTAAATCATTTGTCTTGATTTGCACGGAGTAACGTTCGGACTAATTAAATTATGTCTAAGTCTATTAATAAAAATAACACGACAATACTCGTGCGTATGCACGAGTATACTGCTAGTGTAGGATTAGAATTTCATGGGAGTTGTATCTATGCTTTTTAAAATACATTCGAAATTTACTTTGTAATAACTATAGATAATCGGTATATCTATGCTTTTATTACCAAATGCTCAAATATTTATAATTTGAACCCTTTCATTTTAAACTATTTAATCTCCTTTCATTTTAGTTGATGTTTCTTTTAATCTCTTTCATTTTTAACCACTATCATTAGTTCGTTTTTTTAATCTATTTTAGTTAATTTGAAGAAAAAGTTCTGTTGCTTAAGCTTTTTAAAGGTATAAGAGTGAAACAGTTAGTTTCTTTGAGTTTTAACCACTATCATTTTTAGTTCATTTTTTAATCTCTTTTAGTTAATTTGTAAAAAGAGGTCTGTTGCTTTAGGTTTTTAAAGGTATAATCTGTTTTAGTTTGTTTCTTTGGGTTCCTAAATTGGTATAAGATATGACTTTTACAAGATAGCAAGAAAGAGGTCATTTACTTTAGGTTTTTAAAGGTATAATCTGTTTTAGTTAGTTTCTTTGGGTGATCTTAATGTGGTATAAGAAATGTCTTTTACAAACTTCCTCACTTAAAGGTATAATATGTTGCTTTGGATTTCTTTAACATTTTGTTTAAAGTTTCCTGTTATAACACACTTCCTCACTATCTTAAGGAAATGGCAAAAAGGGGTGACACTATAGCAAACATCAGTCGGGAGAAAGATGTTTGGATAGTCGTTGTGCGCATAATCGACGTTTGGATTGTTGTCAACAACAAACAAGAAAGCCATTTGGAGATGGTTATCATGGATGCCAAGGTTAACTCTTATGTTATAACTTCTCCGCTTTCTTTGTTACCGAAACCACAGCTTCCCATATCTGAACACAAATTTTGTTTAGCCATTCCTAATTCTTTTCATTTTTTTAGGGGGATAAGATACAAGTTGTCGTGTCTAAAGAAGAGACCAATAAATGGACTAATAGACTGCGAGAGGAAATGATATGCAAACTGCAAAATTTCACTATTGCTCCTAATGATTTTAAATATAAAGCTTGCGACCATGGGTTCAAACTCATTTTCACTCCCACCACCCTTCTACGGGAACTTGATAGCTCTGAAATCCCCAATGAGGAATTTAAATTTAAAGATTTCAGAGACATACTTAATGGGAAGTATAGAGCTGATCTTTTAGTAGGTATAGTTTTTTAACTCTTCCTCAATTATATTTCTAACATACCTTACCTTAGATGTCATTGGAGCTGTACATGAAATTGTCCACTCTAAAACTAATTGTGCAAATAACACGGTGTCTCTCCGCTTGATGGATTTAAGGTAACGAACACACTACTTAAATCTAAGTTACTATTTTCAGTGAATTCTGACTAACTCTCAAGTTTAAATATTGCATTGTTGAGTGCTAATATGGACTTGGTGGAAACATTCTGGAATATACCATTTGTAACATCCCAGAATGCTTTCAGAACTGTCGACTGCCCCCACAAACCAACACGTGTCTTTCTAGCATGCGTTGTCCTCACTTGCATGCTTTCTAGAAACTTCCCAGAAGGTCACCCATCTCACCACTACTTCAAGCCAACACGCTTAACTATGAAGTTCTTATGGGAAGGGCTCCCGAAAAGAAGATGCATCTTATTGGTATAGGTAGTCCAAATTAATTCTTTTTAAGCCTTCCTTCAACTGTACAGTCCCATACTTGCACAGCCTCAGGATCCCTCTCATTCCGGTGCGTATTCGGTTCATTCACGTGTCCCTTCGCCTAGAAGCTGTCAGGAGCCGCTCTTTGCCATGTCAACTTTTGGGCACCGACGATCACTCCTGACCCTCGTCAGCCACGGATGTCACATGCCCACCAGCTTCTGCTTGGTTCGTCCCCGAACCACACCGTACTGAGAGAGGTCTGCTGCTTTGATACCAAAATGTAACATCTTCAATTTTAGACGTCATAAAATTAGAATGTTAACCATTTCTATAAAGTTCAGAGTTGTAAACCTGTTTCAGAATTTGGACACAACACACCTTATAGAGTACCATTCCTTCCTAAAACATTTATTAGGCAACAATTACCAAAAACTAAAGCCAACCGGCATAGCTGATACTTGTCTATTACAGTTATATATAACCGAAGATGTCGAAATCCAAAATAGAGTTTACAAGATAATAAAACTTTGAGTACATGATCCAAAGCTTATAATATTAAAGTAAAACTCTTATATACATCTAGGGTGAAGGCTAAACAGCCTAACACTTTTATCCATAAAATCTATCAATAACTAAGTAACTACTCTAGCAGCTACTTTTCTTCCTTTTGCTTCGTTTTGCCCTGTTGATCTGAAAACAACAACAACATAAAGGGTGAGATTACAAATCTCAGTGAGTTCTTACGTAACCCCTCAAGTCCTTCCGCAGTGTTTTATTCATATCTTAATCGTAGCCTAAGTCTGGATAGCTACGTGTAACATGACATAAGCACAACACCGACAACCACTTCACGGTTCCTCGGTGAACCCAATCCGCTAATATATAATTAGCGGGCAAACTTAGATGGGGCCTAGGTTATGGGCTCATGACTTCCCTCCCCTAGTGTGCTATGATAGAGGTCGTCACCCCAAATTATTATATTCCTTACTTGAATGGTTACCAAAACCTTAATGGAACACCAAGTCCATCAAATTATCATTATATTATGTATTCTCTCTCGTTGGTAAAGTATATGGTTTACAACAATATTTATAATTCAACCTTCAATCAATTTACATTTATCCTTACCTATGGGCTAAACTAGTCTACACTCACGCATTTCGAAAATGACACAAATAGGTTCATGATAAACAAGGAACAAATCATAGACAACACCTAACTATGCAGAAATTTCCAGCAACTTTACCTAAATTTCCAGAAAACATTTGACATATAAAATGATAACGAAATAATTCAAATGACCACTCATTAGAAAGCTTATAATGTCTAGTTTCTGAAAATATTTTTACTTTCCAAATTTATGAGCCATTTAGTACAGTTTTCAAAACAATCTGACTGGTTCCTAAACCGGACAGATTTTGTCCTCTAACTTATAACACCCCTAAAATGACCAAACCTCAACCAAATGGCATGGGACTTGAGCCTAAACCGAAGAAAATTAAGTCTAGTTTACAATGGAACAAGAATCATTCAAAAAGGAGTTCAAATGAAAACACTATACACGAAACAATGAACCCATGCACAGAATCATTCCGGAATTTTGACCTAAATTGTGACACCTATATCTCGAGCTACACAACTGAAAATTCAACGAAACCAGTGTCAAATTAAATAGCATTAAGTCTAATTTCTAAAAAGATAAATCACACAATTATTGGATTACCAGAGAACACGCAGTTTCAAAATAACCGAACCTATGTTCAGAGTTCCTCAAACAGTACTTTTAACATTATAATGTGCACAATTTGTCACCAAAATCCAGCCAAACACATTACCATCATATTCAGTTCCAAACACAAGTTTAAAGGACATCACAAGCATAAATTCGTAGAACTCACCTCTAATTTGTAGAACAACCACAACAAACAAGGAAATCAAGATTTTGAGACACCAAACCCTCTCCTAAGCTTCAATTCGAAACCCCAACCCTTCAAACCCTAACTTGAGCTTCTCTCCAACAATGTGACTCTTCTAGGATGCAATGTGAAACCGAAAAAGTGCTGAAGAACCTTCAGAACTGACATGCAACAATGAAACCGTCCATTTTAGCTCACTTGTGCGCAACTTCCAAAAATGGTAACAATGAAATGTAGAGATGGAGAGCTTGCATTTCTGGTCTTTTAGGAAGTAGTATGGACTAGGAAGAGTTCAATATGAGTTAAAGATGAAGTGATGAGAGAGTGGTGAGCTGGGCATGCAAAACTCTATTCGTGGTCTCTCTCTCTCTCCTCTCCATTTTCTTTTCCTTCTAAATCTGATTTTCTCAAGTGTGTGGATGTCTTCGAGTGATGTGAGTTATGAGTGGTGTGGGAGTGAGGAAAATTAGTGGATAGGCTCAACTGGGAGTGAAGTGAAATAGGGTGAATTTCCCAAAATGCCCTTTTCGCTACACACACCTTAATGTTATTCCGACACTCCCCAATGCCAATTTTATTTAACAAACCACAAATACAGAATTTATACACTTAGTCAATCACAAAATAACCTTATATAATCGACTATAAACTCAATTAAATCACAATTAAATGAAAGTACTTACTAATCTCAACAATTTGGGGATGTTACAATACACCCAAACTTGAAAGATTTTGTCCTCAAAATCGTTCAAGTCCTATCCACGTATTTAACACGTAATCAAAAATTCGTCGATCGTTCAACTATACATGACTTTCCAATCTCAAACACTAGCAATCATGGACCTACATATATACACACAATTACCCCCATTTCTTTCTCTTAAACAAGCTCACTACTTTAATGCTTACAAACATTAAACATCATAAATTTTATTGAGCCACCAATTAGAAGAGAAGCTTTATATATATATATATATATATATATATATATATATATATATATATATAAATTGAATGTCAAAACCGGCAAAAGTAGCAACTGACGCCTACGAGTGAGACACGGAAGAATTTGGGATCCATTCTTGACACCGTGAGTGAGCTCTAGAGTAGAAAAAAGAGATTAAATACTCAAGATCAGAAATTTCTCTTATTTTCATCTCTGTAATTTACGACTCCTAATTTTATTTCATATAGTTATGGATAGCTAAACCCTATTCTAGGGTCTTAGGTGGATGTTTAGAGACTTTTTACGTTCTAATTTTATATTTGAATTCCTATTTTTATTCTAATTAATATTGTCCTATTGATTTTATCACATAATTAGGATTGACAACCCTTTACATGTTCATAATCAATTAGTTGATCAGCGACCGTACTGCAATTAGTTGATGGACCTATATATAGGATAATTGGGGCTATAATTAATGCATGACCAAACTTTAATTTAGTATTCCAATCATTGAACCTTTTTGTTCTTTATGCTTTTCTTAAATTTAAATTCTTGCATGGACGTTGACACGAATCAACGACGTAAACACGTTTTTCAAACTTTTTCACCCTTTCTCACACACTTTTTCACCTCTCCTCCTATTTCCTCCTCTAACTTCTCTCATTTCTCTATTTTTCACAATATATCTACTTTAATTTTTATCTAGGCTAAATAGCTGTTTTGGCCCTTTATCTTTGGGGTTGGTGTCACTTTGGCCCTTTATCTTTTTTTTTCTCGTTTTAGACCCTCATGTTTTTCGTGTGTGTCATTTTGGCCCCTGCCGTTAGTTTTTTCTAACGGATGCCACACTGGCAGTTAACTTCTGACATGGCGCCTTATATGTCAGGGTTGACTTGGACCTGATTTGGTGATGTGGCACATAAGGGACCAAATTGAAACTTAAAAAGAACATGGGGGGCCAAATTGACACAAACACAAAACATTCATCTTCTTCCTCCAAACACCACCTCCATCTTCATCTTCTCCGGCGACCCACCACCACCTCCAGTGAGCCTCCGCCACCACCACCACAAACAGTGACATTGTCTCTCTCTCTCTCTCTCTCTCTCTCTCTCCCCCCTCCCCCTCTCTCTCTCTCCCTTCGTCATTGAAAAACCCAAAAAACCGTAAAACGTGAATCTACATTTCCATTTCGTTCTCAATTATTTATCATTTTTGTTGAAATCTTTTGCTAACAGTCAGTTACTGCACCAATTTCGAGTCTATTGCAAGTGGTTTGGTGAATTTTGGTTGAGTTTTGAAGGTTTTCCCAATTTGCAAAACCCAAAACGCGTTTTCCTCTGAAAATTACGTTTTTGATTAAGAAATTTCGCATGAAATGCACTATTTATTTGCTTGATTTGGTGAAGAATTGAGAATTTTGGTGTTCTTGAGGAGAGAGAGGGAGAGAGAGAGAGAGAGAGAGAGAGAGAGAGAGAGAGAGAAGTGATGTCACTGTTTGTGGTGGTGGTGGCGGAGGCTCATCGGAGGTGGTGGTGGGTGGCTCGCCGGAGAAGATGAAGCTGGAGGTGGTGTTTGGAGGAAGAAGATGAATGTTTTGTGTTTGTGTCAATTTGGCCCCCCATGTTCTTTTTGAATTTCAATTTGGTCCCTTATGTGCCACATCACCAAATCAGGTCCAAGTCAATCCTGACATTTAAGATGCCACGTCAGCAGTTAATTGCCAGCGTGGCGTCCGTTAGAAAAAATTAACGGCAGGGGCCAAAATGACACAAAAAAAAACATGAGGGTCTAAAACGAGAAAAAAAAAGATAAAGGGCCAAAGTGACACCAACCCCAAAGATAAAGGGCCAAAACAGCTATTTAGCCTAGATAAAAATTAAAGTAGATATATTGTGAAAAATAGAGAAATGAGAGAAGTTAGAGGAGGAAATAGGAGGAGAGGTGAAAAAGTGTGTGAGAAAGGGTGAAAAAGTTTGAAAAAGTATGTGAGAGAGAGTGAAAATATGACAAAGTTTGAAAAGGTGAAAATGTGAAACTACTTAAAGATACTCAAATTGTTTAGTTGAGAAAAAGGTAAGATTAGTATTTTGTTAGTAGATTATTTGTATAAGTAGATAGTAGATTTCCCATAGATACAAATAAATAAATATGTATTAAAGTTTCAAATTTTCCAAATTGTAATATTTCTCGTAGATAGGAGTAAAATTGAATATAAAATTTTTGTCAACATTTGAAAATTTTTAAAATAGTAAAGAGGAAAAATGAATAAGACATATAGATGAAATTAAATGAGAGAGTTAGAGGAAGGAAGAGAATGAGAGAGTGAAAAAGTGAGTGAGAGAGTGAACAAGTACGTGAGAGAGAGTGAAAAGGTGAAACAATTTGAAAACGTGAAAAAGTTTTACATAAATATCCTCAAAATGTTGAGTTGGATGTCGGCGAAGATCGGTTGTTAGGACCCGATTTGGTTCTTGAGACAACCGAAAAGATCCGGAAAATCAGAGAAAGAATGAAGGCTGCCCAGAGTCGGCAGAAAAGCTATGCTGACAAGAGAAGAAGATCACTAGAGTTTGAGTCTGGTGATCATGTGTTTTTGAGGGTTTCGCCAACTATTCGTACAGGTAGGGCATTGCGGGCGAAGAAACTCGGTCCTCGGTATATTGGACCATTCCAAATTATCGAGCGAGTTGGAGTTGTAGCTTATTGTAGCTTACCGTGCTTTACCTCCGGCTTTATCCAATCTTCATGATGTGTTCCATGTGTCTCAGTTAAGGAAATACATTCCCGACCCGCGTCGACCGTTGAGTTTTGAGACGATTGATCTTAGGTCGGATTTGTCTTTTCAACCTCATCCTAGTTACATCATGGAACGTGGCGAGAAGACGCTTCGGACGAGGACTATTCCCATCGTCAAAGTGGTATGGGATGGATTTTCGATCGAGGAAGCTACATGGGAACTGGAGGACGACATGCGGGCTAGATATCCGTATCTATTCTCTTGAGGTATGTTTTGTTCAATTTTGAGGACAATATTTTAAAAAAATTGGGGTGATTGTAACATCCCCAATTTAGCTAATTTCAATAAATTGAAATTAGCAAGAGGTTATGAGTTAATTGATTAGCTAAGTTAAATAATTAGCATAACTTAATTATTATGAGAAAGTAAATTATTGATTAAATGAATTGTTTGTTCTTGTGTGCTTGATTTCTAAGTTTCCTCTGCTGGTGATCGATTGACTCTGATCGGTTTCGATCTCTGATCCGAGAGGAGTGATTTCGCAATCTGGGTTGGCCCGATCTCGCCCGCGGCGCCGCTTTCTCTGGGCGAAGGTTAGATGGCCCTGGATTCTCTGGATTACGATTGATCGCCGCTGAAGGAGGGGAGAGTTTGTCCGCCTCGTCTGCTGGTGATCGATTGCTGCTCGATTTTGATCTCTGATCCGAGAGGAGTGTAGTTCGTAATGACCACGATCTCCGCTGTTGCATCGTGATATTGTTCTGCTGGTCTGGATATTGTTGGTTATCTGGCCCGCGGCGCCGCTTGCGGTTCTGCTGGTCTGGATATTGTTGGTCCGCGAAGGCTTGTTGGTCCTAGATCTCTGCTCTTGCATCGTGATTTTGTTTTTTCCTCTGAGCCGTTCAAGGACACTGCCCCGCGGCGCTGCTGGTTTGGATCTTCCTTTTTGGTGGATCTGCGCGTTTTAGAAGGTCCGTGTTGGGCTTCTGTCTCGCGGTGGTTTGTTGATTTGAACGGGAAGGGGTCAGTGCTGCTCGCGATGTTGGCTGGTAGATCGCTCTTGGATTCGCATTCACGACAACATCCGCCTTCGATGCCGCTTCTTCGTCTTTCGTCGTCAACATTTGCTGAATGTCGCTGATTTGCGTCATGCTTGGTTGTGTCACGGTGTTGGCCGGTGGCGCAACACCGCGGTGGTGGCTGGTGATCGACGACCTCGGTCAAGCTCGGTTGTGTCGCGGTGTTGGCCGGTGACACGGCTTTGCGGTGGTGGCTGGTGATTCGACGCCGGAAGAGTGGAGGGTTTCTCTGTGTATTTATCAGAATGGTTTTGGTGGTTGTTGTCGCAATGCCATTGTTGGGCGCCAGATTGCAGTTTGCAGTTCTCTCTGACGGGCTCCTCCCCTCTGCCTTCAGATCCTGAACCCCGTCTCTCGCCCGGCCTCCACCTCTAACCTCGATCAGATATGAGTGTTCTTAATGTGAGGATAGTGAGGTGAGGCTGGGTGTTGTGGTGTGGCGCTCAATTGACGGTGGGGGGTGGTTGTGTGGGGGCTTTCAGGTGTTGCCCTGCTTCGGAGTTTTGGTCCTTAGATTACAGTTAGCAGTTCTCTTCGTCGGGCTCCTCCCTTTGCCTTCAGCTTCTGACCCCGTCCCAATCGTCTCCTGGCCTCCACCTCTAACCTCGATCTTTGGGAGTGTGCTTAATGTGAGGATAGTGAGATGGTTCTGGCTGTGGTGATTTAGAGTGTGCTCAGTAGGCGGTGGGTGGAGGTTGTGGGGGCTTCAGGTGTTGCCCTGCTTACTTTTTCAGGTCGTCCTCGTCACCTTAGATTTTGTTTTATTAGAGCTCTTTGGTTGTTTATTTTAGGGGCCTTTGTTGGGCTTTCTATTATTGTCATCATTAACAAGGGTTTTGGTCTAGTCCCCCTTGTGCTTTTTATGTCTTCTCTTTATTTTATTAATAAATTCGGGCTGGCTGCCTGGTTGCTTAAAAAAAAGTTAATTTCATTAGATTAGACCAAATATGATTAATAGGAGTAATGAGAAGTGGATGAATAACTGAAGGGTAAAAGGGTCTTTTTCCACCCACTTAAAAACAAACCCCAGCTGACCAAAACAGCACCCTCACTCCCACACTCCCCATTTTTCCTCATTGCTGAAAATTAGAAAGATCATAAGAGAGAGAAAGGGAGAGGGGCGCGAAGAGAGGAGAGGAGAAGAGGGAAGGAAAGTTCAGCCCCAAGGTTGCATGTAAATGAAAATCACACCATCCTATTTCATTTTTCTTGCTCTACAAACTGATACTAATTTCATGTCCAACTTCTCCACCTTTTCCTTTCCACCATTGTTGAACCCTGAAGCTCCAAAGTGAAGCTTTGAGCTTTAGAAGCCTTGCAAGTTGTTGTGGGACCAATTGGAGTAAGTTCTAGTTATCTTTGGAGGCTACATTGCGAATTGAAGTTCAATAGATGATGGTTGGGTTGCTGATTTCGAAATTTAGGAGATAGGAATTCGGTTTTGGAGGTGGTTGAAACGAATTTGGAGTGTGTTCGTGTATAACGGGTCGTTTGAGCTTCGGAGAGTCTCGGTGTTTGTGATTTTCATCACAATACGGTGAGTTCTATACTCGCTTAGGGATTTTGTTTCTGAAATACTGGTTGCATGTTCTGTCTTTATATTCAGTTCGTGCGTTTTCGAGTCAAAACCGTTTTTACAAAAATTACGTTTTGAACGATGATTTATATGGTTGATTGATTATGCGAATATGTGAATGTTTGGACTGACCTTGATGAACGTTTGGACGGAATTAATGTGTAATGATGTTCGGGAATTAATCAGAACGAGTATTGGAACGATCGAAATGGCCAAGTTTACATGAAAAGTCACAGTTTTTGGCATACTGATGGACACGCACGGACCGTGCGCCCCTGAGGCACAAATCGTGTGCATCTGTCTGTAACTGTGCATAAAATTTTCTTAATGCGCACGGGTCGTGCGCCTTAGCACATGGACCGTGCGAAAGTTTCAGTCACCCCTTTTGAAAACACGTCTTAGGTTATTTCGAACGGTCCCAATTGCATTCTAATCATTTCCCAAACCCTATGTATTCAAGAATAACCCGTAATTCGTGGAAAACACGTCGGTATAAATTGAGGCAATAAGAATGTTTTAAGTTAAGCTAAATGGATGTTAGAAACCACGTGTGAGATCATGATTAATGTTTAAGCGGACTAAATGTCCCTTGAGGTTGAGGTTATTATGTTATGTCAAGTATAAGAGACGGCCCAATGCGGGTATCTTTATATAAATTATAAATTGAGGTCTAGGGTGACGACCCTATTGAGGTTAGCGTACTAGGGGAGGGGAAGTCATGAGCCCTATGAGACTAGGCCCCTTGAGGTTTGGCCGCAGTTTATGGTAAGCGGATTGGGTTCACCGGGAATATAGACAATCATTCACGGTGATATGCTAAACAAGAAGAGGATTGTACGTAGTTATCTTATTGGACTACGGACAATATAAGCATAATGATATGTTAAGCAATGTTATCAGGTTTCACGTGGCTATTATTTTTAGCTACGATTTATGTGACGAATAATGAACCGATAGAGTTTTAGTAAGGGGTCTCGATAGGACTCACTGAGATAATATTTATCTTACCCTTTATAATTGTGGTTTTTACAGAGAAACATGGAAATGCAAAGGTAAAGAGGCACGGCTAGACATGACATTCTGAGGAGATGCTGAAGTTTATCTTTATTGCTTATGCTAGTTTTCCACAGTTGTCTTGTAATTCCGATTGTATGAATTATACATTGTTAAAATTTGTAAATCGTTTCCGCTACTTATGTTTTGGAATGTTGAACACTAGGGATGCGACAGGTTTATGAACATGGAACTTAAGTATTTTAAGTAACTCTATGTTATGTTATGAATTGAGGTGACCGTTTGATGATTATTCATCGAAGTTTTTAGTTGTGTTCAATATCTAGGACAGGAAGTTATCTCTGATGTATGCTAAGTTGTGCATTTTAGTATTTCTACAAGTTAGAAATATTAGAGTGTTACATCATCAACATCAATATAAGCAATATCAATATATCAATATCAATATAATCAAATAAATCACTACCAAAAATACTAAATTACTCATTTCTCAAAATTTGACACATCATTAATTTAAAGGACAAATATGTCATTTCTAATTAAATACTCTCACTTTTTCTTTCACTCTCACACACACTTTTTTCTTTTGCGAATCCCACTCTCATATCATATTTTAAATTTTATTTCATTTTTAAAACTCACTTTTCTATTTCATCTCTCACTCTTCTCTTTCCCTCTCTCTCTCTCTCTCTCTCTCTCTCTCTCTCTCTCTCTCTCCCCCTCTCTCTCTCTCTCTCTCTCTCCCCCCTCTCTCTCTCTCTCTCTCTCTCTCTCTCTCTCTCTCTCTCTCTCTCTCTCTCTCTCTCTCTCTCTCTCTCTCTCTCTCTCTCTCTCTCTCTCTCTCTCTCTCTCTCTCTCTCTCTCTCCTCACCCTCCCTCTATTTAATTAAAATACCCATTACTAAAATCTCCATCCATTATCTATCTATCTATCAGACCATTGATTTTATTATTTTGCTTCGGAGTCTCGACTAGAAAAAGATAGATATAGTCAATATGATTATTTTTGAAATTCCGCTTTTGAAATTTCAATGGAAAAACATTAGAATAATTATAATTTCTTTTCACAATTTTTTTATTTTTATAGATTATTTTTCTTTAGAGTTAGACGGCTAAAAGTCACATCTTATGAGTATAGTTATTTATGTATTGTGATTTTATAATATTAGATACAGTTAGAGTAATTATCTTTATATTTTTCTTTTGAATTCCAACGAGGAAATGTTATATGTTGTTATTAAATTTTTTTAGTATTGATTCTCCATGGAGAAACATTACTTGTTTCTCGCAACAATTATTTTAATTTTGAGTCTCAACGTGAAACAATTACATGTTACTGATATAACCATTTTTGTATTAAGGTAAAATATGTTTTTGGTCCCTACAAAATTGGGACATTTTAAGTTTAGTTCATACATTAACGAAATAGGTGTTTAGGTCCCCATCTTATTTTGCCGTTTTCATTATTAGTCTCTAGGTGTTAAATTATGCTGATTGGGCTAACAGAAAAGTGAGTTGGCTTGTACACGTGTATTCTTTTAATCTACGTGGCAAATTAGCTGAATGAAGTCACTTTATTAATTATCCATGTGGGTTTTTTGTTTTCTTTTTAACCAAAATTTCTATTTAATTCAATTTTATTTTTTTGTTCAAAAAAAGTTGATCTTCTTCTTCCTCTCCTCCGGCAGCAAAGGCACGGCGGAGATGACCTCCGACACGGTGGTCGCCGGTGGAGGGTACTCCGATGACAACTTTTTTGAGGGCTATACGAGAGAATGACGTGAGGATTCTAAATATCAAACTCGTTTTTTGGTTGAAGGTCTATGGTTGCCAGAAAATAAGGAAGAAGGTGGCAGTTTGAGCAAAAACAAATCTAGATCGCATGAGTAAGAGTACAAGCAGAGAACAAATTGCAAGCATAACCCAAAAAATGAATTGCAAGCACGAGCACCCAAAAAAGGAATTGCAAGCACGACGCCGGTGACACGGATAACACTTGACATGAGCAGGACCCAGATGCGAGAAGTACGACTCTGTGTGCGAGATCTGTGCAGCGCTTGTGAAGGATTGAGTATGGAGTATGCTATTGCTATGAATATTGGAGCTGGGAAGGAAAATTTGAGAGCAAACCTAAATTTGATTATGGCAACCCAGTTGAAGGTCTCTTCTAGAACCCTCTGATAGAAAAGGGTACAAACCACAATAGCCGTCCTGGACAAGAATAAAGATTAAGCATTTTAATAAACAAAAGAAAAGACATTTAAAACCCTGCAGTGTGGATTTTGTTGGTTAAACTTGGTAAATCGAGATAATACTGAATAAATCTGAAGTTGTATATAACACTTTCAGATTGAATCAAATTTCGGGGTTCAACCAAAATTGTTCAATCGGATAAAATCAGAAGATTATAATTCAAGAGTTTTTATTTTTGTCTTGTATGTTTTTACCCTTGTTATGCTTTCTGAACCAGAATGATTATTTATGATCAAAGAACAGGTTGTTTTTGGCGGTTCATGGAAGTTTTATCTTTTAAACTGCCTTTTCCGGTCAAATGGCGCGTATGTAGCGCACAGTTCGCGCACCACGCGCAACTGGGCAGAACATTCTGCCAATCCGCGCGCTAACGACCTGAAAGTCACTTCCATGTAATTTCCAAAATTTGCCTAAACCGAACATCTCGTTATTACATTAAAACAAGTGTGCACCCTTATTTTAACATAATAAAGAGATCAATTACACCAAAATGTCCAACAAACCTCCCCCATTTTAGTGTAATTACCGATCAAATCACCAAAGTCATAACATACAACAAACTACTGGATAGATGAAATATCGTGACGATTGAATTTCATCTTAGCAAATTACACGTTTCATAGATTCGAATATCAGGGTGTCTCTAAGGATTGAACCTTTTCTATTCATAATGAATACATGAAGATAATCTGCACAATAGTTTATAACATTACTCTTGCTCGACACTAGTTTACTAGCTTGTGTCCCTATCCTTCATAAGCATATCAAAGCCAAGTCCCAGCTTCTTGAAGCGGCTAAACTTCATGCTTATATAGGTAGTCATTTTCTTTCTTGCACCTGCAAATGCAATTTTTCAAAAGAACCATTGAGAAGTTATACTTCAACCTCCTTAACTTACAGAACCGAACACATACCTTTTGGGATACTTTCGATGATGTGTTCCAATCTCTACATGTTAAGCTTTCCACATTGAATTCAGCACCTAATGTCATATTAGATGGGAATTGGGTATCTTAACATAAGAGATTTCAGATGGACTTTAATCCTAATCCCACAGCCGACCTTTTCACGAGATCTCTACTTAACCCTTTGGTTAAATGATCGGCCAAATTATGCTGAGTTCTCACAAACTCCACTGATATCACACCATGCATGATTAACTCCCGAACCATGTTGTGTCTAACACCCAAGTGTCTAGACTTCACATTATACACTTGACTATATGCCTTAGCCAAAGTAGCCTGACTATCGCATCTGATAGACATGGGAGGTATAGGTTTGGGCCACAATGGAATCTCATAGATCAGATTTCTTAGCCACTCAGCTTCTTTACCAGCTGCTGCTAAGGCTACAAATTCAGATTCCATTGTTGAATTTGTAATGCAAGTCTGTTTCTTGGATGCCCAAGAGATAGCACCTCCTCTAAGGAGGAATACCCAACCACTTGTGGATGAATAATCTTCCATATTGGTTATCCAACTTGCATCAGAGTAACCTTCAATAACCGAAGGAAATCCAGTATATGTCAAACCATAGTCAATGGTTCCCTTTAAGTACTTGAATACTCTATTCATAGCTTACCAATGATGAGAATTGGGATTACTTGTAAACCTACTAAGTTTAGCAACAGCATAAGCTATATCAGGCCTAGTACTTATCATTGCATACATGAGTGATCCTATCGCCCTTGAGTATTCAAGTTGAGACACTGCTACACATTTATTTGGTAATAGCTTCAGGTTAGGATCAACGGGAGTACTTACCGGAGAACAATCTTTAAAATTAAATTTCTCCAATATCTTCTCAATATAATGTGATTGAGAGATGGAAATGCCTTTGTTTCCACGTTTGATCTTTATTCCTAAGATCACATCCGCCTCCCCCATATCTTTCATATCAAACTTAGAAGACAAAAATGTCTTAGTTTCATCAACTTGATCTTGGTCGGTACCAAAGATCAACATGTCGTCTACATACAAACAAATGATAACTCCTTTGCCATGAGTATCAAACTTGCTGTATAGACATTTATCTGCTTGGTTTAGAACAAAACCACTAGACAACACAACCTCATCAAATTTTTGATGCCATTCTTTAGGTGCTTGTTTCTAGCCATAAAGAGATTTCATCAGTTTACACACCTTATTTTCATTTCCTGGCATAACAAACCCTTCAGGTTGTTTCATATATATCTCTTCATCCAGTTCACCATTTAAGAATGCAGTTTCACATCCATTTGGTGAATCACCAGATTGTGGATAGCAGCAAGTGCTAACAACAGTCTAATAGTGGATATCCTAGCAACAGGAGCATATGTATCGAAAAAATCAATACCCTCCTTTTGCCTAAAGCCTTGGATAACCAATCTGGCTTTGTACTTGTCAACAGTACCATCCACTTTCATCTTTCTCCTAAAGATCATCTTACATCCTAATGGCTTACATCCAGGAGGTAAGTCAACCAATTTCCAGGTATTATTTTGCATGATGGAATCCATCTCACTTTGGATTGCTTCTTTCCAGAATACAACATCCCTTGAAGCCATTGCTTCACTAAAAGTCTTTGGATCTTCCTCAACATTAAGGCAATATTGATATTGAAATTCAATATCATTCCTTGACCCTTCAACCAAATAGAGTTGAAAGTCATCACCAAATGACTTAGCCTTTCTTACTCTCGTACTCTTTCAAGTTTCAGTACTAGTTGAAGGTATATCCTCATTATTAACTGAGACTTTCGACATGGAATTCATGTCCTTTGGCCTAGGTATAGATGTAAACCTTTGTTCATCAAAGATAGCATCCCGTGACTCTATAACCGAGTTCACAGCAACAGAATCATTAGATTCTAGCACATAGAATCTATATGCTTTAGAATGTTCAGCATATCCAATAAATATGCAATCTATACCTCTTTCACCTATGGTTTTCCTTTTAGGTTCTGTAAGCCTGACTACAGCCCTACATCCCCAAATTTTGAGATAACTCAAATTTGGTGTCTTTTTGTGCCAAAGTTCACATGGGGTAACCTTATTCCTTTTGTTAGGAATTCGGTTCAACAAATAACAGGCTGTCAACATAGCCTCACCCCAAAATCCTTCACTTAAACCCAAATAGGATAACATGGAATTCACCATTTCTTTCAAGGTTCTATTCTTCCTTTCGGCTACACCATTCTGTTGTGGTGTATAAGGAGCTGTAGTTTGATGTATTATTCCAGTAGATTGAAAATAAACCGGATCATAATACTCACCTCCCCTATCCGTACGAAGAGTTTTGATTAGCCCATTTTGATGAAGTTCTACCTCTTTCTTATAAATTTTAAATTTATCAAGAGCTTCATCTTTTGTATTTAATAAATATACATAACAATACCTTGATGCATCATCAATAATAACAAGATATTTTTTATGACCTAATGATGGAGTAGCATGTAAATCACACAAATCACTATGAATAAGGTCTAAGACTTTAGTCTCACTTTTAACATCCTTAAAAGGTTTCCTAGTGATCTTGGTCAACATGCAAGTTTTGCATTTTTCAATGTTCATATCAAAAGGAGGAATCATACTTGTTTTTGACATATCTTTCAATCTTTTGTAATGAACATGTCCTAATCTAGCATGCCAAATTTCTGATTTTGTCATATTAGTTATAGAACTACACGAGGCCATACAAACAGATTCATGAACAAAAGGAACATCAATGTTTAATTTAAACATTCCATTACAACGATAACCAAATCCAACAAACGAACCATGTCTTGACAAGATGTACTTGTCGCTTTCAAGTAGTTGCTTGAAACCACAATTATTTAAAACCATATCAGACAATAAGTTCTTACGAATACCAGGTACAAATAAGACATTATCCAAATACAAACCTTTTCCGGAAGTAAAAACTAAATTCACACAACCTAATCCTAGGATTGGTTCAGTTGCAACATTGCCCATCTTCACAATAGAGCCATCATCGATTGGTCTAAATTCCTTAAACCAACGACGATCTTTGCACACATGGCTTGTTGCTCCCGAATCAAACCACCAAGAAAAGTCATCATCCTTGTTGCTTTTCAGGATCATTAGACCCACTTGGACCAGCCTTGTTCTTTCCTTTGAACACCCGGCAATCCCTTTTTAAATGACCAGGTTTCCCACACTTCCAACATGACAATTTTGTCTGTTTGTTTGGACCTTTGTTCTTATTTCCTTGAAATTTTCGTTTGTTACCGTTAGCATTATAATTTTGCTTAACTGTTCCACTTTCCTCTACCATATTAACGGAAGAGGAACCTGCTACGTTTTTATCGTTGACTTTGTCAATTTCCTGAGCCCTCAGCGACTCCTCAATCATGAAATGACTACCGAGTTGAATCAAAGTCAACTCTTCCTTCTTATGTTTCAAGGTATGCTTGAAGTCTTTCCAAGAAGAAGGCAGTTTATCAATTATAGATGAAACTGCAATGGATTCATCCATTTTCAAATCATGTTGAGTAAACTGACCCAAAATCCGCAGCAGTTCATTATATTGTTCCATAACAGGCCTCGAATCAATCATTTTGTAATTAAAGAAATTACTAACTAAGAATTTGTTACTTGAGGCATCTTCTGCCATATACTTGGATTCAAGAGAGTCCCATAATTCCTTAGCAGACTCAACATTTTGATAAATATCAAAGAGAGAGTCAGACATACCGTTCAGAATGTGTCCACGACAAATGTAATCGTCGTTCTCCCATTTCGAACGCTTCCTTGTTTGATCCAGAGTTTCGTCTTCCATAAACACCGGCATCGGTGTACTCAGCACATACACCACCTTCAATGTTGTCAAGAGAAAGTGCATCTTCTTCTGCCATCTTCTGAAATCCTGCCCTTCAAACTTGTCCAACTTCGCAAACTTGCTTGTCATCTTCGAACTATCGTTCGTCATCTCGAAAAATTTGATTCAATCTTTTGTTGGTTAAACTTGGTAAATCGAGATAATACTGGATAAATCTGAAGTCGTGTATAACACTTTCAGATTGAATCAAATTTCGGGGTTCAACCAAAATTGTTCAATCGGATAAAATCAGAAGATTATAATTCAAGAGTTTTTGTTTTTGTCTTGTATGTTTTTACCCTTGTTAAGCTTTCTGAACCAGAATGATTATTTATGATCAAAGAACAGGTTGTTTTTGGCGGTTCATGGAAGTTTTATCTTTTAAACTGCCTTTTCCGGTCAAATGGCGCGTATGTAGCGCACAGTTCGCGCACCACGCGCAACTGGGCAGAACATTCTGCCAATCCGCGCTCCACTCGCGCTCCACTGGCGCTCCGCGCGCTAACGACCTGAAAGTCACTTCCATGTAATTTCCAAAATTTTCCTAAACCGAACATCTCGTTATTACATTAAAACAAGTGTGCACCCTTATTTTAACATAATAAAGAGATCAATTACACCAAAATGTCCAACAGATTTTTCATGGCTACATAAACAGAAACAGGTGAAGAGGGTAATGGCGTCTATGGGTCTGATGAATGTTTTGAGGGAAGGAGAGTACGCTTTTTTTTTTTTTTGGGAAAAGTTTGTTTTTTTTGTCTGATGCCACATCATACACCCATCTGTAATATCTGATATGCCACGTAGATAAAAAATTTAACGTGTAAAAGGCAAGTCAGATTTCTGTTACACAATCAGTATCATTTAACGTCAGGGACTAACAGTGAAAACGGGAAAAAAAGATGGGGACTAAAATGCCTATTTCGTTAATGTAGAGATTAAACTTAGAAAGACCCAATTTTGTCGGGACCAAAAACATATTTTACCGTTTGTATTATGACTTTATCAAGCTTATATTGATGGTTATCTTTTGTATTACGACCTTATAATTATATTTACCTTTTTATAATTGAATATTTTGTTCTTCTTATGACTCATTATTTTGTCTTCGAGTCCCGGTGAGAAAACACTAGATATTATTAAATAGTTACTTGTTATATTTTGTTTTTGAGTTTCAACGAAAAAAATTACATGTTGTTAGTACAATTCAATAATATTTGATTCCTTACGATGAAATGTTACACATTGTCTAGATAATTATTTTTTATATTTTGCCTTCAAGAATGCCTTTTTTTTGTAAATGATTATTTTATTTTTGAGTCAAGATGAGAAAACATTAGATATTTTTGGAATAATTATTTTTTGTATGATGCTTTTGAATTACAATGGGAAACCTTACATGTTGCTGGTATAATTTTCATTACTGATAAAATGTTATAAATATACTATAAAGATATTAACTAAAAGCATATAAAATAGCTTTACTATTCAAATTTATTTTTAGAATATTTGGTATCATTTAATTTATTTTTTATTTAAATTTATTTTTAGAATATTTGGTAGAATGTTACACATTGTCAGAATAATTGTTTTATATTCTACTTTTGAGTTACAACGAGAATATATTACAGGTTGTTGGTATAATTTCGTTACTAAGAAAATATGTTGTAAAATATATGATTTTATATTCTCTTTGAATTACACCTTTTAACATATTTTCTATATTTATTCACCACGGGAGCTACATATTATTATTATTATTATTATTATTATTATTATTATTATTATTATTATTATTATTATTATTATTATATGATTGATAATTGTCTGTAACATCCCCAATTTTTAGAAACTTCGTCAATTATTATTCGAGTAACGTCTATAGATTAAGCAATTATATGATCGATATTAGTAAAAGGACTATATATGTTTTAACATGATCTAATATATATATATATATATATATATATATATATATATATATAGTATATTAGGAAATGAAATATTGATTTAATGACTTGTTAATGATTGTATGCTTAATTGTTAAGTTAGAGTAATTACATAGTTATGTGTTAGTTAGATGGCTTAAATAGTTATTACCCCCTGCAAATATCCTCATTATCCAGTCATTGGATAATGAGGATATTTGCAGGGGTAATAACTATTTAAGCCTAGTTAGATTAAGGGAATAAATAGCTGAAGGGTAGAATGGTAATTTCCCCACCCTTAAGTGACCAGCTGACCCAGCCCTCCCCAACACACCCCTCCTCACCTTCATTTCATCATTTTCAGAAAACTGAAAAGAGAGAATTGGAGAGCTGAAAGAGAGAGAGAGAGCTTGGGAGGGGGAGAACCACCATGAAACTTTGCTGCATGTTTGATCCAAAACCAGCATTGCACTCCATTTCCCTTCCTCTTCCCATTGATACTCATTTTAACCACCGAACCATCCTCTTCTTCCAGCTACCATTTTCGCACCCCATCACCATTGTGAGAAAATAGAGGTTCCTAGCTTGTTAATTTTTGAGGTTCCCTTAGTGTCTTGGAAGTTGCTAGGGGAGTTGCATCAGAGTTAAGGAAGAACTTCAGTAGCTGGGGTTTGGGTTTGGTTGCTGTGTTTGAGGGATAGGCTATTAAGAAGCTTGGATTCGATTATTGGAGCAAATTCAGAACCGTTCGTGGAGTCACTTGATTGTTCGTCTCGCGGGATTGTTGATTGTGTGATTTTCATCACATTAGGTGAGTTCTATACTCACTAGGGAAATTGATGTTAATATATGTGTTGTTGTTCCTTGATGAATATATGTTTTGATGACTGAAATTGGATGCTTATTGTGTTGATAATTTCACTGTGTAGAGACATTCTGGATAGGTTCGGTTTTCTGGTAACTGGGACTGTTTTACCGGTTCAAAAATTATGTGACTTGCCTTTTTAGAAACTAGTTTGAATGCTTGTCATTTTGGCTTTTGTTTGATTGCATTTGGAGTAGTATAGCTCCAGTTATAGGCATCACAAATTAGGGTAGAATTCTGGAGACAATCTAGGGATAGGTTCGGTTTCTGGGTATCTGGAGATGATCTAGGTATCCAAAAATTTTATAACCTACCATTCTAGAAACTAGACTCGATGCTTGACATTTTGGCTTTGGATTGGTTGCAAGTGGACTTGTGTGGCTCAAGATATGAGCAGTACAAGTTAGGTTAGAATTCTGGTGATAGTCCTGACATAGGTTCGATATTTTGAGCATAGCACTTTCAAATGAACTCCTTTTTGCATAATTTCTGTTTATTGGAAAACTAGTCAAGATTTTCTACTGTTTAGGCACAAGTTTCAGGTCATTTGGATTAGTTTTGACTACTTTAGGAGAGTTCCAACTCAGGACACTATCACTGTCCCATTTTCTGGACCTACTGCCTTGTTTGTGAAAACTGTACTATTTGACTCATCATTTTGAAATTCTAAAAATATAGCCAGAAACTAGACTTCATAAGCTTTCTGTAGAGAGGTCGTTCGCTAAATTCCGATGTCGTTTGGTAGGGTAAATACATTGTTGAAGTTCATGTGTGAATGCTGGAATTTTATGTGGACTGAATATAACTGTGGTTGCGTGCGTGGAATGTGGGAGTCTCGATCGGAATGGAATTTGGAATCGGAACGAAATGGAATCCTACGCGAAAACAGAAAATCTGGGCTACTGTTGAACGCGCACGGATCGTGCGCCCCTGGGCACGGACCGTGCGTGGCCTTCTGTTACCCTATTTCAAAATACTCTTTCGTCCATTCCGAATGATTCCAAATCCCTTCTAATCAACTCCCCAAGGTTTCCCAATGATGGGAACATATTAGTATCATGATATTGATTGCGATTGAGGTAAGTTCCACGTAACGTTTATGTTAATGTTTATGTGACGGCCCAATGCGGATACATTGTTTGTTGACGGCCCAATGCGGGTACATTGTTTGTTGACGGCCCAATGCGGGTATATTGTTTATGTGACGGACCAATGCGGGTACATGTTTGTTGACGGCCCAATGCGTGTATATTGTTTATGTGACGGCCCAATGAGGGTATATGTTTGTTGACGGCCCAATGCGGGTATATGTTTGTTGACGGCCCAATGCGGGTAGACGACCCAATGCGGGTATATGTTTGTTGACGGCCCAATGCGGGTATATTGTTTATGTGACGGCCCAGTGCGGGTAGTGTTGATTGTGTTTGAGATATAAATGTAACTGGATTAACTGTAGATGTCTATACGTCAGGATAACAAACTTAGTAATCACGAGTGAGATCACTAAGGTTATAATGGTAATAATATTAATGTTATGTTCATGTTATTGATTGTTGACAGCCCAATGCGGGTAGACGGCCCAATGCGGGTAGAGGTTAGCATACTAGGGAGGGAAGTCATGATCCCTTGCCTAGGCCCTATATACGTTTTGGCGTGGTCAAACGTGGGTTACCGGGATTAGTGGTTCTTGTACGACCGGTTTATGCTAAGTTAAGTACCCGATTCGCCGGGAGTACTGGTTCTTGCACGGTCGGCGTTTCGATTAATCACTGGACATTGCTTGTCAACTTATGTTGTAAAGGTTTAATAATGAACCGCGAGTGTTAGTAAAATATCTGAATAAAAAGTTTGATCAAATTAAATAAAGCGCTTAAGAAAACATTTTAATTTGAATAAGAATGACTTGTAGAGGAAAGTAAAAGAGATAAAGGGAAAGAAGAAGACACGCAGAGACTTATACTAGTTCGGCCACTCCTGAGGCCTACGTCTAGTCCCCAAGGAAAACTCCAAGGGATTTTAATCAATCACTAGCTTTTAAAACAGGTTCAGCTAGAAACCTTTACAACCAAAGACCTTTTCACACAAACCGGGATATCAACTCCCTATGTAAAAGAACTTTAAAACCAAGAGATATCACATCTCTTGAATACCTTGGGATCACACCCAAAACTAAGACCTCTTTACACAAAATCGGGATATCACCACCCTATGTGAAAGAGCTTCAAAAACCAAGAGATATCACCTCTCTTGAATACCTTGGGATCACACCCAAAAATAAGAAATGACAAAGACAATGATAATACACTCAATAGTGTAGATAGAACAAATTGAAGCACAGTAATACAACTCAAACTATATGGAATATAAAGCTCTCAAATAAAATATTAGCAAGTGTAAAATGAATGAGAGTGATGAGAAGATAGTTTTGATATTGTTTCAATGTGAGAATGAGTTGTGTTGAAAGTGAAATGTGACGCCTCTATTTATAGGCTTAGAAAAATGTGACCGTTGAATGAGATCTGACACTAAAAGAAAACAATCGATTATGTGCTTTAAAGAGTTTAGAAGTATAAATCGATTGTTTGCTTTGAAATCGATTATGTGCCTCTTTATAACAGGTTCATAATCGATTGTATGCTTCCTTAAAACATGAGGGAAATCGATCATGGTCTCATAGGAAATAGTAGGAATCGATTATGTGCTTGAATGTATGACTAGAAGAATCGATTATGTGCTTCCTTAAAAGAGAAAGGAAATCGATTATGTTCTTGAATGTAGCATGCTTATAATCGATTGTTTGTTTCTAAAATCATTTATGCATGCATGAGATTTGTTTAAAAATTATTTCCATGCAAGAAAAATATTGTGAGTGTGTGATTTATTTTAGAGAGCTTTATTTCCACTTACACAAATATCGTAAACACACACAATACAATAAACAACTCTTGACTTGAAAGCTTGATCTCATTTTCCGCTTTTTGCAATCTTGACCTTTTTGAACTTCTTTTGTCAATCATCAAAACCAGATTATTCCTGTCAAGGCATATATTCACATACTTAAGTCCTAACCATTGGTGTTTTCAGCTCTTACAGGAGGTGGCAATTTTAGGAGTCCCACATTGAGTAGATAAGAAGGCTCAATGTGGTACTCAAGCCATGAGACTCTCCGACCTAGTGAACTAGTCTTTTGGGTCGAGCTCTCCTCATGTATTTATGTCCTAACACTAATTGTTTCCATCTTAACTCACATGTTTGCATTTGAAATATGATAGTTATTTACAGGCTTAATTGCACTTTGGTCCCCTATTATCACCCATCCACGATTTTAGTCCTCAAACTTTTTCTCCACGATTTTGGTCCCTCATTTTCCCAATTCCTAAAATCCCTGCCCCTCCCAAATTTGGTCAAACATCTTGCTGACATGGTACTCACATATCTTACGTGGCATTCTGCGCTAGACTGCCACCTTGGATTTTAAATTATAAAATATAGAAAAAACATCTCTTTCATCCATCAGGACCCAAGTGAAAGAACCCTAACCCCAAAACCCATAATCCCTCATTCAAATTGCGACCTAGAACCCTATTTCCATTCGATTCTGCTTCCACTCCCGTTGCATTAGGCTCGACCCAACACCCTATGTCTATGTTTTCTTCTGTTTCGTCACATGGGTCTTCACTGCGAAGAAGAATGATCTGTTGCCTATGTGGAGTGGAAACTCCATTGAAGACTGCTTGGACAAACGAGAATCATGTGCGTAGGTTTTATGGATGTGCATTATTTGAGGTTATTTTGTTCTGTATAATGCAATTTATGTACCTCTTTCTTAGATTTTATGTGTTTAACACTGTGCTTAATCTCATAACATTGTTTTCATGTATATGGCAAGAAACGTGCTTTCTTTGACTGGTATGATGACGAGATGAGTGCTAGAGCCAAAAAGATAATTCTATTTTTCATGAAGAAAGTTGCTGGGTTGAAGAACAATGTTGCTCAATTGAAGAACAAAGCTGTCAATGCATCTGAATCGAAAGAAGCAAAGAGCGTTGAAGAGAAAATTAAGATAAAGATGAAAAGAATGTGGGGATTTTTAGCAATCTCTTGGATAATTATTATTGTTTGGGTGTTTGCATTGGTGGCCACACACATGATAAAGTAGTTTTGGCTTCTTTGTAAGGGATTAGGGGTTGTGCTTTAGCGGTTAATATTGCAATGGTTAAAAATTGTAATGGTTTATTGGTAATTGTATAGGGGTTACGGCTTTGTGTTTATGTGTATGGTTGTAATGAAATGAATCACAAATCTGTCTTTTAGATATTATTAGTTATTTAAAAAATAAATTTAACAAAAATAATAATATTTTCTAATTTAAAATACATGTGGCAGTCCAGCATAGAATGCTACGTATGATAAGTGAGTGCCATGCAGCAAGATGTTTGACCAAATTTGAGGGGGACAAAAATTTTAGAAATAAGGAAAATGAGGGTCGGCCGAAATTGTGGAAAAAAAAGTTGGGAGACAAAAATTGTGGATGAGTGATAACAGGGAGACCAAAAATGCAATTAAACCTTTTTTACATGTGAAAACAACAACCGAATTTACCATTTAATAGTTTTTTTGGTCTAGCGGTCTTTGACCCTGCTCCGGTGTTCAGGGAAAAAAGACCCTAAATAATCTAGAGTTTGGTCGGAAAATAAGTAAGATCCGATTTTAATTTGTTCCATCGCCGTGTTCGAACCGTGGTACTCCCATTTAGATGGAATTTACCATTTGATAGTTGTATTTGTGATTAGACGTTTATGAGACAAAAAATAACATGGGAGTAGTAAAACAACGTGATATTCTATCTGTACCAAGGACAAGATATATATGGGTCCAAATGACAGAACAAAGTTGGACCCATCCCTTATATTTTCACTACTCACTAGACACGAGGATTTGGGAGTGGGTTTGGCAATAGATATTTGGCAATTAATAAACGTGAAGAGGCCTAATTTGAATTGAGTGAAATGAATTCTCATAGATAGCACCATTTGTAAGATGAGAAAAGGGAAATTACACGGTTTCATATGTACTTCTTATGAAATTTAAATCTTATTGCTGATCCCGTTGTCTATATAATCATGAAAAATCTCACATGTATTCGTATGCATGTGATATATTGACATTCTCCCACCCTCACTAACATTGCTTATAAAAAAAACATAATATACTTTTTTTATCTCAATAAAAATAAGAATTTTGGAAGCAACTTTTTCCTTGATTGAAGACTAATTTAGTATATTGTATTAATTAAATATGTTAACATTTTTTTACATAACAAATATCTTAAAATTTCAATATTCTGTATTGCACTGTACTGGTGTTCTCTTATTTCATTTAATTAATATAGTTCCTTAAAAGATGAGAATAAAATTAGGGTACAATAGTCTTTTATTACCGGTTGCATCGACAATTTTCAACGATTTGAAGTCTTCGACTTTTGAGTTCGAATTTGAGCATGTTCGTGTGATATTTGGTGTTATTTATCATTTCATATAAATCAACAAAAAATTAAATATAATAATAAATAATATGTTTTTTTTGGGTAAACCAATGTATTTCTTGCGCGCGCAATTGTATAGACTAATTCCCCGAGGTACTAAGATCTATTTAAGGGATTGACCTCTCCCACTAAGATCTATTTAAGGGGTTGCCCTCTCCCACTAAATGGTTAAGGAGCGGAAGTAATTACAACTAATTTTTAAAGTAGTAAATGAATAGGAAAACATAGTGGGATCAATCTGAAAAATCTTAAAAGAAACACTATAGCTGCGTGGTCCATCTGGAAATTCTATTTAAAACATAGTGGGATCAATCTGAATTATTGTACGGTTTTCAATTACCTCATTGAGTGCACGAACACAACTTTCAAATTTGGCAAGGCGTGTGACGGTTATCCTCTGAGTAACTACGCTGTCGCCAAATTTAGTTTCAGCTTTCGTTTTTTGGGTTATATAAAATTTAGGGTGAGGGGATGACGCTCGAGTCCAAAATAAAAAAGACATTTGGGCTCTTTGAATATTTATGAAGATAATTACATTTTTCTCACCCAAAGAAATTAGTGAGGAGTTGAACCCGAGACCTCATCTAGTCTAGCTTTCAATAAATCACCCAAAATAATTAGATCTACTATAGATTTATACAAATTCACCACATATGATTTTACCAATACCCCCATTCTATCTAAAAGACACCTTAAATTTTTGAGGGTAAAAATGTCATTACACTCTATTTCTTCTTTTTTTTCCCTTTATTCTTACACTCACTTTTTTACTTTTCACTTTTCTCTTACACTCTCTTTCTTCCTTTTTTCTCTTTCTTCTTACACTCTCTTTCCTCATTTTCACTTTTCTTTTACACTCTCTTTCTTCCTTTTTTTCTTTTTACTTTACTTTTCCCATAAATAATTATTCTTTCTCTTATCACTTCACTTTAATTCTTTTAACTTAATTTCTAAATTTATACAAACACTACTTTAATTAAAAAATTTGAAGACTACTACTATAAACCTACTATCTAAAAAACAAGAAGACTTAATGACTATTTAAATTAGTAATTAATATTTAAAACAAATATCTCTTATTGATAATCTAATATCTAACTTTTATTATCTACTATAATCTACTAATCAACTAAAATAATCAATTGAAACTACGAGATAACTGCACGGATAAATAAAAAATACGGGATAACTGCAGTGATATATAAAAAAAAAACGGGATTAATATTTACCATTGATATTTATAATTTTTTTTGACAATTTATAATTAATATTTACCATTGATAAATATAATTTTGGAAAACTACTATAAAACTACTATCTAAAAAAATACGTGATAACTGCAATAATCTACTATAACCTACTAATCAACTCAAATAATCTAATATAAAAATACGGGATAACTACAATAATCTACTAATCAACTCAAATAATCAATTGAAACTATGAGATAACTGCAATGATATATGAAAACACACGGGATAACTACACAAATATATAAAAAGACAAAGGAATAATATTTGTCATTGATAATTAAATTTTTGGAAGACTACTATAAATTAACCTACTATCTAAAAAACAATAATATTTAATGATTATTTAAACTACTGATTAATATTTAAAATAAATATTTCTTATTGATAATCTACTATCTCTCTTTTACTATTTACTATAATCTATTAATCAACTAAAATAATTAATTGAAACTACGAGATAACTGCACTGATATATAACAAAACACGAGATTAATATTTGTCATTGATAATTAAATTTTTTGAAACCTACTACTACAAACCTACTATCTAAAAAATAAGCAGGCTTAATGACTATTTAAATTACTAATTAATATTTAAAACAATTATTTCTTATTGATAATCTACTATCTAACAAATTTACTATCTACTATAATCTACTATCAACTAATTAAAATAATCAATTGAAACTACTAGATAACTACACGGATATATAAAAAACACAGGGATAACTGCAGTGATATATAAAAAAACACGGGATTAATATTTGCCATTGATAATTATAGTTTTTGAAAACTACTATCTAAAAAAACAAGAAGGCTTAATGACTATTTAAACTGATTAATATTTAAAACACACGCGACAAATATTTGTCACTAATACCTAAAAAAGGACAAATAATTGTTACTGATATATAAAAAAACACGGGATAAATATTTGTTATTGATAATCTACTATCCATCTTTCACTATCTACAATAATCTACTAATCAACTCAGAAACTATGAGATAACTGCACTGATACATAAAAAACACTGGACAACTGCACTGATATATAAAAAAATACGAGGATAATTGCAATGATATATATAAAAACACGGGATAGTTGCACTGATATATAATAAAACATGGAATAACAACACTGATATATAAAAAAACACTGCACTGATATATAAAAACACACGGGATAAATGCACATATTGTTTTTAAATAATACTTTTACATTTTTAGTTTTAATATTTATCAATTTTTTATTTGAAACTCTTTTTTTATCTACTTTAAATTTTTCTTTATTTTCACGGGGTAATGTTCAGACTATTTAAATACTCTCTAAATTCATTCCTAAAAAGAACACAACAGCACTTGTCCGTATGCAAGTCATCATCTATAGTTTACAATTGATTTTAGATTAATGAGATTTCAAACTAACGTTTCTATTTGAGGTAATCATATGACGTAACGCGATCGGCCCGTGCGGATGCACGGGTATAGTACTAGTATTAATTATATCATTTTAGTCAAAGATAATACAGTACTAACTACTAACCAATCTGAATATATGGTTAGTTGTTTTTTTCTGTAAAAAATAACTACTAACCATATTTATAATTTTAATTTGCATAAATTGATGATATTAATTTGTCACTTTGCTAAGTAATTTCAAGGTGGAGTACCCTACTTAGCAGCCAGAGTACCAACTGTCCCTTCTTACTAGTATACCTTATTTTGCAAATTAATATCACTGGACGCATTAGGATGTGATGGTAAGAATAGTTGCAGTATTATTTATAGTATGATATGATGATATGGCCTACCAACATCAATAATTCCAAGCTTTTCGACTGTACCTGATTTCCAACATTAAGAAGCTCTTAATAAAAAAAGGGAACGGACCATAATTCGTAGTACATAAAGTGCTTCTTTACAATGCCGACTTTTTTATGCAAAATAATTTATTTGATTAAGAAATAGATAATTTGTCAAAAGAAAATGGAATAGAGAAGACAAGCACAAGATGTGTTTGAATTTTAAAAAAAAAGGCAATATACATATTTGTTCGTAGACTATGCTAAAAGAAATCAAAACAGAGTAAAAAGGCTAAACAAAAAACAGAGTGGGTGGAAGTAGTCAAAAAATGAAGCAAGATTAACAACCATTTAAGTACATTAATAGAAGTATGCCAAACTAAGATTTGACGAAACTTAGCTCTTCCTTTAATTAAGCATCATCTTAAGTACAACAACTACAATTAGTGGAGAAAAGTGGGACACTGCATGTATGTACTGATTACCCTGAATGATAGAAGTTGGGATCCTCTTAATTTTAAGTAGGAGACAGAGTGACAATTGTCAAAAATAATAATAGATGCAATTATTATTATTATTATTTATGTGTCTCTCTCCTACTTCGCACAAAAAATTCTTGAGAGGCATTGAACTCGATTGATAGAATTACATCACAGTTGGACAAATAAATAAATTTGTGTACGGTAGTAACATCAATTCATTACCAATCAACATAAATCATTATTCTTGAAATCATTACTCTTGAAATATTCCTTGAGTCTAAGGGTAGGATTAGGCCACACCGGCCCACAGCCTAGCCTACATCATGCTTAGGGCAGAGCTACCTTTTTTTAAAATAGGTAAGGACAAAATTTTTTCAAAAGTGTATTTAACTAAAAATGTCAAACCACTTGTCATCCGAAAAACCTTCTAGGTCTACTTAAATAAATATAAATGATATTCTTTTTTTTTTATTATTATTATATTAATTTTTCTACTTTGTGTTAAATCACAAATTTACTTACGTTTTCTGTTTATTTAAAATATTGATCTATATCAATTTAAACGACATATTTAAATGTATTGTTATAAAATAAAATTATACAATATTGGTCTTTAAAAAGTTTGTTAGATCTTGAGTTATTTTTAGCTTGTTAGTCTATTTACAAAGTCTACAACACCACTAAAAGGTTGTAGACTTTTGTAAAATAAACGATGAAATAAGATTTTAAATAGACTTTCTGACTCAAATAGGCCAAGCCGCGGGCATTGGCGGACCCATGACCCGTAGTCGCCAAACCAATATCTACATCTACCTGTCTATAAATTTTGCCTCTCATACATGTTCAATATTAATTTGGAGTTATAGTCTAAAAATATTTAACCCCATAAAGTGTTAGTTTTATTTTAATTAAAATGAGCTTCAATATTTGTGTTAAAAGATAAGGTTAATATTTCAAAAAAACTCAGTTTTCAGTAGGGGTGTGCAAAATAAATGGGCCACCACACCTTTTCACTAAACTGAACCTAACCACACCAAAAAAAACCAAACCATTTAAATGGTCCATGGACCACTCCAAAAAAATAAAACTGGGCCACCTACCCGAATTAAATAAGGTTACCCGATCCAACCCTAATCAAAATTGAAAACAAAACACTCCTTCCTCGTTTTCACGCTTCTTCACTTCGTCTTCGTCACTCCCTCTCTTTCTCTTCCAACTTAGCCCCAAATCGAAAACCCTAGCCTCAAATCATAACTCCAGCACCGCAAATCATAACTCCAATTAGTATCACTCTCTTGCCATTTTGTTGCTGCGATTTTGTTTCTCTCTATTTTGGTGCTTCGATTTTGGTTCTCGCGATTCTGCTATTCGCGATTTGAAGAAGGTGCTAGCGATTTTGGTTCCCACGATTTTGGTGCTCGCGATTTGAGGTCTGTTCTTCATATTTTGTTTTCGTTTTTTGTTCTTTGCGATTTGAAGCTGCTTGCGATTATGCTTCGTTCTTTTCGATTTGTGATGTTGCTTATGTGTTTATATACTGATTTTCATGTTTACAAGGCTTCTGGGTCTTGGTTTATATGCTGATTTTCATGTTTACAAGGCTTCTGGGTCTTGGTTTATGTTTTTATTTGTGTTTATGTGTTCAAATCTGTGTTTATTTATGTGTTTATGTGTTCAATATCATGTTTCTCTTGAATGGAACCTTGTGTCTCAGTTTGTTTCTGTAATGATTGATTTATATGATGCTTATATGATGCTTCTATGCTGATTTTCATGTTTACAAGGCTTCTGGGTCTTGGTTTAAGTGTTTATTTATGTGTTTATGTGTTCAAATCTGTGTTTATTTATGTGTTTATGTGTTCAATATCATGTTTTCCAATAACTAGGATTACTTGGAATTTCTTGCACGATGAGAAATTTTAGTTTCCCTCATGCAATTGGACTTCTGATGTCTAACCATGGAACACATCTCCATAGAGTCCTTGATGACTACCGTAGCTCTTTAACCCCTACGATGGTGGAAGCACTCATTTGCAGCCAAGATTGGCTCAAAGGAGCAGCTTCTACACTTCTTTCTGCTGATGATCTTGACGAGCTTGAGCAAATTGAAAGAGGTATAGTACAAAAAATGAATCCTATTTACGCTTCTAACCAAATGATATAATAAAATATATTTATTTGTTTTGTAGAGGTTTTTTGTGTGCAAGATCTCGGTAGCTCTTCGGTACCAATTGGAGTTGAAGATGATTGAGGTATTTCTTTGTTGATTGTTGATATAATTAGTAATTCTATCCATTGAGGTGAATTGTTGATTGTTGATTCTGAAGAGCAAATCTGATTTCTCAAAGGTCACATTATCTATTCAATATTGCGGGTGTTGCCTAGATTTGATGACCGAGTTAGGAGACTCTGTCTATATAGTTGTAATTATTTTGATGTTTGATTTAGGATAGTTGGCTCTGTAATAGTGTGATTACAAAGATGTAACATGTGGTTGTGCTGATCAGTGATCCCCCTTGCACTTATGCCTATAGCTCTTTTGGTAGAATTTGACATTGACCCACTGGGCTCTTTTGGTGACTATGCCTATAGTTATTAATATTATCACCTAAGTTAAAGTTGGCTTGATTATTATATTCGGGCTAAAGTGTAAGGAATCCTCTTCAACTATTTGATCTTGTTGAAGTTGTCTTGATTCTGTAATTTATGTTATTGTTAGCTTGGATTAGTTAAGGGAGTTAGTGTTGGAACTGGTAAATCAGTATAAACATTATTTCTGATTTTGGATTGATTTAGTTGATAGAAGGCTCAAGGAAAAAATGTTCCAATGCAGAAGGTAATAAGTTGCTACAACCTTTACTCAGGATCTATTACACTTTCTACTTATCTGTAACTCTTTATTTAGTACATTAGTTTGTTTGTACACCAAAGTTAGACTAAATAAATGAATATAGTAATATTTGGCATTTAAGTTGTTGGCTTTGATGACATAATTTGATATCTGTGCATATTTTGATTCAGCTTGTTCTGATGAATTCTTTAGCATGTGATGATTCTTCTATCAGAACCTCCTCACCTTGCAGCACATTTTGGACTTCCTCAGACTTTCCTTATTATCTTCTAGAGTTCTAATATGATCTTGAAGTTCATCAGTTTCTGTTCTCAACCTATCTACTAGAGAAGTCTGTGATGAAACTGCAGTTTCTAAGCTGATCACTTTGTTCACAAGCTCATCAATTTTCTCTACCATTTCTGCTGCAGCAAGAGATGAATTAGGAGCACAGATAACTTGCAATGCATCTTTCAGAGTATGTAAAAGGAAAGAATGGGACCTGCATATCATTCAATTTCTTGAATCTATATTTGATCTAGCAACAAGTAGCATTAAGAGCAATCAACAAATAACACTGACAGCTTCTGTTTATTTTTTCTTTGAATATTATGTAAGAGACAATTTTATGTATTTTACGATTTAGATGTGATTTCTATATGTCCATTGCCACTTAAAAAAAGTATTCGTTTATAGCCTCTGTGAGTCAATACAAAAAAAATCAGTTTTTAAAGTAATAAAACTAGTTTTTCTGCATTTGGTAACTGATTCAGTCCAAAAAAAACCATTTTTTAAAACAGATATGTGAAAACTGGTTTAGGAAAAATCCGGTTCACGTAAGGAAAACCGGTTTAAGAGCAGTAACCCCAAAAAACCGGTTTAAAATCATAAACCGGTTCAGAACCGGTTCAAACCCGAACCGAAACCAGTTTAGCCACAGAACCGGTTTTTTTGAAATGTGGTTTTTGAACTGAACCGAACTTTTTATATGGTGCGGTTTGGTGCAAGAACTGCACCATGCACACCCCTAGTTTTCAGCTGTCAAGCTGAGACAGTTAAAAGAAAATGCTGTCATCATTCCATACCGTCAAAGTGAAGCAAGACTGGATCTTTTGGACACGTGTCAATACATAGATGGTTCTACGTAAGGAAGATCTATCTGGTTTTCTCGATACAATAAAAATAAAAAAAATTCATGAGTGATACAGACACATACAACACTTTCTTTCTCTCTACGCATCTAAACCTGCACTCATAAAGACGACCCACTCTTCACGGTTAAAATGCAGTTATCTCTTCTCAACAGTCAACACTTTCTTTTTGCTTAATTATCAACGCTACTGCTAGTGTTTTGTTTTGTTTTGAACAAAACCATTAATCAAAGGAGAATTCACGATTGAATTTAACTAACACAAGTCACATACATATATATATATATATATATATATATATATATATATATATATATATATATATATGGACCGGGATTGTCTGAAGGCAAATTTAACTGCACTCACACAATCAGCTGCCAAATCTGCCCTGCTAGTGGCTGACTCGAAAAACCAAAGTCCAAAGGTAACCTATACTTAATTGGTTTAGTGTTGACTGTGTAATCATTTTAGTACCCCCTTTTAATTATAGTGTTTTTTTATAGACAACGTTAGTGGAACGGTGAATGTTAGTTTTTTGAAGTTGAATCTGGTACCTCCTGCTTGCACTTTTTTAATATATTTCTTCCGTAATACCTACTTGGGAATTTTAATTATAGTGAATTATTTTGCACTTTAATTTTTTATTTTTTTTTTAAAATTATTTTATCTTTCTTTTCTTGTCACATCACTCAATCACATTGGTCACTCTCTCTCTATCACACACACACTTGTCTTCCCTTTATGACCTCCCACTTTCCTGTAAAATATCGTGATCACTCCACTCACTTATAAATTTTCCCTTCAAGTACCCTCTCAAAATCACAACAACACACTTATTCTCTTCTTCTCTCACTCAACAATGAGACTTCTAAACTACCCTCCAACTCTCATTTCCTCTACAACAACCAAAACCCTCACCATCAAACCACAATGCATAACTCTCATTCAACCAAAAAATCCCAAAACCAAACAACCCATCCAGAAAACAACAAACCTTTCTTCATTACAACAAAAACCAATATCACCATTAACAAAAAAAGTTGGCAAAAGATGGAAAGAATACCAAGGAATAACCAACTGGGATGGTTTACTAGACCCATTAGACGATAACCTTCGTTCTGAAATCCTTCGTTATGGTCATTTCGTTGAAGCTACATATAAATCCTTCGAATTTGACCCTTCCAGTTCAAATTACGCCACATGCAAGTTCCAAAAAACAAAACTCTTCAAACGTTGTCGTTTACCAAACACAGGTTATAAAGTAACCAAAGAACTACATGCAACTTCAGGTATTCAACTTCCTAGTTGGGTTGATAAAGCACCGAGCTGGGTTTCAACACCATCTAGCTACATTGGTTACGTGGCAGTTTGTAATGACAAAGAAGAAATCAAACGACTTGGTCGAAGAGATGTTGTTATTGCATTTAGAGGAACAACCACGTGTTTAGAATGGCTTGAGAATCTTCGTGCAGCTCTCACTCACATTCCATGCAATGGCAAAGCAAATGGCAATGGAAGTATCTCCATTAACGAAGATAAACAACAACAACCAATGGTGGAAAGTGGGTTCTTGAGTCTCTACACTTCAAAAACAAAAAATAATAACTCATTGCAAGAAACAGTGAGAGAAGAGATTTCTCGTATTCTTAAAAAATACGAAGGAGAGTCTTTGAGTTTAACTATAACAGGACACAGTTTAGGAGCAGCATTGGCGATTCTAACAGCATATGATATAAAGACATTTTTTAACCGGTCACCGCTTGTGACGGTGATATCCTTCGGAGGTCCACGTGTGGGAAACCGGGACTTCCGGTTTGAACTTGAGAAGCAAGGGACAAAGGTTTTACGTATAGTGAACTCCGATGATGTTATTACGAAAATGCCTGGATTTGTCTTTAATGACGTGGAGGAAAAAAGTGATGACATGGCGAGGTTTTTTCCTAGTTGGATACAAAAGCGAGTGGAAGAAACGCAGTGGGTGTACTCTGAGGTTGGGGAGGAGTTGAGGCTTTGTAGCAGAGATTCACCATACCTTAAAGGTTTTAACTTTGCCACGTGTCATGATTTGAACACGTACTTGCATCTTGTTGATGGCTTTGTCAGCTCCAAGTGTCCTTTTAGATCCACTGCCAAAAGGTTCCTTCAACAAAGATGAACGAGTTTTCAACTATTTTTTGTGGACCTGCATAACAAAAAAGGAGAAAAAAATATTCAGAAAATTAGTTACACATAACAAAATCTGTAAATGAACTCTAGATCTGACCATTTTCAGTTACTTGATATATATTCCTATGTTTTTTGTCCCTTGTATAGCATAGCTACTAACTTTTCAAAAATTAATTGTGGAAGAAAACTCTAGTTTTGTATAGTAGGAAAGTGTTTTGGACCGGAGGCCCAATTTCAGCTATGACCATGGATCAGCCCAATTACTAGGGTCTAGATCCAGTGCAATCCAGCTCATTCATACTTATCGGACATCAACGACTCAGATATACCCAGTCAATCCAACGGATCAGCAATGATACAGTGCCTATAAATACGGGTTCACCATGCTGAAAAAGCTGCACTTTCATTCCCAACTTCACTCTGAGATTCTCACACGCTAACTTGAGCGTCAGAGTGGCTTTAAAGGTACCACACCCGATATTGACTCTGAGACCCGACCTTGATCAGGAGCCCTACCAACTAAGTCTAAGTCCTACCCGAGCTAAGACAAGGTAAGATTAGAAGGGTAATGCATTGTGTATAATTTTAAATTGTATAGTAAAATAATAGTGTCCCAAAAATATCAAAGTAAGATTCGCAATAAATTGGGTGGAAAAAGAAAAGGCTTGAATGAGGAATTAATATTATGGTTTTACAAAAGGGAGGTTGTAAGTAAATGCAGAATGGGTAAGGAAGAGGTCCCATTTATATGGACCTCAATGGGTGTTTTTGGAGTTCTCTCTAGGTAGAGAGCATGAGTACTTTCCACCGTCTAAATTCCCATTGTCCACATCAAGTTAGTAAATGAAAGCTACCTCCACTGAGCTGAGATTCATGCTGCAAACTTGTTTCCGTGCAAGGAAAATATTTGGATAATCTTTGCTATAAGAACAAGAAGTTCTTTTTTTTTTTTTATAATCAAATGTTAGTGGGGTGGAGGAATCATCAGGAATGTTAGTTTTCGGGGTTTGAACCCTGGATCTCATTCTTGCAACTTTTCAACTCTTTCATGTCCCTTATCTCGCCAACTGAGCTACCTTCTTGGGACAAGAAGTTCATACCTATAAGGAAAGCCACGCAAAATGGAGATCTCGGATTCGAAACTCGAGAACCACAAAATTATCTAGCTTTACAGAGTTGATTTTGCTAGTAGTGCTAGGCCTTAGTAACAAACACATATATACAAATATTCACTTAGCCGTTGATTAAGAATGAGTGAAGAAGTTTTCTTAAAGAAAAGGTCTTTTATCTTTGACGGAAATTTCAGTTTGGTCTTTTATGTTTTTCCCCCCACTACTTTGGTTCTTTATCTATTATATTCGTGTCAATTTGTCTTTATCTTTTTTCTTCTCAGTTTGGTCATTTATTTTTCATACCTATTTCCGTTTGGTCATTAAAAATAAAAACACTATAAATGTGTTCAAAAACACCAAGAACACTTCGATTTCTTGTTTCTTGAATAACTCATGCAATACGCAACCAAATTGAATGAAACTGGATTCTAACTTAAAATTTTTTTTGCTAGAAATTCATTGTAACCAAAATTAAGCTCATAAAAGTGCTTATGTGCAAAATCACTTTTGGAACCGAGATCTTGAATTTGAAGTTCAAAAAACCGTCAATCTCAACAATGATGATTTTGCTATAGAGCACCAAACTGTATGATTCTTGAGCCTAAAATACTCGAAATTCAACAAAGAAGCAATTCACATCTATAAATTGCGTTCAACTCGTATTGAGTGCATAAATTGAACGGTAGCAAAAGGTATCCACAAAAACTATGCAAATTCGAGAAAATGCGAATGAAAGTTTCTTTCTAGATATATACTTGTTCAACCCTACACATTTGTGGTTCATATTGCTTTGATATTTCATCTCAATATCTCTATTTGTTGACGATCATACCGTTGTGACCATCAGTGAAGTCTCAGTCATGTCCAAAAAGAGGGAATAATGTATCTACATTGGATACTTTTCATTTTGGTCCTAGTTGAGATTGTTGTGACCATGTCATTTTTGGTAAGTTCCATTTTCAGAGTAAAAAAAAAGCACAAATGAAAGCAAAACCTAGGATTAGAAACTATTTCCTTTCGTATGTTAATCTATTTCAAATCATCTTTCTCCAAAGGCAGTGTGCAGTCAACAGGTGTAAAAGATCTTGGGCCAATTTAACAGGTCAAACCGATATGAATGAATTTCTAGCTATATATAGCAAAATATGTGCAATGGTAAGTCCATATTGCGGGCATATATATGAAGAAATATGAGCCAAAAAGGGTGAATTATTAGTTACAAATGACAAGTAGTTATCATTTCTTAACGAATGATAATAACTTGTCAAACCTGCTTATATGAAAAACAGAGCAACTTGTTAAACCCATCTTAGGTTAATGCCAAAAATAGAATGACTTGTAAAACCCACTTAGGTTATTATAAACAATGAGTTATATGTAATTACTAAAATAGTCTTTTATTTTTGTCTAGGCATTGTGCACCTATCTTGGAAAAAAAGAGAAGAATTAACCAAGAATATTTTTGGAATAATGATATTAAACAAAGTTGAATATTGCGACTTTTGCTTCTATTTGAAGTCATCGGGGACGAACCGGGAATGGTTGGTTGCGGGGGCGAGTTTAGGCCTCAAGTTTTTTAGAACACAATATTAATTTCACTCACCGTTTTTTCAATTAATTGATTTATTAATAAAATTAGTCAATCTCATAAATGTATTTAATATTTATTTTTGTATTGTTTAATATGATATATTTAAGAAATTGACTTAATACATAGAGAGCAATTTATGTTCAAGGTTTTAGTGTTATATTTAAGAGTTCGACGCAGTACATTTGTCCCTAGAGATGTGGAAGATATTATTCGTATCCCGTTTTTGGATGTGATGCAACAAGATGATATTGTTTGGCAGTTTGATCCCAAGGTTGTAAACAGTGAGAGGTGCTTACAGATGCTACATGGAGAGAGTATTCAATTTGAGCCACCTCAAGGTTCCAGATCAATGGGATCTCTCATGGGCTCTTTGTATCCCCCCAAAGGTGAAAACTTGCCTTTCGCGTATGGCTTGCAACTACCTGCCCACTAGATGGTGCTTGAGTAGTCGAGGTGTTCCTTTCCCCTGCACCTCTTCGTTTGTTGTAATGTAGCTCTTGAGGCTAGTTGGCATATTTTCTTTGAGTGCCCAATTAGTATTCAAAGTAGGAAGGAGCTGAATATTTAGGATGTGATGCAGCCATACTTGTCCAAACAAATGATTTTCTAAGCTTGTTTCTTTAGGTGTTATTGACGTTGGGTGCGTCTCATCGTCCTTCTTTTGCTATGAACCCGTGGAGCATATGGACTGGCTAGAATAAGCGGATTTGGGATCATGTGTGCTCAACACCCTCATCTATTATGCATTGTGGTATGGACATTTTGCAGCATGCAATGGGAGCATGCTTGTGAGTAGTAGACCAGCCATGGTGGAGCGCCTTCAATTCACCAGATCAAGTGCAACTTAGATGCAATTATTTTCGTAGATCAGAACAAATTTGGTGGGAATCGTTGGTGCCTTTGAAACCATTTGTATTACTTCTACTTTGATTAATGAGTCTTTAAGTTTTTTTCTCTTATCATCCATAGATGTCATGCTCTTTAACAAGCAATAATTATTTTCTACTTAACTAAAAAGATTACATCAAGGGGAACAAATCCCCTCCCGTGTAAATTGTCTGCAGTGAGATCCTAGCCATTGAAATACAAATCAGTGTTGGGGTTTTAAAAAGTTAAAACCGAAAGAAAAAATATAATTAATGGTAGGGAATAATAGACCGCAGAAAATTGGAGAGAAAATAAATCGAGTGAATCCTTTCTCTACACCAAGCCTATTTATAGGCACTCACTAACTACTAACAAACTATATCTCTAACTACGAACAAACTATATATATATATATATATATATATATATATATATATATATATATATATATATATATATCTAATATTGTTCTGGGCTGGACCAAGAGGCTCATTCAGCATTTGGACATGGATTGGCCCGATCACTTTGATCCATATCCACCATATGCAAGCCCAACCGTGGTTATCATACTTGGATGGCTCAGATCAACTTTATCAATCTGACGGCTCACAACGGACACGTATTCCTATAAATACCAGATCACATTGCCATAATAAGGTAGATTCTCATTCCTAGCTAAATGACCCATCTATTCTCAATACTGACTTGAGCGTCGGAGTGGCTTCGCAGGTACCCCTCCCGGGCTCGCACTTACCTCCGGCCAGGCAGTAGGTGACCTACCAACTGCAGTCCACCCAACACTGCAAGGTACAGAACATTGGCGACCACAGTGGGAGATATCTATCTTTCACGCCATCTCAACTTTTTTGAACTTTCTCCTGCTTTCCATGGCACCCAGAGGTAGACCCCGAGTCCAAAGCATTGCCGCTCCGCAGCCTCTGCCAGAGGGCACTCCCGAAGGCCTTGCTGCTCCCAGGCCAGACCAAGACATTCAGGTCCCGGCACCCCAGCCAGCCTCTATCCAGATCCCCGTCCAACCTAGGGATGCGGCGACCATCCGCCAGCTCTTGGACCTGTTGAGCAACCGCACCCAGACTATGTTGCAGCAAGAAGCGCGCGTAAGGCAGATAGAGAGACGAATGACAACCATGCCTGAGCAACCCCATCCTCGCTGGAACACCCCTTCCCCAAGGAAAATGAGCTCCCGACGCCGCAGATCTCCACCCAGGCGTCATCACAATCATCGTTCTCCACCTAGATGGAAGCGAGCTCGCCACTATCCTCCTCGACGGGGCAGGCACCAAGGATCAGATTCACCTCCAAGCACCCCACCAACCTCGCCGGACGGTACATACTGGCCCGAGGAGTCTCTCCCCAGGTCCTCATCGTTCGCAACCTCCAATTATCGTGAGAGGTCGCGAAGCCGAGCCAAGACCCATAAGAGGCGTCGCCAAAGATCTACCTCGAGGAAATCTCCAGCCCGACGTGACCGTTGAGACATAGATCTCGGGGAATGGTCACCTCACAACTCACGACGGACCTCCAATGAACGACCCTTCACTAGGAAGATTGACGACTGCCCAATTCCGAGGACCTTAGAGAAGCTCCCAGCCCTCAAAACGTACGACGGGGCTGGAGACCCTGACATGCATTTGGCATACTTCTCTGTCATGATGAGATACCGGGGGGCAAGGGAACCTGTCCACTGCAAGATCTTTCCCCTCACTCTCACGGATTCAGCACTAGCTTGGTTCCAGGAGTTGAAACCAAACTCGGTTTCATCCTGGGGGCAGCTGGCCACCATGTTCACAACCCGCTTTGCCGCTTCCCGCCTGAAGCCAAAATTTGAGGAGGTACTCAGGGCGATCAGGCAAGGAGAGAAAGAAACGCTTAGAGAATATCTGGAAAGGTTCAACAAAGAGGCTGGCAACGTCAGGAACCTTGAAGACAAGAGGAGGATCTTTTGGATGAATGATGGCCTTAAGAAAGGAAGCCTATTTCAAAGAGACTTGGGGATTAACAAACCCCAAAACTTGGATGAGTTCCTTCAGAAGGCACAAAAGTACATGGATTATGAAGAAGACAACATGGCATACCAAGAGGAAGCCAAGGTTGGCAGCAAGAAGGACGAGCTGGCCTGCAAGGCCATTGAAGAACCATGGCGGAAGCGAGTCCAATATGACAGGACTCCTCGTGAACCCCGACCTCGACAAGGTCGCTTCTCAAAGTACACCCGGCTGAATACATCCTAGGCCGAGATCCTTGCTGAATGTGCCGATGCGGAGTTTTGGGACATCAAATAGCCCGAACCTCTCATGCAAAGGAAAGACTAAACCTCTAAGAAGTACTGTCGTTATCACAAAAGTTATGGGCATAGTACCAACAAATGCAACACCCTCAGAGACGACATTGAAGAAATGATCCGCGAAGGGAAGCTCGCTCAGTACGTGAATGAGGAAGATGATGAGACTCGTGACTCAGAATAGAGAGCAGGGCATCAGGACTGGAAACTAGAACTAGGCCTAGTTAAGAATCTTACTGTTTGGGCACAAATGCAGAATGTAAAAGCTCGATATGAATGATTAAAAATTCATTTTGCAATTACAGTTTTTGCTCTAGTTCACTAGATTGATGCTTGTTCCAAAGAAAATTCCTTAAGGACAAGAAAGAAAAAGGGCCCAACTCCATAGTTAGGGGTAGAGCGAGACACGTTTGAGACCCGACATAGCCTGCAAGGAAGGACTGCATATCTCGCAGGGGCAACCTCGACATGAACTCTAAGCCAAGACCATCTTTCCAAGACGATGGTTTTGCAAATACATCTCTGGATGCAAGATCGCACGAAGTAGGCAAGCGCTGACGTGCACCTCCAATCCTAACAAAGGAATCAAGAGTGCCACGGCACGCCAGAACAAATAAGATCATCAGTAAAAATACTGGTCAAAGGAAGACACCATGATCGTTTGCATTTTTCCTATTTACCAAAGCAAGAATCTCGTAATTCTTTCCACTAAGTGACCTTGGTGGTCACAACCCCTTGGGCGAGTTCTATCCGGGCCGAGTCCTGGTAAAATGTGCCAAGGGTATACTTCAAGCTGACATTGGTGGTCACAACCCCTTGGGTGAGTTCTATCCGGGCCGAGTCTTGGTAAACTATGCCAAGGGTACACTTCAAGCTGACCTTGGTGGTCACAACCCATTGGGCGAGTTCTATCCAGGCCGAATCCTGGTAAACTGTGCTAAAGGTATACTTCAAGATGACCTTGGTGGTCACGACCCCTTATGACGACTTCTATCTAGGTCGAGTCTTGGTAAACTCTGTTCAGAGTATACTTCATTACAAATTGTCCCGAGAGGCTTCGACAACTTAATCGCCTAAAGCAAGACAAATTTAGCGACTGTCTACCGGAAAAATCATAAGTCCAACGAGAAGGCGCACACGCGCAAAATCATCAGTAGGGCGTGAGACCATGAGGTTACGGTTCCATGATCAAGGTTTGCTGGTGCAGGGCGCCAAGGTCCATGATCAAGGTTTGCAAAGTGAAGGGCGCCAAGGGCTCCAAGATTCTATGTTCTCGGTTTGCAAGAGCAGGGCGCCAAAATCCCATGTTCACGGTTCGCATGTTCACGGTTTGCAAGTGAAGGGCGCCAAGGGCACCAAGATTCTATGTTCTCGGTTTGCAAGAGCAGGCACCAAGATCCCATGTTCACGGTTCGCATGTTCATGGTTTGCAAAGTGAAGGGCGCCAAGATTCTATGTTCTCGGTTTGCAAAAGCAGAGCGCCAAGGGCGCCAGGATCCTATGTTCACGGTTTGCAAGAGCAGGGCGCCAAGGGCGCCAAGATCCCATGTTCACGGTTTGCATGTTCTCGGTTTGTGTGGCAGGGACATGGTCACGGTTTGTCTGGGTGCCAAGGGCGCCAAGGTGAAGAAAAGAAGCTTGCTCCCACTTCTTACACACCTCTCTCAAAAATTTCAGAAGAGTGATTCAAGAGATGAAGACCCACCTACTTAGGGTGGGTGAAAAAAGTAATACGATCATTTTTCTTTTTTCTTAAAGATCAAAAGCAAAAGTATTGTCGTCAAACAAAGTCATTTTGCACGACCTGACAAGGCATACGAGCCATCGCGCCGGACGATGGGCCTACCATCTACCTTATATACTAATTAACTAATGAGCCTTACTACTATACCTTATAGAGCTTAAGAAATTAACTAAAATCTAACTAATCCCTAACAGTTGCAAGAGCCCCTAATTGAATCTATATTTCTAATATTTTTTTTAGAGAGCAAATCCTTAAAGTCTATTATATTGAAATTGGTAAAAATATTACTAATGAGAAGAAGATGATTCCAAATGAGTGTACCATCTACCTTATATACTAACCAACTAATGAGCCTTACTACTAACTAATGGGCTTACTACCTATATTTTAACAACTTTTGTATTGTTTAATATGATTAAAAAATTAATTAGGCTTAAAAAGGCCTCTAACTTTTTTATTTATTTTGGATCACACTTTAAAAATTAATTATGCTAAAGAAACCATAAAAACTAATTAGGTCTAAGAATGTCTCAATTTAACTTTTACTTTAAACCTACCCATAAAAACTAATTATTTTCTACTTAAATAAAAAGATTACATCAAGGGGAACAAATCCCCTCCGGTGTAAATTGTCTGCCGTGAGATCCTAGTCATTGGAATACAAATCAGTGTTGGGGTTTTAAAAAGTTAACAAGAAAAACCGATATCTTTCTACTCGAACAAGAACTATAGTTTACAAATCTTATTTATATAGTAATTCGACCTATTGCTCCTCATCCCCCCATCAGTTTACTATGAAGAGAAGAATCAAAAGGATCGAACTACCTACTCATTATAACAGGAAGAAAAAATATAATTAATGGTAGGGAGTAATAGACTGCAGAAAATTGGAGAGAAATTAAATCGAGGGAATCCTTTCTCTACATCAAGTCTATTTATCGGCATTCACTAACTACTAACAAACTATATCTCTAACTACTAACAAACTATATATCTAATATTGTACACATTTTAAAAATGTTGATATACTTCTGGTCAAAAGAAAATAAAAATGTTGATATGCTTTTTCTAAAACATTAAAGATTGAATCACACGTGACCAAAACTTCATAGTATTATATTATGGATCTAACAACAACAAATTTTCCACTGTTAGGACTTAACGACATTAACACATAAAATTTTGTAATGTTGCCAATCTTAGTATAGACAATGACTCAATGTAACTGAAAGTACATCAAAAAAATGTACAAGAAACCGTTAGACAATTATTAGGCTGTCAAAGTTTTGAGGAGTATACTTAGTAACACTCTCTGTGTTTGATCATATATGAATATCACTAACTGATTAAAGAGTGTGTAATAGCAACAAAGATATATAACACTGTTTGATCTCATGCGCAGCAGATTTTTGTAGCAACTTTTTTTGAAGGCCATGGTTTGTTCTGGCTATGCATGATAGTCACATGCATGATGCACTTTTACTATGATATAATAATAGGCATATGATGGTTTAAATCTGTGTTTCTTGTAACTTGTAACGGCTAACAATGGAAAAAAGGAAGCACATATGAGATGGCCAAATCACACAAGATATTATTTATATCTTAACAAAGGAAGGACACAAAATGGGTCCCAAAAGAAATATCACATTTGTATGATTGGTTAAATCACATAAGAAGTTGGTCTATCTCATATTTTTTCATTACAATTTGACCGGTGCATAATTTAGCATGAAAGTATTTGTGAGCAAGTTAAACGTGAAAAGGCCTAATTTGAAGTGAGTGATATGTAGTATTTATGTTGAGCTCTTATATAAGTTGATGAAAGGGAAATTCCATGCAATTCATGTTTTCTTCAATTCCATTTACCATTTACCATCTTCAATTTCAAATTAGTTGCATGAGCATTTGATTTTATGGTCCTTTATAATCAACTTTTTAATTTGTCTTGTCATACATGTGAAACATGTGCAAAAGATGCAACTTCTAAACTGAGTTTTACTAACTTTATGCTCTTTTGCTCTTTTGATCATTTTTATGTTTACTTATAATTTGTGTACATTTCTGCCAATTTTTCAGATCTTGGCTGGATGCTGATCACATAATAATGTTCTATAAAGAATAAAGAAAGATACTTAAATTGTGGAAATGGTTAGGTGTAATGGGATTGACATATGCTAATTAATATATGAATTCGACCTCAATGAAAAAAAGAATGCAATGCTCTGTCTGATAACAACCACACTCTGTATACTTTGGAATTTTTATTAGGGTCGGGTATCATGATTCACGATGTTGAGTGTTTTTTCAAGACTATTTTTGGAACTATCATAAATAAAATTTCATTTACTAATTTACTAATTAAAAGAAACGATCATTGGTGCTATAATATAGACTACGATTATAGTGAACAAAAATTAAGTTCACATGCTAATTGCTATGCCATTTATACTTTTCTAAGAAACTAAATTACAGATTGCTCAAGCCTTTTAAATCACTAACTCATTGACCTGCGCGTTGCACGAGGTAAAAACTCTAGTAAATACAAAATTGTAAAAATAGGAAAATTTATTGGCTAAATTGCAATAAAAAAAGTCTTGTTTAAATATAAAAAAAAAAGACAATTGCCATATGAAAATGATAAAGAAGATGTAGTAGAATTAAGATGAAAAAAAGAAGTGAGGATCGCCACAATTTCCATAGAGAATTGATAAGATCAAACAAATCGCCACAATTGCCATATGAAAATGATAAGATCAATGGAATCGCCACAATCTTGAAAAGATTGATAAGATTCTTGAAAGAAGGAGTCATGATCGCCACAATTGTCATGAGAAATTGATAAGACCAACCAAATCGCCACAAGCTTTAAAGCATTGATAAGATCAATTGAATCACCACAATTTTCACGAGAAATTGATAAGATCAATTGAATCGCCACAATCTTGACATGATTGATAAGATTCTTGAAAAGTTCTATGAAGAACCTAGAGGAGCACCTTGCTCTAACTCTCGTCCATTTTACAAATGATTCTCGTCCCCCCTCAAGTACTACAAGGTCACCTATATATAGGGTGTAACCATCTACCTAAAAGAATCAAATGGGCCAAGCCCAAGTCCAATTAACCTATGACTAAAAGAATGAAGAGAGCACAATACAAGCTCTAAAATCAACTTTCTAAACTATACAAATTTGTTTAATATAAACAAGAAATAGAAGATAATTTCTAAAATTACTCTAAAGTTAATGACTTGAAGGTTTCCTTGTTTCTATTTGTATCCTTCATTCTTGGTCACCAGAGCTTCTCTGTGGTTCTGGTATAGTGTGTATAGCTCACAATCTACATCTAGATAAGTAGTCTCAACACGTCCACACTAGACTCACTCCTTACCACTGTCACCAAGGAAGCGCCCATCCAATCTCTTGCACATGTTGGTTCCAAACCCAATGCTTCTTTCCATCTCAACAAATAGGAAGTCAATGATTCATAATTCTATTAGCTTTTTATTGAGTGCTCTGAGCCAAATTTATATAAAAACTATGGGTTTAGGGCCCCCCCATGGTATGATTAGTTGCCTCCCCAATTTGGGTTGAGAGGAAATGTTCCAAATTCACTTAATAGACAACTGAGGGGGTCACGTAGAGAAGGATTTAGAGATCATGCCCATTAGATGGCTAAATTCAAAACTTTGTTTAAAATATGTAAAAGGCACTATAGGCACAACATGGTTGATACATCATACAAGTTGAGCTTTCAAACTTGGGGTTTTTTTTAGGGTGGGAAGATGGTTAACTTTCCCACCAAAGTAAAATCCACTTTTGACCTCTTATAGGCTGTAGCCGCTGTACTATTCAGTTTTTTACTACTTATAGTTTCCTCCCCAAAAGCTTTTTGCATTTAAAAATTGCACTTTTTAGCCAATATTTATAATTTTTATTGGTCATCGATTCCTTTTCTTTTTTTTTTATACTAAAAAAATTCTATTGTCTTTTATTTTTTTGACACAATCTACTGTCTTTTATTTTAAACATCATATTCTATATTCTTTTAAACAAATTACAAAATAAAAAATCCACTTTTTTTAATGAGAATTAATTATAATTATAATTTATCATTAAAAATTGTTATCATTAAAAATACAATATAATTTAATGATAACACCTAACTTCACTTAAATAAACGTGATAAAAATAAGAGACTATTACGGTTTATTCTATGCCACAAATTTTGAGTCTAGCACATAATTTGTGGCATAAAATAAACAGTAATAGTCTCTCAAAGGGAACCAATAAGGGTTGGTCTAAGTACTAATTGGACTTAGATCTCATCTCAAGGTCTCGAGTTTGAATTTTGTGTGTGGCAAATACTATTGGTTGTGGAGAACCACACGGGCCGACAAAGTCGGAAACTCGTGGTCAGTCAGGTTCCCCGGCGTAGATTAGTCACCGACAAAGCCTGTGGAAACTACGTACCAATGACATGTTAACAAAAAAAAAGTCTCTCAAAGGTAAAAAAGTCAACGGTTTTCCTTTTACTGGAAAATCAACAACTATATATTCGAGTACATTGCATTAAACATTATTCCAAAAAAAAACGACTAAACCTGCTAGATATCAATTAAACGAAAGTCTTTTTTTTAAACAATTAACCGAAAGTCTTTTGTTAGCTTTGAAAAAAAAACTGCAACAATTTCTATATGTTCAAGGACCTTCAAATAAATAACATAGCAATGTCTTTTATGGGTCATACAAGTTGTTCATCCAACATTTAAGTCATTGAATATAATAACATTAAATCAATGGCAATGCCACCATTTTCCTTTGGTGAGAAAATTAACTCATCTTCCCACCCTAAAAGAACCCTCGAATTTGGTTGTTACGAATGAATTACTTTTTTTTGTTACAGAAAGTTTAGGTGAGTTGGGCTCCGGTGGCTCACCGAGTTTAGGGTAGGCTTCACGGCTCTTTTAGCGCTTACAGAGGTACTTACACACCAAAAAGGTTCTCACATCGGCAACGGGAGTTGAACTCACGCCATTGTGGGAAATGAGCCAACTCCTTACCAACTGAGCCAACCTTCATTGGCTGTTTTTTTGGGTAAACCCGGGTATCCACCACACGGACAATAGTGACTAATCCCTCGCTCATTATAGGTGCCTAGAGGGGCAGGACAGCTGGCCCAGAGTTTTAACCCTACTCCGTATCCAAGGTGGGGATCGAACCCTGATCCTTGATTAAGGGAGGTTCAGCCCCAACCGCTGAACCCCACGCTTTGGGTTAACCTTCGTTGGCTGTTACGAATGAATTACTACACCTTTAGAAAAAAAAGGAAAATTTAATTTCTGATTTAAATATAAAAATAAATAAATGAGTGAATAAAATATAAAATAACGCAACAATAATTATTAATAAATAAAAAAATACAGATTACTCAAAAAAAATTAAACTAAAAGGGATCTAAAATTAGGGTGCTTCTAGAGCGATGAATCAAAAAAGTCTCTCACCAATGAACCATTAAAATTGAGCATATAATATTGTGTAAAATCCTATTAGTGGTTAAGATTGAATCAAACAATATTATATCACAACCATTGATGAGATTTATACTATATTCCATAGTCAATTTTAGTGGTTCACCGGTTACGAACTTGTTTGATACCTCACCTAGAAGCACCCCTAAAATTAAATAATAAATTATTAGAAATTGCAAAGACTACAAAAAAAAACCACAATTAACAAAGAAGCCGCCGAGCAGTTTGTTCATCCTTTTTCATCCTTGACTCCCCTCTTAATCCTAAACCTAAATTAAAATAGGAAAGAAATCAATTTAGCATCAATAATAATGACAAATTAATGTCAATGAACTTAAATACTGATTCGTTGTAAAAATAAAACTTAAATACTGAATCAATTTTCTTTTAAAAAAGGATTATTATAGGACAAGAATTCCAAAACAAAAAACTAAGGCAACAGCAAAAACGTTCATCCCTAAAAAGATCAGCAAGAGAAGAGAGACAACAAAGAGAAGCAGTAACCATAGGAGAGCAACAGCAAAGAAACAAAGGAGGTAATTTCTTTTAACTTCTCCAATATGTATACAACCGTCTCTTTCCTTTGATGTTTAGTTACTGATTTGTTCATAGAATAGAAAACAAACAATATAATTAAGACTTTTTTTTATGTAACAATGTAATTAAGACTTTGAACATAGGAAAGGGTGAGAATTTGAATAGACAAATAGATATGGCATTAACGATAGTGGCCGCTCCGTCATGTTTCACGGTTGCAATGCCATTAAAGCCGTGACTGAAACTGAAATTAGGGCTCCAATAACCCTCGACTCTTCTACGGCTATTATTAATTTACTCAAGATGTTTATTTATTTAATTATTATATATTTTGTTCTGTACCGTATCTCTGGACCTGTATCCGATCTTAGACACAAAGTCCGATCCGAGATAGTTGGTAGGGGTTGGTCTTGATCAACCGAGCTCCGCTTCCGATCCGGGGCAGGTGATACCTGCGAGGACACTCCGACGCTCAAGTCAGCCAGAGAGCTAATTAGAGGTGAAGAGTAGGAAAGAGTGTGTACTTTTAATGAAGCATTCAATGTTTATTTATAGAGTTTGGTGGTGTTAGACCTGATGAATCAGGACCGTCCGATCTTGCGCTGCGATCTCAACCATTGGTTGATGGATCTACATTTGGTGTTGGGCCTCATTATTGTGGATTGGGCCAATCCATAACATATTTTTAGGGGTGCCTTTAGAGTGGGAGATCCCTCACCGATGTACCACTTAATTTGATCGTTATGTTGATTTGTAACAATCTCAACCACTCGGCATTTTGTGTTATATGTAAGGGTCAATTTAAAGGTAGTGGTGAGGCACTTGGTTTGCTCTATCACCCTAGAAGTACCCTTAGTAAAAAAAATATTACTTTAATTTTGTTCGGTCAAAAAAAATTGCTTTAATGGGTGTTTCTAGCTTGAAAGAACAAATCAAATTCATCACCCATAAACCACAAAATTGATCGTAAGATATTGTGTAAAATGTTATGAGTGGTTTAAAAGATTATTGAATCAGTAAAATGCTATTTTTCAAAAGAATGTCACAAGATGCTAATATCTTTTTCGCACATAATCAACTCCCAAAATTCAAAATCCGGTTCAAAGCCATTTCTCAATTTTTGTCCCAATAATTAAATTTTGATAACAAATTCTCAACTTTCAGATATCCGACAACCAAGTCAAGATGTGGCCGACTGGAAGCAGCACCAGTGATCTCAGCGACATGGTTTTCATTCTATTTCTAACTATGTTACATTTTTTATTATGAATTATCAAACAATCTTTAATTTTTCGCTAAAATTAAATTTGATAGGTTGAAGTTATATATGGTGTTTAATTTAATTAATTATGTTGTCTCTTTTTAAGGAATGCGTACTTAGAATTGATACTTCAGATGGATGGGAATCGCCAATGAGTAAAATTTTGGCTAGGTTTGAAGGTATGTCTGTTCATATATATTTAACTTTTCTGTAACATTAACATTATATTGAAAAGAATTTTCAATATTTTTTAATTGCTAGGTGTGTCATGTCATAAGGCTCCATCCAATGAATTCATGTATGTGAAAGGAAAAGTAGACCCACAAACTTTTTTAAAGAAGCTAAAGGAGGGTGCCAAACATATTACGCTTGTTTCAGTTCGTGTTTGGAGAAATTCTGGTATTCAAGGAAATGATCAAAACCAACTCCAAGATCAAAGTAATTATTTGGGATCTCACATGCAACAAAATGCTATTATTCCCTATGGCAATGGAAACCATTTTCTAGAATATGATCATTATGGACAACACATTGAAGGAAGAAACTACCCAGATATATCATTTGATTCTCAATGTCCAAGGCATCACCGCCACATCTCTCCGATGACTTCCCAAAGTGGGAACAGTTTCGTCGAGAATCCTTCGCCTCCATTTTTCCAGCCCGGAACTCATCATCATGCAAACAACCCACCTAGATCTAATCAATCTTCTTCTATGTCCTTTAAGAAAATTATTCACAAGTTCTTTTCCATACTGTTGTGTTCCAAAAAGTAGTTATGTATTGCATATTCTAACTTTATTTTTCGTATGTTATTTTCTTTAGAGCATCTCAAATGGAAGAACTCAATTTAATTGGATTTTAAACTCCTTTGTAGAGGGTACAAATTTACCGCATAGGATTCAGGATTTCCGCTACCTTTCACTCCATGGATTGGAGGCTGAATGAGTCTGCATTTTGAGTTTCGTTTTTGCTTGCAACAATTGCTATGTATTTTGTATCGGGGATTATCTAAAGTTTCTTAAATGATTTTCACTCTGTGCTTCTGTTCCTTTTCTTATATATATTTTGTTTGCTGAAACGTAAATGTGAATTTTACATCTAGCCATCTAGAAGATTTGTATTATAAACTACAATTTGTTCTTTATTGGTGGGTACGTAGCTATTGTAGATTTGTAATATAATAAGTATTTTTGGCTCATCCACATGAGTCCTTGTGTCAAAATTAAGGGTATATTTGGGAGGGGGTTTTTGGTGGGGAATGGATGAGAGGACATATTTTTCAACTCTAAATTGAGGAAGCTATAAAATGTCTTTAAACATAAATCAAATGTGATTAAAAATATTATATTGATATCTATCAACCTGTACCTTTAATTTTTTAAATCTCAAATACTTATTAAAATATAGAAAAATCTGTTTCAAGCCCTCCCCTCGCAAAACTCTCTCCCAAACATACCATAAGTGTCCTTGCTAGGAGATGGTAATACAGTGATACACTATCAAAGTAAGCAGACGCATAATTCTTGACTATTGGCCATTAATATAACTACTATGAAATTAATAGTAATTAATTTAAAGGTAGGAATTGCATAAAAAGAAAAAAAAAAGAGGAAAACAGCAATAGGTGATCCTGTGTGTTGTTGATGAGGGTGTGCACTTAAACACCTTAATTGAATTATAAAAATTGTATGTTAATCCTTATATATTTTTATTTGACTCCCTTGACTTTAGATTTTGCATTTAGGCTCCTCCTATTTGATCTTAATAAAGTATGTAAAATAATCAATATATAGTATCTAAAGTTTGTAAAATTAATTAAATTAGTCTCTACAATTTTAAGAAAATTGTATCATTAAACTATATGAGGGAATACTTATAAAACATTAGGAATTATTTTTACCAAATTTTACATACTTTAGGGAATATTTTGTATTTTCATATACATTAGAGGCTAAATAGGATAGGAGGTGTAAGTTTAGAGACTAAATTGATGATTACTCTTAAATAAATTTGGAGTAAAATAATTTAATTTCTTAATTTCAAAAAAGAAAATTCCAAACAACTTTTTAAACAAACAACTTTGATAATAATTTTTTTTCACCTTGTAGTTCGGTCTTGTATATGTTTGACCCAACAGGAACGTGTGTCTGGGGGATTTACTTTTAGTTAATTAAAGAAAATACATTTAATATATAGTTCAAAATAAGTCTCTATAACAAATGAGCCGTCTTAGCTCAGTGGTAGAGCGCGTGGCTTTTAACCACGTGGTCGTGGATTTGATCCCCACATACGGCGATGGAAGGTGTTTCTTGAGCTAATAGTTCAGTGGTATGGAAATTGTTTCTTAGCTTAGTGGTAGGGTGCATGGTTTTTAACCACGTGGTCATGGGTTTGATCCCCACAGACGCGATGGAAGGTGTTTCTTTAGCTAATTTAGTGATTCATATTTTTGTTTGTTGTTAAAAACCAAGAGAGGGTGAGACATACATACCTTTAGTCCTCTTTACCAGCGAATTGTAAAAATCACAATCACGTACAATTATTATACAAGTTGTTAATATATACTAAAATATAAACTTAGTAATGTTTTTTTTCAATGATATTGCTTATCGAAAAAAAAAAAAAAGGTTTAATTATCATTTAGTAATTTGTGTCAAAAAAAATTATCATTTATTAATGTTTTTTTTATACACCAAAAAAATAATTTAGCAATGTTTCAAATCACTTTATTTTCATCAATAGCTTGTGAAAAACGTGCACTTTGACATTGAATGATGTTTTGTTTGCAATTGCAACAATGCGTTGTTTTTGGGCTTCGAAGCAATATTTTGTCTTAAAAGTAAAAAATCATTTTTATAATTTGCTATGAAATTATAAATACGTTGAAAGTTACAGAATTTAATAAAAGAAAAGTATTAATATTGATAATCTACTATCTATCTTTTACTATTTACTATAATTTACTAATCACTAAAATAATAAATTGAAACTACGAGATAACTGCAATGATATATAAAAAACACAGGATTAATATTTGTCATTCATAATTAAATTTTTTGAAGACTACAATAAACCTACTATCTAAAAAACAAGAAGATTTATTGACTATTTAAACTACTGATTAATATTTAAAACAAATATTTCTTATTGATAATCTACTATCTCTCTTTTACTATCTACTATAATCTACTAATCAACTAAAACAATCAATTGAAACTACGAGATAACTGCACTGATATATAAAAAACACGTGATAATTGCACTGATATATAAAAAAACAGGAGATTAATATTTGTCATTGATAATTAAAAATTTTGAAGACTACTGCTACAAACCTACCCTATCTAAAAAACAAGAAGACCTAATGATTATTTAAACTACTAATTAATATTTAAAACAAATATTTCTTACTGATAATCTACTATCTAACTTTTACTATCTTATATAATCTACTAATCAACTAAAATAATCAATTGAAACTACGAGATAACTGCACTGATATATAAAAAAACACGAGATAACTGCAGTCATATATAAAAAAACACAGGATTAATATTTGCCATTGATAATTATAATTTTTGAAAACTACTATAAACCTACTATCTCAAAAAACAAGAAGGCTTAATGACTATTTAAACTGATTAAGCTTTAAAACACACGTGACAAATATTTGTCACTAATACCTAAAAAAGGACAGATAATTGTCACTGATATATAAAAAACACGGATAAATATTTCTTATTGATAATCTACGTATTATCTATCTTTTACTATCTACTGTAATCTACTAATCAACTCAAATAATCAATTGAAACTATGAGATAATTGCACTGATACATAAAAAACACGGGATAACTGCACTAATATATAAAAAAATACGGGGATAACTGTAATGATATATATAAAAACACGAGATGGCTATACTGATATATAAAAAACACGGGATAACAACACTGATATATAAAAAAACACTGTACTGATAGATAAAAAAACACGGGATAAATGCACAGATTGTTTTTAAAAGATACTTTTACATTTTTAGATTTTAATATTTATCTATTTTTTTTATTTGAAACTCCTTTTTTATCTACTTTAAATTTTTCTTTATTTAAACAACACACCACCAAAAAATTTGTCTTTATTTTCACGGGGTAATATTCAGACTATTTAAATACTGTCTAAGTTCATTCATAAAAAGAACACGACAGCACTCATGCGTATGCACGGGTATCCTACTAGTACCTTGTGAAAAACGTGCACTTTGACATTGAATGATGTTTTGTTTGCAATTGCAACAATGCTTTGTTTTTGGGGGGTTTCGAAGCAATATTTTGTCTTAGAAGTAAAAGACCATTAGTATTTTACCCGTGCATCCGCACGGGTGACACCGTATTCGTTATAATTTGCTGTAAAATTATAAATACGTTGAAAATTACAAAATTTAATAAAAGAAAAAGCAAAACTCGATAAAAGGCTTTACAACTTGATAAAAATACTTGTATTGTAAAAAGTTAAAATAAAGTCAGTATCTTCTTTTGATGAGTAAAAATCGTGAAAAAAATGAGATTCAATATAAGATATGCACCCCCGTTGCCACTCTTGTTGCCTCTCTCTTGTTGCCGATCCCATTGTCAGTCTCTCGTTGTCGCTCCCATCGCCGCTCTCCCTTTGGCCCTCTCGTTGTCGTTCCCATTGTCAGTCTCTCGTTGCCGCTCTCGTTGCCTCCCTATTGTCGCTCCCGTTGTTGGTCTCTCTTTCCGCTCTCGTTGCCACTTGTTTATATTTTTTATTCTATATCATTTAATAATAGTTTAATCAGTTTAATTTTGATAGTGGTTAATTTTTTTGACAATTGTTAGTGATTAATTTAATATTGAGTTGAAAGTACTGAATTGAATTGAATTAGTAATGATTGATAGATATGATTTTATTGGATTATAATAAGTCAAAAAGTCAAAAAATAAATATAAAATGTCAAAAAGCTGCCAAATTTTGTGTTATTGTGATTGATTTACTTTTTTGCCCTAAAAATGGGACACGTGGCAACCTCTCAAATAGTCTATTTTGGACAATTTCCTAGCATATCATTTTATTATAGTAGTATTGATTGATATTGATATTTTGGACAATTTCCTAGCATATCATTTTATTATAGTAGTATTGATTGATGAGGAAGGGCGGTAATGCTGAAGTTGAAGGAGGGCAACATGAGCAAAGGAGTCTAACCTGCTGGGTGTCTGTTTGACTCTGTCTTTTGGAGTTCTGTAATTAGAATGTTAATTGAAAAAACCCCTTTTTAGTGTGCTATCTTTTTTTATAAGCAAGTGATTCATTGAAACCCAGACATACAAAGCATAATAAAAAATTCTTAATACATGTGAAGGCGTTATTCCACCAAAAAGATAAAGCAAAGCTACAGTCCCTTCCCACCCCATACACAAACCCAACTCCAAGAGATACGAATAATGTGATTCACAATCGATTCGAGCTTGGCCCCTTCTCCTATAAAAATAGCGCCATTCGAGCTAACCAAATGCACTAGCAAGTTGCCAACCATAATAAAAATTTAACTCTCTTTGCCTTTTTACCTTTGCACAAATCACCAAACCATAGTCAATGTTGAGAAAGAATATATGAAGGAGGGGTCGGAATGTCCAACCACCTCTTAACATCATGCCACACCCTCTTAGACAAATTGCACTACATGAACAAGTGTTGAATATCTTCTGTGTTTTCGTTGCAAAAAGGACATAAATTTTGATTCCTCCTCCACATAGCTTTGACTACACCTAACCAACTAAGCTCCTCTTCCTCCACCAAGGACACATTCACTAAATGGTTGGAACAAGATTTTACAGAAATTTTTTTGCGTGAGTCAATGATCCAACTCCAAAAACCGTCTACTCCATTAAAGACGCTAACCTCACTCAAAATGTCACATAAAATTCCGATCTCCTCATTTCCTTGAACATCATGTGCTCCGTTCAAAGGAGCCTTCTACACTCAAATATTATTGTGTCACAATCCTAAGTCCACCAACTTCGCATTCTGGAAAGAACAACCTTCAAAAAAATCAGCAAACTCCAATTTCAAGGCCCTTTGCCCTATCCAATGATGATGCCAAAAATCAACTCCACGACCATTTCTCAATCCCCTCCTAACACATCTCTCAAACCACCCCGCCTCAATACGATTATTAACCACGCACTTAAGGTCTCGCCACCACAAAGAATTTAATCTTCCTCCCGAAGCACGAGAATCATTGAAAAATAAGATGATAAGTCCCCATATCTATATGAAAGAATGTGAAAGAATACCCCCCCCCCCTTTAAAGCACCATCATCGGACAAAATACATCACCTCCACTTAGCTAAAAGAGTAATATTGAACAATTCAATGTTTTTAATACCAAGCCCTCCTTCTACCTTCGGTCTACACACCTTGTCCCAAGCCACCCAATACATACCCCCCCGCCTCATCATTTATGCCCCACAACAAATTCCTTTGAATCTTAATCATAGCATTAATAAACGTCTTCGATGCCTTGTAAAATGAGAAAAATAAACTGGAATGCTACTTAAGATCGAAATTATAAGAGATGCCCAACCTCCGATGGGTAGCCATCAATGGTCCGAACAAAAAAAAACAAACTATTTAACTCCAAATTTATTTAAGTGCAAGTCCTCAATTTAGTTTCTAAGTTTACGTCGTGTCTCCTATTGAGTCACTCAAGTATATGAAAATAATAAGCAGCCCCTAGAGTTTGTGTCATTTGTTAAATTACATCCTAAAGTTTTATAATTAGTCTTTAATGAGACATATTCCTTGACATTTAGAGATTAATTTGATAGCTTGCACAAAATTTACAATGTGTTTGGGAAGTTTGAAGGAGAGAAAGAATGAGGGGAAAAAGAGATCGGTGGGAAATATAGTGAATTGAAACTACTGTTTCACGTAAAAGAAAGAAGAAAGAGAAATGAAATGATTTTATGAACGCTCAAAACACTTGTATCTATAAAAAAATATCTAATAAATAAAAATGCAAACAATTTATTTGCAAAAGATAAATATGGAACAGAAGAAATAAAATTGCTCTCATTTGAGTTTCTCCACAAGTGAATAGAGAAACAACTTGTAAGTGGAACTCACCGTAATGATCTTCAAACCAAAGATGAATATGGGGCTTTTGCTCTGCTAGGGATTCCCCCATGAGCCACCATGGGTATCTCCCTTCCCTCTGTGGAAGTCATTTTCCCTCCCTCTGTGGAGGCCACCACCCTCCTCGTGTGGGGCTTCCCTTCCTCCACGTTGTTAGCCACCTCACCTCCTACCACTACAAAAAAAAGGGTATTAGCGACAGGATTTTTCCCTCACTAATAGCAATTAGCAACGAATTTACTGACGGACCGGTTCCTTCGCTAAAAACCTTGACGCTAATGAATTCAGCGACGGAATTTTAATCCGTCGCTAATTAGCGAAGGAAATCCCTCACTAAATCGTCGCTACTTAGCTAGGGAAATCCCTCACTAAATCCGTCGCTAACCTAGTTTTTTTTTTTAAAAAAAATTGCTTCCCATGTTACTAGTTTTGTCCTGAATTCATTTAGCATGGAGAAAAATAAATGTCCAAAATTCCTTAATAAGAGTTGTTTAGCTTCAACCTTCTGCTGTTAGGTTGGCCACCAATTTAACAGCATGAATTTGTACATTGACATCATCTGCTTCCGGTTGTGGTTGCTCAGTGGTGGTGAAGGGAGAGCTCCGGTAAGAGAGAGAGGTTGTGGTTGTGGTGGTGGTGAAAAGGAAGAGGGGGACGGTTAGAGAGAGAGAAAAAAATGGAGAAGATAATGGTGGTGGTAGTGAAAAGGGAGAGATTTTCGTGAGAAAGAGAGGGTTTTTCGCGAGGTAAGAGGAAATGAAAACGGAGAAGAAGAAGAAATGAAAGAGGAAAGAAAGAATTCAGGTTTATAAAAAAAATTGACATTTAGCGACAGATTTAATGAGGGATTTTCGTCGCTAAATGTGGCCCAGTCTTCAATAATTTGCAACGGTCAGAGTGGCGCATTTCCCCGCGATTAGCGATGGAAATCCCTCACTAAATCTGTCGCTAGTTAGCGAGGGAAATCCCTCACTAAATCCGTCGCTAATTCAAAACAAAAATTTCGCATTTTCCCGCCTTGTAAAATCCGTCGCTAAATGCTCCAAAATCCGGAGCTAATCACCTCGTAAACAATTAAAGCCTGTTCCGTCGCTAATTACGCTAAAATCCATCGCTAATGAAGTTTTTAACGACGAACCATGAGTCCGTCCCTAAAATCCGTCGCTAATATGTATTTTTTTTGTAGTGTGCACTGTGCCACTTCTCCACCCCGTAAGTTCACTTCATCCCTACCAACTCCAAAACCTTCACAGAAACCCCTTCCTCTGTCTAGGGATCATCACTGTGCAAAACCACCAATTGTCACCTCTCCCTACCATTTCCCCAACCAAACCCTCAGATCGATTCCATCCGTAACTACCACCCCACCATTTGATTCGCCCGTTCACAATGCCAATTGCCTCCACCAAACACTAGCCAGATGTTGAAAAAAAGGGCGCCCTATTGGGAAGCGCTCTTGATGTAAGCGCTACATTTGCTTAAAACGCACAGGGAATGGGCAGCACTCCTGTTGTAAGCGCTGCTTTTCGTTAAAATGCACCGGGGCGATGGGCAGCACTTTTTAGGAAGCGCTGCCTATAGGAGAACGCACTGAGGCGGTGGGCAACGCTTTTTAAAAAGCGCTACCTATTGTTGCGAACCAGAAATAAAAATCTAATTCCTCTCACTCACTCTCAAAATGAAGAGTTGCGAACCAGAAACCCTTACGCCTCCATCTGCTTGCATTTCAGCAACTTCCTTCACTTCACTTTAGGTATGTTGATGTTATTTCTTTAAACACTCGTTGATGTTATTTCTTTAAACACTTGTTGATGTTATTTCTTTAACCCCAAATCCAAACACTTGTGTTTTAACTTTGTTTTTGTTGATGTTATTTCTTTACAGAGGTAATTTCTTTACACCCTCTCCCTATTGTGGATCTTATTCTTAAGACCATAGAGGTAATTTTTTTACACCCTCTCCCTATTTTTTCTCTTATTTTTCTGTTTTAGTCATTGAAAATCTACTAACACTTGGTTTCTTTCTTTGCGAGATCCTTCAACCACTTGTTGAAGATAAAAAGCACTCAAAGAAAGCAAGGATTCAGAAAGCACTCAAGGAAGAAAATATCACTTAAGGTAAACATATTGTTTAATTAAATATCATAAGGAAGAAAGCAATGATGCAGAAAGAACACAAGGATGCAGAAAGTACATTATGTTTAATTAAAAAAAACAGAAAAAAGGAAAATAAAAAAAAACAGAAAAAAGGAAAATAAACAAAATCAGAAAAAAATTAAAAAAAAATTATACAATGGGCAACGCTTTTGGCTGTAAATGCTACCCATGAGGAGCGCTTACGCTGAAAAGCGCTACCCATGCCCAATGGCTATCAATGTGGAGTGGAATCAGCAGCGCCAAGTTTAGTAGCGCTCAAAAGCGCTACCCATGGCTAAAAAAGAGCGTTGCCCATCCCCAAATCTGTTGTAGTGAAACAGCGCTCCCCCGATCTCAGACTCACAATTGGCACGCTGCTGCCGCTACCAGGGAACAGATTCACCGCTTTCTAGGGCCAAGCTTCCTCATCAGTGATCTCCTCCTTCTGCCGGGTTCCACCTCCATGCCTCTTCTGCCGGCGACCCGGCCTCCGCTAGAGCCACCACCACCATCCAGGGTTAGAGCCTGGTTTGGATCCTCTGTTTTGGAAAACCCTTTGCAGCTCAGGTCAGCTTTGGCTCATGCTTTATCTGTCTTATTGACTCCCATCTAACCACCACCAAAGCTGCCATGGCTTCACCAGGTTCTTCCTAGTCTTGTGATCTCTATGCTACTTTCTGGTGTTTCTATGGGATCTTTGCTTTATGTTTTGTGCTTCAGCAATTTTTGGTTTGAAGATGCTTATCTATTGTTTGATGAAAGTCCCCATAGAACTCCTGGCTGCCTAAGCACTTGGTGGTGGACCTTGTTGCATTATGTGGTGACAGTTATGTCCTTCGGTGCTAACTCCTCTTTCGATGCCCTCTCCAATTACCATATGGCCTCTGATCCTCAGGACAAGTTGGTTAATCTTGAGATCAACAATAGTCGAATTGTGCGAACACAAGTCAAAGAAATCATCCATAATTGGATTGGGAGAAAGACTGCAGAATCTCTGATACTGATTACCTCTACCTAGGAGCGGAAGCTGCTGATAATTTGGATGTTAGGTCATTGTGTTAGGGCTTGTTATGTTCTTATGGTCTCTAAATACTCTAAGTGTAATGTTCTCAAGGTTCACTATTCATGTGTAGTAGTTTCCTTTCGAATTGTTGATCCGAGTATGTTGCTTGGAAATGTCCAACCAAACCTACTTCATGTAGCTTGTATTGATGATTTCACTATCAATTAAATGAAGTATGTTCCCTTAAAAAAATGGAACTCACTAAACTCTTTGCTCCTTTAGGAGTAAACCAAATCCTAGAAATCGATAGCTTCTTCGGTCTCTCTCATGTTCCCATTTCTCTCGCTAGGAAATCACCACGAACAACCAGTGTTAAGGATTGCATATTATTTTTATATACTTTATGGATCAATTAACAGGGAAGTACTGTAGATTTAATTAGTAACTAAGTTAAGAGTTTACTCTTTATTTAACTAAGGCTCATACTTCGTACAACCCCTCCATCTATTCATTAGACATCCCCAACCCCCAAATATTCTAAAAGTACTCTCACGTGTGAAACGCGCTTCCAAACCCCTCACGCTGCATTTTAACAGGTTCGGAAGTTTAGTTCCGAACTAGTTCAAAAGTTTAGTTTCGAACCTGTAAAAAGTCTTCCGGTCAGAAGCAACAATTCACAAAAGTTCCCCTTTTGAAGGAATAAACAGGGTGAGAAACACGATTACATTAAGGGTAAAAGAATGACATTCAACACATGCAAGCACATGGAAGATTCTAGAATACAATTAAATAATGAAAGCATGTGAAAACAATTTAGTCAATTTTGCTGGAAAAAAAACACAGAATGGAAGAATAGAAAAATGGAAATTTTAAAAGTATTGAATTGAAACAGCATGATACAGTAATATCTAATACCAATCAATCAAAATGGGGGTGAGAGTAAAACAAAAGAGAATTATATGCAGAGAGAGACAAAAACGAAAACAGAATATCTCAAAGTTCCGGACTGTGGTTGTGAAGTTGGGAATAGGTACGGGACTTTGGTTCCGTATACCGATTCGGATCCAAAGTTCTAGACCTTCTAAAAATTCAAAAGTGGGTGTCTGCCCAGACATAAGACTCGATACTTTGGTTCCGGACGGGTACGGAACCAAACTTCTATACCTACGTAATTCCAAAAAAAGGGTGCGCGTGTTTCGTTAATGACAATTTGGTTTTTTCACAAGACTTGGGGATGTCTAGTGAATAGGGAGGAGATTGTAAGAAGTATGGCCCTTTAACTAATCAAGACTTAATGGGATATATGCACGTGAAGTTATTTAATTTTGATAAATGAGGTCTATAATCAAGTGTTGGAGATAGGTTAAATAAAAGGCTCATACTTTCTACAATCCCGCAATTACTCACTGGACACCCCTCAAACTCTGTGAAAAGACCAAATTATTATTAATGAAACACACGCACGCCTTTTTTCTCTAGGGTTACGCGGATACGGAAGTTTGGTGTTTCTTTGAATCCATGATTTCAGGTTTGTTTATGTTCGTTTAATTTTCTGTTTTTCTAATTATTTTTGTTCTTGATAGAGATGAAAAGATCCAAAGATGATGATGTTGACGTGAATTCACCACTCAAACCGTAAGTTCATTCTTATCTTTCTCATAGAAGAAAGAAGAGGAACAGGAAAGAAGAGAAGAGGAAGTCTCTGTGAAAAATCAAGTATGGAAGTTTGGTTCCGAAACCTGTACGGTTCCAAATTTTCGTAACAAGCCAAAATGCAGTGTTGGGGGAGGGGGGGGGGGGGTTGAGAGCGTGTTTCACGTAAGGGTATTTTAGAAATATTTGAAAGTTAGGGTGTACTCAAAATTGGATGAACGTTACTTTTCACTGCAATATTACTGAAAAATATTTTCTATTGGGAAACACCCATGACTGGATTTACACTTTTCAATTTTAGCAAGACGTGATAGCCGGAAGTTTAACCAGTGCGGATCCAAGAACTTAGGCTAGCTAGTGTGAAAAAATTCATTATAAAAAATATTGGTTATTGTTTAAATTTTTTCAACTATCTTAAAATTAAGGAATTAAGTTGTCTAACTCTAAATTTATTTAAGAGTAAATCACCAAATTAATTTCTAAGTTTACATGTCATTTCCTATTTAAGCCCAAAAGTATATGAAAATAAGAAGTGGTCTGTAAAATTATGTGATATCTGTAAAATTACTTTCTAAATTAAGTTTTATAAATACACTCTTACAGAGATTAATAAAACAAATATATTAAAAATTGAATACAAATTTAAGAATACTAATGCAAATTTAAAATTTAATAGAATTCAAAAAAAATTATATAAAATACTAGTACACATTTTTTTTGGGGTTCAACTGAACCTCCTCAACCCTACCTAAGTCCACTACTGATTTTAACAGTGTTTGAATACGTGCATTGGATAGGCTTTAGATGCGCGCATCCATGTTCATCGAAATACAAGTAATCTTATTTTCAACTTACTTTTAATCAGAACTAGCGATATACTCGTGCATTCGCACGAGTCGCGCTGCGTTTGTTGCTATGAAAGTTTCTTAAACATCTAAAGATATTAAGTAATACTAATTTTAGTTAATATGTTTAGATGTTTAAGAAACTTTCGTAGCAACAAACATAGTGCAACTCGTGTCAATGTACGGGTATACCGCTAGTTTACTAAAAATAGTTGGAGATTGTCTATATTAGACATTGTCGGATTTTAGAGGTGATCAAAAGCTAAAACAAACACACTATAAGTGAGTTGTTTATTATTAATTTAGTTGGATAAAGTAACTTGTAGCAGAATGGATTCTGGCTAACCAAGAGCTAAGCTCATTACATAGGGAATATGCAATCTCCCTGGCCTAACAGAAAATGATTCTTTCATGCCTCTCTCATGCCAAGAAATTTCCCTTAAAACCCACTATCACACACCCCTCTCAGCTAGCATAATGAACATGTTGGCCCTCCTTTTATAAACTCTTCAAATGACACGTTTGCCCTTCTAACAAAACCATTGAGTAGGTAAATTTCTGCTGTCCAAGGTAGAAGGCAATAATCTCCACTTTCTACCACAATCTGGTTCGTAAGTGTTCAAGGGACGCTGGTTAAAAGTCGACTGCGCTAGCAATTTTTTTTATTGAAACAGTTCTTGAAACAGGTGACATCTTGGAAAGGCTTGTTGATTTGATTCTAGGATTTAATCATTTTGAATGGGATCAAGCAAGATGTGAATATTTTTGTATAGGCATGGTCGCTTAATTGAGGCTTACAAGAGAGTTTGGTAGCATAATTCATAGTGCAGATGAGGGCTGAGGTGTAATTGGTGTCATGGATGTGACCAAAGGAATCATGCTACCAATTCTCTTGTAAGTCTGAATTAAGCGACCACGCCAATACAAAAATATTCCATGACTTGCTTGATCCAATTCAAATTGACTAAATCCTAGAATCAATTCAACTGGCCTTCCCAAGATGTCGCCCATTTCAATAAACTGTTTTAGTGAAGAAATTTGTTTGTGGTCGACTTTTAATCAGTGTCCCTTGAACACTTACGTGTTACAAGAAGGTGAGAATGAATGGTTGGTGGAGATTAGAGGAAACTTAAGTGTAGTAGCTTCCATCATCACAACGGTGAATGTTTTGTCCTATTTTAATTGCTATTGTATATTAATATTGAAATAATATTTATAATAATATTTTTAATTTTTCATCTTATTCTTGTTTTCATTGTTTTCTCATACCGTTTCTTTTGACAAAGATCATTAGCAAATTGGTAAAATTTATAGCTTATATGTATTTAAACTTTATAGACATACTCTTTGAACAATGACAATGAGACTACCTCCTAATAACAACTTACACTAGATTGATTTTCTTTATTTGTTGATAGATTTGGTCAAAAATCATATTACACCGTAGACAAGAACCTATATGTACTTGCAAAACAAGACAATTGTTGTTCGGATAGAGACTTATACAAAAACTGTTTTAAAATCATGCCACTTGATGTAAATTAATTGTGCACCACCCCAAATCCATTTGCGATCATCCATCATAAACTCTTACAAGAACTTGTAGAACTTGTAGCGACCGAAAAATCCGGGTGAGGATTCCTCGTAGGTTCAAAAATGAAGCCGCTACCAAAGTTTAGTTTAAGGGCAAATATTGGAAAATCCATTTTGGAATGGATAAGGGTCTTTGAGACTAGATTAGGGTTTGGGAGTCGGTTATGCATGGGGAATGTGTTAGCACCCCATGACATCCTTCCTAAGGAAGGTTACCTGCTAATTAGTTGTAGGAAAAAATGTTAATTTTGAAAATGTTAACTTTTACCCTTTTATTGAAAGAAAAAAGACTTAATAAAAATTTTAGTTTTTTGTGCTTGACAGAAGAGGCCCCCTGCTCCTACGTATCTCCAGGTGCGATGGAGAAATCAAAGCTACGTAGTTCTCGGTAGAAAAAATATTTGTATTTTTTATTATTTGAACATTTTTGAAATTAAAGATGCCTGTAATAAACAAATAGACAAAATCTAAAGTGGTCTCTAGCTTGTTTGACTATTGAAGTTGCTTGTCATAATCAAATAGGCTCAACCCAAAGTGATCATTATTAAGAACATGTTTTTAAATCTGAATGTGAATTTTTTTTTTATGAAAATATTGGACTTGAAATGTTGTTTTGAAGATTAAAATTGAGTGAAATAAATTAGGCTGGTTGACTAACGAAAGTGATAGATGAACCTAAATCCAAAATTACAATGATTTTAATAAATGGAGATTATATTAATGGAATAAACCTTTTGAAAGAAATGGAATAAATAAAAAACTAGATATTATTGGAATGGGGGATAAACTATGAAGGGGAGTACAACTACAAAAGTAGTATACGGGTCACACACATGTAACTTTAAACAAATGGGCTTAAGCCCAAACCTATCATAAAATGAAATAAAATAAATAATATGAGAACTCTAAAACTAGGATGTTCCAGTGAGACAAACCTGATTTAGAAAACGTGAAGCAATCAAGATGTGGTGCGGCTGGTTCCCACAGTGAGAGAAAAAATGGTTTTTAGACAGAGAATGAACAAAAAAGGGAAAGAGTGTGAAAGAGATGCAGAACCGAGTTCGGTGGCGGAGGGAGCCTGGCCGAGGCGGTGCTGTGGCTGGCGGCGACGATGACGGCGGTTGAGGGTGGTGGTTTGCGCGGCTCCCTCTTCTCCTTCTCTTCTCTCATTTTTTGTTTCTCTTTTGAAATCTCATGGTTCAGTGTGTGTTGTTGTGAATGGGGGTGGTTGTTGGTTGTTGGAGAGAGGGACAGGGAGGCGACGTGGTGGCGATTCGGGTTTGACAGTGGGGGCTGTTCGGTGGTGGTGGAACGGCGGTGATATGGTGCGCTGTGGTGGAGGGTTGTCACGGTGAGGTAGTGGTTGGTTGTTGGGAGTGGTAGTGGTGCTTTCCCTCTTCTCTTTCTCTCCCCCTTTTGCTTCTTGTTTTCCTCCTCTCTGTGTTATTGTGTTTTGTTAATTAATCCTTTTCTTTCCTTGTTACAATCCTCCTACATTTCCCCCTCCCTTATTTTTTGTTTTTGAAGTTGGATATATAGAAGGATTTGTCTTGCTTCTTATACTGTGTTGTCAATTTTTCTGCCTCTCAGTTTTGTGTATTTGTTCAAGTATTTCATGTTTTGATGTATAAAGTATTCTGATCACAATTTTCTTTCTCTCGAGCCCCTGCCTCATTCACGATTTTGTTGGGTTTGACTGTTGCTCACATTTGTTTCTTTGTGTACAAGCTGTGTATGGAGGCTTTGGTGTAGTGCAAAGAGGCATTCCTTAGTTGGTGAAAGAGGGCAGTAACATGATAAAAGAGTTTAAAACTCTTGTCTCAAAATGGACTTACACATCACTCTCCATTGTATTATCTATAATTTTTAGCAATTCTGATTTCTAATTTTTCTATCTTTATATTGTAATGTAAAAAAAGAGTTAACATCAAATATTAATAACAGTCTTTTTTAATTAAGTTCTTCTTGCAATCGATAAAAAGAAAATAAGTTCTACTAATAACAATAGAAATGACGTCAAGCCGCGACCAAACGGCATGCGTAAACGACAAAAAATCTCAAAAAGCACAACGAGCAATATTTTGATTTTTTTTCTAATAAACTTGAAATTAGCCGGACAAAATTAGGGTATGACAGTTGCCCCTCTTTATTTATATTCCGTAGATAAACTGAAGGGTTTTCATAGTAGGAATAGAAATAAAGATAAGACAAATGCTCATTTTGTCCTTTCAGTAGAAAAGTGTAGAGTTTGAGAATTAACAGAGAACGGTTAACACTTGGCGCATCGACGAGAAAGGAATAAAGAAGGAGCACTGGGGCTCTGAAGGACCATTGGGGGTCTGAAGGGGCAGTGGGGCTCTGAAGGACCACTGCGGGTCTAAAGGAGCACCGGGGCTCTGAAGGATCACTGGGGATCTGAAGGAGCACTAGGGCTCTGAAGGACTACTGGAAGTCTAAAGGATCGATGCCCTGAAGTGTCGGCATAATGATCTGAGGGTCTAATTCGCAGTTGATGCTTGGCGCATTGATTTGAATTAAACTGAAGGACAGGTGGGTCTGAAGGGCTGCCTGGGCCTGATGGACCAAATGGTCTGATGGACTGCAACTAGCTATGATACTAATAAAACAGTCTAAGGGTGACCTACTTCGATGCGGCCGTGAGGGTCAAGATCAGATCTAGAACTGATATGTTGACCACGAAGGATGTCCACTATGTCTTAGGCAGACACAGCTAATCTGAAGGACCTCTGGGGGTCTGAAGGATCTGCCGCGCTCAGTGGCGACGTTAAGATCTGAAGGTAGAGTTTGAAGCCGTCGCTTTGACGTGTTAATTCGAACTGAACTGAAGGACCAACTGGTCTGAAGGATCTATGCTAGACTCTGTGCTAACACTGCGATCTGGTGTTTGATATAAGATTCAGCGCTTGTCGCATTGACTTAAGAAGTGGAAGTAATTAGGATCGGCACTTGAAGTCGATTAGAGAGCAACGGGTCATATGCCTGTAATGTATGCATCTGTAATGATTGATTTTATGTGGAATGAATGAATGTAATGAGTTTTTTTTTTTTGCCTTTTTTGCTTTCTTCTTCTTCTTCTTTTTTTTTGCTTCTTTTCTTGGCACATGATAAATGTATGAAATGCGAATGATTCATATGTAATGCTTTGATACGATTGCTATGGTGGATAAAGGAAGACACGTGAATGCATGGTACAATGACATAATTAGTTATGTAGAAATATTTTTAGCAACGACGAGACCAAGACTTGGCATGTCTATCGAAGTAAAAATGTCGTGTGTGTGCATGCAATGTCATGTATGTGCAATGTGGAGACAAATGAACCACAAAGGCCCCTGAACTGTGGACGCTGAAGCTGATAGAAAAAATTGATAAGCAGTATATGTGAGTGCCGATGACGTGCAAATGCAAATGTAATGCTTTGATGCAGGTGCCATGGTAGGTGCATGTTTGCATGGTGGAATGAAATGTATGGTATGATTTATTGATGAAAGATTTTTTTTATGCGAGAAACTGAGAAGTGGATGCTTTGGAATCATCACTTATTGGATGCATGGTTGTATGGCGGGATGATTTATGCTATGATCTTATTGATGATGCAGAAAGATTTTTGTATATAATGATGAGAGATGAGGCTTTTGATGCAAGTGGCACAGAAGTGAATATTTTGCAATAATCGTTCCTTGGAAAAAAATTGGATTTGATTTGAATTCAAGCTCTGGCAATCTCAAGGTTGTTATTTACAGTCACTGATGCGCAACCGTACTTGACTGTATTTACAGACTCGTTCACGTTTGTTCTTCCCTTACGGTGTCCCATGATTGATTGAATTTAGGTCCGCAAAGTTAACAGAGTGAGTGTTCAGCGTCACATTATTAACTTGTGTTCTCTCTTTGAAGCATTGTTTAGTAGACATGTAGAGCAGTACGAATACAGATGAATGAATCAGTTGACTTGGTAAGACAGATATGACACACGATGGGATGAATGTTAGGTTTTCCCCAAAGTCATGAAAGGTAGGTTTTTCCCAGCTCAAGAAATGTGGAACTGCCCCGATTTAGACTACCAGTGAAGGTGATCGAATAGTCTGCCCCTGCCCTAGTGATGACAACAGTAAGGGGTGTAGAGGAAATTATGAATTGGGAACGCCATGACTTTGGAATGAAGGGTGGCAGACGAAAGATTTTGTCTCAACCCTTTGTTTGGTGTTGCCCCAACTATGACAAGGACAAGGTTGCCCCGACTGGAGTAACATTGCGAAAGGCTGTATTTAGGATAATGGGTTGAGAAGATGCCTCGGCATGGTTTTCTGGATGTGGATATGACAAGGGGATGAGATGGGTGTAGGGCGAATTTCCCCGACTTTAGGTGGAGTGAAGGGTGACGGGATTGCCCCACTTTGGAATGATATTTAAATGATTGCTTTTAGTGGGGTTATGAAAGGGGACTGAGTTAGGGTCATGGGTATTTGGAATTGGTCATATGGATTGGATGTGGTATATGAATGGGATGGATGCCGGACATTTTCCCCAAGTTCAAGAAGCATGAAAGGTGAAAGGCATGCCCCACTTTGGGATCTAGGTGATGGTCCTAGTCCAAACTTTTGGCCCTTCGAAGGTGACTCCCACAGACTATGATAATCCTTTGTTTTTGATACGATGAAAATTTCAATTGGTGATCACTAAACCTTGTCTTGATATCAGTGCGATTTGAATGAATATTGGAGTGCAAGCCCTTTGAGTTTTTTTCTTTTTTTCTCTCTTTTTTTTATCCTCTTTTTTTTAATTTTTTGAGCAAATATATTCTAAATAAATAAACCCACTTGTCCTAAAATTAAATCTTTGAGAAAATGAAAGCAATCAGCCACAGATCAGCATGGACTTTGTAATGTGGCCAGTGGTTAGAGGTTTATGAAAGAAAGGTTTATAACGCGGTCAATGGTTATGGGCAATGTGGTCGATGATTATGGGTTGTGGAGTATAGGCTCAAATGGGCTCAGAGAGGTGTTTGATGGTTTATTGATACGATGACCTTTTAAAAGATAAGTAGGTTCAGAGAAGTGTTTGAGGCCAATGATTTAGGTTCTGTGGAAGAAATGATAATTCGGTCCTAAGGAGGTGTTTGTGGGTTTATTCGCACAAGGAAATCTTCTGTGTTTGGTGATATTATGTATCAGTTCACAATTTCTACTGCTTTTGCTTTTTTCTTTTTGAGGATTTCTTTTTCAATCCTCTTTTTTGAATTTCACATTTTTTGTGATCTTTTTTTTTGAGTAGAGTGAGCTGATAAAAGTGACACACCATTTTTGATGTGGAATTGATCCTTGTCTAGGGTGACTGAAAGATTTTTGATTTTTTTTTGCTCAAAGGGGTAGTAAAGAACCCTTTTTTTTAGGATACGGGAAGACGACCAAACTTTATTTCAAATCATGATTGCTTGTTCTTCTTAAAAATTAATTCAAGGACAAATTTTTTTTATTTTTATATATCCGCTCTTTTTCTCTTTATTTCTTTTATTTGCCCTAATTTTTGCTTAGGCTGCTCTTGTGAGTTTTCAACCTAACAGGCTTATTTGATTTTTTTTTTGCAAAGGACTTACATCAAGGAAATACAATGTTTACAAGATATCTAGTGATCACAAATTTGCCCCAGCTTGGGGCCTAAAGTGTTAGCTCATGAAACTTCATCATTGGGAACAAACCAAATGGTTAACTAGGTACTTGTGTGGAGAATATGCACCTTATGGGATGGCCGGGGTGGGGCTGGACATGAACAAAAGATGATGATAGGATGGAAAAATGTGGATACTAAGTGATTCAAACAAGAGTAGATATACGTTGTGTTCAAATTCACTATACGAATGCTTCACAGAGAGTTAACATAGTTAGCGACATGATAGAAGAAATTTTTGATAACACATTGGTTAACAAAATGGACCATTTTGATCGTTTATCATGGGACTGATGAGATGCATCGTTTTGCTGGTATAAATTTGTGAACGAGCTGCAAAATCTTTGAAAATTGAGTCTCTCGAAAACACCTTGAGTTTGCAACTGAGTTTGACCTTGTTTTGTACAGCTAAAACTTTTCCAAAGAAAAAATAATCAATTTCGTCTCATCTCTCATCCATTTTTTTGAAGAAGCAATGCTCATGTTTTTTTTTATGTATGGATGAACACATGATCATGTATATGCGTGATGAAAATGCAAATGCATGAAACACGTGAATCCACGATTATTTGGAAATAAACCAATGATTCTAAATGATCTTTGAAGGCAATGCAACCTGTGAATGATGCAAAGTTACAAGATCTCATTTTTATTGGTGCTCAATGATGCATGAAAAAGAGTGATGATATATTTTTGTTTTTTTTTGTTTTGTTTTAGAACATGATGATGGATATGTACGATGAAAATGCAAATGTATGAAGTGCATGGAGGAACTGATCACTTGAAAAGACCAACGATTTTATTCCTATTATAAATGCATGATGATTTTTCTAGTTAAAAGATTAACTATACTCATGCAACGAGGATAAATAAATTACATGCCCCTTGTGTCCTAATGCATGAATAAACACATGGTGATAGATATGCATGATGAAAATGCAGATGCAAATGCATGAAATGCGCGCATAAATGGTCACTTAGAAAGACCAGTTATTCTAAATGATTTTTTTGGTGGCAATGCAGCATGTGACTGATGCAGGGCCTCATTTATGTATCAAAAATAATGACATAATTTTTGTGAAATGATGCATGCTGAAACGTGGAATGAAATGACGTATGAATGATCGATGAAACAGCGGTTTTTTATTTATTTATTAGGATGAGTGAAATGCTGTATGAATGATATGTTTTTACATGCATCTCATGATGTTGCAAATGATGAAATGTCTACATTATTTGGTGATGATTTTTTGTGAATGGAAGTGCATGCTAAATGAGATATTCCAATGCTTATCACAATTTTTTTTAATTGTGCTCGTGGTTTTTTCTATTATCTTTTTTTTAGAAAAAAAAATGCATGAATAAACAAATGATGTTGCGTGATGCAGATGCATGAGATGTGAATGATCACTTGAAAAGATTGACTATCCAAAAATGATTTTTCGGAGGCATTGCAATATGCTGATGAATAATGCAAGAAAGTGGCATTATTTTTTTACTTTCTTTTATTTGGAAATGATGCATGCAAGATGACTAATGCATTCGAGGTGGTTAAGAATGAAGAGCTTTTGTTTTTATTTTTATATTTTTTGCACGAAGAAGAGTAATGAATATAGTATATTTTTTCTATATGAGTATGCAAGATGATGCAAGTTGGGCAAATATGTAGTGTCTTTGTTTTTTTTTGGATGATGATGCTATGCATGTTAGTACCATGAGAACAAGTGATTCGTTCTATGGTGATTTTTTTATTTTCTAGCAAAATATGATGCCCATGATGACAGATATGTATGAAAAATGCAAATGCATGTATGCATGAAGAAATAAATGTTTGATCCTAATGCAATTATTTTTATTTTTCAAGAGGTAGTGCAACATGTATGCAGACTCTTATTTTTGATTTACTCGATGACGAATTATACAATAATAATGAAGTGATTTTTTTTATTTTATTTGGGAAAATGATACACGAACATGGAGTGGATGCATTTAAACTAGGATGGCAACATGAGGGAAAATGACGTATGAATGATATGCTTTTTTTTGAAATGTAATTCATGACTTTACAAATGATGTGATGCCTACGCTATGTGATAATGATTTTGAATGATTATGTATGAATTTCGGTGCATGTTGAGATGCTCATGTTATATGACTTAAAATTACTCTTTTTTGTGCGAGGAAATAAAATGCATGACACTCGCAGTGATTTTTTTTATGCATAGAAAGGAAAGAGAACATGATGCTTGACATGATTTTGAATATTTTTGTTGTTCTTGGAACGGGAAGACAGATGCATGAGTATTGGTGAACCAGCTCGCCTTTGATTGAATGAATGAATGTGCGTGAGATGTGAATGTATGGTTTTATTCATCTCGTCGGGGAATCCAAAACTTTTTATTAAAGTATGATTCTAGGGTCTGACTTTCAAATGGTTTTTTATTATACTTTCATCCACCTTTTTTAAAAAGTTTTGTAATTCCCCCGACGGTCATTGAAATGCACGCAAAATGAGATATTTTTATATTTATTTATGTGATATGCAAAGAAGAAGAAAAATAAGAATAGGTGATTTTTGTTTTATTTTTTCAAGAAAATGGGGAAAAAATGCACTAGTATTTGTTTGAATGCATGAATATTAAGCTCATTTGTGTCCTAGAAGGGTTTCCTTAGGAATAGATCTAAGATTCTTTCTACTGAGTGAACCTTTCAAAGGGTAGCTCTACGAGGTCCTAATAAGGGTCGTAGAGCCAACGACCCCAGTTAAGAATGCTAATCGAGACAATAGGCAAGCTATTAGAAGTGATAGCATCCTCAAAAGGGATCAAACTCTAGGTGATACTTTCGTAACCACCGAGCTGGACGTACATCCAGAGGGCCATTACTACGCAGTCTCGTTCTAACTTAGTTTATGCTCCAGTCCGAGTATAGGACTATTCTCACGTGTGTACAAAAGTGTGATAGTGGAGTGTGTGAAAGAGCAAAATATCAGGAATACCCCCCAAGCTGCAAAACAAACAAACACTCATACAACAATAATAGTCTTCTACCCTAGGGTTTATATACATAAAAGAATATAATTGTCAATAAAATAAAAGAATAATCACATATACAAACATAATGGTCTTCTATCCTAAGGTTTACATATCATATGAAAATAATATAATATGCAAGAATAAAAGACAAAAGGATAGGGTAAAAATAAACATTAAATCAACAATTAATCCTACAACTAATTAAACTAGGCTTGACTCTCTAAAATGTCCCCAGTGAAGTCGCCGGCTGTAGCTACCGAAAAATCCGGGTGAGGATTCCTCGTAGGTTCAAAAATGAAGCCGCCACCAAAGTTTAGTTTAAGGGCAAATATTGGAAAATCCGTTTTGGAATGGATAAGAGTCCTTGAGACTAGATTAGGGTTCGGGAGTCGGTTATGCATGGGGAAGGTGTTAGCACCCCACGACATCCTTCCTAAGGAAGGTTACCTGCTAATTAGTTGTAGGAAAAAATGTTAATTTTGAAAATGTTAACTTTTACCCTTTTATTGAAAGAAAAAAGACTTAATAAAAATTTTAGTTTTTTGTGCTAGACAGAAGAGGGCCCCTGCTCCTACGTATCTCCAAGTGCGATGGAGAAATCAAAGCTACGTAGTTCTCGGTAGAAAAAATATCTGTATTTTTTATTATTTGAACATTTTTGAAATTAAAGATGCCCGTAATAAACAAATAGACAAAATCTAAAGTGGTCTCTAGCTTGTTTGACAATTGAAGTTGCTTGTCATAATCAAATAGGCTCACCCCAAAGTGATCATTATTAAGAACATGTTTTTAAATCTGAATGTGATTTTTTTTTATGAAAATATTGGACTTGAAATGTTGTTTTGAAGACTAAAATTGAGTGAAATAAATTAGGCTGGTTGACTAACGAAAGTGATAGATGAACCTAAATCCAAAATTACAATGATTTTAATAAATGGAGATTATATTAATGGAATAAACCTTTTGAAAGAAATGGAATAAATCAAAAACTAGATATTATTGGAATGGGGGATAAACTATGAAGGGGGGTGCAACTACAAAAGTAGTATACGGGTCACACACATGTAACTTTAAACAAATGGGCTTAAGCCCAAACCTATCATAAAATGAAATAAAATAAATAATATGAGAACTCTAAAACTAGGATGTTCCAGTGAGACAAACCTGATTTAGAAAACGTGAAGCAATCAAGATGTGGTGCGGCTGGTTCCCACAGTGAGAGAAAAAATGGTTTTTAGACAGAGAATGAACAAAAAAGGGAAAGAGTGTGAAAGAGATGCAGAACCGAGTTCGGTGGCGGAGGGAGCCTGGCCGAGGCGGTGCTGTGGCTGGCGACGACGATGACGGCGGTGGAGGGTGGTGGTTTGCGCGGCTCCCTCTTCTCCTTCTCTTCTCTCATTTTTTGTTTCTCTTTTGAAATCTCATGGTTCAGTGTGTGTTGTTGTGAATGGGGGTGGTTGTTGGTTGTTGGAGAGAGGGAGAGGGCGGCGACGTGGTGGCGATTCGGGTTTGACAGTGGGGGCTGTTCGGTAGTGGTGGAACGACGGTGATATGGTGCGCTGTGGTGGAGGGTTGTCACGGTGAGGTAGTGGTTGGTTGTTGGGAGTGGTAGTGGTGCTTAATAACAGTCTTTTTTAATTAAGTTGATAAAAAGAAAATAAGCTCTACTAATAACAATAGAAATGACGTCAAGCCGCTACCAAACGGCAAGTGTAAACGACAAAAAATCTCAAAAAGCACAACAAGCAATATTTTGATTTTTTTTTCTAATAAAATTTAATTTAGCCGGACAAAATTAGGGTATGACAGTTTCCCCTCTTTATTTATATTCCGTAGATAAACTGAAGGGTTTTCATAGTAGGAATAGAAATAAAGATAAGACAAATGCTAATTTTGTCCTTTCAGTAGAAAAGTGTAGAGTTTGAGAATTAACAGAGAACGGTTAACACTTGGCGCATCGACGAGAAAGGAATAAAGAAGGAGCACTGGGGCTCTGAAGGACCATTGGGGGTCTGAAGGGGCACTGGGGCTCTGAAGGACCACTGCGGGTCTAAAGGAGCACCGGGGCTCTGAAGGATCACTGGGGATCTGAAGGAGCACTAGGGCTCTGAAGGACTACTGGAAGTCTGAAGGATCGATGCCCTGAAGTGTCGGCATAATGATCTGAGGGTCTAATTCGCAGTTGATGCTTGGCGCATTGATTTGAATTAAACTGAAGGACCGGTGGGTCTGAAGGGCTGCCTGGGCCTGATGGACCAAAATGGTCTGATGGACTGCAACTAGCTATGATACTAATAAAACAGTCTGAGGGTGACCTACGTCGATGCGGCCGTGAGGGTCAAGATCAGATCTAGAACTGATATGTTGACCACGAAGGATGTCCACTATGTCTTAGGCAGACACAGCTAATCTGAAGGACCTCTGGGGGTCTGAAGGATCCGCCGCGCTCAGCGGCAACGTTAAGATCTGAAGGTAGAGTTTGAAGCCGTCGCTTTGACGTGTTAATTCGAACTGAACTGAAGGACCAACTGGTCTGAAGGATCTATGCTAGACTCTGTGTTAACACTGTGATATGGGATTAACCGATAAGGACTTCCTTAACTGCTACCTAAACTGGCTGAGTTACTTACACCAGAAGGTAAGATTTATGGTGAAATACTACTTGGATAATTGATATGCTAACTAGACAAAGGTCAGGGTTTTGGGTCTTAACTAATCTAATAGCTTTCAGTACACTGACATTGCTACTGCCCAATGGCTTCGCTTAATTCGTACTCTCGATAAGATTTACGACGTTCCATGCCGCGACACACTAGCCGCATCCGATTCACTTACTGAATAGTCGCCCACAGTTTCCTCGAACCATCGTGGATGTCCATCATTGTTTCCAAAGGTCATATGTAGCCCTCTGCTGCTGCTACGCGCTCTGATGAAACGAGAAGGCTGAGAATCCTACTGTGTAGGGTTTCAGACATTTTCGGGGCTGAGGCAACTATCTGTCATAATTTTCAGTAATTTACATGAAATATTGAGTGGATCCTGACTCATTACGTCACATAATATACTAAAAAGGTCTGACATATAATTGTCTAAGTCCCTAGCTGACTCGATCCTATATTCTCGACCCGAAGGTCACTAAGTCCGACAAGGCCGAACCGCTCTGATACCAAATGTAACACCCCGGTATTTCTTTAAACAAAGAAACACCTAAATATACAATTTGGTATAAATCAGAGTATAAAAATTCCTGTTCAGATATACATCTTTACAAGAAACAGCGGAAACTATAAAAGTAACATTTCACAACTTCGAGTCATAAGACCGAATACAGAGACTACATCAGAAGAATCCAAAACATAGATGGAAGATTACATCTCCAACTTCTCCTCGAGCCTGACGACTAACTGTGCCGCCTGCTGTCCTCATAACCCTGTTCTCTATAAAAACAACAAATATGGATTGGGTGAGACAACTTGTCTCAGTGAGTCTTACCGTGCCCCCTCACTAACACTCGGTTCAATTTATTAAACCGTCATCAAATATAGATGATTAGCTATCATAAGCTATAATCGAAATGCCAAGCAAATCGTGAATTTATTTAACACGAACCGACTGCAAATCCGCTGCTAATCCCGGTAATCGTGTGTTCAACTTAGCATAAACCGACTGCAATCCAGTGCTAATCCCGGTAACCCGTGAGTTGACCACGCCAAAACACATTCAGGGTCTAGGTAAGGGGTCATGACTACTCTCCCTAGTATGCTACTTGTCAGATCGTCACCCAACACGATACATATGACAATACGTATCAATTCTCGAGAGTTAGATAATTTATATCTTCTTTTTGATTTTGATCACCAAAGGATCAATCACATAAGCTTATTAGATAATTTATATCTATATCGATCTATAACCCGTTTAGATGAATTCAATAGTTAGACATCCGACGTTATAATCATACACAATGACATATATAGTTATATATATTTAGTCAATCCATCAGTCGGTGTACCCACACGTATACTAGGGTTTTGGTTTTTCAATCAAATAGGCTTTCAAAGCTCTTTTTCAAAATCATGAGTTGAACGAGTTCAAAATAAGGTTTTCAGTAAGGCAATAATATCCTTAAAATTGGTTGGGAAGAACATTAGAAGTGATTTGGGATCGAAAGGAGCGACGAAATGAGAAATCGGAGTCCGGTAACAGAACCTCACGCACGGTCTGTGCCCAGGGGCGCACGACCCGTGTGTGGTGCACTAAATTAAAATACCCATCTGCGAAGTGGGCGCACGACCCGTGCGTCCGGTTCTGTTTCCCGATTCCTATCCGATTCTCATTCTGCTTTTCCATTTCTCGCCCAAATCGAATTTCGATCGTAATCCAACCTAAAAACAGATTTAACAAGCCACATTCCAGACTATATTCCAGTGAAAGCGTTTAAATCACAATTTCGTAAATTGCTCAACATTTCAATAAAAACCGTAAAAACGCGATATTGCTCAAAAACGGTTTTCGGTTCCAAAATCTTTCAAAAACAAGATAACTGCCTTATGACTCAAAACAGACACATTTTCAGGACACACAAAAACATCCCTATCCGTGAGTAGAACTCACCCGGTTGACGATCTCGCGGGAAAAACACGCCGGAGCACGAGCAATCGGACCGAAATCAATCGAACAATCCTCGTAGTCACGTACTCGCATCGAACTTGGTCATGACTCGAGACAGCAACCTCCACTGCTCCTATTTAATCCCAGCAACTCTGACACGTTTATCGATACTGACTTCTTTTCCGGTGCATAGAATTTGCACCCCTCGTGACTTGGCAACTCGAACTCCAAAATAAACATTTCCAGTTCTTCTTTCTTTTTTCCAGCAACAGTTTGCAGATTTGCAACTACCATATCTATGTCAATTCGCAACCAAACTCCTTCAAATCAGTGCCCATTCTGAAGACAATTTTGTCTACTTTCTGATGGAGGGATATTCACACGCATGCATGCAGTAATCTGGGAGTTATCATCGAAACAATAGGACTGGTTCAGCACAGTGCCTGATTCTAAATCCGAAACTTGTGAACATGATATATCTCTCATTTCTCCATGAAATCATACGGTTCTTTTGCCCAAAATGAAGAGCTTTTTGTCTACTTTGCAGAGAAACAAAGATCGTGATCATAGGAGCTTTGTACTGGGAGATACGATGCAATCACTGAAGGGTACCAACACTGTTTTTACCCAGAAATTCTGTTGAACTTAGATCATCAACTTCAATCTTTTGCAAATCACGAATTCGAGCTCCAATAGCTAACCTAAACATTCCAATACAGAACCAAGCTACTGGACTTCACCCTAATGTATTAAAATCAGCCATGCATATTTAGTTTTGACTCCCTCTAGCTTCGATTTGAACATGCAAATTCAAGGAAAGCATAAAACTCCATTGTTGGTCAAGATGAAGCTTTGGAATTCGAAAATGGTAGAAGGGTGAGGAACGTGACTGAGCTATCAGGAGGGGTATCAATGGAAAGGGCTTGGAAAATGGAGGAGAATGGTACAAAAATTACTTACATGCATGAAGCTTGGGTGTTGATTTATTTCCTCCTTCTCCACTCTCTCGACTTCTCCTCCTCTTCCTCTCCATTTTCTCAACTTTTCTTTCTTTCTCAATTTCAGCATTTCAGAAATGAGAGGGTGCTGCTGACTGCCTACCTTATTTGAAGCTGGAGGCTCAATGAGTGGTAAAAGACCACTTTGCCCTTAGATCTCTAATCCTTACATAACCCATTTTAATCCATCTAGCACTCATTAATTCACCCGACTTATGAATGTAAATACCATTTTCATGATCGTATCATGACTAGGATCCAGTTATTATATCGTTGGGTGATTCATCTTCGATGTGAGGTGAAATGACCATTTTACCCTTCAGCTGAATTGTTCATTTAAATTATGACTAAGCCACAATTAAATGTAGAGTAGGATTTCTTTGGACTTTTCCTTGACTATTAATCTCTGAGACACGACCAATTATTCCCACAAATAATTACTCGATCTTAAACATCATAGTACGAGTCTTTAAAAATTAGGGATGTTACAGTACCCGAATCCCATCTAGCTTGCGGGAAGTAAACATCCGCATCAATAAAAAGTAGGGGTAATTTCAAGCATAACTAGCAGCAATTAAGGGAGAACAATACAAATTAGGCGACAAGAAAATCAGAAAAATCCATAAGCAAAAATCCTAAAGCAATAGCCAGCCAACCACCACTCATTAAAAAGCAAATTAGTGCGGGAACTTTGAAGCGTGCATAAAGTGTGAAATATCTCAGACTTTTATTATCTATTTTTAAGAACAAATATGTTTATTTTGTTTTTCATTTTAATAGTTTAAAATTATATTACTTCTTTTTTCTCTAATATATTCTTAATTATTTATCACCGAGAACAATAAGTGTAATGATTAATAAAAAGTCAAATGTATCAAAAAAAAGACCAATGATTTTATTAAAAACAATAGAATTTCCTAATTTTCTAATTATTGTAACCATGTATTGACTTTCGTTTCAACTAGTACTATACCCGTGCATCCGCTAGTATACCCGTGCATCCGCACGGGCCGATCGCGTTACGTCATACGATTACCCAGGGCCGGCCCAAACGATACGGAGGCCCTGTGCAAATGATAAAAAAGGGGCCCTAATTATATTTTTCCAAATAAAACTCAAACTTCAATACAAAGAGAGATATTCAAATCTATGGCTAGCACCTGAATTCAAAGCTTTGTTACATTCAATGCCTTTGGCTATTTGATAAAAAGAGAGATATTCAACCTCAAGAAATGGGCTGGGCTGGTTGGGGTTAAAAAAATGGGGCCCTAAAATTTTTTTTGTTGGTGGAGACCCTGTGCAATTGCACAGGCCTGCACACCTATCAGTCCGGCCCTGCGATTACCTCAAATAGAAACGTTAGTTTGAAATCTGATTAATCTAAAATCAATTGTAAAATATAGAGGATGACTTGCATACGGACAGGTGCTGTCGTGTTCTTTTTAGGAATGAATTTAGACAGTATTTAAATAGTCTGAATATTACCCCGTGAAAATAAAGAAAAATTTAAAGTAGATAAAAAAGGAGTTTCGAAATAAAAAATTGATAAATATTAAAACTAAAAATCTAAAAGTATCATTTAAAAACAATATGTGCATTTATCCCGTGTGTTTTTGTATATCAGTGCAGTGTTTTTTTTATATATCAGTGTTGTTATCCCATGTTTTTTATATATCAGTGCAACTATCCCGTGTTTTTATATATATCATTGCAATTATCCCCGTATTTTTTTATATATCAGTGCAGTTGTCCAGTGCTTTTTTTTATGTATCAGTGAGTTATCTTATAGTTTCAATTGATTATTTAAGTTGATTAGTAGATTATTGTAGATAGTAAAAGATAGATAGTAGATTACCAATAACAAATATTTATCCCGTGTTTTTTATATATCAGTAACAATTATTTGTCCTTTTTTATGTATTAGTGACAAATATTTGTCGCGTGTGATTTAAATATTAATCAGTTTAAATAGTCATTACGCCTTCTTTTTTTTAGATAGTAGTTTTCAAAAACTATAATTATCAATGACAAATATTAATCCCGTGTTTTTTATATATGACTGCAGTTATCCCCATGTTTTTTATATATCCGTGCAGTTATCTGGTAGTTTCAATTGATTATTTTAGTTGATAGTATATAGATTATAGTAGATAGTAAATTTGTTAGATAGTAGATTATCAATAAGAAATAATTGTTTTAAATAATAATTAGCAATTTAAATAGTCATTAAGTCTGCTTATTTTTTAGATAGTAGGTTTGTAGTTGTAGGTTTCAAAAATTTTAATTATCAATAACAAATATTAATCTCGTGTTTTTTATATATCAGTGCAGTTATCTCGTAGTTTCAATTAATTATTTTAGTTGATTAATAGATTATAGTAGATAGTAAAAGAGAGATAGTAGATTATCAATAAGAAATATTTATTTTAAATATTAATCAGTAGTTTAAATAGTCATTAAATATTATTGTTTTTTAGATAGTAGGTTTATAGTAGTCTTCAAAAAATTTAATTATCAATGACAAATATTAATTAATCCTGTGTCTTTTTATATATTTGTGTAGTTATCCCGTGTGTTTTTATATATCATTGCAGTTATCTCATAGTTTCAATTGATTAGTAGATTATAGTAGATTATTGCAGTTATCCTGTGTTTTTATATTACATTATTTGAGTGGATTAGTATATTATAGTAGATTATTGCAGTTGTCAAAAAAAATTATAAATATAAATGGTAAATATTAATCCCGTGTTTTTTTATATATCACTACAGTTATCTCGTGTTTTTTATTTATCACTGCAGTTATCTCGTAGTTTCAATTGATTATTTTAGTTGATTAGTAGATTATAGTAGATAATAAAAGTTAGATATTAGATTATCAATAAGAGATATTTGATCCCAAGTAGGTAGCTCAGTTGGCGAGCTAAGGGATATCGAAGGAGTGCACCAAAAGAGTGCAAGAAGGAGGTCCCGGGTTAAAACCCCGGAAACTAACATTCCCCCACCCCCACTAACATTGCTTATATAAAAAAAATAAGAGATATTTGTTTTAAATATTAATTACTAATTTAAATATTCACTAAGTCTTCTTGTTTTTTAGATAGTAATTAGAGTAGTGTTTGTATAAATTTGGAAATTTAGTTAAAAAAATTAAAGTGAAGCGATAAGAGAGAGAATGATTATCTATGGGAAAAGTAGAGTAAAAAGAAAAAAAAAGAAAGGGAGTGTAAAAGAAAAGTGAAAATGAGGAAAGAGAGTGTAAGAAAAAAGAGAAAAAATGAAGAAAGAGAGTGTAAGAGAAAAATGAAAAGTAAGAAAGAGAGTCTAAGAATAAAAAGGAAAAAAAGAAAAAATAGAGTGTAATGACATTTTTACCCTCAAAAATTTGACGTGTCTTTTAGATAGAATGAGGGTATTGGTAAAATCATACGTGGTGGATTTGTATAAATCTATAAATCTATAGTAGAAGAAAAAAAGGAAGAAAGAGAGTGTAAAAGAAAAGTGAAAATGAGGAAAGAGAGTGTAAGAAAAAAGAGAAAAAAGTAAGAAAGAGAGTGTAAGAGAAAAGTGAAAAGTAAGAAAGAGAGTGTAAGAATAAAGTGAAAAAAATAGAGTGTAATAACATTTTTACCCTCAAAAATTTTAGGTTTCTTTTAAATAAAATGGAAATATTGGTAAAATCATATCATATATATATATATATATATATATATATATATATATATATATATATATAACTTGTGTTGTGGTAAGCTGGTTCTCATGAACTGGCACTATTAGATGAATAAAGTATTCTTTCCGCTGTAAAATGGTATCAGAGCCATTTTGAACTTGAGGATGTAAGTATAAGGGTGAGTTATTTCTTCATTTGAAGAGTACTCAGATATCCCCTATTAAAACTTCTAAGGTAAACCGTCCCCGATGATTCAACAAGGGAGTTGATATTGGGAGCAGTAGCCTTGAAGGGGGAAGCTTATATTTACACTAAGAGTTTTAAATTGCTCATACTTCTTTTGGGTCTTTTGCTTAAAGACTAACCATGTTATCCAGTGCTTTCGTCTATGGTCCATTTTTCTCCAAGGAGGGAGAGTTTGAAGTAGACCGTTTATTTAGACTTGAAAGTTTTTGTTGGATAACAAAGTTACATCTTTGGTTTAGGGATTTTCCCTTCTATCCCTTCGGGTTGATAGTCAAATGGTTTTCCATTTACAAAGATGACAATTAGAAGTATCAACAGATATCTATTTTATTTGATGTTAAGTTTATTATATTCATCTATTAGTTCAGTAATTTGAACTAGCTGATCCACAACACTCTTTTAGCACATATATATTTCTATGGAAGAAGATGACCATAATCATCAAAATAATTCTATAAAAAATGAGGAATTAATTGAATTCCCTAATAATTTAGACCAACTTAATAAGTGGACTTTACCTATAGTTCCTTCAAAACAAATATATAAAATTGGAATGTTTGATCTAAAAGCAAAATTTGCTGTTAAACAGATAGAACAAACTGTTCAAATATCTAATAACAATCAGGTTATTAGACTTTTAAATAAAAAGGACTTAGATGCCTTCAAGGACTATAATTTCATTCATATTGGACTTATTCAGATAGCCCTTAAGCCCTTGACATTGCTGGGACTAAACTCAAGTATTATGGCCTATGTGCGAGATGGCAGATGTAATAATTTTAAACAATCCCTAGCTGCCCTAATTGAAACAAGTTTATGTCATGGACCTGTATATTTTGATGTTGCTCCAAATTTGAGCTTATCATTATCTGATAAAAATATATCAGAAGCAATCCAGCTTAGTATTCATACGAATGGGTATGACTATAAGCAAGGTAGTGAAGTTATAGCAATATGCTATAGAATTTACTACAAAGTTTTGAATACGCTTAACCCTAAAGCTAAGCGTATAACTTTTCCAGGTACAACAACTTTGGTGCAAACAAATTTGTTGACATCAAACGTTGCAACTAATAGGTTGATAAGATGGGAAGAAATTAACTTTCCAGAAACTTGGGCTCTTCCACAGGAAGTAGAACCCAAACCTATCCTTAATAAGGATATAGACCAAATCATCCAAAATACAGAGGGTGATATAGAAATTAGATTTAATTCTAATAGAATTACTAGAATTCCTAGATCATTATCTTCTAGGCATTCAGTTAGTGAATATTACACTACACCAGGTGATATACCTAGACCTTCTTCTTCTTCTATTGAAGTTGTTGATAATATTAAAGTTAGTGAAAATAATATTCCCTATGGAGTTTATGAACCACAAAGTAGGAAATCTCCTACTGCCTCAGAAATGAGCTTCCATATTAATTAATGGATTTTAGTCCAGGAAGTGATCTGAGAAAGCTCATCAATGATGAGTTTATGCAAGAAAGATATTCTGAATTTAGAAAATGGTATTTTTCATATTATTCTTTTCCTGAACTTCAGGCTATAAAAGAAAAATTTTATGAGCATTTAACCATTCATCAGACTTATATGCCTTTTGTTAAATGGTTTTTAATATATTTTCATGAACGTTTAGACTATGAAATAAATGTTTTGAAAGAAAGAGTTTTTGAAAACTCAAAAGGAGAAAAAATTCATTCAATTTTTCCTCCAAAAAATTATGATATTGTTTTAGGAAAAAATGTAGAAGCAAATGCTTTTACCCATTTCATTGAGAAATCACAAATTGCTTTAAAAGATTTAAATTCTATTATGAGTGCCCAAAATTATACTAATTTATTTTTAATAATTTTGGGAGATGAATTTAAAGCCTTAGAAGAAAATTTGTCTTCATTAAAAACCTTGTTTGAGCAACATATCTCTCAACAAGAGCTTATTTTAAAAAATTCTCAAAAACATTATGTTCCGGTTATTAAAGAAGAACCTATAGTTCAACCTCCAATAAAAATTGAAGGTTTTAAAATGAAAAATAGTAAGAACGAGTTTTTAGATATTTTAGAAGAAAAATTAAAAAATTTAAAAATAAATGTTTTATCTGGTAAAGAATCATCAGAAAATTCTGATGAGGAAATGGATAAATTAGCAACAATGTTTGCTAATCAGGATATTAATAATACCAACGATTATGAGGAAATAAATCCCATATATGCCTCAAAGCAAGTAGAGAAATATTATTACAAAAGACCTTCTCCCCAGGATTTATTATTTGAGGAAAATGAGTCTTACCAGAATTCATATTCTGGGAAACAAATCTATGAATGGAACATAGATGGCTTAAATGATAAGCAAATTATTGATATGGTACATAAAATGATTATGTACTCTACTGTCTGTAAGCAACATGGGAATAATGATAGTTCCATTGCTACATTCATAGCCACTGGCTTTATTGGACAGCTAAGAGGCTGGTGGGATCATTATCTCACTGATGCCCAGAAAAAGGATATATTATCCCATAAAAAGGAAATTAAATTAGAAAATGGTACTATAAGTACAACTGAGGAAGATGCAGTTTATACACTGTGTCTTACTATTCTTAAACATTTTATAGGAACTAATGTTTCTATAGGAGAAAAATTATCTTCTCTTTTACAGAATTTAAGATGTCCATCTTTAACTCACTTTAGATGGTATAAGGATACTTTTCTGTCCAGGGTTTTTCAATTAAAAGACCCTAATTCTATCCACTGGAAGGCAAAATTTATTGATGGTCTTCCTTATCTCTTTGCAGAAAGGGTAAGACAAGCCTTAAGAGACCAAAATGATGGTATAAATGTCAATTATGATGACTTAACCTATGGTCAGATAATTAGTTGTTGTATTAAAGAAGGTTTGGCTTTATGCAATGATATAAAGCTAAAAAATCAATTGAAAAAACAAAAGCTAACAGAAAAACACCAACTAGGTGAATTCTGTGAGCAATTCGCTTTTGACTTAGGCAAAGAACCTAAGGATAGTAAAAAGAGACAGGGAATACAAGGAAGAAAATTCCCTGATAAAAAAACAAATAGCTTTTACAAAAATTCTAGAAAAAAGAATAGTAAAAGAAAAGCTTTCAATGAAAAGAATAGGACTGGTCAGAGTAGACCCACCATCCAAAAGAAGGGAAAAAGAAAAGCTAAAAGGTTTGATATTACGTGTCACAAGTGTGGCAAGGTAGGTCATTATGCCAACCAGTGTTGGACTAAAAAAGCCCTCAATGAAATTCAGGATGATCAATTAAGATCACAATTAGAAAAAGTCTTATTAATTAACTCTGATTATAGTTCTAATTCAGATATAGAATCTTCAAATGAAGATATAGATATAATCCAAGATTCTTCTGAATCATCATCTTCAGGCAACAATAATTGCCAATGTAATGAAGTAAATTATTGGAAATCCATCGTAGATATGAATGGACTAAATGTTCTCACTGAAGAACAAGATGAAGCCTTAAAGGCTTTAGATTCCATAAAAGATGGAACTATGAGGAGAAAAATGATAGATATTCTTATGAAAGAATATTCTAAAAAGGAAACCCCTCTAATCATAGAGGCACCATATCAAATAAGTGAAGTTTTATCTAGATTCCAAGAATCCAGTAGCAAAGAAAAACCCATTTCTATGAATGATTTAAAAAGAGAAATCAATATTTTGAAAAATGAAATTTCTCAAATAAAGAAAGACAATATTAATTTGTCTCAAAGAATTTCTGTTTTAGAAAACCCTAGTAAAACAGAGTCTTCTTCAAATAATTATCTTTCTATTTTAAATAGAGTAACTTCTCAAAAATGGTTTGTAAAGATTGATATTATTATCAATAGAAATTTTATTTTGAAAAATGAAATTGCTCTAGTGGATAGTGGAGCAGATTTAAATTGTATTCAAGAGGGAATTATCCCTACTAAGTATTTTTCAAAAACTAAGCAATCACTTACCCAAGCAGGGGGTGATAGACTAAAGATTAATTTTAAACTACCAAATGCACATATTTGCAAACAAGGTATTTGTATACCTACTTCATTTATTTTAGTTAAAAATTTAACCCATCGTATTATATTAGGTACTCCTTTTTTGCATAATATTATGCCCATAATTAATATTGACCAAAAAGGAATTACAACTATGTTGGAAAATAAAAAAATTATTTTTGAATTTATTTCTGATCCTCATACTAGAATGATAAATGAGATAAAAGAACTTCTTTTAAGTAAGGAGAAACAAATATGTTTCTTAAAAGAAGAAATTAATATAGCTAATATAAATGAACAACTTAATAAAGCTGACATAAAGACTCAAATAAAGAGTCTAGAACAACAATTCATAAATGAAGTATGTAGTGAGATACCAAATGCTTTCTGGAATAGGAAAAAACATATGGTATCTCTACCATACATAGACGGCTTCAATGAAAGTCAAATTCCTACAAAAGCAAGACCCGTACAAATGAATCAAGAATATCTTGATTTATGTAAAAAAGAGATAAATTCTCTTTTAGATAAAAAATTAATTAGACCCTCCAAATCTTCTTGGAGTTGTACAGCATTCTATGTGAATAAACACGCAGAACAAGAACGTGGGGTTCCCAGATTGGTTATAAATTATAAACCATTAAATAAAGTTTTGAAATGGATTAGGTATCCAATACCTAATAAAAAAGATTTATTGGATAGGCTTAATGAAGCCTTAGTTTTCTCAAAATTTGATATGAAGTCAGGTTACTGGCAAATTCAGATTAATGAATCTGACAAGTATAAAACAGCATTTACAGTTCCATTTGGTCACTATGAGTGGAATGTAATGCCTTTTGGACTTAAAAATGCCCCCTCTGAATTCCAAAATATTATGAATGACATATTTAATCCTTATACGGATTACATGATAGTATATATAGATGATGTCTTAGTATTTTCTAAGACTATTAGTCAACATTTTAAACATCTTAAAAATTTTAAGAATATTGTGAAAAATAATGGTTTAGTTTTGTCTGCTTCAAAGATGAAGCTTTTTCAAACTAAGGTTAGATTCTTAGGTCATGAAATTGACCAAGGGAAAATTATCCCTATAAGTAGAAGTATAGAATTTGCTTCTAAATTTCCTGATGAAATTCTGGAAAAGAAGCAATTACAAAGATTTTTAGGAAGCCTGAATTATATTTCAGACTATTATAAAAATCTTGCCCAAGACACAGCCTTATTATATAATAGGCTTAGAAAAAATGCTAGCCCATGGACTGAAGCCCATACCAAGGCAGTCCAATATATTAAATACAGGGTCAAAACCCTTCCTTGTCTAAACTTGGCAAACCCAAAGTTTTTTAAAATCGTTGAAACAGACGCCTCTAATATAGGTTATGGAGGGATTCTCAAACAAGTTGACCCAAATACTTCTAAAGAAGAATTAGTTAGGTTTACTTCGGGTAAATGGAATCCGACCCAATTAAAATATTCTACAGTCAAAAAAGAAATGCTTTCAATTATTAAATGTATTTCTAAATTTCAAGATGACTTATTAAATCAAAAATTTTTGTTAAGAATTGATTGTAGTTCGGCAAAACAAATTATTGAAAAAGATGTGAAAAATCTAGTTTCTAAACAAATTTTTGCAAATTGGCAAGCTCAACTATCAGTTTTTGATTTTGATATTGAATACATTAAAGGTGAAAATAATTCACTAGCTGATTTCTTAACACGTGAATTTTTGCAGGGGAATGACAACCCCATATAGGGGAAGAGGTCGTGGTCCAGGTGGCCGTGGCAGAGGAGGAAGGAGTAGCAATATGCTACCCTACCAACAAGAACCAAGTGTCCCTCTTTTAGGAGATTGGACAACAGTATACCCTAATAGGGGAAGAACTATGCAGCAACTACCTGCTCCTCCGAAGAAAGAAGATATTACTTCTTCTTCTGGAACAAAACAAAACTCTTATGCAGGGGCTATTATTAGTGACTCTCCTCAAGAACAAACTCAAGAATATTTTGAGAATCCAATAACTGAGGACATCATGTATATTGATGATGAAGACCTCAGTATAACAAAAGATCCATGGTCAATAAAGACCAGGTACCTCGAATCCAGAGGATACCCAGGACTATATGGTAAATCAAGACCACACCTAGAAATTTTATTATTAGTTACTGAATCAGTGACTATTACTCATCACCATCAAAATAACAATCCTCAAAGTTTTATAAACTTTAGCAAATGTCATATTAATAAAATCCTTCTTCCAAGAGAATGGGGATTAAACCCAAATGGGGAAAAAGCAATAAAAATTGCTGAAAATTCATATGCATATTTTAATTATTGGGATTATATCCAGGCTTTTTCTAAAGCTTTTTACTACCAGAACCCAAAAAATAAACATTCATGGTTCTTTAGTATTAACCCAGAAGTGGTTAATAAACCGATACCAAATTGGTTTTACAATTGGTGGCAAAAATTTGGGCCATCTTTGGAAATTCTTCCAAAAGAATTATTGGATTTATACAACTCATGGTGTGATAATAGTCCTCTTATAACAAAAATAGCTTCAAATAAGCTTATTATAGGACAATGTCCATGCCTTTTCTTTATCAAATTTCAAATCCCATGGATATGGAGGTGGTCTATGACCATCGGAAAAGACCAAAATAATATTCCTGTACTTAGAAGAAATTTCTTCTATAAATGGTGGATTAGAATGGATCCTGAAGATCTCAAAAAATTAATATCTCAGGTCTTATCCAATGTTAATGAAGACAAAGAAAATGGTCTAAATAATGTTAATCTCCAAAATTTGTCTATGGCAAATTTAAAACATTATTTCCAGAAAAAGTACCCTCAAGAATCTGAGGAAGAAATTATGGTCAGAACTCTTGATCACATGAAGACACAATTCTTCAGTACGTTTCAAGTTAAAGATATGTCAACATCCTCACAGGGATCTATTGAACCAAGTGAAATGGATTGCTTAGCTGGAGAATCTCAGCAAGATGAGGATCCTTATCCAGAAGATTTCTGGGATGCCATGATCCAATCTATGACTAAGCATGTAAAAGGAAAAGGACAAGAATAAGTGCCATAATTCAGAGTATCAGAATAGATATTACATGCCAAGATTTGGTGGGTGGCACGCAATCATGCTGTCAACATTTTCTTTGTTTTACCTTTTTAATTTTGTACTTTTGTCTTTTGAATTTTGTATTTTTCATTCAATTATGTGTCGATGGGGCCCAGTGTGTACCCGGCATAATTAGTGAAATTTTGTCGTTTGTTGTAACCGGCTACCGAAATACACAGTAGCCCTTTTACCGGCTTAAATAGTAAGCCTTAGTTTGCCTATATAAGGCATTTTGTTTTCCTTTCTTAGGCAGAGCTTCGCCTACCCCTCTCTCTCTCTCTCTTGTAACATACTTCTCCTCTTGTAAACACTCTTCTTGTAATATAACCTCTGAAGTTTGAAGATAGGAGTTCTCCTCTTGTTCTTTATTTTGAAGACAATCAAGGTAATTATTTACATGTTTTTTCATAGCTAAACTTGTGTTGTGGTAAGCTGGTTCTCATGAACTGGCACTATTAGATGAATAAAGTATTCTTAAAGTATTCTTTCCGCTGTAAATATATATATATATATATATATATATATATATATACACACACGCGGTGGTGTGGATTTGTGTAAATCTATATAATAGATCAACTTTATCAAAATCAATCAATGTTTATGAAGGCATAACTTTTTTTTAAGTAAAATGTGAAGTGTAATAATATCATAATGACGAAAGACGTCTCAATCCTTTTAATAACAATCATCTATGGCACAAGTACAATCATTTACGCCAGGCGTACCACCATCTTTCTTCTTTTTTTGGCATTGATAATAGGGGTGGACAGCGGTCGGGCTTGGTCGGATTCGGGCCCAATAACCCCCATCCGGCCCAATCCACGGTTGGAACATACAGGCCCAATAATGAGTATTTAAAAAACGGGTTGGGGCGGGTTCGGGTTGGCGGATACTCGCCGGTACACGGGTGGGTAAAAACGGTTTGGGCCTACACTGGCCCAATACTTTTTTGTTCTGATTTGCAGAAAAAAAAAAGGCTTTTTTAATTTTATTTTAAGCATATTCATACTGAGATGTTTCAACTTTCAAAGGAGATTTAATAACCCTATTCTAATTCACATACATATACTAATTCACAATAATTCATAACCCTGTAATGTTCTAATTCCCATACATATTCTAATTCACATACATATTCACACAATAATTCATAACCCTGTAGTGTTCACAACCCTATTCTAATTCACATACATATTCATTTTTTTTTCACAATAATTCACAACCCTATTCTAATAGAATGATTCACAACAATTCACACAGTTCATAACCCTGTAGTGTTTTCACAACACATCACAATAATTTACAACCCTGTTCAGGTATGCTATTATGCTACTATCAAGTATGCTATTACCTTGTTCTAACTGATTCATTATCAGTTCAACCAAAGCATACATTAAACACAATATCAACCAATTTAACAAACACCTAACTAAATTTAAAATGTGTTCCAACTTCCATCTAGTAAATTAAAGTCTAATTTACAATTTACACCCATGCAAGGGGAATTTCAAGCTTCTTCAAGAAGCTAAGAAGCTCAATTTACACCAATCCATTTGAACCTGCACAAAAAACAATTAATTTAAAACCACAACAGTTTACCATAAATCTGCAATATCCTAAATTTGCAGTATCCTAAACCATAACAGTTTACCAAATCTGCACATAATATAAAAGCATATCAGTTTATCAATTTCAAACCATAACAATAACATATTCAGCAACAGATTTTTCAATATCAGCAGAATTAGAAACCATATTAACTTACCATATCGATTTTGAACAGCAACAGACTTTGTATGGAAGCCTCTTTTCAATCTCGACCAAGGTCCTAAATTCCAACAAAATGAACTTAATTTCTGCAGAAATAGCAACAAACTAATTAAAGATAAAACAGCATGCAAGAATCTATCACAAAATAACATATTCAGCAGCAAATTTTTCAATATCAGCAGAATTAAAAACCATATTAACTTACCATATCGATTTTGAACAACAGCAGACTTTGTATGGAAGCCTCTTTTCAATCTCGACCAAGGTCCTAAGTTCCAACAAAATGAACTTAATTTCGGCAGAAATAGCAACAGACTAATTAAAGATAAAACAACATGCAAGAATCTATCAGAAAATAACATATTCAGCAGCAGATTTTTCAATATCAACAGAATTTAAAACCATATTAACTTACCATATCGATTTTGAACAGCAGCAGACTTTGTATCGAAGCCTCTTTTCAATCTCGACCAAGGTCCTAAGTTCCAACAAAATGAACTTAATTTCTGCAGAAATAGAAAATTATTTAAAACATCAAATATAAAACAGCATGCAAGAATCTATTACAAATTATTTACCTTCATCCATAATCAAAACAAAAATTCCCTTGCATGAAGATGGATCATTGGACAATGTACTGAGTCATGAAAACTCCAAAAGAACAAAGGGTGTTAAATGTTGTTGAGATGTGAGCCATGTGACTCCAAAATTCCAAAAAAATCCCAAAACTGCAAATGATAAAAATTATAAATGTTAATACATTCAGAACAAAATGAAGCAATAATTTAGTTAGTGTAATAGAGCCTAACTGAGTTTCTTCTCAGTTGTCGCCAATAGTAATTGGCTGTGACTGAGATGATGAGCTATTTCCAGCAGCTCCAACACCCACAGAAACCCCTGATCCTTGAAATTCTATAGAATATGAAACACAAAGATTAAGTTATAAATGAAGCAAATATTAACAAAAGAAAAATTCTATAGAACATAAAAAAGAGATTAAGTTCAACCTGCCACAATGTTATCAAAATCTTCAAACTCTTCACCTATGTTGAGATTTTTAAACTAGAAGAAAGAAGGCTTCAACCAATTTTGAGTACATATAAGAGCTTCCGCCATTTCTGGGCTTAACGAGCTCCTATATGCATCCAAAACCCTCCCTCCAGTGCTGAATGCACTCTCAGATGCCACTGTAGAAACTGGTGTGGCCAAAAGATCTCTAACTAAGGTAGATAAGATAGGGTACCGATCTGAGTTTTGTTTCCACCAAGCTAGAATCTCAAAAGTGGTTGATGCATCTATATTAGGTTCACCCAAAAACCTCTCCAGCTCATTTAGCTTATCAATAGAATCCTTTTCATGCAAATGTTGCTTAAATGCATTTTCCCTTGCTTGAGTTGAGAGTATTTCAGAAACAACCAATGTTTCACTACCTACTACATGATTAACAACTTGCTGCCCAACATTGTTTTGCTTCTCATATTCATCCTTGTACCAATTGTACATCTTAAAAAGATTATTTTTAACTGAACTGAAAAGTTCAGTGGCAAAGGTGGGATTGGAAACATACATTGCTTGAAATGACCACTCAACATACCTCAACTTATACCTAGGATCAAAAATAACACCAAAATAGAGAAGCTGATTAATATTGTCAATTTTACCCCAATACTTCTCATATTTTTTCTTCATTTCCATACCCATGTTAGCAAGAATTGTGTTGAGGTTCATGGCAGAATTATTAAGTTCAATGTGGATGGAAGAGAGTTGGGAAAACGCAGCATGCAAAGTTACACTCTGTGAGGCTGAGAAAACTTTAGTTGCATCATAGAATAATTTCAAAAACTTCTCAAACACACGAACATTATCCCAATCAGATGCACTAGGAATTCCAGCAGCCCCAAAGAATTCTGCATAACTCAATTCTTCATACTCTAGTTTATCAAAGGCTGGCTGATACTTTTCAGCTGCATTTAACATCGTGTATGTTGAGTTCCACCTAGTGGGAACATCAAGACACAACAGTTTTTTACAAGTTATTCCAGAAAATTCTTTACAATCATTGAACTTGGCAGACCGTTGTGGTGAAGACCTAACAAACCTAACAACTGTTCTAATGCTAGAAATAGAGCTACTCATGTCCTTCAATCCGTCGCTCACCACTAAGTTAAGAATATGAGCACAACATCTAACATGAAAAAACTGTCCATCCCCCACCAACCCATTCATATTTTTCAATTTTTTCTTCAAATACGCGACAGCAACATCATTAGAGCTTGCATTGTCCACGGTAATTGTGGACACATTCCTAATACCCCATTCCCTAAGAACCTCCTCTACTTTCTTACCGACTGTCTCTCCCTTATGATTAGGAACAACACAAAAGCTTATAATCCTCTTTTGGTATCTCCATTTGCTGTCTATAAAGTGTGCAGTGAGGGTTAAATAATTCAGATTCTGAATTGAGGTCCAACAATCAGTGGTACGTGCGACCCTTGAGCAATCAGATCTAAAAAGAGTTTTCAATTTTTGTTTTTCTTCAAGATAAAGTTGATAGCAGTGCCTAGCAATAGTTCTCCTAGATGGGACAGTAAATTGGGGTTGCATTTGACTCATCATGAACCTAAATCCATCACCCTCTACTACCTTAAATGGTTGCTCATCAACTATTACAAAAATAGCAACCGCCTTTTTACAAGCATCAACATCAAATCTTGTGCTAGTTGTGCCTAAACTAGAAATTTCCCCAGGACTAAACGTAAGAGTAGTTTGTGTGGGGTCATTAATGAGAGCATAAGGATATTGAGGACATACCGGAATGTGAGCTATCATGTTAGACGTACCATGAATCTTAGAGTCGCATCGGTATTTTATGTGGCAGTGTTTGCAAGCTGCCATAGGTTCCGTCTCGTTCGGTAATCTAACAAAATGATCCCACGCTTCAGAAGTTGTCCTCTTTTTGTTTGCATTTGACTTCCTCTTTTTTCCAAGCGGTGGTTTAGGAGGAACTGCAGCTGCAGCAGTTGCTGGTTGCCCAGTGGCAGCTTGCCCAGTGGTTGCTTGAGGGGGATTTTGACCATCCATTGCTGAAACTCAAAAACATATAATTAAAACAATGTTAATAACCATACAATAAATCTATAAACCATACAACTACCAAGAATACAAATCTATAAAGCATATAAATATATAAGCAGAAAACAGAATACAAAAAATCACATAGCATATAAATATATCTTTAAAGCATAGCATATAAATATATCTTTAATCCTATCAGCAATGCTGTGAATTTTTTTCGAGCCTTACCAACATAGATAAAACACCAAGATAAGATATATTATTATATTATACTATAATTTATCAACAAAATTGATAAATTTAATTAGTTACATGAGATGCAAGTCTTTTATTTTAGAATCTGAGCATCTCATTTCCATGGATGTAGTCTTACTGTATAGCTAGAGTCAATCTTAATGTCCAAACAATTGTATGTCAGGTTTTAATTCTATTTTCCAAGATACTACTAGTAGTACTATGATTAGTGGACCCTTTTAACTCCAGATTCCAACTGAATGAACCTTCTCATTTGTTTCTTTGTCTGTCTCGATACAAATCTGATGATGTTTATATAAACCCTAGTTACATAAACATATAAACATATCTTTAATTAAAGATATAAACAGAATACAAAAGAAGCTCAAAAGAACATATCCCTAAACCCTAAAATTTCAAAAGGAACTCACAAATATAAACATATCCCTAAATTTTTCGAAACCCTAAAACAGAGTAGACAAAAGGAACTGAAAAACCATTGTGAAAAATGAATCTTGAACCTAAACAAAAATGAAAAACGAATCTGAAACCCATAATCACTAAAAACGAAAAAAAATAAACCCCATGTTTGCAATCTGAATCACAAAAAACGAACCAGTGAAAACACAGTAGTTAAGAAGTTAAACCATGAAATGAAGACAACCAGATGTTAGATGACGAAATAGAGATTCAGAAGCTAACCAAATGAAGATGACGAAATAGAGATTCAGAAGCTCCGTTGCTCTGTGAGAAGGTTGGAATGAGCACTACAAAAAAATCGACGATTTCCGACGGCAATTTTCGTCGCAAATGCAGCAATTTTCGTCGGAAATTGACGTTTCCGACGAACTTTCCGACGGACAAAAAGTCGTCGCAAAATCGCTCGTCACAAATCGTTTCCGACGGATTTTTTCGTCGCAAATGACTCCGTCGCAAAGTCGTCGCAAATTCGTCGCAAATTTTCGTCGCAAATTCGTCGCAAATCCGTCACAAATGTTCGTCGCAAATTCGTCGAAAAAACCATTTCCGACGAAACTTTTCGTCGGAAATCCGTCGGAAATTTTAAAAAAAAAAAATAAAAAAAAAATAAAACCTGGTTCTTAAACAACTCACGCACCCAACATAATTGTTTTTGTTTGTTCTTGAAAACCTGGTTCCAAGATTACAGGGAACAAAGACACCTCAGAATAATTCAGCAAACAACAATCATCAGGTTTTAGATCCTAAAATTGTAGAGACTAGAGACTAAATTAAAGGAAAATGTGTTGCATAAAATTCATACAAAAGAATATTACTAAGTGATCAGTGTATGACAAAAGAGTAGGTATATCATATTCATCTTCTGTGCTTTCCTTTTCTTTTGAAGGGATGCGAGCTAGTTTTGGAGACTGAGCAGAATCACCACCACCTTTATCACTTGTTTCTGTTATCTCCATTGAGGATTTATGAGCAGCTACAAGTGCACCAAAATCCAGGCCAGCTTTCATAAGTTCTTAGAAATCAGATCCAAATTTGAAGAAGTGTTTCTAAAATAACCAAACATAAAACATAGCAAAGTAACCAGAAGTACTTCTGCCTTTTTAGCTACAATAGTGGAATACTTATCAGTCGTAGAAACAATGTTTTCTTTACTTGAAAAGAGCTTTGCAAGCCGCAGTTCTGTAATTTTCATTTGCTCCTGAGCTGCAATCTCAAATTCAATAATTGGTCTGTTTGTATAACGTCTCTGCGCAGTGTAAAACATATTAATTTAAATTTAATTAAACAATGATATACCAACATTTTCCTCTCTATCACTGAAATTCTTTCCACAGAAGCCAGTGATAACATAAAAAAACATCTCCAAACCCAAAGAAGCCAGTTAGCTACATGAGGCATTTTTTGAAATATAAACTTCTAGAAACTAGCTGAATACTATGAATTAATTGGTTAAATCATGAATTAGTCTGTAAAGAAAAGTGCGTGTGTCATTTATCCACCAAATCAGTGTCAAATCACCAAGAAAAATTACACAAGCTACTACTGATTCATATCTGAAAAGGACATTTTAAGTATCAATGTAGCAAAAATTTACCAACACTTGTAACAAGATGGTCTCCTGTTGTATAGGGAGGACCAGGTTCAGCGCCTTGGAAAAGATATGGGTGATTACAACATTTACGTAGTTGCATTGCTATATTTAGGAGACGCTTTCGTTCTCCACCAGAGGACCTTATTTATACAAGAAAATGAAAGTTTCATTAAGTATCATATTATCATCTATTCATAACGGACAATTAACAATCAACTAAGGTTTGAGGCTTACCTTGTGTAGTTGTTGAACAACCTCCTGTTGGTCATTTTCACCAGAGATTTGAAACCATTCATCAAATGTTTCAGCCGAACTAAAAATTTCAGGCAGAAGAAAGTTGAGAAGAGCCAAAGTTCATGAAGATTGTTCTGCAACATTATAGATAAGAAACATTAACTAACATTATTACTATGGAAACAACCAAAGGGAATTGAGAATCAAATTTGAAAATAAGCCAGACCCCAAAGCATATAGTTCAAAAATTTGATCTGTGGGGATGCAGAATATGACTACACGGAAATTACTTGTTGAACAAGTGATGTTCAACAAGTATTGTCAAAACCAGACTAAAATGGCTAGTTCATACTAAATTCAATTAGATGGAAGAATTGACACATTAACATTTCCTTGATTACCAATTCGAAACTTGTCACAACCACATCAAACTTTCCAGCAACCAATACGTCCTCTCTTATATGCCTCTGCAGTTATTTAAAACAATTAGATAAATGTGTCAAAACCACGCATAATAGTAACCCATGACAAATAATTCAGCTCAGGAAAGCTAGTCCTTACCCTTTCATCAGGGTTACCAAGAAACTTTACTGTGCGTAAAACTGGACAAAAGCGTCGAATCTCATTCATCCAATTTCCAAGAGTAGATTTTGGAGCAACCACCATATGAGGGCCCTTTATACCTCTGAACTCATGTAAATAGCCAAACAAAGATATTGTTTGTAAGGTTTTACCGAGCCCCTGCAATCAACAACAAATTTATTCAACATAACTTCTATAAATCAACTCATACTTCATCAAATTATACATCAAGTAAACTATGTTCATGTTCAGTTATTAAAGAGACTTAATAGTGAGATGCATTTCCATCTTGCTTAACACCTAAAATTTTCACCAAAGCTTATCATCAGATTGATTGAAAATACATTAGGAATTCAAATTTGAATAAAATCATGTTACTAACCAGGTAACTTTTGCAGAAAGTAGAGAGAAGAAGCAATTTTGTTACCATGTTTTACAGCAAGTCCCGAGTAGCGGGCAAGCCAACATCTCTTCAGACCCAGCTACAAATATACCTCATCTCCCATTTCACGTAGGCACTTAATGAAATTCTGAAACCGATTTTTGTATCCCGAGACATATCTGCAAAATAGATGACTACGAACTTTATTGCGGCTATGTCATATGCTTCTGCAGCTTCTTCCTCAGTTGCTGTAAATAAATAGTTTAAAAATTATTTGGATTATATTCATTTAAGTATAAGAGGTGTTGTAATATATTTGGCTTACTGAAAGTTCCTAAGTAAAGATCTTTGTTTCCTGCTACTCTGCCAATCCTAGCTTGCCATCTTCCATGTTGGTGATGCCTGATATATAATCACAGAATAACAATAATAATTAGAGGAAAGGAAGGAGGGAAAATATACATAGGAAATTAACATTGTGGTTCAATACTATACCTAGTGACTCCACGATACATTGATGCACCCCTAGAGAAACCACTGCTTTTTCTGCAGTTCATTGTATAGTGAAATGAATTGATTAGTTTAGAAAAATTAAATTAGATATGATTTATGCATGCTATCTCTCAGTCTCAGTAAGTTGTAACTATCTGATCACCTTCTGATAGCAGCTACAAATTCTTGCCTTGTCATGTGCTTCATATCATCTAATTCCTTCTCATATGTTATGATATTTGTTTGCTGAAGTGACAATTACTCTTTTCTTTGGAGGAGGGGATCAGATCAAAACTGTGGAAGTTAGGCTGTAATGGTGTTTTTAGAACTTGTTTAATACCTCTACATGCAATTATCTCTAAATACAATGAACTCACAAGATAGCACCGCATCATATAGAGAAGAGGATTTGAGGATAAGTCAAATCCATCAACATGGTGCTGACTGAACACTGCTATCCGAACCTGTAGACAGTGGAGATGTGTAAATAATGATCCAAAATAATATTAAAACATGAAAAGACATCACCAGGATAGAAAATCTGCCACTCTGATAATTTCTGGCTCCCAAGTGCTGTGTAGTAAAAAATAACACTACCATCTTCAAATCATACATAAATGGTTTTAAAATTTACATCTGATTGGCATAAACAAGACAAAGACTTAAACTGCATACAGTAACCTGGAAGAAAAGGATACAATGTTACTTCAAGACACACTTTTTGCTAACAACACTTGGAATAAAAAGGAAGGAGACAAACTGAGTCGAATGTATTACTCTTCAATGGGATCTTCATAAGACTGCTCCCTGTTGGAAACAAAACCTTCAAGCTTTGAAACCGAGTCACCATAAATATAAAAATACGTGAGTCAAAACAGACCAAATTGAATTGATGAACAACTCTACTTTGTAATTCATTTCTCCCAAGGCACGGCTTCAGATTATAATACATTAGGGATAACTTAAATGCTTTGGAATCATTTCTTAGAAAATGATATCAGGAAAGTAAAACCTAGAAAGCCAAAATATGGTACAAAACTTAAACACATAACACACACCTTTGAACCTATCTTCAGGATATACGGGAACATCAAAATAGATCAATCCTCGTCTATAAAGACCCCTTACAACATCAGGGTCAAACAGGATAAATGAATTTGCTTCCTCCTTACATACTTTGTCTATTGTAAGAAATACTCTATCTGTTTTTGTTGTTGTAATTCTTAGGGGTTACCTCACTGATATAAATCTTTCCTATAAGAGTTTTTATAAGTCAGCATTATACTAGATATGTCTCACTCTTAATCTGAATTATATAAACAGTTTACAATTCAGGAAAATGGCTAACTCTTTTGGTTCCAACCATTCCAGTTACAGGTTAACCCACAGTAAAAAAAAGATCCATACAAACTACGCATATGGTAATCAACAACCAGGTTAAGAAAATGGCATGATTTTACTTGGAAAAAATGACTCAACTGCATATATACAGCACAAATTAAACCAAGCCATCAAGGAGAGATAATGGATAGAGAATTGCCACAAGCAACTTACCATTTTTCATTACTTCGAAAATCATATCACAATAATATCTGAAAGGCGATACTCTCATAACACGACAAACATACTCTGCCAGATGATAAGGAAACAGCTGCAAGTAAAATACAAGCCCATTAAATGCTTATGTCTAGAATCAAAAGCAAAAGATGAGGTAACTTCCCAGCATCAAGAAATAATCTCGTAGTAGTTACATCTGGACTTTTTAATCTATCGGATTGATGCTGTCAAATTGGGAATATGGGTTAGGGTTTTGTGTAAATCAAAAATTAGGGCTTTTGGGTTAAATAGAAGTAGAGTAGAAGTAGAATAGAAACAGAAATTTACCTTTGAGGAAGAAGAAGAATACCCTCGATGTTTTTGTGGTGGTGGTGGCCGATTTTAGGGACAAAAGAGTGGTGGGAGAGGAAGAGTGAGAGGGAACAGAGGAGGTCGTAGGTGAATAGGGAGGGTGGAGGAGCGCAGCGAAGGGCGGAGGAGGGCGCAAGAAGGAGGAGGAGGGTGGAGGCGCAGCGAAAGGGTGGAGGTCGTGGGAGGAGAGGGAAAGAACGAGGGAGATACTCTCGCGAGGGAGAGAGAACGAAAGAGTTTGGGTGAGGTTCGAGGGATGAGATTTTCTTTTAATTGGGTCTGGTATTTTCCGACGAAATTAAAGCGTTTTGCGATGGATATATCCGTCGGAAATTTGCGACGACTCTGATTCCGTCGGAAACTTCAACGTGAATTTGTTTGCCTTTTTATTTTAATAGTTCCGACGGTGATTTTGGTCGCAAATCCGTCGCAATTTGCGACGGAATGTTTTTCGTCGGAAACGTTCGCAGGAAACAAGCTTTATTCTTGTAGTGGAGGATTACAGTGATGGTTTCGTTTCGTGGGAGATGAGAGCTTCGATGTTGGTTTCGTGGGAGAGGGAGAGGCGGTTTCACGGAGAGGCAGAGGGTTGCGGCTGCTAGGGTTTCACATTGAGAGTGAAATGTGAATGTGAGGGTGAGAACTGAGTGAGAAGCGTGCGTTTTATTCATTTTAATTTTGATATATTCGGTCGGTTTCGGATAACATTGGATCTGATATTGTCCACCGCCACCGACCACATAAAGCCGTTTTTAATCAATTTGGGCTTCCAGCTACCTGATTTTTGGGCCCAATCCGAACCGACAGCACATTTCCAAATCGGTTTCGGTCGGGTTACGCGGGTTCGCTGAAATTGTCCACCCCTAATTGATAAGCTACATAAAGGAACATTTACAGGAACACATCAAATCAAAGTAAATTGGAAGGAAGGAGAAAAAGTAGTAAATTAGAAAACAAAATACTAGTATTACAATTGCCAGCCACCGACTACAAGGAAGGTAGTACTAACTACGTATTGAGAGTTTGACTTGGATTCATAACAACTTTACTTTAATCATAGCACGTAGCGCGCTTGTATTAGTCATCATTTATTGACAGCGACACCCCCTGAATTGCAAATTTGCAATCTCTAAAGTCGCGGAAAATGTTGACCTATTTTCTAAAAACCGGTGAGGTTTCAAATATTAGTAAGAGAACATTTTCTCACTCCCACTAATATTTGTTTATCAAAAAAAATATTAGTAATATTTAATTTTATTTTGTAACATATACATAAAAATCATTTATTAAATTAATAAATAATTTGAATACAAATAAATTTATTAAATCATTAAATTATAATTGGCAAATAATAATGATTTTTTTAAATAGCAAATGATAATGAGTGCCTTATCCAATGGTGGACCTAACTTGGGGTGTCGAAAAAAAAATTCCCTGTCAAAACCGTTGGTTAACAATATCATTCGACTATTTTTTTTAAAGGTGAACACTTCCATATTTTAGAGTTTTGTTGGTATGAAAACCAACATTCAATCATTAATGAAATATCATTTTCTAAAATTATTTATTTTGAAATAAATTTAAATTTTGATCTAATTTTGTCTACAGGTATCTATACCCAACAAAAACTCAAGAGTATCATTCCTTCAAGTAATAATACCTTAGGGAAATTTATGTGACAAATTTTGACATCCTTCAAATTTAATCCTAAAGTTTTATAAGTAATAATACCTTAGGGAAATCGATGTGACAAATTTCTTAAATTATAGAGATTAATTTAATAGATTTCACAAACTTTATAAACTATTTACTATTTTATATATACTTTGAAAATCAAGTCGAGCAGAGCGTATAATTTCAGAAATTAATTTAAGAGTTTTGTCTTTATTTGATTATCAAAATATAAAAAATTGAAAAATATAAGTGTATAAATTTTAAAATTCACCGAATAAAAATAAAAATTATATAAGAAGTTAAATCCTAAAATAAATCATTATTAGAAAAATTCAAGTGTCATGTCATAGTCTTTCTCTTATAAAATCCCCTTCATATTTTGTTCCTTAGGACATTCTTTCTTCTCATTCTTGTTTCCTCATTCCATAATCTCCATTCCATTCTCCAAAACTTAATTATTTCCCCAACAAGAATGAATCCAAACACAAGAACACTACGCCTACCTTCAACACTCCCTTCAACCAAAACCAACACCCTCAAACCTCGTTGCATAACCCTCACCCAACCACCCAACAACTTACACCTATCTAATAATCCTCCACAAACCACCCGACACTTCCAAAACATGACAACCTTAGAAAACCATAATACTAATTCCCCCTCCTTACACTCGCCCAAAACGCAAAAACTTGGGGAAAAATGGAAGGAATACCAAGGCATAAGAAATTGGGACGGTTTACTCGACCCATTAGATGACAACCTACGAGCTGAAATCCTACGTTATGGTCATTTTGTAGAAGCTGCTTACAAATCCTTTGACTTTGACCCTTCCTCCTCTCAATATGCTAACTGTAAGTTCCCCAACACCACACTCTTCCAACGTTGTGGTTTACCTAACACAGGTTACAAGGTAACCAAACACCTACATGCCACGTCAGGGATTCAGTTACCAAAGTGGATCGACAAGGCACCAAGCTGGGTAGCTACTCAATCTAGCTACGTTGGTTACGTAGCTGTTTGTGACAACATGGAAGAAATCAAACGACTTGGTCGGCGTGATATCGTTGTTGCTTTTAGAGGAACTTGTACATGTTTAGAATGGCTCGAGAATTTTCGTGCTACTCTCACCAACTTCTCAAACTCATGCAATCATAAAAAAGGTGTTGACAAAAGTGGGGCCATGGTTGAAAGTGGATTCTTAAGCCTCTATAGTTCATCACCAGAGTCTACAAACTCATTGTTTATGAGTTTGCATAAAATGGTGATGAAAGAGGTTTCGCTGATTCTCCAAACGTATAAACATGAATCGCTGAGCGTGACCGTCACCGGTCACAGCCTAGGGGCGGCACTAGCCATCCTGACAGCATTCGATGTCAAGACTGTCTTTCCCAGACTGTCGGTGACAGTGATGTCGTTTGGTGGGCCCCGTGTTGGTAATAGAAGTTTTCAGCGACAACTTGAGAAGCAAGGGACAAAGGTTTTGCGGATAGTGAACTCTGATGATGTTATTACCAAGCTACCAGGTTTTGTGTTTGATGATGATGATGTGAAAAGCCGTGGAGGAGTACACGTGGTGGGGTTTCCGAGTTGGATTCAAAAGAGGGTCGAGGAGGCTCGATGGATGTACGCTGAGGTTGGCAAGGAACTTCGGTTGTGTAGTAAGGATTCTCCGTACCTTGGAAATATGAACATTGCCACGTGTCACGAGCTGCACACGTATTTGCATCTCGTTGATGGTTTTGTCAGCTCCACGTGTCCCTTTAGAGCCTCTGCGAAGCGGTTCCTCCGGCGGTGATGGCTACCATTGAGAGTGGCGGTCAAACTCACATTAATTGAAATTACCATTAAAAATTAGTAATGAAAAATGTGAAATTCGTTTCTAATTTCGTCATTTAATTTTTTGACGCCATAATTAGCAACGAATTTGAATTTTCCTAGTCACTAATTAAATTTTTTAGTATCAAAATGGCTTGCTATGGTTGTTTTTTTAGTTAACTTGCAAGAGCCATGCATGTTTGGTGTACCCTATTAACTTTTAAACCTCAACTCTATTTGGATTGAGGAGACACCTCCTTGTGTATTGCTCCTATTTTATCTTCTGATTTAAGAGAGTCCTAATAAAAATATTTCTACGTAAAAAAAAAACTTGTACACGTCTCTAATACTCTCTACTACCATTATCGAAGTACATATCCGTAGGCAGTGTGGCTGTACATTAAGCATGCTAAAATGATGTTTCTCATTGCTTGGACGGAAGTGTGACTTGATGTCCGGCCAAAGACAAACAGATATCCAAGATATGCTAAAGTAATTTTGTTTTTTAAATGGCATATATTTGTATTAATCTCAAGAAAATAATATGTAATATATGTTAATATAATGATATAAAAACATATACTAAGTGATTGACACCAATGTACCACATGCAAGAATTTCACGAGTCTTAACACCCAAAATCTGTTGAGTTATTGGCAGACGAAGAGTTTAGCCGAGGCCAGGGCCCAGTGGCGGATCTTGGAAAAAAAATTGGGGGGTGCCACATTAGTAACAAATATATAAATTATTTTTTACCATATATTTTAAATTGTTTTATTTGGTTCAGTGGTAAATTTTTAGTATGTAAACATGTCTACGGTTCAAATCCTGTTAGGAGCAGTTTTTGTTTTAATTTTGTGAAAAATATAAAAAATAACTGCAAAAAATCTTCGGTAATTATAGTTTGTTTAATTATATATAACATAATTTTGTGTATAAAATATATGTGTTTATATAGTAAAATTTTAAAAATTTGGGGGGTACCGTGGCATCCTTCCGCTTCCAAGAAGATCCGCCACTGCCAGGGCCCAGCTGAGTTCACATGAGCCGAGGTGCTCAAAACTTTAGAGGAAAGACAGAGGTTAGGTAAATAGCCTATGTTTACCCTATTTCTCTCTATCCTTTTTCATTATCTGTGAAAAGAGCAACCACACATGTTGGTAGCCTCAATTAGGTATGACCATGAAGGTAGGCTTTTGAGAAGGAAAAGGGATGTGTGTTGCCCAAGATTAAGGTAGTGGGTTCTCCTCGGTTGGAATGTATACACTGTTGGGAGGTCTAATTGTGGGGCCAACCAGAAGATTAACGGAGAAATGTTTGCCAAGGGAGGCAGAAGAGGTCTATCTTTTAAGGGAGTCCATGGAAGGACCTGAATATCATACTTAGGCTAAACCTTTATGCCAAAGTTGCTAAGAGAAGGATTTTGCTTGCTGAGTCCAAGTGGGTCGACCAAAAAAGAGCTTAGCTGAGGAGGTAACAGCTGAGGATCTAAGTACTAATAATTTTTCAGCTGAGGACACCGCAACTGGTGTATAAGACTTGCTCGGGGAACAAGTATATAATGCGCACAGATAAATGTTGAGACTTGGAGTAGTTGAGAAGAACGTGGTAAAGGCACCTAAAAAATAGGAAGTGTAGGCTTTCCACTCACTTTACGCACTAGCTAGTTGGCATTATGAAGCGGTTTCTCCTAGATTTTAGGGCTAGGGAGCATTATTGTACGTTGATCTCAGCCGATTCAACAGTGGTTAGTTGTAGGCTACTAATCATCGCTAACAGAGACCTATGTGTGTGTGTGTGTGTGTGTGTGTGTGTGTGTGTGTGTGTGTGTGTGTGTGTCTAGCTTGTAAATTTTTAAAAAACACACAATCAATCAAACTTACATTTTTCAAGCATTTTACTTTCCATTTACTTGCTATTTACCTCTATGCTTAGCTTTAGCTAATCCTACATGTCCCTCACATCTAGCCTAATACTCTTTGGAGTAGTTAAATAACTCATAACTGAGGAACATACAAAGTTCTTTCCTCAATGTAATCGCTCGAAGAAAAGGAATTAAGAGTTCAAACTCTTAGCTGGTACTCGACTAAAACTAAAGTTTGACAACAATTAGAAATGAAATATGTATGCAAGAATAGCATGAGAAATGAAATGAAATGAAATATAATTAAAGAGATAAATAATTAAAAAAAAATGATGTGAAGCGAGTGTAAATATTAAAATGTGGAAATTTCCATAGTTCTCTTTCACGTGTGTAGGCTAATTACTTAGAGCAATGATATTTGGACACACATTTTCAGACACAAAATTGACACAAACCACTTTACAACATTAATTAACCAAGTTTTTTATACTATTAACCAATTAACCAAGTTTTTTGACAATGGACTAGAAAACAGTGAAAAGGCAGGTTGGTTAATGACCTAAAAAATTTGGTTTGTTGGTGTTCTAAATTGTTTTTTGTCGATTTGTGTCTGAAAATGTTTCCAAATATCATTATGGAATTACTTATGTTCAAAAGGCATGGGCACGAGAGTGGGGTTTTTTTGAATAGGAAAAATAGCTTTAGCATATAAATGGACGCCCTTTTAAACCCTTATTTTATATATATATATATATATATATATATATATATATATATATATATATATATATATATAGTCTTCAAAAAAACTTAATATTTAAAAGTATTAATTTGGAAAAATTGATTGCTATACATTATACTAGTGGAATACCTGTGGTTGCACGGGCTGCTGTATAATTTTTTTTTTTTAAATTTATGGAGATTTTATATAAAGATATACAATTTGTTAATATAAATTATGTATTCTAAAAATATAGTATTACATAAATATATTTTTTAATTTTTTAATATTCAAAAATTACTTATTTTAAGAAAAATTCTTATATAGTGTATTCTTTTTTTAATATGTTGAATTTACGGGCATACATTTTAATAGTAGAGGCCGATGAGTAAAACATATCTCATTGAAAATAAAAATATACTCATCTTTATTATTATTTCATTGATCTTTATCACCAATTAATAATTAATAAATTCAAAGTAAAACTATAAATTAAATTAAATTTAAAATAAAAGTTTAATTAATTAAATTAAATTTAATATAAAGTTATAAGAAGAAAAAAATCAAAAAAAAAAAATATGTTCTTTATTTTTAGTTTTTATAATGATATGACAAGGAATTCATGATTTCTTAACGCCTATAACTTGTAAGAACAATATTAAAATGTACATGATTTTTCAATACCTATAGCTTTACAAATAATTGTTCTCTCTATTGCATGATTCACTACCCGATCTAAAATTATGTTTCTGCCTATTTGTCTACTTCAAAACTGTCAAGAACATGAAACCCTTTATCATTTTTGTGCATTCTACCTTTTCTCGCGAAACTCCTCCTTTATTCTACTTCTTGTTTTTCTTTATTAATTTGTTTGACAAAACCTCTTCCCTCACCATGCAAAATTGCCTCCCTTAAATAGTTATTTCATGCTATATTTGACTAAAACTCTACCTCTTCCACTCATTTTCTATGAATTAATGAGTTTATTGTTAATTAAAGGAATAATTCATATGAATGTGACACCCCTCCATTTCAATGCAAAATTGTTACATAGAAAAGAATTCTAAAGGTCAACTAATTATATTTTATTTCTTAACCAACACGTCTAGCCCAGTGGTCGGGCTACCCTGAGCTACGTAGTGGGGGTCGATCCGGTTTGCTCCCGGGTTCGATTCCCGCCCACCTTAAAAAGGCGTGTTGGCCAGCGAAACCATTGCCGCAAGTAGTGAGCGGAGATTAGTCCTTCGTTGAAAGCGTTGGGACACTCCGTGGGTAGCCAGCAATGGTCCTAAATCAAAAAAAAATTATATTTTATTTCCAAATCAACTTAGATGAATTTTGATTAAAAAAGGAAATACATGGTATTGTAATATTTTTAATTCATCTATATATGTATATATATATATATATATATATATATATATATATATATATATATATATATATATATATATATATATAGACACACACATGTGTGTTTTTAAAAATTGAAAAAAATAATAAAAAAATGTCATCTCATAACTTTTGTGTCCCTCTCTTTCCATGCAAAATAGTTACATAAAAAAAATCTTAAAAGTCAACTAATTATTTCTTGTTTGAAAATTACCTTATATTAATTTTTTTAAAAAGGGAAAAACATATGCATTGTAATATTTTTAATTCCTTTAAACTATTATAATTGGTAAATATGTTTATTCCACTAATTTAGATTTTACCAATTCTCATAATAATATAATTTCTTTGTAAATAAAGATATAATTTCAAAAAATACGTTGAGATTTATCTATATATATTTATACACACACTTTTAAAATTGGAAAGAAAACAATAAGTAAAAACCACATCTCATAAATCTCATGAATTTAGAATGAATAGTAACTAATACAAAATAAGAAAATTAACTTTTAATATTTAATTGTATATTAAAAATAAAAATAAAAGTCTCATTTATATAAAAATTATAATTAAATATAAATATAGATAAATACAATGAAGAGTGTTAAAATCGAAGTCTTCCTTTTGTGTGAATTATAAATAAATATTAGATTACATCAAAGATAATGATAAGTATTATATATATGAACTGAGGTGCTCGACCTTGGAGCGGGCAAGAGAAGTCGAGTCCTAAGTCCGAATGTATGAATTGATTGGGTGAGCAATATCTGGTCGTGCTCAGAGTCCTGCCTGGGTGGTGGTACCTGCATTGACACTCGGATGCCCAAGTCAGTGGAATAAGAGTGCGAGCAGAGTAACAATATGGGTAAAAATTACTTAACCTTCTTAGTGGGAACAATGCCTCTTTATATAGATTTAGAGGGACAGAGCTGGCCATTGGATCATCGTGGTTGATCTCGTTCGTTGATCATGCGAGATGCAGCGAGGGTTGATCTGAGCCATTGATCTTAGTGGATTTAGGTCATCCCTTTCTGTCTTACTATTGGGCCGGTTACGGCAGGCCTTGCGTCGGATTGGGCTTCGGCCCAGTCCAGAACAGTTGCCCCCAAGCCGAAGCCGTCCAGAGGAGCGGGTTCACGCTTGAAAATGTTTGCTCCTAGTGGAGTGGCCTAGCCGTTGCGCGGTCACCTGCCCCCAGTGGAGAGGCCTTCAACGGGTAGCTTAGTTCGTCCAAGCATGCTCGACCTACTGGGTGGTCTACTAAGTCGCGGCTCAGGCTCACCTCGCCCTATAGGCTAATGCGGGGCTCAATCATAGCCCGCTCTCTGTGCATGGAACGCCCTGGGTGGTCTACTAAGTCGCGGCTCAGGCTCACCTCGCCACAGAGGCTCATGCGGGGCTCAATCATAGCCCGCTCTCTGTGCATGGATCACCCTGGGTGGTCTACTGAAACGCGGCTCAGGCTCACCTCGCCCCATAGGCTCATGCGGGGCTCAATCGTAGCCCGCTCTCCGTGCATGGATCGCCCTGGGTGGTCTACTGGGTCGCAGTTCAGGCTCACCTCGCCCCATAGGCTCATGCGGGGCTCAATCGTAGCCCGCTCTCTGGAGCCATTTACCGGATCTCGTTCCAGGGGGTTCAAATGAGTTTAAGAACAGGGAAATAAATTTTATCTCAAAGTAATGAAAAATGCCTTGTCTTATTACTGACGGACGGGCGGTGCTCGATAAAAAACTCTGGGAAAAAGAGTGTCCCGCCCGGTTATGACAATTTTATTCTTTTTCATGACGTTCACTCCTCTTGGGTCTCTCAGTAGTTCCCCTTGCGACTGCTCGTGTGGCCATCGCCCTCTCTTCGTAATTTATGAACCTTTGTGATCGGTGGAGGAATGCGGCCAAGTATGGGGGTTCGTTTACGCCGACTTCAATTTCGAACAAGATACCAGTCTTAAGACCGTCTCGCAGGAACCACGGCCTCATGCGATCATCCAATCCTCTTATATAGGCGGCTTCTTCATTAAAGGGTTTCATATATTTGTGGAGCATCTCTTTCTCCCCTTGCCTGATCGCTTTGAGTACTGCGTGTGATTTTGGTTTCACTCTTGATGCTGTGAACCAAGCGGAGAATACTCTAGCTAATTGATCCCATGATGAGATAGTGTTTGGCTTTAGTTTTGTAACCCACTCTAAAGCTAGGCCTTCCAGTGTTAACAGGAAGATTCTGCACTTTACCGACCCGCACGTCCCCCGGTACTGCATCATTAAATCAAAGTATCTCAGGTGGGCATCGGGGTCTTTCAAGCTGTTGTACATTCTTAAGTCCGACGGGGTTTTTCCAGAGCACGAGGGATGGGATACTCGTCAATATCTCCGGTAAAGGGTCCGATCCTCATACCACTCCTTTCTCTGCGAGGTGGCCGGTCTTCGAAGCGTCAGCCTCGATGACCACGTCGCTCTGGAGAGCCTTGGTAGCGATTACGTCGTTCTGGCGATCGATTCTCGTAATGAGGACGGGGATACTGATCACCTGATCTGATTCTTGATCGGGCGGGAAACCCAGACGAGCCGTATGAAGATTCTTGGTAAGAGGGCTCTTCTGGCCAATAAGTTGAATCGGTCGAGGAGGGTGGTGTTCAATGTGGCGCCAGATCCCCTCCTTGATTCCTTCGTCGAGGTAGGGACCGGTAGACGAGATGCCTTCTAGGAGGTGATCTATGTCGCCTAGATGGATTCCTTCTTTCGACCGGAGATTGATTGTCTTGTCGGCATTGTTCGGGTGCGATGTACTCCTGCCCCGAAGTCACTTGAGCTAACATTTCCAGAATCTGCTGTACGGCGATGGCTGGTAGTACGATGTTTGCTTCAGTGGCCGGTCCAGAGGGTGTGACTTGAACAAAGTTCTCATCTGTAACCGGGACACCCTCCGAGGTTGGTTGTGGTTGGTCAGGGATACCAAACACGCTCTGCAAGAGCGGGTTACTCTGGCGGGGTGATCTACCTCGCGGAGCCATAGGAACGGAGGTGGGATAATGCCTGGAGTGGTCACCCCTACCTGGCGCACCAATGAACTGAGGTGCTCAACCTTGGAGCGGGCAAGAGAAGTTGAGTCCTAAGTCAGAATGTATGAATTGATTAGGTGAGCGATATCTGGTCGTGCTTAGAGTCCTGCCCGGGTGGTGGTACCTGCAATGACACTCCGACGCCCAAGTCAGTGGAATAAGAGTGCGAGCAGAGTAACAATATGGGAAAAAATTACTTAACCTTCTTAATAGGAACAATGCCTCTTTATACAGAGTTAGAGGGACAGCGCTGGCCATGCGAGATGCAGCGAGGGTTGATCTGAGCCGTTGATCTTAGTGGATTTAGGTCATTCCTTTCTGTCTTACTATTGGGCCGGTTACGGCCGGCCTTGCGTCGGATTGGGCTTCGGCCCAGTCCAGAACAATATATAATCACATTAAGGTACCCAAAGAAATAAAAAAGAACAGCAGATAAATGGATTCCTACACAGAAAAAATCATGAGATAATAATATTTTATGTCAATCATTACACAAAATATCATTTTTTAAAATTGCACCAATTCATCAAAAAATAGAAATGGGTTGATTTTTTGTATTGTGGTTGTTATATAAAGTGGCTAAATTTCCCTTATTATGATACTTGATTTTTTCTTGATTTAATACGATACTTGAAATAACATAAACTTTTTACACTACAAGAAAATCGACGATTTCCGACGGCGAATTCCATCGCAAATGCAGTGATTTTCGTAGCAAATTAACGTTTTCGACGGACTTTCCGACAGAACAAATTTCGTCGGAAATTCGCTCGTCGCAAATAGTTTCCGACGGATATTTTTGTCGCAAATGTCTCCGTCGCAAAGTCGTCGAAATTCCGTCGCAAATATCCGTGGCAAAGTCGTCGCAAACACTGACGCCTTTTCGTCACAAATTCGTCGAAAATCCGTCGCAAATGATATGAGTTTTCTTAAATAACTGTCAAAATTCCGTCGCAAATTTTTTTAAATTTCGTCGCAAATTCAATAATTATCCATGGAAATTCCGTCGCAAATTCCGTCGGTACGCAAAAAAATTACATTCTTAAAAATTAGTCATTTGCAATAATTCCCTGCCAATTCAATTCAGACTCAATTTCACCAATTCAATTCAATCCAAACCACTAAAGTGTCAAACATACATAAACTACTTAATGTTAAAAGTGTCAAAGATACCAAATATCAAAACATAATCCGCCAACTTAGTTAAACATAAACTACACTAATGTTAAAAGTGTCAATCCCAATCCACCAACTTAGTTAAAAGTGTCAAAGATACCAAATATCAAAATATATCAAAACATACCACTAAATGTGATACATAAACTACACTAATGTTCCATAAACTCAAAATTCTGACGCAGCATCTTCAAGTCTAGCTCAAAACAATATTCCTAACAAATCAAAAACGATAATCATTACTATATTGTATAATTCATAAAACTAAGATATTTTACACATTAATTAAAACATAAATTACCTATGTGTCGTCAATAACCCTTATCATAAGTGTAGTCTATGTGGTCTCCATCATCTGCAGCGTCGTCCTGGTCATGATGGGCGTCCTGGTCCTGCTGGGCAGGCTGGTCCTGCTCGGGCGGCTGCCAATCGGGTGGAGGTACTGGAATCCCAGAATGGCTAAATACGTAGTCAAGAAGTTGTTGTTGGCGTGCAACCTTCTCCTTCTGCTGTGCCATCACCTCTTGTTGTCGTGCAAATTGGTCTGTCAATGACCGAATGATCCTAAGGGCCTCAGGGGACAGGCTCTCACTCGTCGAAGCTCCAGAGTCTAACATATTGCCATATATGCCTCCTGTCCCATACAAACGACTCTTATTGGTCCCTCCAACAGCTTCCTGCAACAACATCTGCTTCAACTTCTCCAACTCAGCAGGATCTACTGGTAGATTAGTCTGAGACAGCAGCCGGTGAAACTCCTTCTATTAAATGCACACAAAAAATACCAAAAGAATCTAAATTAAATACAACACCAGTGAAATCAAATGTAAATAAAACTCACTAAAATGCATCCAAATAGAACATCAACACCAGCAAAATGCATTTAAATAAAACTAAAGTCTAAAATTCAATTCTCAGTTTAAAGTCCTTGAATTATGGATATAGAATGAACATGGTCCTTGAATTCTTAAAATTCAATAAACAAACCAGTAAACAAACTAGTAAAGTCTAAAATCCAATAAACAAAGTAGTAAAGTCCTTGAATTATGGATATAGAATGAACATGGTCCTTGAATTCTTAAAATTCAATAAACAAACCAGTAAATAAACAAGTAAAGTCTAATTGCAAAGTTACCAATCCTTGAATTATGGATACAGACTTACAAAGTTACCAATCTCATTGCAAACTAAGATACAACACCTTGCAACCTTTTCATTAAAATCAGAAATATACCTGAGTAACGCGAGCACGCTCCTCTACAAAGTCGGAGAGGACTGTGAGAGAGAGGAGAGGGCTGTGTGTGAGAGAGAGAGAGAGAGAGAGAGAGAGAGAGAGAGAGAGAGATGAACAGTGCTGCCTACGTGGACTGCCACGTAGGATTGAAAGTCAAAGTCAGTTTTAATTTTGACCAAATTAAGAGGGGGGCCTTGATTTTACAAATTGGGAAAATAGGGGGATCAAAATCGTCAAATTAAAACTTTAGGGACCAAAATCGTGAGTTGGTCATAATAGGGGGACCAAAACTGTAATTAAGCCTAAATATAAACATAACCATAAACACAAACAATTCAAAAACATAAACATTACTTCTAAAATAATTCATGAAACAATTCAAACACAAACATAAATTACAAGACATTAGAAAATAATTCATGAAACAATTCAAACACAAACCCAAACATATATATATATATATATATATATATATATATATATATATATATATATATATATATATATATATATATATAATCTTCCGGCCATTCATCATCTTCATCTTCTTCATCATCTTCATCAACTGGAACCTCATGTGAGTCTTCTCCTTCCAAGTTGTTTGGATCCACTTCTTCACCATAGCTTTCTAAATCACGTAAGTTATAAATTGGCTCAACTTCATTAACTTCATTTACAGGTGACATATCATCCGTCTGATAGGGAACTTCTTCCACCGACTCATCTGCTTCAATGCGAGACCTTGGCTTTGTCTTTATGGGGTAACAATAACGGGCCAGGAAGAATATGCCGAAGCTGATGCTTGGGTATATGGCGTAAAACCATCGGAGCATAACCCAAGCCGTATGTTGCGTGGATCCGCGGCAAAATCAGGTTGTACCCGATCAAAGTGTTTCCATGCTTCCCCATCAGATGGATGGCGAAACACGTCGGGACATCTATTCTTAAAATGCCACGTCATTTTCCCTGCAGTGTGCTCGTATGCAAACATTCTCCGCAACCTTGAAATTATTGGCAAGTAGAACATTAATTGACTTCACCGGAACTGGTTTATTCTTGCTACTATTCCCCCTTTTGCGATACCTCAGCGCATTACAAAATTTGCATTCAAGTAGCGCAACATCATTTTTCCCAAACTCATTATCATAATACAACATGTGACCTTTCAGACAGCAATCAATCCTTCTAGCTTCCAATCCCAACTTAGAAACTAACCTCTTAGCCTCATAAAAAGTCTTTGGCAAATTTTCATTCATAGGCGTCACATCTGACATCATATCACATATCAAGCCCATTCCCACCTCAGAAGTATTACTCAGTGATTTGAGAGCTAAAAGCTTTGCACAAATTGATAACTTTGAGTTTGATGACCCTTCAAACAATGGCTTGTTTGCATCTAACAACAGATTATAAAATGTTTGTGTTTGCTCATTCGGAAGCTCATCCATGTTATCGTACTGCTGCTCCTCAAATGACACATTCACCCCCAAGACCGTCACAAACCATATTCTGCATCAAGTCGATTTGTTCACCGCGTCCTATATCCGCGGAATTACTTGAAGAACCCCTGCAATTTTCGCCAACCAATGGGACGACATCAAACCCGTTTTCACCATTACTAGTCCAAATCCAATAATTGGGCCTAAACCCAACTCTCTTCAAGTGTTCAATGACCTCCGTTGGACTCTTAATCTTTCCACATTCACATTTGACGCACGGACATCGAATCCCACCTTCAACTCTAAATTGTTCTTGACTAATTGCAAAAAGAACAAACTCCCTCACGCCATCTACAAAAGATTGTTTCAAACGCGCTCTTTTTGGAAACAACCTATCATACATCCAAAGGCGGTGCGAAGGAGGAAATTCCATTATGCACATTTAAAATTGTCGATATATCAAATAGAGAACGATGGATGTCCATCAAGAGAGAGAACGAGAAATGTATTTAAACGATGGATGTCCACCGAGAGAGAACGAGATGTGATACATTTCATATCATATTAATTAGCTAATTTCAAATTAAAGAAAGCACTTAACTAATTTCATATTAGCTAATTTCAAATTAAAACTATAGAGCTAATTTCAAATTCAAGTGACTTTACAAATTAAAGAAAGCATATATAGAATAAATCAAGTTACTTATCAAATTCAATATACTTTTACTCATGCCTAAATATTGCATCCATCCATATTCAATCAATACTTTTACACATAACTATCTAGACAATGACATATTAAATCAATCCCTCTTCCAACATCAATAAGTTGTCAAGAGTGGGCAAAAATATTAAAAAAAAGATGTAAATCATTTTATTATTGTAGTGTATAAGAAATCAAGCAATGTATAGATAAGAAGCCAAGCAAAGGACCAACTTCCTATTTGACTCAAAAGCAATGCATACACTTTCTTATGGTATATAACAATACAACTAGCAAGATGGCCAAGGCAACAAACGCAAGACTAACAATTTCATCTCTAATGAGTAAAATCATTCCAAACATTTTCTAATGAGTAAACTAAACTTTTTCTAATAAGTAAAATCACTCCAGCCACTGTTTCTGGCCACTTACCAGCTAGAACCGCAGTCCCAATGCAAGAAAGTACTCCCGAAAGGAAGGAGTTAAATGGAAATGTCCCACCAAAGCCACGTAAACTACCTGCTCATAAAGAAAAAAGAAAAATATAAGTTTCAATAAGTGGTCTGTCCACTCCTGGAAAGAAGCAAACATTACTTAAATTCCCTAAAAATACAAACATTAAATACTGCATGATTTCAATAGCAGAATGTGCCATCCAAGTAGCAACAGAATTCATAATTTCAATAGCTGGGTAACAATTGCAAAACACAAATTCCTTAAAATTCTGATTTAGTGGAATTAGTTGCTTAGGATCAAAGAAGAGTGACATGAAAACAAGCACATGAAAACAAGCACATTGTCATACTTGCTAGTAGTGGCAGGCCTGTCATCAATAACAAAAAAAGCTTTGGACAACATAAATGTTGGAGCAGTCAATGCCCAAGGTCCAATTTTACAACTGTCAATCATGTTTAAGAGATAATAGCAAGGGGCTCCAACATACAGGCTTTTGAATTGGAAGTATTTGAGATCACTAGTATGTGCCATGATAGAATTGAATATAACTTCATGTACCAGAATAGTTGGTTGGTGTAGGATATCTCCAAACCCAATTAAATCAACAGTAGCATAATTAGTTTGAATGGAATTAGCTACCTCCTCGAAGTACTGTGTAAATCAATTTCTAGAAGCAAACAAGGCATTTAACTCAATTTCTAGTAGCATAAAGAGGATTTTAGTAGTTTTATGCAAGACAAGTTAAAATCAATTTCTAGCAGCAAACAAGACATTTAATAAAAATAGGAGCATTTATTAAAAACAGAACCAATCTCATTAAATCAGTACCACAATGCACATAACAGAACCAAACTCACTGAATCAAAGTGAAAAGAAAATAAAATAGGAGCAGTAGATGCTTGAGTATATTAGTAGGTAAGAGCCCTTTTGGGTTCTAATTCAATAGTTTGTGAAAGTAATCCCAATTAAAAAGCCAATCTTATACAAGACAGGTTAAAAAACCTTGTCATCTAGACAGGAAAGAAGAGAATTTTCAATGTATTTAATCACTTGAAAAATACTTACCTAACATCCTGTGATATGCATGAACCAAATTAGAAAAGTTATTCCTTGACTACCTCTATTCATTATGAACATATCTTATGATATGTGCACAACATAATTATGTTCTGGTGATCTTATTTATTGCCATAACAATTATTTAGTGTATATTATACCATCAATATGTACAAACTTTGTTGATAGTTGTCAGTACCTTAAATCAGTGCAGCAAAGAAAATAATCTCAAAGATGAAGGAGAGGATTCTAAATTGAGTTTAAGCTTCCATAAGCAAGCAACAGTTGAAAATACCATTTACAATCCAATCCAAAATATTTTAACTTGTTTTTCACTTTGTTGATGCCTTTTATTGCACGTAATCAAAATTATCAACATGAGCAGTTGAGTAGAAAGAACCTGCCTTAAGTAAAAAAGCATAAACAGCAGTAGGAAATAGTATAAGATTCCCTCATTTTAAATGCAAATACATCTTAGCATGAATGACAACATAGCTGAAAGATTAATTGTGCCAAAAGGTTATTTGATTCAATATTTCATTATAGTTCTACGATTCTAGTATCACTATATAGCTGAATGATTCTAGCATCACTGTATACTTATTTGTAGGAAGGTTAAATGCAAAGATATGCAGTCCCAAATGCCAAAAAACACAAGACAATGAAGACATCTGGAAACTAAATGAACGTGCTGACTTTATACTTATTAATGTTCCAGCCAGTTATGTTTAGAATAGCACATAAGCCAAATATGGATGCCAATAGAAGAATGTGAGTACTCCTTCAATGTATGAATGTCAGTACTCTATCAGTTTGAAAGATATTTATGGAAATAAAAGTGTCTAGCCATATAATATATAAATATTGAAATCAAGTATTTGCAATATAGCACCCCAAAATCAGGCAGTGCCCTGTGAGTTTGTAATTAATAACAAAGGTATAACAAAAAACTTAAGAATGCATTGGCTATAAAGTTAATCACTAAATAATATTTTAAAATATTTGCTTTAAAGTCAAAACACCTTGGCCCAGTTGGTACTTTAGATGGTGAGTATTTCCCAGTAAGCATTCCAAGTCCCAAAGGACTATAAGCAATCACACGAATACCGAATCACACATACCCTTGATCTCTAGTTGATCTTTTCTCGTGCTTAGCAAAGAATATTGCACCCGAAATATTGAAATTACAAAGAAGATGCATGAGGGAAGACTGGTAGAGCACAACAATTAGATTTCAAACCAAACAATTTCAGATTCTAAGACAAACAATAAAATCTCTAAATACGTACCTAGAGCTTCCACTAGATTGAAGATTAATTGCTTGATGCTCTAAATGCTTGATGCTCTAACCAGATTTTCTCAAGAATAAATGCTTGATGCTCTTTCTGATTAATTGAGACTTGCTGAAAAATGAGATGACTAACTCTTTATAAGGTAAATTCACAGCAAAAATTTCTAGTCAATTCACAGTAAGTCATCTCATTTGTAAGGTAAATTCATAGATAGAAAATGGTAAATTCACAGCAAAAAATTAAACAAAAAAGGAACAAGCTAAAAAAGAAATTACCTGGAAATGCAATGAAATCAAGATTCTCAGCCTAAATGTCAACTGTACCACATCACCCGAAATGAACCAAATCTGGAAAATCACAGATAAATGATAATATTACCTGGAAATGCAATGAAATCAAGATTCTCAGCCTAACCATTTAAACACTGTTCATCAATCACATGAAACAAGGAGAGGGAGAGTCGAATTTCAATTAAGGTGCAACAAATTAAGGTTAGGGTTTCATTTAAAAAAATTGGGACAAATTAAAGAAAGTTTGAAATTACCTGCAATGGAGGACGCGCAAGGAGAGGGAGAGTGGAAACGGAGGAGATACGGCGGCGAAACGACGGCGAAACGGAGGACCGCAAGGAGAACGAGAGTAAGGGAAGAGGGAGAACGAGAGATTGTCCTAACCGTGGACCACGCTTAGCAATGTAGGAGGGCGGAGGACGGAGGAGGGCTGTGGAGGACGGAGGAGTGCGGTTCAGTGGAAGAGGGCGGAGGAGAGTGAGTGACTGAAATGTGTAAAATGAGAACTGAGAGGGTTTGATGAAGCTGCGCTATGTTTTATTTGGTTTTGTAGTTTGCGACGGACTTTTTGAGGTTTCCGACGAAAATATCCGTCGGAAATTTGCGATGGACAACAACTTCGTCGCACACGTGAGCGGGAAGTTTAGCGCCTCTTCTGCTGAACATTTGCGACGAATTTTTCGTCGGAAATCCGTCGGAAATTGCGACAGATAAGAGTTTGTCGGAAAGTTTTGTAGGAAACAGCATTTATTCTTGTAGTGTTAATTAAGGTAAATTTAGTCATATTTTAGGTATTTTTTCAGAAAACAAATCATAGGCGTGTATTTGTAAAGAAAAACATTAAATAGAATACTATTATGTAAGCATTAGTTTTAAGGGAGCTGTGTACTTCACAAATGCATCAAAATGCACTATATTATTGTGAGATTAATTAGCACATACTTTTTATTTGAGTGAATTTTGCAACTTACATAAATATGATAATAGTTGAAGAAAATGATGTTTTTCTTGTGTCTTCCATTTTTGTGATGGTATAGAGCTTCCTAAAAGTGACACCTAAGGTAGTCTTCTTTTTAGAAGTGACACCAAAGGTAATGAATACTCAATGAACATATATAAGCAAATCATTGAAATATAGCATATGATACAATTTCACAAACACTATTAAAATTAAACCTCTTTTCTAAAGAACAATATTAAAATTTACATATGATTTCTCGATGCTTATAACTCTACAAAAAATTATTGTCTCCATTGCATAATTCACTAACTTATCCAAATTTATCTTCGTGCCTCTTTGTCAGAGCTTCAAAGCTGTCAAGAAAATGAAACATTTTACCCTTTTTGTCTCTTCTCGCGAAACTCTCTCTTTTCTTCTACTTCTTGTTTTTCTTCATGAATATATTTGTCAAAACCTCTCCCCTCACCATCAAAAATTGTCTCCTTTAAATAGTCATTTCTTGCTATAAATGACTAAAACTCTACCTCTTCCACTCATTTTGTACTAACTCATGATTTTATTGTCAATTAAAGAAATAATTCATATGAATGTGAAACTCCTCCCTTTTAATGCATAATTGTTACATAAAAAAGAATTTTAAAGGTCATCTAATTATATCTTATTTAAAAAATATATTAATTTTGATAAAAAAGGGAAAGAGATGTATTGTAATATTTTGAATTCATCTAAACTATTATAGTTGGTAAATATATCTATTCAACTAATTTAGATTTTAACAAATTTTAATAATAAGAATAATATATATTTTTTTTGTAAATAGATATAAAATTTATCAAACAGCAATCAATTAGAGATATTAAGTAGGGTTTGTAAGAATAATAAAAAGGACAAAATATTTCAAATTAAGACTATTAAGTAGGATTTTATCAATTTCCATTCTTTAAGAAAAATATCATTTTCCTATTAATATAAAATTAGTTAAATAATAATCCATTAAGAGTATAATTTAATAAGATAGTAGCAATTATGTTCTTTCATTAAAATTAAAGTCTCCTTTTAGTATAAATTTTAATTAAATATTATAATAGAGATAATTCATGAGAAGCATTAAAATTAAAGTCTCCTTTTAGTATAAATTTTAATTAAATATTATAATAGAGATAATTCATGAGAAGCATTTTGGAGGCTCTATTCGGGTTTCCATATATATATATCTTTATTATACTAAACCATGGATTTTACATATCAGCGTCCACATAGATAATTTAGAAAAAATACGTCATCAGTCTTAAAAGTCCACGTCCGCGTTTTTGTTACACATGGCAAACACGTCAGCTATTACAACTAAAGTCAACCGTGTATAATAATGGCCTGTTCCACATTTCCACTAATCCTGTGGACGATATTAAAAATAGGAAATGTTAAAAAAATATCAACGGCTATGGTTGGCCAGAATTGCGGCTGCAATCTACACGGCCCAGATTTAACAAAATTGCGGCTGCACAAATCAACGGCTCCCAGGAAATTTCCACAGCCTTTTCCTGCCTAGCATTTAATCTATTAAATGACCACAGTGTCAATCCCTAAAAATCAGGATCCAAATTCAGCATTCAATGGTATTGGAAATTCTCACAACCATCCATTTAGAAGATCATACACAAGAAACTCTCACAACCATCCATTTACCACATTCCCTTAGTCAACCCTTTTAATTCAGGGAATTTTCATATCCGAAATTGATTAATTGTTATTGACTGCGGATTAAATGAGTCGGTTTTTAACAGCTGGACAAAAACATCCAACTAAAACGGGATTCCTGTATCATTCAAGCATACACTGTAATTGCTCCCATGGACAATTCTTGACCAAACCTTCTGGATCCACACACTTGGGAACACAAAACAACAACCAAATAATTTGTTATACTTCAAGGCACAATTACATGGTAGCACTGAATGTTTGAAAGTTTCGTGCCACAAGGCACAATTACAAGCTGAACATCAACTTGAAGACCCTTATACGCCCTGCTGCACGTAGTGACTTGATCCCGGATCCCGAATTGATCTTCACCCCACCGGCTGAGTGCTTCGACAAGGGATTTAACCTGGATTACTTAGTTGGTATGGTTTTTTCTAAATAATCTATAAGTTTTTTATGTTGTGAATTTAGTACTTAATTGTGTTCTTTAAAAACCTGGTTTGTAGATGTCGTCGATATCCTAATTGGTGTGCTAGCAGAGTATGAGTTCACCAAACCATCAGGTAAATCTTCTAGAATGAAGATAGATCTGGAGAACAGAGGGTTTGTCAATCTTTATATTACTCCTTTATTTTTTTGCTGCCCTTTTATTGCATTAGGTTAAATTACAACATTTATACTGTTGTGTATTATGCAGTTATCATTTCACCGTCACACTGTTCGGACAATATGTTAGGGAAATTAAGGAATTCATCTCATCTGGAGATGCAAGCAATGTCGTAGTTGCACTTCTATGGTGCAAAGTCGACACATGGAATGGTACGTATGGTGAATGAATTTTACTACTAGAATTCATGATCTAATACTTGAATTAGATTCTTAGCTGAGTTGTTACATACCATTTTTTGTTCGACTTCTATATTGGGGGTATCTCACTGCAAACAACAATGCATACGACAAGACTTTTGATCAACCCTGATATTCCAGAAGCCGCTGCCTTGAAAGAGACGTAAGTTAACATTTTACTTCCTTTAGTGTTTTAAGATTCATGCATCGTAATTATAGATTTTTTATGGCTTCTCACGTTTAATGCAAATCCGTTAAAAAAAACCAGAGAATTCAATGTACTTAGATGATTAACATTATTTGCAATGGTGTCCTGCAAACTACAATTTTCTGTCTATTCGCAATTTTTTTTAGTAAAAAAACCATTAAAAACTTACGGAATATGAACCTCATATGAGTTCCCATATTGTGGGTGTTTAATCCACTTAAATATACAATTTCTGTTTTTTTAATTTATAAAAAAAATTGTCAATTTTTAAGTTACAAGTGAATGTCGACCTATGCAGCGCACGGGTCATACATACTAGTATATATATATATATATATATATATATATAGATTCATGTGTGTAAATTATGGTTTTGTTCATCATCTAATAACGGAGTTATTATTACCTAACGTGGCGCCGTCCAATTCACTGCATATGGCCGGTTATCTGTTGATTGAGCTGCTGAGAACGCTACTTTCAAAGGGATCTCATATACTACGTACTATCGTCGTTTATAAGAAAGTGATGGTCAAATACAGAGTGATATAAAACAACGATGCGTGCTCAAGTCTCTATTTCATTTCATTACATGATGATTATGATTATGATATGACACATTCCTTTTCCTTGCATATCTCGTGACTCAATTGTTTAATAGCTGAAAATGATTTCAGAGTTTAGAGTAGTCTACTATACTTAATTTGCTTATATTATTATCTAGTAATCCTTCTCTTTAATTTGAGAATCTATAGTTTTCTTTTTATAAAATAAGTATGTCCTGTGTTTTAATATTTCAATTTTAGCAAAAACTTATAAACTGTTATGACTATAGCAAAAGAAGAACAAAAGAATGATAAAAGAATGAGAGAATATGAGTCTTTGTATTTCACTTCACAAGTGTAGATCTATACATAAGGGTGAACCCCTTTTATAGGAGGATGATTGGTAAGTAAGTAGTCCATCATAAAAGACCACTTACTAAATAATGATGAGAAGGTAGGGGAAGGATAATGGACATCCAATAGTAATATTTATAACATAAACAGGTGTTTACTTATTTCTCTTTGAGACTTTTCATATTATTGACATTTACTTTTGAAATCTTAATACAATTTTTTTATTGAAACCTCGAGGATAGATTTATTTCATTTCATTTTTAAGTCCTAAAATAGATTTAAGTCATTTAAAATCAAGGTTTAAATACGTTTTTACCCCCTGCAAATAGGAGGTGTTTTGCTTTTACCCCCTACAAATTTTTTTTTTAAAAAAACATAAATTTTTTTGTTTGATATTAGTCTTTCTGTCAAGTCTCCGTTAGTGGTTTGTTGACGTGTCTAACGGAACTGCCAGCTGACTTTGCTGACGTTTTGGCTTTGCTTTTACCCCCTGCAAATAGGGGGTGTTTTGATTTTACCCCCTACAAATTTGTTTATCTGAACCCATCTTTCTTCATCTTCATCTCTCTCTGTGTTGTTGTTGTTTCCATCTCAGCTTCATCATCAACAAAAACACAAACACACCCTCTCCCTCAACATCTCTCTTCATCATCTCTCTCTCTCTCTCAGTGTTGTTGTTGTTGTTTCCATCTTTCTTCATCATCTCTCTCCTTCGTTTCACCACCACCACCACGAAACCTGTCCCTCTTTGTTGAGTTTTCATTCCCCTCCTTCAACAAATTGAAATTAAAATTGAATGGAGAAAATAGATGTGATGAACACAGAGCCAAAGGGGTTAGAAGCTTCCCCACAGCATCTCCTTCAACTTCACCATCACAAAGAAAAATCTGTAACAAAAACAACAACACAAACCTCACTCTTCAAATCTATTTTTCAATCTAGAATCATTTCCAGCAACAAAACATCAACATCGATTGACATGGAACGAATCAACACAAACCCAAAAAACCCCAAAATCGAAATAGAACAAATTGAAATGAAATGACAACGATTTTGATTTTGTTTCCTCTTGAACAACAGCGATTTTGTTTCCAACAACAACAACAACATCGATTTCGTTTCCTCTTCACGGCGATTTTATTTCCTCTTCACAATGATTTCGTTTTTGTTTCCTTTTCAACAACAACAATTTTGTTTCAAACAACGTGATTTCACATGAAGAAGAGGGGAGAAATCAGGGTTTCAAACATGAGTGAGGTTGAAGATGATGAAAAGAGTGGTTGTGGGGTTAGCGGTGGTGTGTGAGTGGTGGTGTGTGAGTGGTGGTGGTGTTGGTGGTTGTGGTGTGGGTGAGAGAGAGAAGAGAGTGGTGGGGTGTGAGTGGTTATGTGGCAGCCATGTCATAAATAAAATAATTATAAAAGAAAATAAAATTACATCTCACAATTTCGTTTGACACATAAGCATTTTTGTAACAGTGGCTTAACAGAGGGACTTTTTTAAAACAAGTTGTTTTTGCAAAGTGTTTTTTAAAAAAAAAAATTGTAGGGGGTAAAAGCAAAACACCCCTATTTACAGGGGTAAAAGCCTATTTAAACCAAAAAAATAACATGTATGTGCAAATAATCATATTAAGCAATTAAAATGAAAATAAATATATCATATGTCTATTTGGTACACGCCTACAAGAAAAAGGCTTCAATGTATAAACGACGTCTTGGATATATCAATTTGACAACTCTACCCACTCACGACGTCTTCAATGTAGAAAAAGGCTAAGCTACAAAACATGGTTCAATATACAGGGTCAGCCCGATCTGTTATTTTATATTTTGGCTCGTTGGGCTAGGTCAGGATATATCAATTTGACAACTCTACCCACTCACGACGTCTTGTCGTGGCATCCAAAAATACAGATAGTACATAGGGGTATTGCTACCTAGTGTACTTATACGATCAATTGTGCATGGTGTATCCGAGACCCCGAGTCGGCAGGTGAAAATTATTTAACTTCAATTAATATTTTTTATCATATATACACAAATAGGAGTCTATATTATACTTTTAGTTCCTTATGTTTATCTTAGATTTCAGTTTGAATCGGTCCCTTATTTTTACAAGTTACACCAATGTGGCTCCTCTCATTTTTTGAGTTCAGTAGTGCCCTTTTATAAACATTGGGAAGAATGGGGTCTCATGATCCTTCTATAGGTAACTTTAGGGTCTGTTTGGGGGTTTGGAGGGGGAGGGGAGGGGAGGAGTTGAGACTATTAATGTAAATTCTTTAGTGATGAGAAGAAAAATTATCCCCCTAAACCTCCCCAAAACCCTCCATATTTGGGGGAGTTTGGAGGGGCTCCAAAAATAAACTAGGAGAGGGGTTTGGGGGGTTTAGGAGGATAATTTTTCTCCCAATTACTAAAGAATTTACACTATTAGTCTCAACCCCTCCCCTCCCCCTCCAAACTCCCAAACACACCCTTAGAATTAGTTGTTTTATGCTTATTATATATAGGTTTAAATATATATTACCCCCCTGCAAATATACCCATTATCCAGTTACCCCCCTACAAAAAAAAAACATTTAAAACAAACCTTGCAAAATATAAAGTTATCCAGTTACCCCCCTGCCGTTAAATTTTCTGTTAAAAAATGTAAAATGTCACATATCCAGTTACCCCCCTGCCACGTGTCACCATATTATTGGGTCTCTGTGACACGTGGCACTGACTGCCACGTCAGCATCCTGGTCAACAGTGCCACGTCAGCAACCAATGGATGGCTGCCACGTGGCACTGTTGTTAATTCAAAATAAATCTTTAAAATGCCTAAAGTGAGACTTGAACCCATGACCCTTTACTCACACCCACAACTCCTAACCATTGAGCCAAATTAATACTTGTGATTACTAACTCAACTACCAATATATATTACGTAATTACTACTTAAATTAAAAAAAAAAATCAACTTCAATCTTCTGGGTAACATCAAATTCACAGAAACAAATTCCTCATCAAATTCCTCATCATTCCTCACCTAAACGCAGATCCCAGCAACAAATTCACATCATCAACCAGCTACTGATACCACTTGTTAGACTTGAGAGTCTATAAAGTAACCTTAGAGGGGGGTGAATAAGGTTATAGGTGATTAATGGATTCTTTTTCAATTTAAAAAACTTTTTCGATATTGGTTTGGATTAAATGCGGAATAATAATATTTGACCAATATAGAAGGAGAAGAGGAGTAGAATTAGATGATGGACAGATCAATATTGTATACAGCAATAAAATAGATAATGAGAAGAAGGATATAGAGAGATCAGGATAAGATTACAATATGATATATTTGCACAGTTATATTGAGAAAATGATAAGCAGTTATATCCAGTATATGATAATAATATTATAAGCAAATAAAGTGCAAAATATAAAGAGATAGAGAAGAGAGAGAGACACAGCAATTTAGCGAGGTTCGGGATAAAACCCCTACGTCCTCGGCCTTAGGCTTTTCAACCCTTGGACTTAGTAACCACTATATTGAAGAGAGTTTGATACAAACAGTCGACCCCAATATAAGTGAATCTCAATTCCCCTGAATTGAGAACCTAAGCACTCTTGCTAAGGATTTCTAAACCAACTCAATAACCCTATTGAGAGACCCAAGTACACAGCCCAGGTTTTCAAAACACCAACTCAATCACTTGATTGAGAGACCCAAGTACAAAGCCCAGGATTTCAAAAGCACCAACTCAATCACTTGATTGAGAGACCCAAGTACAAAGCCCAGGATTTCAAAAACACCTTGAAATAAAATAAATTACACAATAGAGTTCTATGATCCAATCACTTCAGAGAATGTGTCAATTTAGAAACTGAGAGAGATGAGTGATCTTAGGATATTATAGATGCTCTATAAGATGAGGGATGATCTTGCTTTTGCAACCACTTCAAAATTGATATAACAATAGAAGTTGAGGTTGCTTGAAAGCTTTTAAAAATATAGATATGATTTTGAAAAAACAAAGCTTTTTGAAAAACAAGATTCAAAACAGTTGGAGCACAGGATCTCAGATCTAGATCTATAAACAGCTTTTGAAAAAAGATATAACAATTTAAAATCAAAAGCTTATAAAAATAAAACAATGAAGAACAATAGATCTATAGAGATTCGAATATGAGAGAGTAGAGAAGAAATTGTGAGCAGTGGTTGGGTTTCAAGGTGAAGCTCAACCAGGTATTTATAGGCTTAGGCACCGTTGAAAATTTTTGAAAAGCATTTAATATAGGTGAAGAATCGATTCATTGATTAAGTTAAAATGTGAAGGAATCGATTCATTGCCTTTAAAAAATAAAAGAATCGATTGTTTGTTTAGTTGAAATAAGAAAGGAATCGATTCATTGATGTTTGGAAAGAGAGGAAATCGATTTCAATGCTTATGTAGAAAGGCATGAATAGATTTTCAGGCCATATGGAGGTCCTGAGAATCGATTCTTTATCCATGTAGAAATATTGAGAATCGATTCATTAAGCTAAGGAATGACTTGAGAATCGATTCCTAGGCTAAGGAAACCAAGAAGGAATCGATTCTTAGTATATGTAATGTAGTGAAAATCGATTCTTTTGCTTCAAAAATATTTCTTTAGTTTTGGTTGCCACCTTATGCATGCATGCAATTTTGTAAAATATTTTTTCAAAACTATTTTTATGCATCATGCATGTTTTGAAAAGTCATCTCTCTCAATAACTAAAGTGCTACACACTTTAGGTGATAGGACCTTTACAAAGAGTCCTAAAAAAGGCTTAGACACAAAATAGGGTTTTGAACTTCTTATAATGCTTCTTCTTCAAGCTTCTCCTTTTTTTAGTCTTCTTCCTTTTAAATTAAGTCCTGCACTTTGCTCAATGTGAAACATTAGTAGATATATGTAATTTGTTATCATTCAAAATAAAGGACTGTTTTACCCTTGGTTCAACAGGTGTGGCCTCAGGCCTGCCAACGGTTAGCGGATCGGGACTTTGTTGAGGTGATGTTGTATGGGTTTTTTTTTTACCCTCATCACATCCTATATACCCCCATCACATCCCATATACCCGAAAATACCCCTGCCCAAATAACAAAGCGGATTTACCTCAAATGGGGGTACTTAATAGGTAAATCCGACTTTAAAAATAACAAAGCGGATTTACCTCAGATGGGGATACATCCGCTTTGTTATTTTTCAAATCGGATATACCTAGTGGGTAGATAAATCCGATTTCCCTAAAAAAAGGAATTCGGATTTACCCCACCTAAGGTAAATCCGATTTTGTTATTAAAAATAAATGTTTTTTATTTAAATTTTTAAAAAAGACTATAAAAATGCTACTAAAAATCTGTTAAAGAGTCAAAACTAATCCAAAAATTATCAAAACACCACTAAAAATCTAATAAAACCAAAATAAGTTTATGCAATTTTTTTTAGATTTTTTGGAAATTATGAAAAATTAAAAAATTAATAAAAAATAGTAAACGATGGATTTTGAGATTCTGAGGTCCCCTGCCCTAAAAGAAGTTTCTTCTTGAGGAGTCTTGATCGTTGATTTTTTTTGGATTTAATGGCTGTGGTTTTATTACAATTTGAGCAGATTGCTCGTGAACCGATTTTTTAGCCTAAATTATTCGCTCGACGTACAACATCGTCACGTGTTAACGAACTACACGCTAAACAGAACCAAAAGACGGTCGAAATTCGTATCTAATTTATTAATTAGGTAAATCCGGATTTATTTATTTATTAATTAGGTTAACAAAGCAGATTTTCTCCCACATAAGCTAAATCCGCTTTTGTTATTTAAAAGCGGATATACCCCCATATAAGGTAAATTCGCTTTTAAAAATAACAAAATCGGATTTATCCCCACTTAAGGTAAATCCGCTTGTTATTTTTAAAAGCGGATTTACCCCATCTTAAATAAATCCGCTTTTAAATTTTTAAAATTTTCAGTGGAAATCGGATTTACCTCACAGATACATAAATCCGATTTGGAAATCGGATTTACCTCACAGATACATAAATCCGATTTCCAAAAAAAAATTGAAATCAGGATACGTTCGGGTTTTTTAATTTTTGTGAAGGGCAATTGCGTCTTTCCGCAGGGTCAATGGGGGTAGATGGTGAAAAGATGGGGGTACAAAAAAAAAACCAATGATGGGGGTAAAAAAACCCATGTTGTATTGGTCTGCTTTGGATCAATTAACTCATAATTGTGTGTGTTAATATCCATATGACGGAGAGCACTCCTCAAAGTTCAACAACCACCCCCTCCACCAATTTTTCAGAACCTTAGTTTCCAGAATACATTGGACTTATTTTTTTTCCTCAGTTTCAACCTTCGGAAATGAAGATTCTAGAAGTGTAATTTAATTACACATCTTGAAATTTAGTTTCCAGTTGCCTATTTTCTGAATGTCCAATATAATTACTTGAGTTCCGGATGTGTAACTGAAATACACTTTTAGAAACATAAATTTCGAATGGGTGTATTAAAAGTGATCAAAAATAGAATGAAAACACAACACTTCGCAAACAGGTGTTTCGGAATTAAAGTTTCCCATAAAGCATTGAGCCTGCTATTTGGAGCACTGGTAGACTCGTGGTAGACTCACATTGGTTGTGGAGTGGAGAGACAGTGGCAAAAAGGGTCTCACGATGGCGGTGACCAATGGATAGGGTGGATTTCGATGGTTTAAGGTGGGGGTGGGTTGTTTGAGTTGTCTGAGTGTGTTTGGGAAGATGGGGTGTGTGGGTTAGGAATGAATCAAGGTTTTTTTAGGTATTTCTTATCAACTAATGAGGTTGAGGAGTGTGAGGAGTAACTAAGTGGGATGGGAGGGGAAATGGCCAATTTTTTGAATTAGAAATCAGCATGTTCAATGGCACCGTTTGAGGCCCAACAAGCGAATGGGCTTTTTATGCATGATCACTTCCTCACATGATCACACTCATTCTTTGACCCAACAAAAACTAACCTTACTTAATTAGAAAATGGAGCAATTCGTAGATAATGATCCAAATCAAAGTAATATATACATCAGCACTAATTTAAAACCCGCTCCTAATTGTAGAAAAAATTGTATTATTGTCATGTTAAGCGATTCAAAAATGGGATTTAAAATTAAATATTCCATTGGTAAAAAAAATTGAATAATCTAATAAAAGTAGGACTGTTGTTGTTTTTCATAGAATAATGATGGGAGAAAAACACACATCCCCTATCATCAATTCATGTTATTACAATTTTTATGTAATTGGTGTTGATTATAACCTCTTTTACGATGTGACAATACATAATAAGATGATAATGTGTGAAACAATTAAACTAGGAATACCAAAACTAAATCATAAAATGCTCTCTTCTTGGAACATCCTATGTTATGTTAATGACAAATAACACAACAAATGAAATCAGCTTAAACTAACAAAACCATAAAACTTGCCCAAAAAGGAAATATGATTTAATAACTTAATGAAAAGTATGTATCTAGATTCTGTATCAGAGACACTAAACTAGATCATGGATATCTATATAAATTCTAGTATTGTGAGTAAACTGAAATTCATGAAACAGTACAAAGAAGACAGAATAATCCAAATTAAAAGAACTCAAAATCCAGATATTTACCACCTCCAGCTTTCATCTCATTATTACCAACCATCATCTTACTATTGTTACCAACCCCAACAGTATCCACTGTATCAAACTTGGGTGGTGGTAGTAATTCACTTTCCATTGGTCTTGGAACTTCAGGTGGTGTGCTACACCTAATCAATGCCCAATTCACACCTTCAAAGAAAGGATGCTGTTTAAGCTCAGTTGCACCTCTCTTCACTCCGAGACGGTGTTGCGGCTCCTTAACAAGCAAACCTCGAATCAGATCCCGGCTGGCATAACTCGTGGCCGGTGATTCAGAAAATTTCAGTTGTTGTCCTACTACATTGAACAGTGTGGCGCGGTTTCCTGATCCTTTGAAAGGTGTTTTACCGTATAACAACTCATGCAAGAAAATTCCGAATGTCCACCAATCAACTGCACTTCCATGACCTTCTCCTTTGATAATTTCAGGTGCAAGGTATTCATGAGTGCCTACGAAGGACATGGAGCGAGCCGATGTAGGCTCGGCGAGAAGCTCTGGAAGTGAGCCGAATGGTAGGCCAGGCTCGGCTTTAGGCTTTCGCGATTTCTTGTTTTTCTGAGAAAATAGCTTAGGTAGAAAACAGGAAGGCTGGATGCATGCTGATGAGGGCTCAATACAAGAAGGTTGGACACAGAATGCACCGCCATTAGCACGTTTTGAAGGGTCGCCGTCGTTGATTCGGACAAGGGTAGGTGAAACAGCACATCTAAGAGAAAGATCGAAGTCGGAGAGCATTATGTGACCGTCATCTCGGACCAGTACATTTTCGGGTTTAAGGTCTCGATAAACAACTCCAAGCATGTGAAGATATTCAAGTGCCAATAGAACCTCTGCAGCATAAAATCTATATACAGAGAATGACAAGTATTTCAGTCTCCACAGGAATGAAAAGGTGTATTTCAAAATCTACACAATAAATACTACTATCGACCAGATACATCAGTTATTCAATGAACCTAAAGCTGCATTTTTTGCTAATAAATAGGTCCAGCGGGATTATTAAGAAAACAACACATCATGAGTGAAACTTCAATTACATAACCATGCATGGGCATTGAACACACAAAGATCTTGACCAGAAAAACAGATCATTGTGATGGAAAACATTCAGGGCAAATAAGAAACAGTTCTGCATATTTGTAAAGTACAAAACATACCGTGCAGCATACTCCGAGAAATGTTTCCCGGGTTGTCGTTGCCTTAAAGCGTGTAGATCACCACCCGGACAGTATTCCATAACCAAACATGAGAACCTATCAGTCTCAAAATGTGTATACAAAGTAGGCAGAAATGGATGATCCAACAACTGCAATATCTCTCTTTCCGTCTGTGCCCGAATCAGCTTCTTTCTGGCTGCCAGGGACGCCTTGTCCATAACTTTCATTGCAAAATAACACCGAGTTGCACTCAGCTCCGAGAGATATACACTTCCGATATCACCACAACCAAGTCTTTTGAGTAACCTAAAATGACTCATGCCCAAAATTCCATCTCGTGCTCGAACAGCAAGGATAGCCTTCCACCTAGGATCATTTCCTTTGTGAGGTTTATTAGCACTACCAGTGATGTTACTCCAATTGCTGTCATCACTAAGGCCACTACTATCACTTGCTCGACTAGCGCTAGTTTTTGCACTTTCAAGTGAATCCCCTTTTACACTTCCTTTAATAATACTATCAAAATTCTTGTCTATACTAAGCATTCCATCACTAGTGATTGCATCACTCTGATATGTACTTGCACAACTATTAGCAATGCTCATTGTTCTATCAATACTACTATGTGGACTGGCATTGCCACTTGGAGTTGGAGGCAAAGAAGTATCCCAAACACATTCTTTCTCCTCCGAATCTGGGGGAACGAGAGAGTTCTCGGTATTCTGTGATGCACGAGGACCTGGTGAGGCTAAGTTCCCGAAATCATTTGATTCATATACCAGACTTTCTGTCGGTGAAACAACAGCTAGGGTTGGTTTCTTAGTAGGAATATGAATCGAAAGATCTTCTAGGAAAGGACCTTTCAAGGACATGCTCTTCATTAAACATCCAGCCTCGGGTTTCTTTTGACCTATTGGTACATAAACCGTTCTCATGAGATCGGTATCAACAGGTTCTGGGGGATGACTAGCACCAGCGAATGAACTTGGATCTGTTTCCCCAATCAATGTCTCAATATCAGGAATAAGTTCTTCAAGTTCTGGTAAAGAAGTGTTTCCTTTCAATGTTCTCATAGGTGCAGGCGAGACAGGTTCTTGAGAGGACCGAGTATCGAATCCCATATCTTCTCTAACCAAAACTATTCTTGCATTTGATAATTGAGCAACTTCTCTGATGGAGGCCAGACGTGCCATAGGGCCATCTAGTGGTTTCGTAAACTGATTCACATCTCTTGCTGAAATTCCTCGGACACTCGAAACATCCTGCGCAGTTAGTCTATGACCAGCTTCTCTTATTGCAGATGTGTGTGGACTAGATACCTCAACTAGGACAGGTAAGGTTCTAGGAAGTGCCTTTGGCTCTGCAATCCTCTCCATATCACAATATCATATATCAACAAATAAAGACTTCAAGTTAAGAAAAACCTGCAATAAGAGAAAAGAGCTAATGAAATTGGAACTTCACTTTTATTTGAATTAAGTTGGCTTTCTAAAACTAAGCAATTATCAACAATGAACAGAATGAAAGAATCATGTGTTCAACCGCTATTATTAACCACAAAGGCTTGTGTAAAACCCATTTCCCAATACTGATATAGCTCTGGATACATAAGAGGTCAAATTATTCAAGTTTGAAATTTGATATAAACAGAGAAAACACAGTTAATCAAAGTAAAAAATCATGAAATGGGGAAATTCAATTTAGCGTGTGGATGCCTGATAGCATGTATAATCAATCATAGTATCTCACATAAATCACAGTACCTCAAAATACAAACCTTTGAGCAAGAAACCTAAACATCTGATGAAATAAAAACCATAATGAAATTATATACAGAAAGGAAAAAGGGCTACAAGAACCTGCAAATCAAGAAATGACCCAAAAAGCAAACACTCCCTACATTATCTTCTATTCCCAACTGGAAAACCATTACCTAAAACACCTTAAAAAAAATCCAAAACTGTCAAAACAAAAAAGGACAAGGTGAATCAAAGAAAGATCTAGGCAACCCATCAAGGAGAAACAAACAAACAAACAAAACAAAACAAAACATGATAGGAAAAGGAACAAAAACCCACGATTAAAGTGAAGAGGAAGAACTATGGGCATCCTTTGATTCTTCTTCTCTCTATTGTTTTCTTCCAGAGTTCTTGAGCATAGAGGTTCTTCAGTGTTCCATCTAAACACAAACAGACTCTTTACTCAAAAGAGTAAAGCTTGAAGGTGTGAAAGAAAACAACAGAAGAATGGTAACTGTGAGTGATATTTGGAAGTAATAAATAATAAAGTGTCGTCGGAAGTAGATTAAGGTATGGTTTTGCTTTTGCTTTATCTCTTTCTCTTCTTTCTATTAAGTTTTTGTGGGTTTTTTGATTTTGAATGAATGGAGAGAAGTGAATGAAGTATTATTGTGAGAGTAACTGAATGTGGGACAGAAGAAGAGAGAGAAAGTGGGTCTTGTGTGTTCCTTTTTTTAGGTACATTGCTTTGCTTTTCAAAGGTGGGACACTGAATGAAAACAAAAACAAGAGAAAAAAGAAAGAAACTGAATGGGTGCCGTGGGCCAACTCATTTTTGTTATGAATAATGGCGCGTCTCTATCACTCGCTTCTCCGGCAAATATTATATTCATCTGTACAGAATTTTGTTTCAGTTACTTTAACGTAGTTAAGCGTTTCCGGGGTTCGTTCACATGCTCCAACCAGTTGCCAACTCCTCAAAAAAATCACGAGAAAAAGCACGACACTGCCTTAATCCTATTTTGTTTATTTAAGGTCTAATCTCTAAACTTTTGGCATAAGTACTTATTAACAAAAATATTTAATAGTTTCGAATTTATGATGATTACCTCGTACTTTTTTATTATGTTTATTTTTATTTCATAATTAAAAATACTATAAAATGAATACTACAACAATGCTTCAAGGTTATAATAGAAAGAAAAAAATATTAATGTTTTATTAGTATTGTAATACGACAATTAAAATGAGACAATTTTTTTACTAAAACAATGGACGAAGAGAGTATTATTGAGGTGGATTAGAGCATCTTTGTGCACTCGCGTGGGTTTTTGTAGATGGGTTTCGTAATATTGTATACAACTGGATGTATTAGATAATATTTGAGCTAAATTATAATGAATAGATAAAAATAATTCATCTACAATCCATTAGAAATTGATAAAAGAAGTTGTCAAAAAAAGAAATTCTGGCGTAGTTGTTTTTTGCTTTTCGGGAGCAAGCTCTCTTTATGTACCAAAAAAATTGATAAAAGAAATTCAATCCATTATCAGCTATTTAATAAAAGTCAATCCAACTCATCAATTTACAAATTTTAATGGATGAATATTCAATCCATACTTTGAGTTATTTAAAAAACTAAACCTAGAAATATAAAATAAAAGTAATAAAAATTTGAACTTAAAATTATGTAAATATTTATAAATTTTTAAATTAAGAATTTTAAATTAATTATGGATGGATGGATAAGTGGATTGTTTTGCCACCCCTATTTAGAGCATCCCTAATGAAAATCAGTTTACTTATTAGGCATTTCATCTTAGTAGGTGCCTCCATTGTGAAACATGCAAATGTAGTACTTGATATATATATATATATGTATGTGTGTGTGTGTGTGTATATATATATATATATATATATATATATATATATATATATACAGAGAGAGAGAGAGAGAGAGAGAGAGAGAGAGAGAGAGAGAGAGAGAGAGAGAGAGAGAGAGAGAGAGAGAGAGAGAGAGAGAGAGAGAGATTTGGAGATGTGCCTTTCTCTGCTGTCTGGGCCCACACTACAATTTTTTGATGAAAAAATTTATAAAATATGTACTTATCTATGTGATTGATGTTATTATTGAGACCCACTAGCTAATATTTTTTTGGTGTTGGGTTGAAGAGATTGAATGTTTGTTAAGTACTAACAATAATAAAATTATAAATGAATAATTAGTACCCATAGGCAGTGGCGTATCTAGGACCCTGGTCGAGGGTGGTCAGACAATTTAACTAAATAAATTTTTTTATTATAATAAATAAAAATAAAGGCATAATTATTCAAATCGTAAAACTAATCAATAAATTAGATACATATTTATAAAAAAGTTTATAACTGTACAAATTAGATACAAATTAACAATAATAAAAAAATTGATAATTGTACAAATTAACATAGCCATAGGACTAGGAGATATGAAATTAGGGCAATAGCAAAACGGGAAATGGGGAAAGGAAAAATGCTGCAATCACATTCACAAATCACAAACACAAACAACACATCTAAAATTACAACTTTCACAAGCACAAAGTCACAACAACAACATCGAATAGTTAGGCGTAACATCTAATTTATTTGGGCATGTAGCACTGGTGCAGAGACTAGATTGGGGGTGTGCAAAAAACAAATATGGGGTAAAAAAATTAATATAGGGGTATCGGTGCGATTTTTAAAAGTCGAGGGTGTGCGAACATACTATTGCGGAAAACAAAAGACATACAAGCATGCTTCTATATAATCAAGAACAAAGCCATGACCTTGATAACCTTAGGATCTACGACATATCAAGGATTAGATAAATACCCGATCCATAGCAAAGAAGTGGAGAACGGATCCTGAGAAGAAAGAGTGAGTGATAAACGAGCAACAGCTACTCGTCGGCTTTATGGTTCTTCCTTAACCGGGAGTCCTAATGCCTTAGACTCTCTTCAGATGGGAGAGGAGAGCAAACGTGTGTATATTGCGGTGTATATTGGGGACCATAGCCTACTAATAATTTGACAGTCTATTAGGGTTCCCATTATCCCTCTAATAGGCTATCACTGACATCCACTCATATTGGGCCCATATAAATGTATAACTAATTATACAATTAGAAATCCAATATAGTCTTTCACTTATTTTGATCACATATCAATTAAGGCTGCTAATTGATAAATAGCTAATACAATTAATAAAAGAATATATGCCCATTATTTATGATATTGGAATAAAATATTTCAACAATCTCCCACTTGGGCAATATATCATATTAATTATATTATAAGGCCGACATCCGAATGCTATTTATCTTTAGATTTCCCTTTTACAATAATGAGACCAACGCGGCTGTCGCCACTAACGTCTTTTGTTACTGTACCCCTGATGACCATCATATTAACATACTCGATGACATGGATCAATATGGATGAGTGGCGTGGAAATTTCATGCAATGTGATCTCATGCCATGTCTATTTCCAACTGGTCCAACTTAAGTCTTTAGTGAGATCAAACTGAAGTTGCTGAAAATGCAAAATTTATTTTGCATATAATATGATACAAACATATTTAATAATAACTCAACTTAATTTCCGCAGAAAGTCAAAATAACATAAAGTCTGTATCAATACCAAAATTTTAGAACACAAGGGAAAACAAGAAAAGACTCCCACTAATCTAAGGCAATCTCAAAACCAACACCCATGTGAGTAATGTGCTCATGGTAAACTTTGGGTGTCAAGCCTTTGATTAGTGGGTCTGCTAGCATAAAGTCTGTCCCTATATATTCTATAGAAATCTGTTTCTCCTGAACTCTTTCCTTCACAACAAGATACTTGATGTGGATGAACTTCGACTTTGTAGAACTCATGTTGTTGTTAGAGTATAGGACAGCTGCACTATTGTCACAATAGATCTTCAATGGCCTCTCAATGCTTCCAATGATGCTTAGGCCTAAGAGAAAGTTTCGCAGCCACAATGCATGATTTGATGCCTCAGAACAGGCCACAAACTCTGCTGCCATGGTTGAAGGAGCCACTAAAGTCTGTTTAGCAGACTTCCAGAAAATAGCCCCTCCAGCCAAAGAAAAATGTAACCAGATGTGGAACGCCTGCTATCGTGGCATCCCGCAAAATCAAAATCAGAATACCCAATGACCTATAAGTTATCTAACTTCCGATAGGTAAGATGTAGTTTCTAGTTCTCTTCAAGTAGCGCATCACACGCTTCACTGCTGTCCAGTGCTGCATACCAGGATTACTCAAATATCTACCAAGAACTCCCACTATAAATGCTATGTCGGGACGAGTACAAACTTGAGCGTACATAAGACTTCCCACAGCCGAAGCATAAGGAACCTTTTGCATCTCTACCTTATCAAGATCTGTAGCGGGGCTCTGATTGAGACTGGACTTGTCTCTTTTAGCCACAGGTGTATCTCCCGGTTTACTATCTTTCATGAAGAATCTATCCAAAATTGTATCGATATAGCTCCTTTGTGACAATCCCAAGATACCTCGAGAGCGATCTCTAAGTATTTGGATACCCAAGACAAAGGAGGTGTCCCCAAGATCTTTCATCTCGAAATTCTTCGTGAGAAATCTCTTAGTTTTGTGCAATAAGCCTATATCATTACTCGCTAATAGGATATCATCAACATATAACACGAAAAAGATAAATTTACTCCCACTGAACTTTTGGTATACGCAATCATCAACTGCATTAGTCTCAAAACCATAAGAGGTAATGACCTGATGAAATTTGTAATACCACTGACGAGAATCCTGTTTAAGGCCATAGATGGATTTCTTAAGTTTGCATACCATAGACTTTGGATCACCTGAAACAAAGTTTCCTGGTTGCACCATATAAATTGTTTCGTCGATGATTCCATTTAGAAACATAGTCTTTACGTCCATATGATGCAGCTCTAAGTCAAAATGAACGACTAGTGTCATAATAATCTTGAGAGAGTCTTTTGAAGAAACTGGAGAGAAAGTCTATTTGTAATCAATGCCTTCCTTTTGAGTGAAGCCTTTGGTGACAAGACGAGCCTTATATCTTTCAATGTTACCCTTGGAATCCCTCTTGGTTTTAAATATCCATTTGCAACCAATAGATTTCTTACCTTCAGGTAACTTGACAAGATCCCAAACGCCATTGTCAGCCATTGATTTCATCTCATCCTTCATGGCATCAATCCACTTAAGAGAGTTAGAACTATTCATAGCCTGACTAAAGTTGACTAGATCTTCCCCAGTCAAGCCAATACCTTCCTCATGTTCTTGAAGAAATACAACATAATCATTTGAAATTGCACTTCTCCTCTCTCTAGTGGATCTTTTTACTCGCACCTCTTGAGGTTGTTGAGTTTGAACTTCTGGTGGTGCTTGAGGAGGAAACTCAGTGTTTCCTTCTTCTTGAGCAATGTTAGGAATAACATTCTCATTTATTGCTGGATCTGTTGCTTGAACAATGACAGGTACTGAGACTTGACCATTGTCAGTAACAGTTTCTTCATCAAAAGCAACACTCTTTATGTTTCCTTCGCCTCCAGACTCAACTTCCTCAAGAAATCTTGCATTTCCCGTTTCAAAAAATGTTATTGTAGTGGGGTTGTAAAACTTATACCCGCGAGAGCGTTTTGCGTACCCAAAAAAATAACAACTAATTGTCTTAGGGTCCAACTTACCTTCATGCGGCCTGTAAGGCTTGGCTTCAGCTGGACACCCCCAAATGTGTGTGTGCCTAATGCTGGGCTTTTTCCCAGCCCATAGCTCATAAGGGATCTTAGCGACTACTTTGCTTGGTACTCTATTGAGGATATAAACTGCAGTTTTCAATGCTTCTCCCGAAAGTGACTCTGGTAATGAAGAATGAATAATCATACTCCTCACCATATCCTTAAGAGTCTGATTTCGTTGTTCTGCAACTCCATTCATGCTGGGTTTACCCGACATTGTGTATTGCGGAACGATTCCACTCTCATTGAGGAAAAGAGTGAAGGGCCATAAACATTGCTCACTTGATCTGTCATATCTACCATAGTATTCACCACCACAGTTTGATTTGACGGCTTTAATTTTCTTTCCTAATTGAAGTTCAACTTCAGCTTTGAAAGACTTGAAAACGTCTAGATATTGAGACTTCTTATGAATTAAATATAGGTAACCATATATCGAGTAATCGTCTATGAACGTAATAAAGTACCTTTGCCCATTCCAAGAATTTTTAGGGAAAGGACCACAAAAAATATTTGTATGTATTAGTTCTAAGACGTCTTTAGCTCTTTTGGCACCTAAATTCCTTTTGTTTGTTTGTTTGCCCTTAATACACTCTACGCAGACTTGAAACTTAAACAAATCTAAGGGTCCAAGAATATCCTCCGACACAAGCCTATGAATTCTCTGTTTAGAGATGTGACCTAAGCGCTTACGCCATAAATTGGCGAAATTCTCATTTAATTTTCGTTTCGTACCGTGTGAACTTATTTGCAATATTTGGTTATAGGAATGTTTAACATCAAGCATATAAAGATTATCAATTAAAGACCCGTAACCAATAATATTTGGACCATAAGAGAGACTAGCTTTGGCATCTTTAAATGAACAGTCATAACCAGATTTGTCCAAAACCGAAACCGAAATTAAATTTCGTCGAATTGACGGGCAAACATATGTCTCAATCAAATCCAAATAATAACCAGTCTTTAAAAATAATCTAAAAGTTCCTATAGCCTCAACTTCAACTTTAGTGCCATCGCCCACATAGATGAATCTTTCAATATCACTCGGCGGTCGGCTCCACAGGCAACCCTGCATGGACATACTAATGTGAGTAGTAGCACCAGAATCTACCCACCAAGTATCCTTAGGTACTGAAACTAAATTAACTTCAGAATAAACAAAAGTGAGAAGTTTACCCTTCTTTGCACGCCATGCGGCTTACTTAGGACAATCCTTCTTCATGTGTCCTGCCTTCTTGCAGAAAAAACAAGCTGAGCCCTTATCCTTGTTTTTCTGCGGCTTCTTCTTAGAAGAACCTTCTACAGTATCATTATTTTTCTTCCTCTCCTTGTGTTGAGATTTTGAAGCCAAATGAGCACTTTCAGTCCTACCCCTCCGCAGTCTCTCTTCCTCTTGCACACAATGAGACATAAGCTCATTGAGGGACCATTTGTCCTTCTGAGTGTTGTATGCCACCACAAATTGTCCAAATTGTGCAAGAAGAGAGATCAAAACCAAATGCACAATCACATCATCAGGGATGTGCATCTTTAGTGCCTTGAGTTTTGATGCAAGGTTGGACATCTCCATAATGTACTCTCTTACGTTCCCTTTACCATTATACTTCATAGAGGTAAGTTTGGCCAAATGGCTACTTATCTCAGCCTTATCACTTTTTTCAAATGATTTCTCTATTGATCCCAAGAACTTCTTGGCATTCTCATTCTCAGTAATTGAGCCCCGAAAAACTTCCGGAATTGATTTCTTGATGATCATGAAGCACATTTGATTGGACCGATCCCATTTCTCAATTTTGAGCTCATAAGAGTTCTCCGGAGTGGGAATGGGTCGTTCCTCCCTCAGTGCCTGGTCCAAGTCTATACATCCGAGAACGATCTCAACGGATTCCTTCCAGGACTTGAAGTTCATCTCATTCAGCATAGGGATTTGGTTAATTTGAGTAACAAAATTTGGAGAGCTAGCAACAACAACTAAAAAAAGAACAAATAAGCATACAATCAACATCAGTAGCACATCAAATTAAGTAATAATTATTAGATGTGCAAAAACAACTTTAATCGTAGATTAGAAGGCCCAAACAAGATACCAAGTGCACCATTAGTCCCCAATCTTTGGATTGCAAAGACTAACTACAAGCAGTACACTCAACGCAATGATCAAACATTGGTGATAAGTCCTGTTAAACAATGGTTGCCTTTGGACATCCCAATTCTCACATGGATAAATAACTTTATAATCATCACACATTTACTATCACGTGCATGTTATTAGTCGGCCAAGTTGCGCCTTCCTTTGGACCGACAACAACTCGCATGAATAATTTCACGCTACATCTTTTGTAAATTTAATTGAACTGATCTACGCAACAACGGTTACTTTGGCAACATGTTGTTTCAATCAACTCAATTAAAAATACTAGACAATTTTATTAAATAATAATAATAATAATAATAATAATAATAATAATAATAATAATAATAATAATATGGGAACACTAATGGAAAAAAGGCATTTCATATCGGTTAAAATTGACATTTCATATCGGTTCCTGAACCGATGCCGAAAAAGGAGATATAAAAAATAGGTACATTTCATATCGGTTCCTGAACCATTGTGAAAAGTTGTTTTTATATTGGTTGCACCTAGAACCGTTATGAAAAGTCCGTTTTTATCAAATATAAGCGTATTTTTGACATCGGTTTTTTGTTGGAACCGATATAAAAGATGCTTTTAACATCGGTTATCCAGAGGAACTGATATAAAAAATACTTTTAACATCGGTTATCCAGAGGAACCGATATTAAAAGTGATTTTTTTTTAAAAAAAAAAATCGTGTTTCTGATCAGTATACATGAGACAGGACTATATACTGAATAATCTCAAATATTCATATAATTAAAAAATGAAACATCACAATCTCAAGTACATATTACAAAATCTTCGGCACAACATCAATTGTTTTCCATAAAAACTGTCCAAAAAATTACTTCTAACATAAACTAAGCAAAACTATCATAATGAACAAAAATTACATTTCATTAAAAATTACATTTCAAAATGAACAAAAATTAAAGCAGAGTACTACACTGAAGCCAACCATAGGCTATTACACTCGTTCAGAAGGGCAAATAAACTTGTAGGATCTATGGAACTTGATAACATCCATGGTTTGTGAAGTTTGACAGAAGCTTCAATAATTTCGGTCACTTTATAAATTTCTCCAAGTGCATGGACATTCTTTTGTACTGCTTGCGTCCAGATATAAGCACCGTGTTTCAGCTCTTTTGGAACAAACAAAGGCAATCTTGGACCATATGGTAAGATAATTCGACTGTTCTTCTCTTGATCCCAACTTGAGAATTCTTAATGTTGATGCTGCATCTTTCAAAAGTTCCATAGCAGATTTCATATCATTCTCGGCCTATCCATATAAAAACACAATCATGCAATAACAAGTGCTGTCAAGTTAACATTTGACACGTGATACTTGCTTAGTGATGTTGTATTGCTGTTTTTTTTCTATAGTTTAAGGCATTGATATTAGTCAAAAGACACCTGAGTTTTCCAAGATAAGAACAAGGGCCTTACCATTCTACAAAAACATGCCTTATAAGTTATAAGTTATAATTTTACTAATTTAAAATTGGTCACTAACATGTAAAAAGTTGTTGCAGGAATAAAAAATGGCGAGGCCCCTTACTACATGAAAGTAAGAAATCTGTCACAAAACTTGCAATCTTAGGCTGTCCAAAAAACTTGTGCAGCAAGCATCAAATTTGCACATTTAAGGAAGAACAAATTGTGAATAATGTACAACATCTAAATGGTGATCGTTTGTTATACTTTAAATGTTTTAGAAATTCTCTTAGAGCTGAGTGTTTCGTGACGTATTCAAGTTCTTCAGTCCATCATAATGTCCTCAACTTTAGACTATCAGCAATTGAAATATTTTTTACTGTTTTACTTCTACAAGTTAATGCTAACTATATGAAAAGATTTAACATTTTAAGGTTTAAAACAACTATTCGTATTCATGATTTTACTATACACAAGCTTATTAGTATAAATTATAACCGTTCTTAATGTTCACTTCTCTTTCAAGTTGTTGACTGCACCCTCAGGTTAGAATGCCGGATGCTAAAATTTTCTAGGACAAAAGAGTGAAGACATAGCAATTAATATATAATTTTAGATAGTGTATACAAATGAATTAGAAACATGAGTAAAAAGAACGCGGCCTATGCGAATATGGGATATTCATTGGGTATGCTCATATTATCCTGATGCAGTATATCAGAAAATTCCTGTAAAAGAAAAGTAGAAACAAGACTGAGACTATGATTAATGTATGCACTTAAATAATAACAAGGAGATGCACACACACACAAATAGCAAGAAGAAAACCAGTTTCACAATACCATATAACTAATGGGTTCATTCAATCATATTTGACAAAGGCCTTTGACCCAACAAACAAAAATCACAGCCATACCATTAGGCCTGGGGTTCTGGTAGTTTTTGTGCTAAAAGAGACCAAAAAAATAGCCAAAACAACAGTATTAGATAGGAAAATTGGTAACCGTAAACTAGTTCATATTCTGACCTGAATTTCCACTTCAAAAGCTTTTACTTTTGCATCTTCACCCGAAAGAGCAGCAACATCACGAGTTTTCTAAGAATATTAGTTTATTAATAATTTCAATGCCATTAAGTATGAGCAAGTTGTCATCAAAGAAAGACCACAAAAGGTTATCTACCTTGAGGTTTTGAAGATGGAACACAACACCATTTCACTTCATCCTTCAATTTGCTAAAGAACTCTACACAATCAGATGGCTCTAATTTTGTTGATAACTTCGTCAGTAAATCACTGTGATCTATAGTAAATGCCTGTCCTTGACTTCGTGTTCTAGAGATAGCATCCTTAAATTCCCATGAATCATCCTCAAAATCATCATCATCATCATTCATCAACTCGTTATTTATAACTTTTAGGGAAGACTGCAACCCGTTCTCATTGACTTTTGTATCATGATTAAAAGAAGCTCTTTGTGCAGATTCTTGGATGCCAACAAGAATAAAACCAGAAAACACTATCAATAAATTAGTATCAATCTCATAAAACCAGAAACTAAATTGTTGACTGTAGCACCAGGGTCTACAAGTAGGAATGCAAATAAAATGGAAAAATATAGAATCGGCTAGTTGTATACTACAATATCAAGGTAAGGGTCTTCCATATACATGTACAAGTTCCACAACTAAGAACACAAACTTTATCAACTGAGCACAATAAGCTAAGAAGACAAACATACAATAATGCTTGTACCAAAACATTGTCAAACGTGTTGAATCATTGATAAACTTGAACAGTATATACTAAAAGATATCAGCCATGCAAACCTCTTTTCTTTCTGTTGATCTGCCAACTAGGTGAGCACCACATGTTATAGCATGACAATCTAGTTAAAGTTAAGGGCTGACAAACATGTAGAATAAAGAGATAGTACAAACCAGTTAAAGTTAAGCTCCATTTTATTCAACAAAAAACAGCATTATATAAACAATAATCATGAACTTGTATATTAAAAATGCAGATATATTTATCACTTTGCTAATTATGAAGCTATGTCCCTCATTGTTGGCCTTTACTTTGGATCTGGTTGAATACAACCTTGTATCACCTCACAGATCAAATCAAGCACAGAACCTGTAGTGTCAATCGCATTGATATAGAGTGAGTGAGCACTGCTATCCCTCATTGCTGTCGAGGATGGATAAATGATGAACCAGAATACAGAGTGAGTGAGCACTGCAGCACCTGCACAAGTCTATAAACAAAATGAGAAAGAAAATTTATATCACTAGATAGCATCGGGAGCTTGATGGAAAACAACCGACAGTTGTTAAAACAAGTTAATTTTCAGTTTCATTTCTTCAATTTATAGTATCCAATATAGCAACGGGAATGAGGTTAAACCAGAAACAGGTTTCATGACAGATGAGTCATGTACTAGTTGGAACCACCATCATAAATTAGGCTAATTCTTGCAAAAATATGAAGTAAACCCTTTTCAACTCACAAATTTTGTTGGATCCTTTTACATAACTTCACCAAAACCTGTAAATTTATAAGGTTTCATTTGAGCCAAGAATCAAATCAAACACTTGTATTAATTGATAGGCTCCTACAAAATTAATCCAAACTGGGATATACACTAATTAAGAAAAGGAAGGGAATGCTGGCTACAAATACAAATCCTTTGATTAACAAGGAATCTGGGAGCTTTATCAGACACAGCTACATTGACCAATCCTGTGCAGCATATGCAACATAAAGAGATACTACCTGTAACACCCTTTCTACTAAGCTACTATTTAATTCATTTAAAATCAGAGTTTCCAAAAACCGTTTTAATGCATCCCCAAGAGGGTGCCACATTTCAAAACAACCACGCATAATAGTCTCCAAAATTTAATTCATAAAGTCATAAGGTACGATACATAGCACCGCAAATAATCTGTTAGTCTACACTAAAGTAAATCATAATAGTCATCGCAGCGGAATAATCACCAAATCTTAAAATGCCCAATTACATCACCAAATAAAGTTCAAAACATCAAATAAAATAATACGTAAACTAAACGCCCCCCCGGTGCTACGTATCAGAGCAGACTCAACTGACTAGGAGAAGGTACTAGATCACCTTCACTCGCTATCACCTGCACGTTGCCGACATAAGAAGCAACACAAAAGCAGTAGGGTGAGTCTCATTTCATAAGTAATAACAAATAAGATAAGCATCATTTAGAGAAGGCAACTAAGCACACCAATTCCCCACAATAACAACATGCCCCATTAATTTTCATTCACCAAGAAACAGCACCGAATATTTTCAATCACCGAGAACAACACCAAATATAACTAAATACACCAAATTACAATTATCTCCACGTACACCATCAATTTATAATCACCAGGAAAAAGTACCGAATGCATGTTCAATGTATGAGATGCAACCCAAAACTCCACGGGCACATACATGTGGATCCATCACCAAAAATTAGCCTTGAGGGCATACACCAAAATAAGGCCGAAGCCTTCTGCTCACCAATAAATGCACATGATTATGCGACGCCATGAACAATGCACCATACACACCAAAATCACCACAACAATGCAATAACATGCGCACCAATAATTTGATTAACTCACCAATAGTTTTATTAACTCACCAACACCAAAAGAAAGGTCATAGACCATTGCCTTGAGGGCACTCACCAATAAACTCACCAATAATTTATCTCACCATTTTATATACATCACCATTATACATCTCCAAAATTTCAACTCTAAGGATAGCACAGCAATCACACCAAGCACAATTAATTACGCGACTACATTGTCACCAAAGGACTAAACAACACCCATAGGGACCAAAACAACACATAGAGTAGCAGCAGCAAATTAAACAGCAATACAAAACAGTTCATTTTTCCTTAAAAATAGAATAATCGGTTAGGCCTCTGAATGAGCTCTTCAACGCATCTTAGAACGCCTCAATCAGGTTCCCGGATCAAAAGATATCGCGAAAAACAAACAAGGTGCAGAAATTCCGTAACCATGCGCTTACTTTGGCGAATTGATTAAAATAGTAACCCACACCGGATTTCGACAAATAAATACTTGTTGGAAAACCCTATGGGTCTACTCCTTATTCCTAAGTTCAGTTTTTTGAAAAAGAGAGTCTAACAGGTACAGTTTTCAAAAACACACATACTAGTTTCAAAAGAGGGCAGTTGCTGTCCTTCAAATTCAAGCAGTTCTAAAATGACGAAAACTCAATCAAATTGCATGAAACTTGTGCATAAACTGGGGAGAATTCTGTCTAGTCTTCAAAGAAATTGGATTCGTTCGAAAATGAGTTCTTTTGAAAACGCAGTGACCAAAACACTGACCCTATGTCCAGATTGTTTCCAGAATCTTACCCTAACTTGGGAAATTCATATCTCGAGCTACACAACTCTAAACGCAACCAAACCAGTGCCAAATTAACAAGCATTAAGTCTATTTTCCAGAACAGCAAACCACATAATTTTTCAGTCAACACAACGTTCCCAGTTACCGAAATACTGAACCACTACCCAAATAGTTTCCAGAATTTTAACCTAACTTGTTTCACCTATAACTTAAGTTTTACAACTCCAAATGCAACCAAATCAACGCCAAATTAACAAGCATTAAGTCTATTTTCCAGAACAGTAAACCACATAATTTTTCAGTCAACACAACGTTCCCAGCTACCGAAATACTGAACCTCTACCCAAATCGTTTCCAGAATTTTAAGCTAACTTGCTTCACCTATAACTTAAGTTTTACAACTCCAAATTATTTATGCAACTCAACAACACCCAACAATTCATCATGTTCTCCTTCTCAATTTTATTGAGTCAATTCTACAAACACCTAACATGCATAATAATTGTTATATACATCTCAACACCCAAACGACATGGTCTCATCACCAAACAACACAAGTTCATCATCAAACATCATAGAATTCAACAATTTGATCTTCGCATAACATAAAACACCAAACAACATATCAATTCAATTGGTTAAGCATCCTAAAACCTAACTAACATGGTATTAATCCTATAGGTTATTATAGATGAAAAGAGAGCCCCCTAACCTTTGTTAATTGAAGAGTTCACAAAGCTCATTGCAATTCACCAAAAACACCAACAATCCAAGTTTCCTCTTCTCCAAGCTTCACGCAAAACCCTTCCTTTTTCTTCTTGAGCCGTCGCGCCCCTTCCTCTCTTCTCACTTCTCACGCTTCTTTTCTTTTCTTTTCTTCTAATTATGAATGAAACCCTAATTGCTAAGCCCTTCTCATGACTTACCACTCCTTTGGGCTTTTCATTAGTCTAATTTGACTTAATCATGGGCTTGCTACTAACACTCCTCATTTTATTATTTCTAACCCCCAATATGGACCAACACATTAAATAAAATAACCATATATTATTTCTAATATTCTATCACACAACATCCTAATTAAATTAATTAAATAAATTAATCAATAAATATTTAATAAAATTTGGGGCGTTACACTACCAACCAATTAAAGTTAAAGGCTTACAAACATGTAGAATAACCAGTGTTTATAACACCAAGCACAAAGGTAATATCAAGAACATAGAAATTCATTCAGACCCGATAACTTTATTCGACCAAAAACATCATTATATTAACTGATGTCATGACTTTGATTCCACTGAACAACACCCCCCCACGCACACACACACAATAAAATACAATTTTATAATACCACAAAACCTTTACCAACTTGTCACCTGAATCCATTTTAACAAAATGCTCCATTCTATCTCCATCTTTTCAACCAGAAACGGATTCTGGAAATTTATCTCAGCTTGAAAAATGCTATAAATTGAAGAACTCTGATACAAATTGAAGTAACAACAAAGTAAGATAACTAAAAAGTAACTAGAGAAATCGGTGAAGGCAGAAAAATGAGGTGTAAAACCAACATCAAACAAGTTCTTAACATGATTTTTTGAAATGCAAAGTATGGAAGGGTACAAACCTGAGAGAGATGCGAAATCGAAATTTGAAGTCAAAATCTTAATGCGATGACACTGAGAGAGATGCGATGACACTTGGAGAGATGCAAAATCGAAATCTCAGCTTGCAACGACACTAAGAGAAAGATGCGATATCGTTGGTAGATGATCGAAATTGAGATCTCAGCTTGCGATGACACTGAGATAGAGGTGCGATTTCAGGTGAGAAGAATAGATCGAAATGTTGATAGTTAGAACGGAGCAGATGAGAGTGAGAACAGAGAAGATGAGATTAGGGTTCGAAGGTGAATGGATGGTTTGCATGAAATCGTTGTGAGGGAGGAAGGGAATTTCTCATTTTAGGGTTAAAGGGAGAAAGGGACGCTAATGGTGAGAGGGAGAGACGGTGGTGGAAGCGAATGGTGGAAGGGAGAGACGGTGGAAGATGAGGGAGATCTGAGTACTGCGCGAATGAGAGTAGAGGGAGCGAATGGTGGAAGCTGCGAATGAAAACCTAAGTTTTTGCGTTTCTATAACAGGTGTTTTTGTGACCCGTTATGGAAGCCTAAATTATTGCACTTTCTATAACGGTTATGGAATAGAACCGATATGAAAGATGTAAGATTATGTTTCTATAACGGTTCGTGTGACAACCGATATAAAAAATATAATTTTAATTACAAGCCACCGCGTCACTTTTAACATCAGGCCATTTTTAACCGATATAAATGACAGTTATAAAATGCATTTTTTCCACTAGTGGAAATGGTCTTAATTCACATATTTCCTACACACAAGTGTAGGAAAAAAAAACTTGAAGGATTCGTGATGTTCTTTTCTTCTCAAGATTTATTTTCATTGTTTAAGTTACTTTTGATTTTTACCAAGACTTCAAAACCTTTTGTGTAAGCTACTTGAAGGATTCATGATGTTCAACCCCTCTTGGGTTTGATTCCCGTGTTTTGTTCAAGTGACCTTATACTAACTCCCACTTTTAATTTGGCCATGCCCTTGGTCTTGAGTCACTTTTAATCATGATCACTAATTGCATGATGTTTAAAGGACAATAATCTCCAAGCATTCTAGGCTCCAGAGTAATGGCTGAGGTTGTCCCCTCTCTTTTTTAAAAAATTATTATTAGTAACATAACTTTTGGCAAAAATTAGTAACTTTTTTGAAGAATAATATATATATATATATATATATATATATCCTATATTTTGAATCAGTTAGCCAATTGATAGATTTCCAATAAGAATGATACTTACCTGAAGATATTAGTTTTTATGTCAATTTAAATAAATTTAGGCATGGACTCAGAATCGGGCAGGTGTCCGGGTTGGGCCAGTGGAAAAATCGGCATGTTTTAGAATCAGTGGAAAACAGGCCAAACTAGCCCAAAACTGATGAGAACCGGCTAAGAACCGAAGGTTTGAACCGGCGAGTTTTAAAAAAATAAAATTTTTAGTTAAATAATAGGCCAATGTCAAGTTATAAAATTAAATATACATAGTTTCTTAATAATTATTATTTATCCTTTTGATTAATATTTAGCGATATGAAATATATAATAATCATTTTATCTTAACTTATAATTTAGTTATATCTGAAATTTATTACTTAATATGACCATATTAGTGCCTTTATAGATCCGGTTAAAACACGGTTGAACCATTGAACGAGAGCCTTCACAAGTTCAATCATCGGTTTGGTTTACAAAACATTGAATATAGAGCATAGCAAGGATGATTATACTAGACTTGATACTAGATCATTTTTTTATCATATTACACTTGTGCACTATTTTAGTATTAATAATTTGTTCATTGGTGAACTTATACTCAATTACAAGAGCTAATAGTAGATTTTGTGATAATATTGTGGAATCGCTTACTTTGAGTTCAGCTTGTACTCGTGCGTGTTGGGTGCAGGTTGGGATCGACACCATAATGCTCGTAGGCGCACTCTCGTTCATCCAAATTTATAGGCGATTGCTTACTTGAGTCTTTATCCATTGTGCAGGTAGTTACCCTTCTCATCATGAGTAATTGAGTAATTTTTGCAAGTACTCAAGTGAACCCTGATTAGTACCTTTCCCTAAACTCAAATGAACCCTAGTTAGTATCACAGTTAAGAAGAGAGAGACATTCCCTTAAATCAGTTGAAATTATGGTTTGGGTGTTAGTCATGAAACATGACACTTTTCATGAAACTCAAATATACAGTGGTTTATCGAAATTGCAGGTGATTCTGGAAAGTTCTAACCTAAAGTTTTCGGAATTATCCTATTTTGAGGTAATTCCGGAACACATTTTTTTAAAAGATTTTCGGAATTATCCCAAACGACATAATTCTGGAAGTCAAAAAATGTGTTCCGGATTTATGTGTTTTGGCGTAATTTCGGAAGTCAAAAAATGTGTTCCTGAATTATGTGTTTCCGGATATATTTTGAGGAATCGGGTAAAATCGGCCGTTTGGTGAATTATGGGGGTACAGGGTATAATAGGGGGTACCAAAAAAAGCCTTTTATTAATAATTTTATGACTTAATTGACCAATAATAAATATATTTGAGAAGCAAAATGACTAACAAAAAACACATTTAATGACTAAAACGACTTACTAATAAAGACAAGAGACACTTTAAGATGTGTTTACAATTTCTAAACATTTAGAGGCTACAATATATAACAATTTCTCATACATTTTTAAGTATCATAACAGATGTGTTTACCCATTAAAAAGTGGATTACTAGTAACTCATCTTAATTGAACCATGGTTCCTTTTCTTTTTTGACTGGATTGAACCATGGTTCTATAATCAACAAATGTGTGTCCAAAAGTCACCTAAGACAGAAGAATTAAGTGAGACAAGTCACGTTCAATTAAAGATCAATTCACTCTTCAATAATAAGAAAAAAAAAACTCTTCCTTTAGGTAATGAGTCAAAATGTGATGACAACTTCGCTTTTCATCCTAGCTGTCTCTCCTAATTCTTTATTTCTGTTCCCACATTGAAATGTAAATATTGAAACCAAGAAAGAAACTATAATAGGAATCTTATTTTATTAGAATATTTGGGGCCCAAATGATGATCATATTTGGAGCTGTGTAAACAAATTATGGGTGCTAGAGTATGTACCACGATCAAATGTTTACACTACACAAAAGGTATATGATGATGTGGACTCCACCAAAGTGGCTGCATGACAATCGGCAAACTTCAATTTTAGAGAAATTTTAATATTTATATTATCTCTTATAATTTTTAATTAATCTATATTTTACAAGATTAATATTTTTTAAAAGAAAACCAATTATAAATATGAGAGCATCAAAATTAAGTGTATAAATATACTATGCAAATCATATATTTAAATTTGGGTTATATATATTTGTAATCCCCTTAAAAGTTCAATTTTAATTTTTAGTCCTTTTAAAAGTTTTCATCAACTTTTATCCCTAGAATTTTTTTTAGCAATTTTAGTTCGGTTAAAATCAAAAATAAATTGAGATATCATTAGAATGGTATTAGACTTTGCAAATACATTATCTCATTTTTACAGCTTTCAACCCTAACCGCCATTGGACTTCTCTCTTCCTCATAGCGATAGAAAGAAGTGAGTTTAAGATTGAGGGGTGGAGAGTGGGTGTGAAAAAAGAAGTGGGAAATTATAGGTTTAATTTATAGGGGTATTTTTGGGTTTCCATAAAAATTGGAGGGTTGGGGGGAAGGTGTGGTGGGGTTGTTGGATAAAATTCCCTAGAGAATTTGTATTTTTTTGTCGGAGAGAATTTGCCCTAAACCGGTAAAAGCACTTATTTTTGGCTAAAGTGCTCCCGGGGTTCCTTATCTTTATTTAAAGTAACGAATTAGTCCTTTATGTTTTTTTTCTCCCAAATAAGTCATTTATCTTTCAAATTTTTGTCACATAAATCATTTTCCGTTAACAGTGCTGATTTATGTGTCAAAAAAAAAGGATTTATGTGTTAAAATTTTGAAACATAAAGGACTGATTTGGGACAGAAAAGGATTTATGTGTCAAAAATTTAAAACATAAAGGACTGATTTGGGACAAAAACAAGATAAATGACCAAATCGTTACTTTAAATAAAGATAAGGGACTCCGGGAGCACTTTAGCCCTTATTTTTTATACCCCCACAGTTGGACCCTATACCCCTACTTAAATCCAAACTTTTCATTTTATCTTTTAATTTTAACAAATATTCCATACCATTTTTTCTTTCCGGATTTTTTTTATTAATACATAAATCTGTAATGTGTTTTTCCACTATTAGAAAATGTCATTTTAGCGTCCATAATTTAGCGTCGGCCACGACACGGACGCTAGTAGCGTCGGTTTAGAGTCGGCCTAACCCACGCTACACCGCGAATTTATTAGTGTTGGCCTAGTCCGACGCTAGAGGAAAAAGCGGACGCTAATGTTTAAATTTTAAAATAATATTATTAGCGTCGAATGTGGTCGACGCTACATATCCGTATTAATTTTAAAATAATATTATTAGTGATGGAGGAGCCGACGCTTCATATTGACCATTTCTGTTGTGGTAAGTGCTCACAGATAGACAACGTAGCCTTTTCTTTATAATTTAGTTAAGTTTTGGGTAGTGAATGTTCACAATTCTAAGGTCACTGGCAAATGGTAATATTTTATTAAGGAATGAGTTCAGGCATACCCGATTTGTAACCATGGGCTTTCTACTCAAACTTTCACAGGCATGCCGCGGAAGCAGAAGTTCAAGAGGTTCTATTCAGAAGGTGCGGAAACAAGTTGCTCTGGCTTCAATTAAGCGAACTCTTGGAAGATGTAAATGTTATGAAGAAGCTGGCATTAGCTGCTTTAGTGAACCTACACTGCAAAGTGTTATGTTTGCCGCCAATTTAAAGTGAGGTTCCCTTTGCAAATATCAGATTTAAAGTGAGGTTTACTTTGTATGATTTGCAAAGATTCCCATGTTGTTTTATAGGTAAATGGCTCTGATGTAGACAAGGAAAGAGTTCCCGGTATTGATATCTATTTGAGTGATGGAGATAAGTGGATGTTTGCAGGCCATGAGGTGCATATCATGGCCACTCCTGGTCACACCCAAGGTTATATTCACGGTATATTTGCATTCTTCTTAATTATTGACTTTATGTTTAAATTGATAAAAAATCAGTCCAGTTTTGCCTTGTTAGGCACTTTAGCCCTTTAATCCCCTGCAATTCATTGATGTATATTTTTATTTTTGTATTCTCTTCTAATGATATGACTGTGCCATTGGTATGCCCTGGCTCATTCAGTCTGCAATTTTTAACTCCATGGATATCTAACTCTGATAAATGCCTGGATTTATTTCGTCAATACTAAGATGTTTGTTATTGCTTTGGGTAGTTGGTGCGTGTTAGGCTACATATTTAACAAGAACTAGTTGATAAAACAAATACTTCAAATCAAACTTATGGGGACATTTACTATGCATGCATATGTCAAATATTAACACTTAGATATCATATTCTAAGGATTTGACATTGGCTTAACCTTTTGTGCAGGTTAACAAAACTGATATAAGGGAAGACTTACCCTTAGAGATGCTCTAGTATATGCTTGTATTTACAAACTTTTCATCTGTAGTCTCCTTATTTTGGTTTTTGGTATCAATTTATACATGCTTGAAAATTGTTTGTTATATGTTTGGTTTTAGAATAGTGCTAACTGGTAGATCAACTCTTCTTCAGATTGTTGACTTGGTAACTTTAACAAGGGCTTGTGTAGTTGCTCTTGGCCACTCAATTCCAGTTAATTTAAACTTATGGGGACATTTATGGGCAAAGGAGTTATTATAATATCTGTGTTACAGAAACCATTTTGTGTTGCACATGTATTTTTTTGGGTGTGGTTTCTGAAACAATATTGAGTTATAGGAATGAATGCATATTGACATGGTTGGTTTGGTCCAGTGTGGAATGACAAGAAACGCTCAGCAACAGGATTTTTCAATTATATTAATGACAGGAACTATTAGCTCTGGAAGGGAGAATGGGTTCTGTGAGCACATTTAGGATGCAATTTTTTTTAAAAAAAATTACATTAGCGTCGGCCAGGCCGACGCTAAACTTTAAGTTGACTATCATGTTGTTGACTTTAGCGTCGGCCAGGTCGACGCTAAACTTTAAATTGACTATTCTGTTGTTGACTTTAGCGTCGGCCCTGGTCGACGCTAGTTAATTTGTTGACTATTTTGATTGACTTAGTAGCGTCGGTCCTGGCAGTAGCGTCGGTTTTAGCGTCGCAGGCCCACGCTACAGCTAGCGTCGGCTAAAGTTACGGGACGCTACATTTACCTTCGAACATTTTAGCCTCGACACGTGGCCGACGCTACTCCGACGCTAATTCACTGTTAGAGTCCGCTTTTGGCCTGTTAGCGTGGGCTTTTGGCTGACGCTAAAAGCTGTTTTTCTAGTAGTGTTCTCATTTTGGATTTATACATAAATTCGTAATGTATTTTTTTCATTCCGGATTTATGTATTAATACATAAATCCTTAATGTATTTTTTCATTCCGGATTTATGTATTAATACATATATTCGTAATACATTTTTTTTCATTTTTCATTCCAGATTTAATATGTAAATCCATAATGTATTTTTTCATTCTGAACTTATGTATTAATACATAAATTCGTAATGTATTTTTTCATTCCAAATAGGGGTGTTCAGTGGTTTGGGCAAATCCAAACCAACCCACGATCCAATCCAAACCGATATGTTTGGTTCGGATATTTTTCGTGTTCGGGTCAAAATCGAGCAAATCCAAACCAACCCGTAGTTGTTTGGATCGGGCAACGGATTTTAAAAATCAAATCCGCGAACCCGAACCAACCCATATTACGTCATAACAATTTTGTAATTTTAGATACACCCGATTTTATATGCTTAGAATTTTTACCGTAATAATTTATAATTAAGTTGTAAAATTTTAATACTATGAATGGGAAGACTATTAATGGATTTGAGTTTGATTTCGTGTGATTTTCAATTTTTTTAGCTATTTAAAGTGTTGGAATATCATAAAAAAGTGTTGTTTTTTATATTTTAGAAAATTAATATTTTAGTGAATGACCCGTGAGCCCAATCCAAACCAAACCGTCCAATATCGGTTCGGTTTGGTTCGGATTTTGGAGGAAAAAATGTAAAATCCGAACTAACCCAAACCAAATAATTATCATTGGTTCGGGCAACGGATTTGGTCAAATCCGATCCAAACCGACCCACGAACACCCCTAATTCCAAATTTCTGTACTAATACATAAATCCGTAATGTATTTTAGTAAGTGTATAAATAGAATAAAATGAAAATGTGGGGGTATATAGCATAGGGGTGGGGGTACAAACAATAAGGGCCTTATATATATATATATATATATATATATATATATATATATATATATATATATATATATATATATATATATATACCACACACCCCTTAACTCCAAATATTCCAAAAATACCCTTAAGTAGAGGACGTGTCTACGTGTAATTCGGTTGGCGAATCTATTCGGCTAAGGCCAACCGAACGTCTTCGGATGACGTCAATCGGACGTTATAAAACATAACAAGGGGTGTGTTGTTCAACTTTGTTCGTCCCGGGGAGGGGATCCGAACCTGTTCGGTTGGCATCACCCGAACACACTTGATACTGCACAGACAGACTGAAAACCAGAAATGTTTCTGTTTAAGTTTCAAATTACAATTGCAGACTAATATTACTAACTCAAATTGGTATTGATTTAAAAAAGTACATAACATATAGAAGTCATAACAATCATACGTGGGAGATTCGTTGTCTCAATACAAATTGGAAAACAACAATTAATCAACTAATCACTATCTTTACTTAATTCTACATAAGCCGGTGGTTGGGTCTCAAAGAACAAAGTCTTCCACTTTTGCATACGATCCGTAAACAGCGTGTCCCAACCCTTTGTTGCGGGTCTCCTGTTAACATTCCAAAGAGCATCGGGCGGGGGCATTGGACTTCCATTCTTCAAAAAAACCTTACAAAGACAAAAACAACATAATATTAACTAATGTTTGACAATATAAAATTGAATTCTAAATAAAAGTAGATATACTTGTACAAAGTGTTTATCCATGGAGCATATGTTGAATTGATGGACACATCTGAATGGGGCAATATGAAATGGGAAAATGGTGAAAGACCCGTTAACAGACCAACAAGTCAGTACGACCTGGTATTTGTTAACGATTAGATACCCTATATCTGGTACAATCATCCAATTCTCTTCACCCTTGTTTGTCTGCCTCAACAACTTCATCAAAAATGTGACTTTTCCCATACCACCGTATACGCAAAGGTAGAAGTCAATGTATTGCCTGATCTCCTCCAAAAGATCATTTCTCACAGAAAGCCAAGCATCCTCACCCTGTCCAAGTAATGCTGCAATACACTGGAATCCACAGTTTCCATCACCATGAACATTAACAATATTCTCAATGTACGGATGAATGATCGATGGCAAGTCCTTTATGAATTTATAATAAACTTCCGTATGAGTAACAATAGGAGCTGGTGTAAGAGTAACAGATGGTGTAGGAGTCGGGGATTTAGTAACAAATGGTGTGGGTGTTTGCCTATTAGGTAGAGGTGGAGTAGGTGTAGTAGTTGAACTGTCAGCTTGTGATTTTATAACGTTCGGTTAGGCCTAGTCGAACCCGTTCGGTTGAGGGTAACCGAACCGAGCGCGATTTCAAAAAGGAAAAAAAACAAATGCAGTAACTAAATGAGATGAAAACGAAAAATGTTTGGTAGGGATAATACCTTATGATGTTTGCCAATGTTGAGAAGATGATTAGAAGGGTAATGATGTAGGAATAGTGGATAGGGTTTGGAGTGGAGAGATGGGAGGTTTGGGGTGTTTGAGGGGAGTGTGTAGGAGATGGAGGAGAAGAAGAGGGATGAAGGATATGGGAGGAATATTTTAGAAAGATAAGGTTAAGTTGGTAATTTCATAGGGTCAAGGGGTGTGTGGTGAGTAGGAGGGGAATGTGGGAAAAGTCAATCCCCCCGGTTAAGCCTATTTGGATTTAGCCTTTTTTTGGTCAATCTGGACATATACACCATCCGTTTTTCCTAACATACACCCTCCTTCCAAATGTTTATTTCTTGATGTAGAAGTTTATTTCTGAACAAGTTATTCTGTCCGAAAATAAATATACGAAAGGAGGGTGCATGTGCGCAAAAATGGAGGATGTCTTTAGTTTCTCCTTGCTTCAAATTTTTATAAGCTTTCACTAAGAGGGTCAGTTTAAGGGCTTTCAAGTCACGAAAGCAAGAAGCACAAGCCTCCTAAAGCTCTTAAGGTTGCTGTTTATATATACCCCCATTTTTACTAATACACCTCTAGAGATGTCCTTTTTCCCTTTTTAAATACATTGTTCGAAGGTTAACTTGCTAACATAACTAAAAACATTAAATGCTTATCGAAAAAAAAAACTAAAACATTAAATTTAAAAAAAAAAAAACCACGCCCTAATTCTCCCCATTTCTTTTCTTTTGATCAAATCTTCACCATCATTCCCCTCCCATTGGGAACCGCTATCTACACCCCTCAATCTCTCCAATCTTCTTCCCCATTTCACTCGCCCCAATAGTTCAAACTTCAACCTCGTTTTCATTCAGCCTCGTTGTTCCTTTAGGTAACTTAAGCACACACTAATTTGGACCCCAAAAAAAGCACACACTAATCTGGTGAAGATACACCAATCCAAGTAACAATAGAAGCCTTATTTCATTAGGAATTAAATGAGACTTAAAGCAATTATATGCTCTGTTTGACAAGTCTCATCCGCTAGTGAATAGTGTATTTGACTAGCAGATGCTGAATAGGCATGTTTGGTCTCTGTTTGACAAGTCTCATCCGCTAGCGAATAGTGTATTTGACTAGCAGGTGATGAATAGGCATGTTTGGTAAGTACTAACGTTTAGCGTTTTTTGAAACGCTACCTCAAGTAGCATTTTTTGAAACGCTACTTATAGTGTATAGCGTCTCACACTTTTTTGTCATTTATACCCACATTATTTTTCTTAAATTCATTCTCTATTCTCTTTAAATTAAACTAAACAATTTTAAATTCCTATTTTTAATGTCATTTTACATTTATCAGTTAGTTTCACCACTAGTCTTACCAAACACAAGATTTTTTATCCGTTATCCACTATCGCCATCCGCTAGCTTATCTCCGCTATCCACTACTTTTTACCAAATTTGAGCCCATATATATATATATATATATATATATATATATAGGGGTAATTGTTCCTTGATAAATATTGAACCCTAAAAACCTGACTTTGACTTGAAATAATTTCATCTTTTTAGATGATAAGACTAGTCCATTTTCTTTTATGATATTAAAGAATTTATCTAAATGCTCAAAGTGTTGATTAAGAGATTTAGCGAACACTAAAACATCATCTAAATAAACTATTGCAAAATGTTGATAAATGTTGATAATCATTTAAAATGTCATTCATAATGTGTTGGAATTCACTTGGGGCATTTTTTAATCCTAGGGGCATAACGTTCCATTCGTAATGTCCAAAGGGAACAACAAAGACAGTTTTATACTTATCCTTTTCTTCTACTTGTATTTGGTAATATCCAGATTTTAAATCGAATTTCGAAAATATAGAAGCATTATGTAACCTTCCAATTAGATCCTTCTTATTAGGTATAGGTTATCTAATCCATTGTAATACTTTATTTAAAGTTTTATAATTAATTACTAATCTGGGGGCTCCTCTTTCTAATTCCCCAGGATTCATAACATAAAATTTTGTGCAACTCCAAGGGGACTTGCTAGGTCTAATTAATCCCTTTTCTAGGTATTCTTGAATTTCCTTTTTACACCATTCAAGATACTGTTGATTCATCTGGATAGGCCCTAGTGGGTATTGTTTTTTCATCAAAGTTTGGTTCGTAAGGCAAAGAAACTAAGTGCCTTTTCCAATCCCAAAAAGCATTGGGATGCTTCGCACAAACTTCTTTTTCTAACTTATGATGTGAATCACTAATTTTGTCTTTTATTGCCTTTGCTAATAACTGTTCTTCTATTTTTTTTATAATGGATTTCTTTGTTTATCATACCTATGTGTTTCTTCTTTTGTGATATTAAATTAATGGTAGAGGTAGATATATCTTGCAAAATATTTAAATCTTTAATAATCCTGGGGCTCCTCTTTCTAATTCCCCAGAATTCATAACATAAAATCCTGTGCAACTCCAAGGGGACTTGCTAGGTCTAATTAATCCCTTTTCTAAGTATTCTTGAATTTCCTTTTTACACCATTCAAGATACTGTTGATTCGTGACTATGGCCGCTACAGCATTTACAACAATAGGAAATAATACTGATAGAAAGGCTGCTTTATTATTAATTATCGGCTTCACAGGCCAACTAAAAGGATGGTGGGACAATATAATAAATGAGGAAGAAAGAATAAGTATATTAGGAGCCACAAAACTCGACCCCACCTCTGGGTTAGAAATAGGTGAGGATGCAGTAAACACCTTATTATATACTATTACCAAACATTTTGTAGGAGATCCTTCGCAGTTACAAGATAGAGCTGCAGACCAGTTAACAAATCTTTACTGTCCTACTATGTCTGACTAAAGATGGTATAAAGATTGTTTTTATCTAAGTTATGTACCAGACCAGATGGTGCAGCCGATTATTGGAAAGAAAGGTTTATAGCAGGATTACCTAGGTTATTAGGAGAAAAGGTTAAGATGTCCATTAAGGGAAAGTGAAATGGAACTATTCCTTATCCATCTCTAACTTTTGGTCAAATATCTAGTTTAGTGATAGAAACAGGAATTAGTATTATGTACAGGCTTCAAGATCCAAAATAAAATGAGATCAGAAGTTTTACAGAGCAAAAAGAACTAGGTTCGTTTTGCGAACAGTTTGGAATAAAAACCATTAAAGCTCCAAGTAAGCAAGTTAAGAAAAGTTATAAGAAGAATCCAGGATCTTACAGACCCTTTAGGAGACGTAAAAATTATTCAAAAAATTATGATAAGACTAAATCCCCAATAGTAGAGTCTTCAAGAAAGACCCCTAGAAAACCTTTCAAGCCAAATAAAAGCTTTAACAATCAAGATATTAAATGCTATAAGTGTGGAAGATTTGGTCATTATGCTAAGACCCGTAGAGTCAAGCAAAAAATTAATGAAATAAATAAGCTTGAAATTCAGCAAGAATTAAAGGAGAGTCTTATTAACATTCTAGAAGATATCATGTTAATAGGCAATTCCTCTAGGATCTTCAGATGAATCTTCTGAGGAAGAAGATAACATTAATCAAGTTTTAGAAAGTTCGGATTCAGAGGATAACTCTGAAGAAGATTGCTCTTTAGGTCTAGAATTATGCACATGTGAAAGTTGTATTAAAACTATTAATGTAATTACTTCTAAACAGGCAAATGCTCTGACAGAAATATTAGAAAAAATGCCTGAGTCTTCTCAGAAGGAAGAGTTCATGTTACAAGTTAAAGGAATATTAGAAAAGGAACAAAGAGATAAAGACTTAGTTCATAAAGTAGAATTTAACGAAATTATGAATAGATTTAAACCAAATGGTTACCGGGAACACCCTACCTCTCCTGGGCTTTAAAGACTTACCAACGGTAACTATCATAGCTGACCAGCACTAGAAGATGAAGATAATGAACTCTCACACTAGTACTTCTAAAGAGGTAAAATCTCATAAAGATTATAAGATAGATCACAATAGGCCAGTCTACAAATTAATTAATGTCCCAGAAAAGGAATTAAACGATGCTAGATTAGGTCCTAAGTCAGACAATATAATAGAGCAATTAAAGAGGCTATCTATTTCTGAAAAGCCTCAAGTCAACGTTTTAAGTCGGGATTTGAATAGCTTAGAAATACATAAACTTAAAAGTATGGGCTATCAAGGGAAAACTAGGCATTACTACCCCAGACCTAGTTACCCAGATTTACAATTTGAAGAGGCTAAAGATATGGTATCTAGCTCTTATAATGGAATATATATATATATATATATATATATATATATATATATATATATATATATATATATATATATATATATATATATATATATATAAAATATGATTACTTATTTATTGTGGTAGTCCTACCATAACGATTAGTATAATATTCAACAAAAATGAAATTATAAAATACAATTAAAAGTGCCTACAAAGTGTCCATAAAAATTAGGTGTCTCATTTTATATAAAAAAAAGTGTCTCATTATATTACACAGTACAGACTACTGCCTGTACTTAAAATAGAACTCTTTGATCTAATGGTCTGATATAAAATAAAACACCAAAAAGATAGTTGACCATTTTCAGGGGTTAAAAAATAAAGCAAAATGCTAAGCTATGAAGCATTGATAAGACCGAATCTGAATCAATATAGTGAGTACTGAGTAAAGGGAGTTTCCAATAGAGGACCACATTTCCAATCGCATAAAATTCATATAATAATAAATGCATAGATATCAAATAGTAAAGAAAAACAGGACTTTGCAACTTGTGCATATCTATCTATTCTACCACATGCTATATCCATTTCCACTTCCAATGGTAGATAGCTTTAGTATCCATTTGTGCCCACATTAGCTGTCCCCTTCATATAGCACACTATTTTCTTTTTTAGCAAGTGAAAATAACATAGATATGGATGTTGTGAAATCTTCTCATAGAGGGACTGAGTCATCTGACCCTATACCATTAACCGTAAAGTGAGTAAGATCCTTTGTTTCCAGTTTAGGGCTCTTTAACCCCCACTCCAGTGTCTAAAGGAAAGAGGTCTTGCATAATTCGAAGTTCGGTCGGGAGGTAAAGTAAAGTTTGGCTCTAATTTGTTCCATCATCGAGTATCAAACTTGGGTACTAGCCGAATCCGCCCCTTTAGATGAAGTGCATTAACCACTTGCACTCAAGTTTGGAGTTAAAGCGAGTAAGATCCTAATAAGACTATTAATGCACATATGATAGAATTTAATAACGTACTAATAAAAAATAAGATCTTTTTATGACGTTGATTAATCATGAAATGACACGTCATGAAATGACACGTCGATTTATCTTTTTTTGACAAATGTTTGATTTTATCTTAACTACTTTAAAAGCCACTCATACCATAATTTTTTATTTGTTGGTGTAAAAAAATTACAGCAACAGTTTACACCAATTAAACCCTAAAAATTAATAGAGATAATGAGTAGTGTAAAAATATTTTACACAATCATCCAACAATGTGTTCATCTCATTTAATGAGGCTAGACACATGAATTGTCATACTCATTAAATGATATGACAACATATCATTGAATACATATGTAAAATACTTTTACACTGACCGTGTAAGAGTATTAAAGTTCTGTATAAGGTACCTGTAAACACCCAAACATATCTCATGTTAAGATAAACATACAACATACAAGTATACTACTACCTCATGGAGAAAAATCAAATCCTTTACTCTTTTATTTTAACACAGTAATGTGTGCGTGTAAACACACTCAAAATTTATAATAAAATGATAAAGCAACCAGAAAGCTAAATGTGTATAATTTATTGATATATTAGAATTTGCAATCCTCTGAGATACAATAAACCAAGAAATTTTCCTGTACAATAAGAAAATTCCCTTTCCCATCAAAATAAGTGGTGCAACAAAATTCATGATATTTACATTTCAAAATATAATAACTTGAAATAGTAATAGCAATAAGAGCTTGCCGCCAAAAAAATCCCAGCCCCTATGAAGAACTTTAGATCCCATGCAGAACAGAAATATTACCTACTTATTGCATATGAACGAGTACACACCGACTCGAGAGCCTCGTTGAACAAAGACGAAAAACTAGTCAATGCCTGAAAGACTCCAGGCAAACCTGTTTGAAGATTGTTAAGTGTCATAGCTCTCGTTACCTCGACAGCTTTCGAATGCCTCACCATTTCATCCTCAACACGCCTTTGACACGTTGCGAGTTCCAATTTTTTCTCGGCGAGTGGATCGCGCGCGTCCAAGCCTTGTCCATTATCCGGTGCAGTGTCAGGAAGACTAATACCTACCATAGAATACGAGCTGTAAAACTTCCTTTCTATGTTTCTTACAGATGAAGCCTTTTTCTCAAGTTCCTTAGAAGCAGTCTCGGTTCGCTTTTTAATCTTGAGTTCTTCGGCTTGTTTAGAAGATATCACATGGACAACGTTGATAAAGCTCTTGATAGCTTCCGATGCAACTGTGTCCGGGACACGATCAAGTGCAAGTTTCCAATCATCAAAAAACATGTATGCATCAGAGGTTTCTCTGTTGTTGTTGTTGTTGATGTTGTCGTTATCAACTGGAATAAGGCTAAGCTTAAACCAGCCATGTAATGACAGTATAAAGTCTCGCTGAAATTTTATAAGGCGACAAAAACTCGAATGCCAAGTTGACACAGCCGATTCAAGATCCCGAGTTGCCTGCCTGTGTAGTTCAGAAGTCGAGTCGCCTCCTGATGATCTGTTCACGAGACCACGGACTTGCTGTACGATGTTGCTTTGGATTTCATGGTACTGGTGCATTGATCTCCACATGTACATCATTCTACATTTAACATATCACAAATTTGACAAACATAAGAAATAGATTAATAACTATGAAGCACGGATATCTCACTCGACACAGACACGGACACGTCGACACTGTTGATTTAAAAAGTATAGGACACCGACCGATACATATATAATTATTTATTGATTATAATTAAATAAAGAATGAACCTTATCTATAAAAGATCTAAATTGAACAATTTCATAATAAAAAAGGTTCTTAAACAAAATATGATAATTTTTTAACATTCATTCTCTATCTACTATACTGAAATGTTAAGAATAATGTAATCACATTTGATATTTTCAACCCCTTCATTGATCATCACTACTTTGACACATCTTTAACATTTGTATGAGTGTCTTAGAAGTGTCCAAGGAGTGTCTAAGATGTGTCGAAACTAAAAAAAAAAAAATTGGGACACTTGTCTGAGTTTTTGGACACGTGTCGTACAAGTGTCCCTGGCACGGTGCCGGATATTGACGCGTGTCGGACACCGGGACACGCCTAATCTCATACGTGTCTGTACTTCATAGATTAATAACAGTGACAGAAACTATTTTATTCTAGCAACCAATCAAGTATTTTAGAAACAGCTATTGAGTGTTGTCTAGTAGTGCAGTTCTTTAACATAGCTCCATCAATCAATAAATTACTTTTGTTTGAATGAAGCCAAAAGAGACAAAATGACTGGAACAGAAATAGCCCCTAATTGAATACTTGGAACTTATAAGGGAAACAGATGAATAACAGTATAATAGAGCTAATTTATTTTATTCAATTTATAGCATCCAGTCAGCTAGTGAGTAGTATTTAATTGTACTGTAGTTTTTATTTTTGGTGAATGTTTATTGTACTGTAGTTACTTTAACAAACCTAACCCCATTAATAAATTGTTTTTGTTCAAATGAAGCCAAAAGAGACCAAATCAGATTTCGACAGGTTAAGTGGTGGGCCAAGGTTTGATTATAAGAGGTAGGAAACAGTTGGACAGTTTGGTACTAAAAGGGCACATGCATTACCCACAGCTTCTGAGGCAGGTGGTGGCATAAGAGAGAGGTAAGAGGTAAGCCATAATGCTTTCAACTACCACCCTTTTTTTATTCATACTAACAATAAAATTCACACCAGATAAGTGAGAGAAAAATTAATTTTAAGAAAAAGAAAAAAGTTTTCCTATTATCAATCTCTATATATTAAATGCTTAAATATATGTTAGCCCTCGTAAATATGCTCATTATCCATTTAACCCCTGCAAAAAAAAAAAACTTTTTAAAATAAACCTTGTAAATATTAAGTGTTTCTAGTTACCCCCTGCTGTTAGTTTTAGCTAACAGCGTTAAGTCGCTGACTCGGCTGCTATTTGAGATCTAGTTACCCCCTGTAAATATTAAGTGTCTCTAGTTACCCCTGCAAATATTAAGTGTTTCTAGTTACCCCTACAAATGGCAGCCAAGTCAGTCTAGACTTAACGTTGTTAGCTGAAACCAACAACAGGGGGTAACTAGAAACACTTAATATTGGCAAGGTTTATTAAGTGTTTCTCTCCTCCCAATAGAATTTTAACCAAGTTATGCATGGGATACTAGATAATATTCGGCTAAAATTCTTTCAAAAGGGGTGGTAATTTTTTACAGCTCAAAGTCCTTACCTCCACTATTTCTACACATTGCGGCATAAATATCCTAGAAGCAAGTAGCTGCCTAGAATTTAAAGTGCATTTGATCAGGAAGTCTTAAATATCATAATTTATTCATAAAGAGAGACAACACAAGTACACAACAAGATAAAATGCACATGTTTTCTTTCAGCTCAATATAGTTGAAAATTTTTGGGGGCCAATGAATCGATTGAAGTTCATTCATTAAAGTAGTAGGGACGGCAGCTCAGCAAGGTCCCATATGCCTGATTTTTTGTTAAATTGGATTGAATGTTGATCACCTTGGTTCCTTGTTGATTACTAGATTAGGCCATATTTGAATAAACAGCTCAATTAAACGTTTATAACATAAGCGCTTATCATATAAAAACTAATGCATAAGCTGATTTCATAAGCTATCTTGAAGAACTTATAGAAATTAGCTGAAAACAGCTTATAAACATGTCATAAGTTATTTTCATAAACTCTTTCAGACAGTCTCACAAGTACTTATGTCAGTAGATAAGCCGATTTAAGCATTAATCCTATTGTACTAGAACTTGATTATGTATTTTCCTTAATATAAAAAGAAATTGAAGAAGAGGCATACCCGTGACAAAGCTCAACGAGCTGAGGAACAAGGTCGGAGTCTCTAAGGCCAGTGATGGCGGTCGAGGTGGTAGACACAGCCTGTGACGTAACAACAATTAGTGACTGCAGCCTATTTATGGAAGTCTTGGTTTTGAATATCTTTGCTTCATCCTCTCCTTTGTATTCCTGACTCTGTAGTGCTGACAATTTCTTTTCATGCTCAATCTTCACGCTTTCTCTTGTCTATATTCAAGAAGAATTTGTAGAATTCATTAGCATTACCATACCTGGTTCCCAAACCATATGGTTTTAGGCTTTTAACTAAAATAAATGTAACAGAACTACCAGAATTCAGTTTGGTAAAAAGGAAGCAAAGTTTGACACAATATTTATGGTCACTTCAAGCATTGTTATCAATATCCTAGACATTATTACTTTTTTCTTTTAATTTTGTATGTCCAAAGAAACATTCTCAATCTATATGTTATGCATAATTTTCAACAGTAATTATTTTGAAAGGCTGATAATATGATCTTATAAAAAAAAAGGGGCTGAGAATATTTATATGAGTGTGTAGCTATATATTATAGACAAGGAGGTGGATCCAACAATAATGAAAGGATGAGAGCTGGATAGATGTGAAACGACATTAACAATCATATATATGTAGCATTATTTTAATTTCCAGAATAAAAAAGGCTGGTCGGTTGGTCCCAACAAAAGGGGCTATTTTGGTCAATTGACATTGCAAGAGGAGGAAGTCATTTTAAAAAAAAAAACAGTCAAATATTGCGGTGTTCTTACGCTACCATAGTCCAACATCATTCACACTACACTACATATTCTCACTCACTCATTTCCTTTCCTTAGCCTTTTTGTTTCTCTCAAAAAATATAATTTAAATTAATTTTCTTAATAGGAAACCACAGGTACCAAAAAAAACCCAAGCAAAAAACATTACCTTAACTTCCTCATAGAGCTTCTTCTCCCAAGCCAAAAGCCTTTCCAAAGTGGAGCAAAGACTCTTCAGACCACCCGGTTCATCCAGCGAACCGGCGTCAAGCCGGTACTTAACCGCCAATGGCGGTTTAGAGGTCCAAGTTGAACTCAGGCTGCTCAATAAGCTACTTGAGTGATACACAGTTTCTACAATAAAAAAAAACATCCAATGAAAATCCATCCAAACATTCCCATAATTCCCAACGCCCTGTTCATTAGAAGTTTAAAACACACCAAACCAAAAGCAATTATTTTTATCCAACCCAGTAGCTAATTCTATTCAAAATTCCAGAAAATCAAACCCAGAAGAAATCAGTGTCCTAATCCCTAAATCAAATTCTTTCACACTGCAAAGATAAATTAATTAAAAAAAAATCAAAATTGTTCAAATCAAAACAATTAAAACACCAGAAAATAAAAACCCAATCTGAATTTGAGACTGCATAAAAATTCAACACCAGAAAAGGAACATGAAGAAGAGAAATGAAGTTGACTCACTTCTCAATTTCAATTGCCTGAAACTTCGATCAAGTTGAGCTTTACTAATCTCAAGCATTTCAGAAACCTGATCTCCAGCAACAGCAGCTTTATCAAAATTCTCTTTAATTGCATCCACAATTTCCTTCAAATCCCTATGCCTCACCACCATCTTCATATCCATCACTCCATCCATCGTCGACGACGAAGCCGCATCCTCTGATTTCCCTACCTTCACGTCCGCCGCCATCCTCGATGACCCGAAATTCGATCGGGTCCCACCAATTTCAGACCTCGATTCCACATCCCCTTCAACCCCCTCTTCTTCATCATCTTCATCAGACGACGTCGTTGTGCTGTAATGGTCACCCCATTCACTACACTCAACTTCTTCTCTCTCTGTCTCAGTATATTCCTCCAAATGATGCTGATGATGATGTGCTTTATTCTTCTGAACCATTGCGAGTTTTTCATTGAAATAATCATATTCGGATCTCTCCGATTCAAATCCATCCACATCATTTGTAGCAGTTGGATAACGTTGTTGTTGCTGTTGCTGTTGCTGTTGAGATTGAGGTTGTTGTGGTTGATGTTGGTGTTGGTGTTGCTGTTGTTGATGTTGTCGGGAAAAAGGGTTTTCACTGTTTCGTGAAATGAAAGAGAATTGAGAAGCATTATCTTCTTCTTCATGGTCTCTGTCGAAAGTATCAGAACCGGGAGGAGGTGGTGGTGGAGGGTAGAAATTTTCCCAGTTCCAAACGGAGGAGGTTTGAGAAGGGGTAGAGGAATATGTGGAATGTGCTGTTGGGAAGAAATTCGAAGCGAAGTTGTTGGAGGCTTGGCTTCTAGGGGTAGAAGAAGGGCTTGAATCGGACAGAATGTGAGGGAGTTTTGGTGGTGGTTGTTTGCTGCGGCGTTGGGGTGGTTGCTGTTGTTGTTGGTGGTGGTGGTGGGGGTTGGTTGTTGTGGTGGAGTTGATGCTGGAGGAAGAGAGTATGTGAGGGAGTTTAGAGCTGTGTATGGTGGGGGATGGTGAAGGGTTAAACGGTGGCGGTGGTGGCTGTGGTTGTGGTTGTGGTCGTGGTGGGTGGTGGAAGGTGGTGGTGATGGGAGTTGGGTTGGTGGTTTTGGGGTTAAGGAAAACCGCGGGGGTGTTGTAGGAGACTGAGAGGGGTTCACCGGAGGCGAAGGTGGAGAGAGCAGAGCCGGTAAGGCGGAGAGAGCGGCAGTAGTCGGAGTGTGCGGCAGCGAGGTGGTGTCGCGCGTATACGGCTTCCTTCATGAGGCGGCGCCTGTCCTTGCACCGTCGTACGGTGTCCTCGTTTTCGAGCTTGGATGCCGCGCAACCCATTTGAGTGGCGCGTGGGTGTGTACTTGGCGCGTGGGTTTTTAGTTCAAGTGAAGAGGGAAGGAGGAAGTGAAAGAAGAAGGATCATGGTAGAGTGCTGTGTGTTTTGTGTTGAGTTTGAGTTTTGGGGTCCAACAAGTCCCTCTGTTTTCTTAGTTGCTTTCTCTCTTTCGTTTTTTATTTTCCTTTCTATTTTGTTTGTATTTGAACCCTGTGGTTTGTATGGTCATTAAACAAAGTAATATGGTTGTAGAGATTTAATGATGCTTCAATGCTTAATTAATAATCACTTTCGGTTTCTTTAATTTTAGAGTAAATGCCCAAATTGGTCCTTGACAAATTTTTCGTGGGACGAATTCGTCCCTCACAATTTTTTCGGGACACATTGGTCCCTGACAATTCCAAAACGGGACACGTTAGTCCCTCCATTCATTTTGACGTTACCAGCACAGTAAACGTGTCTTACGTGGCACGTTAAGTGCCACGTGTCACGTTAGATTTAAAAAAGGGACGAATCGGTCCCTAACAATTTAAAAAAGAGACGAATCAGTCCTCTGTTACTATTTATCGTCTTCTACCTCCAAACCTCCAAATCCCCAATCAACGAAGGTTCCACCCCTCCCCCCTCACCGATCCTCCTCTCTCACAGCTCTCTCTCTCTCACAGCCCCCCTCTCTGGTTCGCTCTCCCCTCTCCCCTCCCTCTCTGGTTCGTTCTCCCCTCACCGATCCTCCTCCCTCTCTCTCTTCGCATCTCGCTGTTCTCTCTCTCGTCGCTCTCCCTCCTCTCTTCTTCTCCTCTTATCTTCTATCCCTTTCGTTCCTACGGTGAGGGTTTGGTAAGTGGTGGCTTACGGTGGTGAGAGGGGAGAGCGAGATCTACGAAAGACGGTGGTGAGAGGGGGGAGTGCGATCTGCGAGAGTGAGAAGGAGATGGAGAGGAGGAGAGAGAGAGAGAGAGAGGGATGGGTTCCAGATTTAACGTGAGTGAGGAGAGAGAGATGAGTTCCAGATCTGGGGGGAGGGGTTCACGGTGGGGGGAGGGGGTGAACAGTGGAACGGAGGGGGGGAGGGGGGAGGAAGAGGAACAGTTGGTGGAACGGAGGGGGGAGGGGTGATTTGTCCCCTTTTCAAAAAAGTCAGGGACTGATTTGTCCCATTTTCAAATTTGTAAAGTCAGGGACTTATTTGTCCCAAAATAAACGTGGCAGTTAACGTGACACGTGGCACTTAACGTGCCACGTAGGACACGTTTACTGTGCTGGTAACGTCAAAATGGATGGAGGGACTAACGTGTCCCGTTTTGGAATTGTCAGGGACCAATGTGTCTCGAAAAAATTGTGAGGGACGAATTTGTCCCATGAAAAATTTGTCAAGGACCAATTTGGGCCTTTACTCTTAATTTTAAATGGTAAAGAGTTACGTTGCCTAAAACGCTCTTATTATAATCTCCGTATCGAAATTTTAAAGATAACTTTAGATGTCTTTTTTATATGTCATTTTAATTCTCAAATATGTCTTTTTTAGGGGGTGTTTGTTTCAAGTGTAGAATTAGTATTCCTGGGAATACATATGTAGGAAATGAGTATTCCTATGTTTGTTAGAAGTTTGAAAAAAAATATTCTCAGGTATCAAGATTCCTATGAGTGAAATAACTTCTATCATTCCCAAGGATTTATTCCCAATGAAAATTGTGGGAAAAAAGTTCCCATAAATATATGAATAAAAACCATGTGTAACTACCTATATTCCAACTCTTAAAATAATTCCTGGGAATGTTATAAATATTTACCAAACACAATTTTCATTAATACATTGGAATAAGATTCTCATCATTTTGTTCCTAGGAAATTCATTCCTAGGAATGAAATTACTAAACTTGAAACAAACGCCCCCTTAGTTATCTTTTTTAAATATGTTTTTTTTAGTCAACTTGGTCATCAAAATTACTAACAAAAAATACGTGTAGAAATATGTTTACAATGTTGATACATTCAGAGACTATAATGACAATATCTAACACATTCAGGGACCAAAATGACCTGTGGCGGACCCACCTATAGCTCAAGGCAGTGTTATCAGACCCGGACCGGCCATCGACCCGGTCAAGGCACCGGGTCACTAGACCCGGGGTCGGACCGCGGGTCTCTAGTCGGACCGGCATGACCCGGTCTATATTAAATAAATTCAAAAAATTATAATATATACTAAGAAAGTATACATTTATTAATATAGAAATTTTATTATAATTTTATTTATAATTATACATTTACTAACATGTTTATGAGTGTTGAACTTGAATCAATTTGTCAAAAAAATGTGTGTTTAATCAAAACTATTAATGAAAGAATGTGCAAAAAAAATTAACATATCCGGAATTGATTATATTTAATGAATGCGGGACAGTATCAACAAATAATAGATAGCTTAGTGGTTAAAAAGTTGAAATGTTGAATACTAGGGAGGGGGTTCAAACCCCACCCAAGCCTTTTTTGTGAAAACATGCAAAATTTATAAATGGTTCATCTTAAAAAAAAATAAAAAAAATAAAATAAAAAAATAAAAAAAGAGGATCAACCGGTCCGACCCGGTTTTCACCGGATTTTCACCGGTTAGATGACGTCATCACCGGGCCAACTGCAGATCCGGTCCTGCACGCTGCCCGGCCCGGGAAGACCACCGGGTCCCGGTCCGACCAGCCGGTCCGGTCCGGTTCTGATAACACTGGCTCAAGGGGTTCAACTGAACCCCCTGGAAAAAAAATTGCACTTACCACCCTATATAAATAACCTAAATCCCTTGAATTTTTTTTGAACCCCCTGAATTGCACTAGTAGACCAAGTTTTACACTCATTTGACACTGGCCTTAAAAAATTTGACACCCCTTACCCCGGGGTCCTGGGTCGGCCACTGAAAATGACTACTTACCCTATTTTAAGTTTTTTTTTTTACGAAACCCTATTTTAAATTTAAAAACTACTTATGTGGAAAGGGTTGCTATATTATTTTCATTTCCAATTATTTATATTTTTATTAAGAAATTTTAGTAAAATTAAATTCAATATTTTTAAAATTTTAAAGATATCAAAACCATTTAATTTGTTATTTTATTTTTTTTTAGCAAAAAAAAGGGTTGTGGAGCCTCATTAAAATCTTTTGATGCAAAACCCTCTTAGGGAAAAAACATCAAGAAGGAAAAAGAGTACCCCTCCTACAATTTATTGATAAAAACAGAAAAGAAACAAAAGACATCGGGAGACCAGGTCGAAACCCATGAATAAAACAACATTCCAATCAAAAGGAAAAAATAACAATCCTATTAAAAGGAAACCAGTCCAAAGAAAGTAAAACTGGGATGCAAAAGCATCACAATAGTGACTCTCATCCAGTGGCGGACCCAGGACCCCGGGGTCAGGGGTGTCAAATTTTTTAAGGCCAGTGTCAAATTGGTGCAAAACTTTGTCTACTAGTGCAATTTAAAATTTTCGGGGGGTTCAAAATTAAAATTTCAGGAGATTTAGGCTATTTATATAAGGTGGTAAGTACAAATTTTTTTTTTCAGGGGGTTCAACTGAACCCCCTCACTATAAGGCAGGTCCGCCAATGCTCTCATCCCAATCAGGTTGGCACCAAAGTCACTAACAATCATTTGCAGCACACCAAAAACAAAAGGTCAGAAGGAGGCTGAAACCATCGAACAGAAGATTAGTAGAGCCTATATAGCTAGGCAAACCTAACCTATTTTTGGAGAAATCACAACAATGAAACTAGAAGGAAAGTCCCACCAGACAAAACCACCTGTGTTAGTACCATGCCCGGCAAGCTTATCAGCACAAGTGTTTCCTTCTCTATAGATGTGAGAGCAAACAAAGTTCACATGTCTTGTCCAATATAAGCAATTATTCCATATATTTCTAAGCTTCTAAGGAACAATTTTGCAATTTTTAATTGAAAGCTAGAAACCACTAACTGAGAATCGCACTCCAACCACAAATACTCCAACCTTTATCAAAAGCAATCTCTATAGCCAACATAGCCCCAATAATTTCAGCATGAAGAGCATAACTGTTGCCAATGAAGGCAGAAAAGTAACCAAGAATTGCAACGCTTCTGTCTCTAAAAATACCACCACAAGCAGCAAGACCCGGACAACCCTTAGCATCACCATTGGTATTGCACTTAATCATGCAGAGCGCATGGGGATCCAAATAACCTCTTTGATGTTTGTAGAGCTTCTATAATTACCAAAAATATTAAAGAACTTGATAATCATAAAATCATTTGTTATATTACTATAAGTTTGAAAGCTCTAAAACACATTCTTCCTAATAATCATCTTCCATCTTCACTATAAGTTTTTGTTACTTACAAATGATTGTTTAGTTGAGCCTCAATGTAGATATATTACTTTGTATTTTGTATAATTTTATTGTCTTTGAGCATATATTAATTTATCAATATCTTTGTTATTTATAAATGAAGATTTTGTTTTTAACCATACATAGAAACATTACGTGCTATCGTTATAATTTTGTAGTTTTTGGGTACACAACAATTTTATAAACCTTTTTATCATTTATAAATGATTATTTTACTTTTAAATGTTGACGGAGAAACATTAACACGTTATCGATATAATTTTATTGTCTTTGAGATCATATCAATTTGATAAATCTATTTTCGCTTTTTTATGTCCTAAGCTATGTATTTTAACTAGTTATTTGTTGGCTTATCAAAAAAAAAAGAAAAAACTAGTTATTTGTTGAGATGAATTTATGAAAAAAATATTAGTTTTTATCGTTGAATTTGTGGGAGAAACAACTAGTTTTATTCTATGTAGATGTGTAACCCATGTGTCACTAGAGACCGGAGTGAAGGGCAAAAATATCAGATATGAAAAAATTAGGAAACCAAAGAGATAAAAAGATAGTTATAAGGCTATTTCCTTTATATAATGGTATAGATAATAGATTAGTTTACTTTTGAGCCAAAATGTTCTTGTAACTTGTTGTAAGGCCTATTTGGATAACACTGAAAATAAGTGATTTTAGATAAAATAATTTCTTAGGGATACTTATTTGAAGAACAAGCTTATACTATAACTAGACCTTACCCCGTGCGATGCACGAGATATCCTTATGAAAAATAGATATTATTATGCATATTTCGATTTGTTACGTACTTGAACTATTTGATAGGCAGTATATTATTGGAAAATTTTAATTAAAAAAAGCAAATCTAACTCATAGATAAAATTATGTGATGAAACAAATTAGTGACATATATCGAGGTTAAATTTAAAAACAAAAACAAAATTAAATTTTTAATATCAAGAAAAAAATTAAAATTACTATTTAGAATGTCCCAACTATTTTAAATTCAACTCTATAATTCATTCCTCATTGTTTTAACAACTTTTTCTTGTTGAGAATTTGTAACGATCTTCTGAAATCTGAAGAAATAGGGGTTTCTGATGGGTACTTAATTTTTTTTCCAAACCCTAAAGTACCCAAAACACACTGAAAGGTGTCGCGCTTTACATGTTTTGTTATGAAATTAATTTTTCTTCGCGTAAGTCGGTTATTGAGGATAAAATTTGGCGTATTTGAACAGTTACAATTTTTTCCAAACCCTAAAGTACCCCAAAACACATTGCTTAGCGTCAAACTTTACATATTTTGTCACAAAATTAATTTTTTACGAAAGCGATTATCAAGGAACAAACTTTGTGTATTTAAATAGTTAGAAGATTTTTTTTCCGGACCTTAAAGTACCTCAAAACACATTGCTTATGGTCGCACTTTAGTATTTTGTCGAGAAATTAATTTTTTTCATCAAACCGATTATTGATGAACGAACTTCGTGTATTTAGACATATGAAAATTTTTCCGGACGCTAAAGTACCCCATAACACGCTCAGCGTTTCACTTTACTTATTTTCTCAAGAAATTATTTTTTTCCACCAACTCAGTTAGTGAGGAACATTTAAAATTAATTTTTTCGGACCCTATAAACCCCAAAACGCACTGCTTAACACCGCACTTTACATATTTTATCACGAAATCAATGTTATTTTTCACAAAACTGATTATCACGGAACGAACTTTGCCTATTAGAACAGTTACGTTTTTTTTGAATTGTAAAGTACCCAAAGCACACAGCTTAGCACCGCACTTTACGTATTTTGTCACGAAACTAATTTTATATTTCACCAATTTTGCCTTAAGATTAAAAGATGATAGTAATAAAAAATATATTTTATCATAGTGGGACCCACCCAAGGCACATGTATTTTTTATTGCAAATTGAATATCTCTCTTTTTTTACTCACACATTGCTTATGGGACCCACTAAAATGATTGTGGAACCCCACCTAAAAATTGGCTCCAAAACACCACCACTAAACTAATTACTTAGATTCAACTTAGGCTTAAGAGTATTAAGATAAGATAAATTCAATTTTTTAATCTTCTTCCTCATTTACCTCTCACTTATTTAGTGCTTTCTCATTATAATTAGATTTTATGTTCTACATTCTGATTATATTTAAAAAAAATGAACAAATAGTAAAAAAATATCTTAAAAATGTGATTTTTTCTCTTAAAGTAAACTGAAACAAATATTTCTCCTATTCACGAATTTGTGACAAATTAAACCAAGAAAAATGTGGACAAAAAAACAAATGATAATTTTATTTTCTTTCAAGATAAATGATGGATTCGAGTCTCGTCAAAGCTAAGAAATTATTTACGTTTCGAGACAAAAAAAGTGACTAATCGTTTAAATTTTTTATAGCAAAATGTACCCAAAATAAGAAGGCAACCAATAAATATCACTATCATGACTGATTTTTTTTTTGAAGCATCATGATTGATTTCTTGCCAACCACATCTTGCAAAAATACCTTTTCTGTTTGGTAATTGGCTATCACACTTACAATACAACAAAATGTACCCAAAAAAAAAATAAACAAAAGATGCCTTCTTGTTAGAAGGTGTAGAGTCCCACATGATATATATATATATATATATATATATATATATATATATATATATATATATATATATATCACGATTCTCTATAGGATGCTGTGGAATTTTCTAATCTCATATTTTAATATTTTATTAGTATTCAATTTAAGGAGAACTGATATAGGAAAATAATGAAACTTATATAATAGAAATTAATTATCATTTTTCCTTTATTTTGGACGGGGTGGTTGGACATTACAAAGTGATTGAGAGTACTAATTAAGGCTACTAAATTAGTAAAACTTTGCTTCACTCAGTTGACTATTTTTTTGTGAAGGGTCACTGCAATACGTTTTTTTTATGAAACAGCCAAATTTTTTATTAATGATGAGTAAATAGGGTTAATCAAAGCCCCATACAAATAATAGCTCACAAATCATGTGGAAAAAAACCAGTAGCACGAAATCCAATAAGTAGAAATTTCTTTAAAAAAAACACCAAAAATCACCCATAGGCAGGATCCTTGCTATGGATTATTAAAGTGTACAAGTGGACAAATTTGGTGTTGGACAATATAAAATATACAAGCGAAGATTAGTGTTTCATTGAAAGCATTGTGACACTCCGTAAATAGTCAGCGATGGTTCAAACCAAAAAATTGTATACATTAAATAGTACTCCCCCTAGTTCTATTTACAAGAAAAAAATTGCAGTTTTACGCTTATTGAATAATTGATGTATCTGGTCTAGACTCTAGATACATCGGTTATTCAATGAGCCTAAAACTAAAATTTTTTCTTAGAAATAGAACCAGAGGGGGTATATCACACGGTCTACTATATATTGATTGAAACTTGATTAGTGAGATTTATTTGAATTCCAACTAATAAAAAAGTGTGTATCAAAAAATGACTATGTTACTAACCCCGTTTAAAATAGGCAACACAAAAAGGGTGATTTTTTTTATAAGCAATGTTAGTGGGGGTCACTACAAAAAACAGTATAGATTGCGGCGGTTTTTTTGTCGATTAGTAGGGGTTTTTAACCCCCGCAAAGTAGTCAGCGGGGGTTTTAAAAAACGCCGGAGTTTTAAGTGCCGCAATCTAACTGCGGGGGTTTTTTGAAAACGCTGGTATCCTGTCATTTAGCCGAAAAAATTAGAAGGTTTATTTTTTTGTTTTTTTATTTTACATTTAGCGGGGGTTTTTTGTGGCACTCAGCGGGGGTTTTTTAAACCTCCGTAAAATTAAACAACATTTTCAACTATTTGGCCGAGGAGTTCCTTTTTTATTGTTAAACTGAGGGGGTTTTTAAAACCTCCGCAATAAAACCCCCGCTATTTGATCCGTTTTTTGTAGTGGGTGGCCGGTGGGAGAATACTAGTTTCCAGGGTTTGAACCCGAGATCTCCTTCTTGCACTCTTTTGTTGCACTCCTTCGATATCCCTTAGCTCGCCAACTGAGCTACTTACTTGGGATGAAAAAGAGTAGTTGAATCACTAAATGGAAATGGTGAAATCATGTTGTAAATTTTGTGATATTTCAAAGTTTCTAAGCGAATTTTGTGAAACAATAATTTATGTAAAATAAATTTTACTTAATGATATATTATATTTGTTGGGCTTACTTGAGCCTACCCAAAAATTCAATTTTCTACAACATCTAAATATGTTTTTCCACTTGCTTGTCATTAGTGGGGGATTGTTGGAATAATGGCATTCAAGTGTGAGGGAGCTACAAAATATAATTTTATTATTAACAATAAATATTTTATTATTTCGTAACTGCAATATTAAACCAGCAACAATAAATATTTTATTATTTTGTAACCGCAAAATTAAATCCATTTTAATTTTGTAACAGCAAATTAAATCAATTTTATTTTACAACGACCATTTTATTACGCCGTTTTATTGCTATTAATTTCGTAACCGATATTTTAATATTATAATTGATTTGTAACGCCTGTTTTAATGGTATCAGCTATATGCTTAGCCTATATAAACACCACTCGAGTAGCGCTTGAAAAATATCGAAAAACCGATTTCTCTCTTGCACTCTCTCCTTCCAAATTATTACTGGGTTCATCTCCTGTCGCTTAAACACTTCCATTCTTGCCAGTTCTGAGCCCTCAGTTGCTACTGCAATCTGAGACGAGACCGGTTGTACCTCGGGGAATTTGCGCTATTGAGGCGGATAAATTCTTTAGGCAGTCACAAGGCGCCTCTCCGGTTGACTAACGTTTACTTTGTTCGCAAGTTTTGTTCACAGCACATCTATCTATCTGCAGTTTCGACAACATCTGTCTCAGCAGAGTTGATTCGACAGCATCTGTCTCTTCAATTCGACAGCATCTGTCTCTGCAGTTTCGACAGCATCTGTCTCAGCAGAGTTGATTCGACGGCATTTGTGTCTGCAATTCGACAGCATCTGTCTCTGCAGTTTCTACAGCATTTGTCTCAGCAGAGTTGATTCGACGGCATCTATCTCTGCAGTTTCGACAGCTTCTGTCTCAGCAGAGTTGATTCGACAGCATCTGTCTCTGCAGTTTCGACAGCTTCTGTCTCAGCAGAGTTGATTCGACAACATCTGTCTCAGCAGGGTTGATTCGACAGCATCTGTCCCAGCAGGGTCGATTCGACAGCATCTGCCTCAGTAGAGTTGATTCGACAGCATCTGTCTATTTGCAGATTCGACAACAAATCGCACAATAAGGTGAATGGATTTTCTCTTTAAGGTGAATTAAACATGATTCAAATTCCGACTGAGATTGACTCAACAGAAAGTATTATTTTTTGTTTACCATGTGATTGGTGCGTAGTTACCACCGATTTTGTCGGTGACTAATCTACGTCGGGGAACTTGGCTGGCCACGAGTACCCGACTTTGCCGGCCCGTGTGGTTATCCCCTCCCAATAGAGTTTTTGCCACAAGTCCAGTTACCACTTGAACCAACCCTAGTTTGTAACTCAACAGAAAGTATTGTCTAAAGGGAGATTATATACCACGATATATAAAAAATTACTTGCCGTAAAATGGCCTTGACGTGTATTAATTAATATATAAATAAAAAGCTTACAAGTCTAAAACAAGGGTTTTACTAGTCAGGCCGTTTAAAATTAGAATCGCTTAAAATTAATACCTAAATACAAGTTTATAATTAATCTTCATATAAATCTGAACCATAGACCAAGAGAAAAATAGCAACCTCTTCTTGACTACGATATTTCATGCATGTTCTACTTTCCACATTGTTTTGGCCCCCTTTTTTATCATCATCCTATCTTATTCATCAAAAGACGAAATGTGTGCATGACAAAGCATAGCAAGGCAGAAGACGAAATGTCATATAAGCATGTAACCTTTTTGTAGTAAAGCAAAGGATAAAATAAAGATTGAGAGGTGAAAGGCAAAAAAAATTCAAAAACAAGTGAAAGAACCTTTCAAACCTATCTCTATCTTTCCTACTCACAAAATCTTGTTGCACCCAATTAACCTTTATCTTCTAGACACCCCACATGCACACTTTTATTTATTTTCATATATTTAAATTGGACTAAATATTTTAAAAGACAATTTGTTTATGGTCATTCAATCGTTAAGGTTAAGGGTGTCAATTAATTAAAGGACCTTTCTTTGTTGTTGCTTTGGACTTTCCAATTGGATTAAGTATGGAACCCCACGCAGCTTTGGTCACTTGGGAGAGTATCCAATTCTTCGCAAAAGCATAATGACGTTTCTATCAAAATATTCTTTAATCTTTATCTTGGCTTTTTTATTTCCTCTTTTTTCTTTTACTATATATAAAGGGTCCATTTTTTATCTCCTCCTTTGAATTTTTTTCCTACTTTTTTGCTACATAGATTTATGCTATGTCATATAAGATAACTGATATTACTCTAAAATTTTGAAGCAGAGGATCTTGCTAGTGATGACTAGTAACTCATGAAATGAATGCATATCAAGACCTAGTTAACAATTTTATTTTTAATATAGTTTGAAATTCTCTGAAAATATTCATATAGATATAATTATTCATTCAAAGAACCAAACAACCAATGAATTTTTCTTTAAAAGAAGGATAGAAAGATAAATTTTTATGAAAAAAGTTAAAAGGACCTCTTCAAGTTAGAATCACTTTGTTGACTGATGACATGCTTCGGTCTTTATTGAAATGAGGTATCCTTCAATATTTCAAAAAAGAAGTTAAAATTACTCTGGATGTCCCTCAATTTAATTTCAAATTTTGATTACCTTCTTTATTTTTTTTCACAAGTTAGTTCTTTAAACTTCAAAACATTAGCGACGTTGACATTTTTTATAGTTTTCGTTCAACTCAATTAAAAACATGTTTATGTGGCACGATTCTGTTATAATATATATATATACATGCATATATGACAGTTTACACAAGTTGAACTATTTGTTTTTAATTAATTGTTATGAAAAATTAAAAAACAGATTGAAGATCTTATTCATCAACTTAATAATGAACCCTAGTTAATTAGTGCAAGTGTTTCCAATTTCATTGTTCCCTCAACATATATTTTTGTTAAATTAATAAAAATATTGAAATTCTTAAAATAATAACAAATGATAAAATTACCCTTACATATATTTTTGTTATATTTTTAGACATAAAGTTAATTTCTTTATAATTTTTTGTTTTTATTTAATATTCCATCAAAATTTATATTGTTTATATAATTTTTAGTTTTTAAAATAATCTAAAATGAAAGTGTACCCTCATGACAAAACTATATACATTTTTTAAAAACTTACAATAGATATTTTTGTTTTGAATAATAAAATTTTAGTATTTATATTAAAAACTTTAATATTTATTAGATTTGAATTATCTTTTATGTATTTTAATTTATTTATATATTATAAAATGACAAAAATTACTTCGAATTTTTTATAATTATTTCAAATATCTCAATATTTTTATTAATTATACTTATATAATATTTTAAAATGGCCATGATAGAAAAATTAGGGATGGAAAAACAGGCCAGCCCGTCCCGCCCCTTCCTGAGCCCACCCAAAATTGGGCGGGGGCGGGCCAACCTGTCAAAGGATAGTGGGTTTAGAAATTGAGCCCGCCCCGTCCCTCAGAGGGTTGGCGGGCTAGTCCGCAATTAAAATAAATAAAAAATGTATTTAAAGCATATTTTTTCGGCTTAATATAGGCAGGTTGGCGAGTTGGCTCGCCCAAGCCCATCAAAAACAATGTAAAAATGGCAGGTTGGTGAGTTGGTCTGCTACAACCCGCCAAAAAAACATTAAAAAGCATTTAAAAATATGGGTGCTTCTAGGGTGAGAGAGCAAATCAAATCACTCACTGGTGAACCACTAAAATTGACCGTAGGATATTGTGTAAAATGCTATGAGTGGTTAAGATTGAATCAACTAATATTAAATCTCAACCGTTGATGAAATTGTATACTTCATCCTATGGCCGTATTTAATGGTTCACCGGTGAGGGATTTGATTTGCTCCCTCGCCCTAGAAGCACCCTAAAAATAAGGGGAAACATAAAAAATAGAAAAAGATTAAACTTGGCGGGCTTGCCCGCTTTGACCCATATGTGGTCCACCAAATTGGCGGGTTATGCTGGGCGGGCTACAATAGGTTGGCGGGGTGAAATCACCAACCCAACCTGCCATATTTTGGCAGGCTAGCAAGCCGAGCCCGTTTTGCCATCCTAAATAATATGGTGATAAGATTGATTTATCGATCTTATCCCGATTGCTTACGAAACAATTGGTTAAGAGACGGAAAACAATAGACCAATAAGGATTGGTCTGAGCGATAATTGAGCTCGGGTCACACCTCAAGGTCTCGGATTTGAATCTTGAGGGTGGCAAAAACTCTATTGAGAAGGGAGGACCACATGGATCAACAAAGCTGGGTACACGTGACCAGTCAAGTACCCCGATGTAGATTAGTCATCGGTAAAGCCAGCAGTTATTGCGCACCAATAACAAGGTAACAAAAAGAAGACAGAAAACAAAGTGTATCTTTGTTGTTTTGTGAGTATGTGAGGTTAGAGGCCCAAAGCAAAGACCTCAACGGAAGTGCTTGCTTAGCTAGCAATAGTTGTGGCAGAGTGAGTTAGTGCGCATCAGTCAGACACCTCGTATAACTCGATTCGCCTAGCCCATCAACCTTGCGAGACAGCCCATTGAGTTTATACATTTTCCTAAAAAGCTATTTTTCTTGTTTTGAATCATTTTTATGTTTCTACGGCCAAATTGCATTTTTGGTCTTTTACATTTGACCAAAATTTCAATTTGGCATTTTATCTTTTTTTTTTCTCACTTTGGACCTTTATATTTCAAATCTGTGACAAAGTGGTTCTTTATCTTTTTTTCATCACTTTGGTCCTTTATATATGTTTCAAATCTTTATCAAGAGTGGTCATTTTTTTCACACTTTGGTCCTCCTATATGCTTCAAATTTGTGTCAGAGTGATCCTTTTTTTCGTCTCACTTTGGTCATTTTTGTTAAAAAAAAGACCACTTTGACACAAATTTGAAAAGTAAAGGACCAAAGTGAGAGAAAAAATAAGTGACTAAACTGAAACTTTGGTCAAAGATAAATGATCAAAAATGCATTTTGGCTTTTATTTTTTTAATTAATTTTGGCTCATGCTTTTCCCACTCCCCCTACTCACCACACACCTCCTTCCCCTATGAATTTACTAAAATAACCCTAACATTTTAAAATATTCCCCTATCCTTCTTCCCTCTTCTTCTCCTCCAACTCCAACACACTCCCCTCTAACACCCACACCTCCCATCTCTCTACTACAAACCCTATCCTCCTCACCTTCATCATTAACCTTCTACTCAATTTCTCAACATTTCGAACCATAATAAGGTATCATCCCTACCAATCATTTTTCATTTTCATCCCTGAAAGTTTCTGCGTTTGCCTTTTTTTCTTCCTGAAATCGTGCTCGGTTCGGCCCCCTTAAACCCAACAGGTTCGGCCAACCTGCGTCGTACCTATTAAATTATGTGATTTGGGGGTGTTTACATAAACACGGCTCTAATGTGCTGAATTGGTTCAGTGATGTGTAACCGGTGATGGAAATTGTTGAAAATATTGTTAATGTAATCGGTGATGGAAACTGTGGATTCGGGTGTATTGTTGCATTACTTGGAAGGGGTGAGGATGCTTGGCTTTCTGTGAGAAATGATCTGTTGGATGAACTTAGGCAATACAATGACTTCTACACTAATCTGTATGGTGGTATTGGAAAAGTAACTATTCTGATGAAATTGTTGATGCAGACACACAAGAATGACAGAGATAATTGGATGACTGTACCAGATATAGGGTATCTGATCACTAATAGATACAAGGTCATTCTGACTTGTTGGTCTGTTAACGGGTCTTCATTTTTAACATAATAATTTTTATATTGTACAGGTTATCAACCACAAATTATAATTCATTTTTATGAAATGTTAGTTAACATAATAATTTTGTTGTCTTTGTAAGGTATTTATGAAGTATGGAAGTCTAATGCCACCAGCCGATGTAGTATGGAATTTAATAGGGCACCCATTGCAAAGGTTGGGACATCCAGTTTACGGGTCGGATGCAAAAGTGGATGTCGCTGATAATAGAGACACAACCCCTGGCTTATATAGACATATCTAAAGATAATGAAGATAATCATAGTTGAATATTTTGTTATCATTCTATTTCGAAGTTGTATTAGAACGACACATTTTGTTGGATTTGTATTCGAATATTTACCACGTTTATTTAATCAATACTTGCTTTCGTAATTTATAAGATAGTGGACTTGTTATCAACATTTTCATATAAACAGAAACTTGTGTTTCTGTTTTTGTCTATTGCAATATCAGATGGGTTCGGTGGATGGCAGTCGAACCTGTCTGGTGCATCCTAACCGGACGTGTGAAAGTGCAACACGCGCCTCTTTTGACACATTCGGTGTACCATATCCGTACTTGTTCGGTTCGAAGGCGCCGAACACATAAAATACTAAACACGACACCACTTAACCGAATCCATTCGGTGAACGAACACCAAACCACTGTAAAACACAGCCTCCGTGTGCGTTGCACGTGAGGGTAATATGGGAATATTTAGGGGAAGGGGGTATGTGGTAAGTAGGGAGAGTGGGATAAACATGGGCCTTAATTTTTTATTTATTTATTTTGCGGGCAGGTTAATGTGCCAACTCGCGGCAGGATTGGGTAGAGTCGACTTCTCAACCTACAACTCATCGGCATGCTGGCCCAGTCCCACCACTTTTTTGGCAGGGTCAGCAAGGTGGAGTGACTGGGCTCGCTTTATCCTTCTTAATTATCAAGCAATTCTAGACCTATGCAAGCAATTTAGGCTGAGCCCATAATTAGCAAGGTCATATTTGTGAGAACAATTTGTTGGTGGGAATAATGCTTCAACTAAGAAGAACAATCAAACATAGAAAATCATTAGTAACAATAATTGTGAATGACATGTAAGATAAATAACAAGGAGAAGGTAATTAAATTCATCATTGCACTAGACTCCAAGGCGTGTATGACACTAAGCTTTAGGTTCGATTCGCCCCCACCAATCACTCTAGATTGGATGCAATAGGATGATCAACGAATCCCATTTAGGATACAATGGAGTTCCTTGATATGGTCTGCATACCCACACCAAGCATATCGATCAATGGTAGTTTACGGAACAAAGTTTCCTCAATTACTCTCGTGCACTAGAGAAAAGAAGAAATGACTTAGATATAATTTTGGGAAAATTCTGGCATAAAATATATGAATTTCGTGTATATGTTCTGCCCAAAAGTGTCTCTATTTATAGAGAAACTCATGCCACTTGGTGAAGGGAAACAACTCATAAAAGAGTCTTTACTATTTTGAAACAGAAACATTGTCTGTTCGCTGTATTGGTGCGAGTTCGAATCCCAGCGAACACCTTTGTTGGTTTTTAATTTTTCCGCATGAAAAATAAATAAAATGATTTTCCTAAATCATGTCTGCTATGAGATTCGAACCCAGAACAACTGCCTTACGAGCAATAGGCGCTACCACTGAGCCACTTGGAGTTTTGGTGCAAACATCAATTCACAACTGTATATATCCAAATAAATATTTTGGAAATATCTCCAACAATCCCCCACCATTTCTAAAATATATCCAAATCCATTATTCCGGAAATCTCATGGTTTCAGATAATGGTATCTTGCGATTTGAACCATTACTTAGTAAGTTAAATTTTCACTCATCTCCAAATAGATTGGTAGACAAGCTTTGAATCAATTATTCATTAGAAAAAGTGCGCATAACTTACACATGAAATCTCGCTACCATTGATCGAATTATAAAATTGACACATTTGTTAAGGCCTTATGTCTCATATCCTTTTCATGAGAATTTAAGAGTTAAGCCCTTGAACTCTATGAAGCAGCCCCACTTCATTCTCATATAGATAGATTATATCAGAAATGCACCCATAATTAGGCATCTCAGCAAACATATGCTATATGTCCATTAAGAGGAAAACCTCATCCTACCACTTTTATTCTTATGGTTCAAGTACTTTTACCCCTTGGGATGTATCTATTATATAGTACTTCAATCACTCTTATAGTGTACTTTATCCATTTAACTCAAGACTTGATGTTGCTCAAGTGTGAGTTGGGTTTCCACTATTGGTGATCAATTAGATATGGGCTTGTATCACATCCCCAATGATGTCTTCAACATCATATCATTGTCAACTCTTTCGTCAAAGAATTGCAAACTTTATTCCAACTTTAATAAACTTTGAATATTCAATCAATCACATAGCTATGACTTTTATATATTCTTGATAGTCTAAACTAACTATCACCATGACACTTTTGTCATTCATTGTGCCATATACACCAACTTTATGTCATTCTTCCTTTGCTATTAAATATTTAATTACCACTTCAATTTGAAGTTCTACGTCCACTTGAATATATTAAAGAAACCATACATTCAATGCATTAAATATATAAATCAACAACAACCATGATCATAGAGATTTGTCATAATCAACCTTTTAAAACATAATTAACTTTGTCTTCACAATTTTTCCACACATGGTTTAGAGTTCCACATTCATGAAAATTATTTCTAAAACAAATTATTTTTTCTTAGTTTAAACAAACCACTTTCATGAATAAACTTGAATTAAAATTCATCTTGACATGTGTTATTAATTTAGACCATCAAGCATTTCATGTATATTTATTTAGAGTAATTGTGTACCTTTCACCAAAGTAGAAAGTTGTTACCAAAAATCATCTTTGGTCTTAAATATGAAATCATCTCTTTCAAATTGTAAGTAGAAAAACATCTTCCTTCAATGTTGCAATCATAATTTCAACACAAATACAAAATCGAACCTAAAGATTGTGAGAACAATTTGTTGGTGGGAATAATGCTGCAACTAATAAGAACAATCAAACATAGAAGATCATTAGTAACAATAATTGTGAATGACATGTAAGATAAATAACAAGGAGAAGGTAATTAAATTCATCATTGCACTAGACTCCAATGCGTGTATGACACTAAGTTTTAAGTTCGATTCGCCCCCACCAATCACTTTAGATTGGATGCAATAGGATGATCAGCGAATCCCATTTAGGATACAATGGAGTTCCTTGATATGGTCTGCATACCCACACCAAGCATATCGATCAATGGTAGTTTACGGAACAAAGTTTCCTCAATTACTCCCGTGCACTAGAGAAAAGAATAAATGACTTAGATATAATTTTGGGAAAATTTTGGCATAAAATATATGAATTTCGTGTATATGTTCTGCCCAAAAGTATCTCTATTTATAGAGAAACGCAATGGCCACTTGGTGAAGGGAAACAACTCATAAAAGAGTCTTTACAATTCTGAAATGTTCGCCGTATTGGTGCGAGTTCGAATCCCAGCGAACACCTTTGTTGGTTTTTAATTTTTCCGCATGAAAAATAAATAAAATGATTTTCCTAAATCATGTCTGCTATGAGATTCGAACCCAAAACAACTGTCTTACCGGCAATAGGCGCTACCACCGAGCCACTTGAAGTTTTGGTGCAAACATTAATTCACAACTGTATATATCCAAATAAATATTTTGGAAATATGTGGCTCCACAATGCTGATGCAGCTTTGTTCTTTAACACCCAAAATCCTTCGCACCAATTTAGCACCTACAATAATTTGCATGACCCACAATAGTTAACATTCCATGAGTCAGATTTCACAATAACTACTTTGTACCCAACACTGGTAACTAACTCCAATCTGTAAAAAATAAAAATGTCCACATTTTTTGCATAATCACTAGTTCAGCTACACAACCAATCTACGAAGTTAGTTACAAAGCCACCATGATGGTTTCTAATCACACCTCCTACTGAAGCTCTCGAACCATCTTCGTGTGTTTTGGGTGGTAATATTTTTTGACCTATTGGTGGGTGGTATCTATTGGTTTTGCCGATGACTAATCTAATTCGGGAAATCTGACGGCCACGAGTACACAGCTTTGACGACATGTGTGTTCTCCCCTCACAGCAGAATTTTTGCCACACCCAATATTCGAACTCGAGACTTTGGGGTGGGAACCAAACTCAGTTACCGCTCAGACCTGACCACGACCAACTATTGTTGATGCCTATGCTATGAATGAATTATATCTGCCCTACTAAAAATATGCTTGAGTCTCTTGCTTACAAAATGAGAAGTGTATTGATTTCAAATAATACAGTGAAATTCTTTTTTATTCCTGTGAAAATCTATGATATTTAATTTCATAATTTGGTTCGTGAAGCTTTACTCTTAATATTTATTTATTTTCAAATTAACTTCTCTATATTTAATTTGGACAGTAATACTTTTAAATTTTGGACCATTCTTACCCTCGGTCCAAATAAAGTATATTGTTAGAAGTTTAAGGCTCTATTTGACAATGGGCCCGTTTGGATTGGCTTATTTGAGTTATCTACTAGTAAAAGCACTTGTGAAAATGTTTGGGAGAGCTTATGGAAACAGCTTATGAGATGTTCATAAGCTGTTTTCAGCTAAATTTTATAAGCTCTTTAGGATAGCTTATGAAAACAGCTTATAGCTTATAGAAAAATAATTTAACATTATTTTATCTTTTATTATAGAAACAGCTTATGCATAAGCACTTATATGATAAGCGCTTATGCCATAAGTGCTTAATTAAGTTGTTTATCCAAATGGGCCCAATATTAATCCGCTAGCTTATAACAAATAGCATATGACGAAAAAGCTCTTTATAAGTGTTTGATATGACTAACTTATAGTAGTTTTAATCTTGAAATCCTACATGAAGTAGTATTTGAGGTATATAGCTTATAAGGTTTCATTTTTACTCTTGTTACTTTCTCATTTTTTTCCTCCGTTAAATGAACTCTCTCTCTCTCTCTCTCTCTCTCTCTCTCTCTCTCAACTGTTCATTTTTGTCATATTATATCTATAAGTCACTTCAACGCCTAATTAACTAAACATTTAAATTCAATCTCCGTTAACTTATCTCATTTCTACTACTTTTCACCAAACAAAGCCTTAATAGTAACATGCTACCTAAAAACCTAAAAAGGTGCAAACAATGAATCATTGTAGAACGAGCTCCTAAGGTTAAAATTGCCTAAGGGATTCACCAATCATCACTTCTTCATAATTTAGGGTGTTAGTGAGCCACCAGAAAGGGCATAAAAAGCTGATATCCAAGAGCTGAGGTGGTGGGGCAGCACAGCAATCCAAAGAAAATTATGCAGCTGTTCACTTCTAAAAAGGCAAATAATTCTAAAAAGGCAGCTATTCACTTCTAAAATTATGCACAGCAATACCGACTGTAGTCAATCGTGATCCCTTCCTACGATGGTGATTCTCTGCAGTCCCTAGAGTCTATCTCTCTCCAAACTTAATTTTTCTTAATTTTTTTTATAAAAATAAATGGACAGTCGGGATCACTTAATTTATTGATCTAGTGGCTATGAAGATGTGTGACTGCTGTGACTGCAATCAATACTGACTGCAGTCAATCGTGATCCCTTCCTAGGATGGTGATTCTCTACGGTCCCTAGAGTCTATCTCTCTCCAAACTTAATTTTTCTTAATTTTTTTTTATAAAAATAAATGGACAGTCGGGATCACTTAATTTATTGATCTAATGGGCTATGAAGATGTGTGACTGCAGTCAATACCAACTACAGTCAATCGTGATCCCTTCCTAGGATAGTGATTCTCTGCAGTCCCTAGAGTCTATCTCTCTCCAAACTTAATTTTTCTTAATTTTTTTATAAAAATAAATGGACAGTTAGGATCACTTAATTTATTGATCTAGTGGCTATGAAGATGTGTAACTGCTGTGACCGCAGTCGATCGTGATCCCACTTCCTACAAGGTCCAATTTTATGAATACGACTATTAAAATTCTATAGCAACTAATTTTTCTTCTTGTGGACCTAATACGACACTTGTTCACATACACCATACAACTGTTACTGTTGTTTTTTTTTCTATAAAAAAATAAATAAAAAATCTGTATTTTATAATATCATAAACAAACCATTTCAAGTAATATAATCTCAATGCAATAGTAAATAATACAAATCTACCAAGGATCATTTGTCTAGCTTGCCCACTCAAGTCGTTGCCAGCTTTAAATTGTCAAAAATTACATAAATTGAAGTCATTTTTTGACAAAGTACAGGGTAATCAATAAGCCTCATCAACATTGAAAACAAAAACACTGACCTACCATCCCCATATAACACTGTTCGTTCACACAAAGAAGAGATGGAACAAAAAGGAAATGCAAAAGAACGCCAAAGCATAGAGAAACAGTGTCTGTATCGAAAAGCAACAAAAATATTGCATACTATTTTCATATTTCTTTCTTCCACATGGTTGAATCCCCCACATAGGCCCCTAGGGGATGATGACTTATATGCCGGTGTTGTGCAGGGGCCACCACTATTTCTTTGCCAAACAGCTAGCAGAAAAAGGAAAGGTATCTATGCTTTGCATAAAACAAACAATACACGTAGGATTCCAAACACAAAACTAATCATAAATTCTGATACAAAATATAACAAGATTCTGAGAAAACCTTTTCAACAGACAACATTCCCAGCAGATCGAACTGGCACGTGCCAACATGACTACTTCCTGTATCAACAGTTTGAAGTACAACCACAGAAAGCAACTGGGAAGAAAAATATGGTATATGATATTTGATATGGGAATGGGAGTGTATCCTCGTTCTTCATGAGGAAGGAAGCTCCCTCTTGTTATTAAGGAAACCAAAATCTCCAAAAAGACCCTGCATCATGGAAGAAACCAAAAGAGCGCTTATCCACTATTGTCCCCCCTAATCTCTCATAATACTAGTGCATTATTAACAAATAGGAGAAATGCGATAAATATTCTCCCACCCATCACATCATATTATTATTTCATGTTAGAGTATTTTCAGAAAGAGTCCTAATCCCCCACCAGGGAAAAAAAGGAGAAAAAACAACCTTTTCTAAGTTAATACATTGTGATCATATTTTTATACAAGAGCTAGAAATGCCGCACTAAAAGTAATTTCATCTCCAATTCAATTTAGGAAAAATGTTATAAAGAATACCCATGGTCAACTTATTTGTGAACTGATTTAACAAATTTGTCTTTCTATGCCCTTCTCATGCAGACATACAGTAAATGAAGATAGTTTAACCAATGTGCTACATATGACAGGAACAACTACGATCAAGATCATACCATGGCATCATTGATTGCGTAAGCCACACAGTAGTGCTCCTGAAAATCAATGGCACGAAAAGAAATTTCAGACACAAGTAGTGGAAAAAATAAACAAGAGATGAACTATTTACTATGGGAGGTGATTCTCTCGAGTGGACTTTTCATTTAACACTCTCAAGTATTAAATCTCTATCATTCAGCTCTCTCTCAAATTTTTTAATACTTCTCTCACTCTTTGTCTTATTCAATGTGTAGCAGAGATTTCAATAAAGTCATGGGAGAGAATCCACTCCCATTTACTATCCATAACAAAGCATGTGGTTAATTTTGGGTCATGTCACCAATTGCATGCATCAAACTACGGTAAGACTTACATCAAAAATTTCATTTCAACTTTTCATATTCAACAACTGATTTCTAAATGGAAGAAAGTCAAGAAACAAATAAACTGCAATCCACACCGTAAAATATGTGTGTGTGTGTGTGTGTGTGTGTGTGTGAGAGAGAGAGAGAGAGAGAGAGAGAGAGAGAGGTCTGGTCTCTAGGCAAATGTATAGAAAAGAACTCGGACATTTTTCATGGCAAATGAACTCACCTGCATCATGTACCACTCTTCAAATTCATCAAACAATTCGAGCCGTTCAATCCTAAAAGTAAAGCATCAGCAATTAGTTTATCTAGACATTATGTACAAAAGCAACAGGCTACCAAGTACCAACCATAACGTAAATAAAAAAAGCAAATGGAGTAACTCTAACACGAGTTACTTACGAAGTTGATCCCTACCATTTATGTATTACATATTTCTTGTTAGCATAATAATTCTATTTTCATCATTATATTGTTTTTGTGTGTTATTATATGTTATGGATTTATCCCCCTATTACATAATATATGATTATATCTTAATATTTTTATATTTTTTAAAAAATCTTGCTTCTATCAGCCCGCACAACTTCTGCCCACAGCCAACCACAGACGCTGCTTCGGCCCCGATTTTCTTCTTCTTCCACCAAATGGGTAGCGTGAGGAGGTTGGGTCTTTGGAAGAACGGATGGAGTGGCGTTATCACACCGCTATTTGTTCTATTGACAGTGAACCACAATGTGACGGCTAGCACTGCAGCGGCCAGGGGCCATGCTGCAAGTTTGCAATGGCATTATCACAAGTTATTGATAACGCTGATTCATTTTTCCTGTTTCTCTACCTAAGTCCCTATAATTTCAACAGAAAAAATGTTAAACTATTTTTCAAGTCATAAAAGTTATTACTAACATTGAAGCCATTTAAAGTCTCTCAAATCCAAGTGTTATTTTGTTTCCTTTGATAAATCTAGACATGTCAGTTGATATCGTCGTTATAAGTAAAATAACAATATATTATCACACTGTTGCACCAGAAACGAATAAAGGAGCATGCGTGACAACAACAGGGTACCAGTATTTTGTTTTAGGAAAATCTACCCTTCTTTGCAATGCAGCACGCCCTAAGGCAAATGCTGTTGCAAACAATTAGTATCAGCTTGTTCTTAAGAGAATAAGTCAATTGTATCAGCTTCTAGTCAATTAATTGTCTTAAGCACCAATACATCATCATCATACAAGTGAGAATTTGTAAATTTAACACACAAGATATAAGGTATAATTTGGCAGAATACCTGCGTCTCTCTTGAGTGTCAATAAAATCATTATAAACTCTGAGCATGTCCCATGCAACAGATTTCTGATAGCCATGAAAACAAATAACAAAAGAGTGTTAGTGATAGAATACACATTAAGACTACATGATGATGGACATAAATGTAAAATTTACATCAATAGTCAATAGTAGGATTTGAAACTAAGTAAGAATTGAAATTTTATAAAACAGTAAATTGATCGGGATTTGACAGGGATCAACAATATATTTCATTGTATTCTTCAATAGAGGGGTTACAATTATATATTACAAATATCCAAGGTTTCTCCTGCTCAATATGATTGGTACTTATTTTTATTTACTAAAAAAGACTAGGCTCAATATGATTGGTACTTATTTTTATTTACGAATAAAAACAAGACATTGCACGGTACAGGTAAAAGCTCCCCCAGTGCATAAGGTGTCAAATAATGAGAATTTTCAGCCATAACGGTGCTCAACTAAAATACCAATGATAATTATATAAGAGTATGTAGTTAGTGATATAATCAGCAGTATTTTAAGATAACTATCAGCTACAATGACAAAAATGATATTATCAACTATGAATGATCTCTAAACCAGAAATTTCCAGACTATTTTTAAAAGAAGAGTTGCAATTGCCAACCGTTTCTAGTTTAGCTTACTATGTTCAAAGGTTATTCATGCCTAAATGACTCCTTTATCATCATTTGCAAGGTTTCACACAATTGCACCAATCGGTATTGAAACACTATCAGATGCACAATAAATACAACCAAAAAAATACCAAAGAATTCTTTGCTAGCAAAAGTTACAATAGGTACCTGCCATCCTTGGTCCAGAAATAATTTTTCCTTCGCAAGTAAAGTTGGTGTATCATAAATTCCTAACAGAGAACAACCTCGACACTGATGCAAAACAGGAAAGACAAATCATATTATGGTTATAAACATTAAAGACATTCATAATTAATAATCAAAAATCTAAATCTAAATGCACGATTACCATCAAAAGCATAATAACAACAAAAGTCAAGGAGCATATGGGGAAAGAAGTACAACACCAAATCTCAAATAAGTTTAAGCCTCGGAGGCTAAAAGCACTCAAATTCGCCAGAAGTCTTTCCTTAATCAGAAAAGTCCATAAGGAAGACCTGTCATATTTAATTGGGGGAAATGAACACAGGAATGAAGTCCAAAAAACAGGAAGATGATGGAATCGAAAGAAAATAACAGAACGCATCAATCAAAATTAGGAGAATGTGAACTGTGAGGTGGGGAAGAAGAACACAAGGGGGGAAAACAGATACCTGCAAGCTGTGATTTGTGAACAAAGACCAGATGAGCAAAGGAAGATGGAGCGTGATGCATGAAAAGAGACTAGAGGAAAAACAGAGACCTGGACAGTGGACACTGATGAGAAGTCATGTGGGTCAGTGGCTGGCAACTAAGGTGGGTGCTTTCACATTGAAACAACAGTCAGACAATGTTTGTTTTGCATTTGCAACAGAAACCCTATAAAGTTTATCATCTAAAAAGACAATAAATCATGAAAATACCCAAAAACACTGGGTAGGAAAACTGCCAAAAAATGGGGGCAGAGATGGGTTTCCACCCCCATAGAGGAGAGTCGCTAGGATTTACACCCATAATTGCAGGCATGACTACGATGACACAAAAATGTAATGTCATGAACAATTTCTAGTGACCAGAGGCTGCAATGCTCTTAGCAATTGAGTACCCAGCTTTGGGGTAAGACTGATCCTCGCTTTCCCACAGATATTCTTCAGTGGGATTTGAATTCCTAATGTTGCATGTATAGCTCACCTCATTAAGAGGCTCCAGCTTATTACTACTTCCTACACACTTAAGCGTTTTACAACAGAATAATGAACCCAGCACGGTAAAGAATACATATTTGAAAATGAAATTCGACTTTTGGGATCAGACAATTCCGAAGTTATCCGAAATCAATCAATTGTGATCAAAAAACCATGGTATAGAATGCATATTTGACATTGATACCTCCAAATTTCTAATCATTTGCTGTCCAAAAGCATCATCAGGGTGGATCTGTTAAGAAAATACAATATAAATTAAAGATCTTAGTTTATTCCCATAAAAGAAAAGTAGTGGAATGAGAAACTCTGAAGGCCGTAACCTGCTCATAAAGAAAAAATATTGCTGTTGAAAATGTATGGGAGGCCCAACCAACAACTCCACGACTTGAATCTGGATCCAGATAGATCAGAACACACTCTGCAATTATAAAAGTTGGCAGACTGATAACAAGATCAGAATGAATCAATTCATCATTCCTTGACCATGAAAGACATGAGTGTTAACTAAAACTATACCAGAGAGAGAGAGAGAGTTGAATCACGATACATACCTTGGATCCATTTCAGTAATGGTTATAATATCACCTAGTTGTTTTACATCTCGCAAATCTGCAGGGACTAGTTTATAATGAGCACTGACCACTTCTCCTTTCTCTGTCAGAGAATGGAACAGTACAAGCATCAGTTTGGATCAGCAGTAATCACTAATCATGCATGCTAATTTTCAGTATTTATGTTTCTAACTATCACAGTGAAAGATTGCATTGATTTAATACTCAAAAGTCAAAAGCTACAAGTCAGGTCAGTTTTTAAATGTTTGTAGTTCTGAGGTTAAGCTGAGTAGCGGTATCAAAATTTCTCAATCTTCTGCCCTCTAAGCTTTCAGTTTATCCTAGCAATTCTTTTGCTCTAGTTATAATGAAGATTCTGAAGAGATAGATTATACTATCTTTATATTTATTTTTTGATACTTTATTCTGGCAGATCATCGTCAGATCTAGATCCCAACTCAGCCTTGCTCATTGATAATTCATTTACGCATTTTCCATTTTAACAAGGAATCCATCAAGGCATAAACAAAATGCTTTTGGAATTTATAAATATTTCATTCCATTTTTTAAGAAGCTAAAACACCGTCTAGGTATGATCCTTCCTACCAACTAACTTTCACATCCATCTCCACCACCTAAAATGCCAGAAATTGTTTTTCTACCACAAGCATTTGCATATTAATGGTGGTGTGAAGATTATTAATGGAGATATGTTAAATGACTTGAACATGTTTCTTAAAATTTATTATTGAAATGAACAGTAAGCATTTAACATCATAGGTGTGACCGTGTGCGCACTGCAAGTAGGATTGGTGGACCAACAAAAGATAAAATTTGGGGAAGATTTGGAACGGAATAAAAGATTGACAGGAAGTGAGACTCCAAACATAGTGTTGAAGTCCCACAACGTCCTTATAAGGCCTAGGTAGTCCTCACTTTACAAGCTAGTTATCTGGGGATGAGTTAGACCCTAAGCCCAAATTTAAGATGGTATCAGAGCCTATCCTAGATCTATTATTCGGTCAAAAATCTATTATTCCACTCATTTGTCCATGCTCTAGATGTCCAGTATTGACCATGATGGGGTGTTGAGATCCATGTTATTCCACTTGTATTAGTTCATGCTTCACATGTCCAAACCCTGAGCCTGAGGGGGTGTGTTGACGTCTCACATCAACTAGAGATACAGTCTAAATCGGCCTTATAAGGCTTGGGCAGTCCCCACCTTACAAGCCTGATTTATGGGATGAGTTAAGCCATAAGCCCAAATTTAAGACATAGAAAGATTGAAAATGCTATGGTGATAGTGTACAGTGCTCTCAAATTGAAGAAACGATGCAAATGGAAAATCAATTTGATAGCTTGGATGCAGGTAGAGTGGCAGTTCAAGCCCGTCGCCATTACTAGTCGTCTTTTCCTCTATTTTATTATTTTTTATGGATATCAAGTTTTAATGCTTTTGTGCATAACTAAGTGGCTCTCCTCTCTGATTATGCTGCCAATACCCATTTAAGGTAACTTCCTATCCATGTGTCTCTTTGATTCTTGGGTACATAGATTGCTGCAGGAATAATCTATATTCTATATTAAAGCTACAAGAACCCAAAATTTCACTTGGTACCAATGTGTGTTGTCCTTTCACTCTGTTTAAACATGAGCAAGGGGAAGTGGGTGCAAAACAAGAACTACATGTTTAGGGTTTGTAAACTAAAACAACTGTGAATTTTAACTCAACTTATAGTAGCACTATGGCACAAATGCGCCGCCACAAAAGAAAAGGACATCACCAAAATATGAGGGGAATAGTCATTAGAGAATGTCCCTTCCATATAAAGTAACAAAAAATTTAAACAAAAAATTTAAACAAAAAATTTCGTAAATCAGCGCTGCTTACCTCTTGATATGGCTGCTGTTTCACCAAGTTTATTCCTCAACTCACTGCAAGTCTCAATAAGTGCCGCTTTTTTACTAGTTACCTAAACCACAAACACAGTATTAGTTTAACTTTCTTCAAGTTTAATGCCAGTAAAAAACTTATAAATTAAAAACAATACACAACTTCTTCTATCTTCATTTTGCATTTAGATATATGTTAAGTCAAACTAGATAGTATAATTAACCATGAGTTTCTTCACAAAAAACATGACCTGTCCAACTCAGAACCCATAAACAACTAGAAATAAAGGCTGCATTGGCAAAAAAAAATTTGAAAGGTATTCCGGTTTCTACCTCTTTAAAGTCAACTTCCACATATAAATGTGGTGCTTTCCCCTCATCCTGCCAAGAAGAGATTTTTAACATGTAAGTGATAACTGCAAATTGGCACACAGCCACACAAAATTGTTCAATGAAGCTAAGCAAGAGGTTACTGGAAAAATCAACTAAGGATCCAATCAAGCTGCTTACAAATATATTTTTACATCTTTAATGTGCTTGGGTAAAGTTTGGCTAAAGTTTAGGCAAAAATATACGTGGAGGGCCATAAGTTAGGATAAACTTTGGTTGATGACCCATTTTCCTTGGCCACCATGCTTGTCGACACCCAAAGGCTCTATAGTTGCACCTCGACTTTCATCTTCGCCATTGACGTTACTTTGGCTACATACCACCATTGTCGATGGCCCATTACCCTCTCCAGACAAACTTGCATCTGGTGGCTTCGGTGGTGGTGAGAGGTCTAGCTTGCCTAAGACCCACCCCTCCAAGGTGGTTTTTTGGATGTCATCATCCTTGTTCCGACATTGCTAATCACACCATGCCCATCTTTGCTTTGCTCTCCTAGCTCGTATCCACCACTGTTCCATTGACGGGTGCATCTTTGGCTTCTCTCTCTACTTTTGCCATTTCTATTTTTTCCTTCCTCTTCACCTTCTCTTCCTAAAATTCATTGTTGAGTTCTTGTTGTATCCATTCCTCCTTCAAAACTTCTCTTGGCCCCTTTACGAAATTTCTCTCCTCTTAAATTAAGGATTCTGTTTTTGCCTCTAAAACTAAAAATTTCCTACCCTTAGTCACGTTTCTTCCTTTGATTCTTCTTTTGCTGCTGCTTTTGATTCTTCTCATGCTCCATGCAAATTGACTTTTCTTTGCTGTCATGATTCTTGATTCTCAGAATTTCAACTTCATTTATGTTTCTTACTCCTTGGATCCTGAACCTTGAAGATAAACCTCAAGTTCTGGTTGGAATCGCATGCGCAGAGCTTTCTCAAAGGTGAAGAATCTAGTAACTTAGTTGATCTCTTTCTAGGAAAACCACAATCGAAGAGCATCTTTGTCTAATGCCATTCAGACCCATGAAAGCTTTTCTTCCTCTCACATAGTCAAATGGCCTCCAAATACAGATCTAATTTGATCAAACACCAATAGGCATTGCCACTCCCACCAAATCTTGGCATCAGTTTCTCCTTTGTTCTCTACTCAGCTTCTCTGTTGTTTCCATTTTTTTACTCAACTATGGCATCATCAAACCACCAACTTCATGGAGTTCTGCTTCCTCAACTTGTTTAGTTATAATGGTCAAGCCTACACCCTAAATATGGTCAAGCCTACAACCTAGATATGGCTTGGGAGTGGAATTCCTTAAAGGACATTTACAACCTGGATATGACAATTGACAAAGGCAAGGAATATATTAAGTGTGACTGACTACCCCTTTAATTTTGTGTATTTTTCTATTTTTGAGAATTTATGCATACTGTTGGAATTTATGTATATTGCTTTCTAGTCTTCACAATGGCGACAATCCCACTTTAGCGGTTTTCGGGTTGGCCGCTCTGCGCTATTGAATGGAATTGACAACATAGACGGAAACGGGATCAGATTATAGATGAAATGGTGTTTAATGATTGAAAAGAACTATTACACTTTAGGTATACGGGAAAGCTATTGCTCCCACACAGCCCCACTACAATTTCCTTTCAAAAACTAAAGATACCCTCTCTATTCCCTCCTTTCTATTATTTATAGCCTCTCATCCCACACCCCTAACTAATTGACTTACGAACTAACTTGCTAGTTAACTAATTAAGAGATTACCTATCACTTACATATTAATATTTGTACTAGAATATTCCCTTAATCTCTAATTCAAGTTAAATTTATAAGAGAAAAAGTATAAAAACCTATGAAATTTATTAATAGCTAATTAGTGAATCGACATCATTGTATTCATCCACATTTATACATCTGACATCCATTGTCTATATTGATCTTCCCTAAACAAGTTTGTGTAACTAACCCACAAATTTTTGAGAGGAAGTTACATTCCATCTCAAAAAAGAGACAAAGTAAAGGATCTTGAGCTAAAACATATAAAACTTCAGTCTGAAAATACTCATGTTCCGAATGTCTGTGTCTTTTGTAGCATGGTTGTGTCTTTTGTAACATGGTATGACACCCTGCCTTAAAGCTGATAACTAGCTATTGCATTGAAGTAGGGAAAACCGCTTTATTACACACAATTCCTAGAGTATTTGAGAGACTCTAGACTCTCCTGGTGTTAAAAGGCCCCAAGTCGCTTTATTACACACAATTCCTAGAGTATTCGAGAGACTCTAGACTCTCCTGGTGTCAAAAGGCCCCAAGTCTATACAAATGACAAGATATATCACCCTCTAAGTCTCTCTTCTTATTTATAGAATTATAGGCAACACGCCTTACTAACTCACTCCTAACAGAACAAAGCCCAGAGGCCCATATCTATCAATATTAAGGCCCATATCTATCAAAAGCAGCAGGCGGTTAGCACAAGAGCACCAACAAGAATGAGATGAAAAATGTCCTAATGTCCTGTTAAAACAAAACAAAAATTCACCAACATTTGAATGTAAAAGCTTTGGATCAATAATAATTCAATCCAAACCTTTACTTAACCGGCATGGCTTCAAAATGGTAGCAAACCTATAGTATTAAAGGCTGAAGCAGATTAATGGTTAAGTACAACTTGCACAGTACAACTCAATCTCAGGCACCTGCAACTGAAAATATGTTGTGTCAAAGCCTGCTCCAAGCGATAATATCTGCTTCTTTATTGGGCCACCTTCTTCCGTCTTTTTCTCAACATCAAGAAACTGATAGAGAAGTTTCCGAATAGCAGCCCAACGAGCAAAGTAACCTTCATACTCAAACAATTAAAAAAATTAACAAAATACTAATTTGAAGGGTACGTACTAAAACAAGCCGATTTCTCAAAGAAGCTACATCCTACCACGATTAATTATTGGAGATCTCCTCACAGGCCTTCTCACAAATAAATGGATGTAATCATCTTTCATGTATCCCTTTTTCACACATGACCTACAGACAGTTGAGTAAACATTCATCATATAAGAATAATATTTATAAATCACTTAAAGACTGATAAAAACTGAATACAAGATGAAAATTTATGTTAGAATTAGAAACCAAACAGCAAAGAAAGGGAATAACAGATAAAAGAATCGATTGGGGCTAATAGAGATGAATAGAGAGACTGTTAATTAACTATGAATCAAATGGAATGGAGGCTAGTTTCTTGCAGGATGATGATAATGAAAGAAATCAGGGCCAACAACATATATGTTCCTAATTTGCCAAAAAGGGGATAAACAAAGTACTTGAAATTAAAAAAAAAAAAAAAACAACAACACCGCCCAAGAATGCTACTCCCTAGTCCCTACAATGTTACAGATCAAACGAAATCTGAAAGCAGAATAAACAATAATCTTGACCAAGCAAAACTTCAATTTCATACAGACCTAAAAGTCTAAACAACAATGCATAGGACTCATCATCCTAAGCATTGAGAACAATTCAGCTGAGCAATCATGTTCAAGGCCCACTTTACAAAGAGAAACATGCTTTACATTGAACAAATTGCATTGCATGATTCCAAAAGCATAAAAACATAGGCAATTCAAGAAATAGCTTCGAGGCAATAAAAAACAACAAAAAAATGATGAATTGATAAGCAAGAAATGGAGGTGTGCCTACAATTTGCTGGCAGAAGCGTCGTCGTTGGTGGCTTGTACCGCTGCAGTGTTGCTATTGCTGTTGCAGGTGGGTGAATCGGCCACTTCATCCGCCATCGTTCGGTCTTGTTGTTAGGTTTTGCCTGCGAAAGAACAACAACGGAACCACGTTCTTCTTTTTCCTGGCAAGATACAAAATGCCTCACAACTCACAAGGTGATTTGATTCTTGAAGTTTCTTTTTTTTGTTGACCGGGTGATTCGTGAAGCTAAATAAGTGATTTTGGGATCTTGATTCACTGGAGTTAGAATTTACTGCAATCGTTGCAGTCGGGACTTTCACAATCATTGGATTCACTTACAAACAAATCATGTCCATTGAATTATTTTGATATAAAAAATAGAAAAACAATATGAGAGGAGAGAGTGTGACACAAGTGAATGTAGAGGATACCAACGACGGTTGGTCCAGCTGATGATAATGGGATTGGATCTCAACTCAAGATTTCAGTTTCGAATATTGGGTGTGACAAAAACTATGTTGGGAGGGGAGAACCACACGGACCAGTAACGTTGGGTCAGCCAGGTTCCTAGCGAATATTAGTTGGCAAAACTGGTGAAACTTCGCACTAATAACATGGTAACCAAAAAAAGTGAATGTAGAGAATCAGAATCTATGATTTTGATTTTAAATAATAAGAGCCTGTTGTTATAGTGTTACTAGCGCATTGGTCCATGTGTTGCACGAGGTATAAATTCTAGTTAATATAGAATTATTGTTGGTAAACTTTGTTTCTTAAATTGCAACATGAAAAACATTGTCTAAATTGAAAGTAAATATGAATTAAAAAATGTAATTGTGAACTTAAAACCTAAAATAGAGTGTGTATACTAGACAAATTATTCCATATACATAATCCATAGTAACAGTATTGGTTTATAAAATATATAGTCTAATATATGTGAATAAAAATTAAATTATAACTATAAATCAAATAAGAAGATTATAAAATTGAAATTGACTATCCATAGATACTAAGAAAAAATGAATTCAATAAATGAATTGGTAGTGACCGAATTAAATGAATTTAATAAATATTTCGGTTTCGCAAAGATAATGAGAATAAGTATAAAATAAATTAATTTTTTAAAGGTTCAGAAAAATATGGTCTTAAAAATGTAAAGAGAAGAAATATAAAAATAAATTGATTTTTTAAAGTGCTGGAATTAGTAAAAGGGTAAGTCACATGGGTATGTGTCACGAAATTAATTTTTTTCACCAAACCGGTTATTGAGGAATGAACTTTGAGTATATGAAAAGTTTTAAAAAATTCCGAACACTAAAGTACCCCAAAACACGCTGCTTAGCATCACACTTTACGTATTTTGTCACGAAATTATATTTTTTTTCCACCAAACCGGCTATTGAGGCACAAACTTTGCATATTTGAATAGTTGAATTTTATTGCAAACACTAAATCATCCGAAAACACACTACCTAGCATCGTACTTTACTTATTTTGTCATGAAATTATTTTTTCCACCAAACTGGTTACTGAGGAACAAACTTTGCATATTTGAACAGTTCAAATTTTTTTCGACTGATAAAGTACTCAAAAACACACTGCTTAGTATTACACTTTACGTATTTTATTACAAAATTTTTATTTTCTTTCAACAAACCGGTTATTGAGGAACAAACTTTGCATATTTGAACAGTTGATAACTCTATTTTATATAGAGTTATTTACGCATCTAAATCTAAACAATTGTGAAATTCTCGGTAATAATGTTTATTAAATATAGGTATATAAAGGAATAACAACATTCAAGATCAAAAGAAGGTTTTTACAAGCAACTTAGCATTTTGCATATATTTTGGTATTTTGATGTGTTTGTTCAATGCTACAGCATTAGATGCCCCAGCATTGGTAACACTGCAATGCCCCAGCATGCAGAACAAACCATAATGCTCAAAGCTCTCTTGGAACATCAAAATGCCTCAGCAACCAAATGATGACGTCATACTGCATCAAAAAAGGCAGATGCAAGTGGCCCATGCGAAAAGATTTCGGTGCCTTCTTTGAAGACTTCATAGCTCACAAGTTGAATTTCTTAGGGACACTTGTCCATTCATTAGAGAACCTCTTCTCTTTAATAAAACAAAGATCAAATCTACTTTTTGAGGCACATGGATTTTAAGAGATCAACTTCTTCTCCAAGCAAACCCCATCATGAAGGAAACCTCATTCTTGGAACCTATATAAAGACTTTCATCTTCTCATTCAAGAACATACCTAGAGACACACCATAGATACTTAGATTTATTTTTACATTCTCCTGTAAGAAGGCAAGAAAGAAATTGACAACTCCTTTCTTTACTTCCATACACTCACGAAGTGCTGACTGAATGTTGTGAGGAGAATGCTACAGCATTGCTAGGCGGATTCATGCAAAGGAACTCCAACCGTGTAATCTTTACTTTGTTGTCTTCCTTTTGTATTATCAAATATATGAACATGTTTACTTCTGTTTATATATGCCTTATAATGTCTAGCATGAACTAAACTTCTTTAGTTGGGATGCTTTAACTTTGTAATGATCTTTTGACTAAGTTGTTGTGTTATGTATTGATGAGTGCAATTTAGTTCTTGTGTTATACTTCTTTCAAACTTACTTTGAGGTTGATCACTTAGAATAAGTAGAGTCATAAATACATACATGGTTTATGATTAGAACTCAAGAAGTAATATGGGTAAGTGTTTAATAAGGAAAACTTTGTTAATTCCATGCTAAAACCTAGACATAGGATAGCATGGTCCATAGGGTGATACTGTGGGTACTTCATATACAAGAGTGAACTTATTTAGAGCTTAGACATAAGACTTGTAACGAAACCCTGACGATAGTGACTGAAAGACACGCATCAATTGCTACAGCATCGTATATAACACAATGCTGTCAAAAGTGACTTATTTAGTAAAGAGCATTCCAACTATCTGTCTCACTTGAATTTAAACTTATCTTACTTAACTTATTTACTTTGTCTTCATCCAATATTATTGTTTGTTACTTGGTTACTCTTCACTAATCCAACTATCAACTAAGCTTTAAGAATTAATACAATCCCTGTGGGCACGATCTCATCTTTCTACTATATTACTTGTTAAAGACTGTGTACACTTGCACATCACCTTTTCCGCACAACAAGTTTTTGGCGTCGTTGCCGGGGATTGCCATTAATTTTTATTGATTAACTTTATAGTAATTTAGTGATTATACTATTCTGGTATTTTGTTTTTGAGAATGCTACAGCACTAGATGCCATAGCATATCCATAGGATCAAATCACCAGAATACAAATTAGATCCTGAGATAGAAAAAAGATTTAGAAGGTTGCGAAGATTTCAAAAACAAAGACTCGGAGGCAGTGGTAGAATCACAATGGCTGAACAAGGTGAAGGTTCTGCTCAAGGCTCAAGAAGGGGCTCAGGCAGAGGTTCTTTAGGAGATGGCAGAGGTTCAGTACATGGCTCAGGTAGGGGACATCCAGGGTCATATCATAATACTGAAGATGAACACAGGCAACAATTCATCAACATGGGACCTATAGGTATGATAAATGACAGTGATAGACCAATGAGAGACTATGCTATGTTTGATCCTCAAAACATGCAAACTAGCATAGTCAGGCCTCACATAAATGCGACACATTTTGAATTTAAACCCATGATGTTCCAAATGCTTCAAACAGTGGGACAATTTGTTGGTTCTCCTCATGAGGACCTTCATTTACATTTAAGGCAATTTTTGGAAGTATGTAGCAATTTCATCATTCCTGGTGTTTCAGAAAATGCTTTTAGATTGAAACTTTTTCCATATTCCTTAAAAGATAGAGCTAGGGCTTGGTTAAACTCTTTGGAGCCTAACTCTATCACTAATTGGAATGACTTGGCTGAAAAAAAAATTGGCAAACTATTTTTCACCTATTAAAAATGCCAGAATGAGAAATGACATTACTTCCTTTAGACAAAAAGAATTTGAATCACTATTTGAAGCATGGGAAAGATGGAAAGAGCTTTTGAGAAAATGCCATCATCATGGTATACCTGTCATTATTCAAATGGAAATATTTTACAATGGTTTGGAACCCCAAACCAGACTCATGCTAGATGCATCATCTGGAGGAGTGTTGTTGAACTCATCTTACAATGAAGCCTGTGAACTGATAGAAAGAATTGCAACCAACAGCTACAGTTGGCCCACAGAAAGGGTCAATGCTCAAAAGAAAACAGCTGGGGTTCATGAAATTGGTGAAGTAACAGCCTTATCAACTCAAGTAGCCTCCCTTACCAACATGATTAAAAACCTCAGTTCCATCAATGCTCCATCATCCAATGCTGCAGCATTAACAGAAACCACAGCAGCTGCAATAGAGCAAGCCCCTCCAGGATCAACTAGTTGTGTATACTGTGGAGGAGGACACTTGTATGAGGAATGTCTTAGTAACCCTATTTCTGTCAACTATGTAGGATACAATAAAAACAACAATCCTTACTCAAACACCTATAACCCTGATTGGAGAAATCACCCTAATTTCAAATGGGGTAACAACAATGTCACAACACCCAATGTTGTAGCATCATCTACTCCACCAGGATTCCACTTTCAAAATTACCAAAGACCTCCTGCACCAGCAAATCATAACTCCCTGGAATCTATGCTCAAAGCATATATGGGCAAAACAGATGCCTTTATAAGTGAAGCAAGAACTGCAAGGCAAGCTTATGATGCTTCAATCAAAAATTTGGAGAATCAGGTGGGGCAATTTAGCAACGGCTTTATACCAAAGGCCCAATGGATCACTTCCATCCACCACAGAAGCCTCAACCTCACAAAAGCATGGCAAGGAACAGGTAAAAGCTATCTCTTTGAGAAGTGGAAAAGATTTGACAGAACCATATGAAATAGAAGGTGAAGGTAAGGAAGAAAAAGAAAAAAATAGAAAAGACAGAAATTCAACTAATGCTGAAGCATCCAATACTCCAGTATCGTATTTAAGCAATGTTGGAGCATCCGATACTGCAGCATCCAAAACTGCTTCTATACCACCACCAAGGTTAGTTCCAGAGTACCCTCCTCCCCCTTTTTTTGACAAAGGTTGAGGAAGGCTCATGAAGAAAAGCAATTTGGCAAATTCCTTGAGGTATTGAAGCAATTACACATCAATGTTCTCCTAGTTGAAGCACTTCAACAAATGCCAAATTATGCCAAATTCATGAAAGATGTGCTTACAAAAAGAATGAGATTGGGGGAGTTTGAAACAGTAGCCATGTCCAAAGAATGCAGCATGATCATGCAAAATAAAATCCCTAGGAAACTAAAAGATCCTGCCAGTTTCACAATTCCATTTTCAATTGGAAAAATTTATAGTGGTCGTGCACTATGTGATTTAGGTTCAAGTATCAACTTGATGCCTAAATCCATATTCACACAACTTGGAATTGGAACTGCTAGGCCAACCACTGTGACTCTTCAACTAGCAGATAGGTCAATAGCCTATCATGAAGGATCATAGAGGATGTTTTAATTAAAGTTGACAAATTTGCGTTTCCTGCAGATTTTGTTATCCTTGATTTTGATGCAGATAAGGAGGTACCAATCATACTTGAAAAACCATTCCTGGCAACTGGAAAGACAATCATTGATGTACAGAAAGGTGAACTGACCATGAGGGTCAATGATCAAGAGGTGAAATTCAATGTTATGAATGCTCTAAAGTATCCTAATTAATAAGGATACTAAGGAATGTTCATTTGTAGTCTCTCTGGATCAAGTAGTGCAGAGGCACTTCCGCAAGCAACATGATCACTTAACAAATGCTCTAGCATCCATTGCTCCAGCACTCTCAGAAGCAACATGATCCAAGTTATTATCCATGTCATGCATGTAGCCTTTCTTACAAACCATGGGTAGACACTAGTCCAAAACTGAAGTACATAGTGGATTGAAGTATTTGGGAGTGACTCCAGTAGCTCTAAGAGGTTGAGTTCAAAAATTGAAGTGGGAGAAGTTCGATTTCGAAGTCTAGACACGTTCGGTACGAGTTCGTGATTACGGGGATCGTTCGAGAGGTTACGGTTCGGTCGTTTCGTGTGAGGACGTGATTTCTTCCGAGCTCGTCAAAACGGTGAGTTCTACTCACGCTTAGGATCATTTTGTATTTCTGAAATGATTATTATGTGACCGGTTTTGAAGTGTACTTCGTTTCGAAAGTTTTAAGAGTCGAAAACCGTTTTCGGAAAAATAACGTTTTACGATTTTTATCGGATTTTATATGTGGTTGTATGGACTGGAATATTGCCTGTTATTGTTTGTGTTATTGTTGGATTTTGATCGGAATACGGATTGGACTCGAACAGAATTGTGAAAATGAGAAAAGCGGAATGAAATGGTGTGCTGACAGAAGCGCACAAATCGTGCGCCTATGGCACACGGATCGTGCGCCAAGTTCGCAAAATGTTTTTAAAAGAAGGTCCAGTGCGCACGAGTCGTGCGCCTAGGGCGCACGGACCGTGCGTGAGCTTCTGTTAACGGGCACCGAATTCTCGTTTCGTCGCTCCTTTTGATTCCAAACCTCTTCTAATCTCCTCTCCAACCCTTTCTGATGATTTTTCACTTTTAAGACATTGTTTTTGACATGATCAAAGATGGTTTTGAAAATTTCTCTCAAACCTATAAATGTTTCGAAAACCGAAAGATAGTACACGTGAGAGGACATGGGCTAGGTTTAAAGTTATGAAACTATAAGTTCAATCAAGTTTATGTTTATGTATTAACATGAATGACATGTAATGAAAAGGGATGAATAAAAATTTTCATCAAAGACTGTTGAGGTTTAAATATATAAATAATATTTAATACAATAGACGGCCCAATGCGGGTGGATATATATTTATATCAAAAGGATGGGTGACGACCCAGTAGATTAGTATACTAGGGGAGGGGAAGTCATGAGCCCCAGAACCCAGACCTCAGAGGTTTGAAGCTAGTGTAAGCTAGTGGAGAGGTTTGAAGGCAAAGGCAGAGCTATTTCCCGATATGTACTATGGCATGAAAGGAAAAGACATATGCACGTGGGCCCTTTATGGACTACGATTAAAAGAAATAAAAGGACAAAGAATTATTGTGAGAGGTTACGGCAGGACTCACTGAGATAATGTTTATCTCACCCTTTATATGTTGTTGTTTTACAGAGAAACAGGGAAAGAAGAAAGCGACGAGGCACGAATACGAGCCGTGCTAGAGGAGGAGTTAGAAGACTTGGTTCTTTTACCTTTGATATTGAGTTCCCTTGTTGTCTTTGTAACTCGATAGTATGACTTGAATTTATTTAAGTTATGTAATCGTTTCCGCTTTTTCTTGTGATGGTATTGAACACTAGGTTATGAGGATATTGAAAGACATGGAACCTATATGGTTTTTAATTAAGTTATGAATGTTAAGACTGTTGATGTTAATCATCGAGAAAATTTTTAGCTGTGTTCAATATCTAGACATGAAATATTACTCTGATGTATGCCATTTCGTGCATCTTAGCATTTCTATTCGATAGAAATATTAGGGTGTTACATTTTAGTATCAGAGTGGTTCGACCTAGTCAGACTTAGAGGTTATGAGTCTGTTACGTCTTCTAAGTCTGATTCTTCTTAGTATGCTATTAGACATTGAGCCTGATCAACTTAATACTTTGTGCATATTTCGCAGAATTATGGCTAGAAGAGGTAGGAGAAACCCACCCATTGACCCTCATCAGGAGTGGATGCAGAATGTGATTGAGAATCAACAAAAGATGATGGAGGACATGATGCAAATGCATCAGCAGCAAATGAATCAGCAGCAGCCTAATGTTCAACAGCCTCCTCCGGAAGATCCGAATAGAGCTTATTTCCGTTTTCAAAAGATGAATCCCTCGAGTTTCAAGGGAGGACCGGATGTGATGGTATCTCATTACTGGTTGGACTCTATGGAGAAAATTTTCAGGACTCTGCAATGCAGTGAAGAAGAAAATGTACTCTTTGCAGCTCATATGCTAGAAGAGCAAGCCCAAATCTGGTGGACCAATGCTCATGAACTGATGGTGAATCAGGAAACTCCTATTACCTGGTTTAACTTCAAGGAGATGTTTATTGGACATTTCTTTCCTCCGGTGATGAAGCTAAGTAAGCAGACAGAATTTGTCAATCTCAGGCAAGGTGATATGACGGTGGGTGAATTCACCGCCAAGTTTGAGAAGTTGTCTCAATTTTATCAGTTAGCAATGTATGCTCCGAATGATGAATGGAAGATGTAGATGTATAGGGCAGGTCTCCGTGCTGATGTTGCCCAAGGTCTTAGCTCTTATGCTATGACCAGCTATGCTGCTTTGGTGCAACAGGTCTATGTTGCCGAAGCAGATCTCAACAGAATGTATGAAGAGAAGAGAGAGTATTGGAAAGGAAAGAAGAAGGTGGCTGAATCATCAACCCCGCAGGCAAAACCAAAAGGGTAACTTCAACAAAGGAAAACAAGCTCAGTAATCAGATTCCTCAAAGTTCAGTACGTGTTCGAAATGTGGTAGGCCTCATCGTGGTGAATGCCAAGTTGGATCTAACACCTGTTACTACTGCAAGAAAGAAGGCCACTATGCTACCCAATGCCCTGCAAGGAAGAAGCGTGATGATGATCGTGCAGGAACTACTCAAGGAAGAATCTGCACTTTGGATGCTGAGAAAGTCAAGTTTTCAGATAATCTACTGAGGGGTATGGGATCTCTTTTCAATAACCCCGTCAGTATATTATATGATTCAGGTGCTACTCATTGTTTTATTTCTCAAGCATGTGTTGACCGGTTGGGATTAGCCTTATCTTCGCTATCCGAACCAATAACTATTTTAACTGCTGCCAAGGGTCGTGTCCAGACCCAGCCTTTATGTCAGAGTTGTCTTCTGGTCATAGGAGACAGAAACTTCGTTATAGACTTTATTTGTTTACCCATGAGAGGTATGGACATCGTTTTGGGTATGAACTGGATGACAGCAAATCATGTCACCATTGACTGCTTCAATCGGACTGTTAGTTTTGCCTCGGAATCAGTTGAACTACCGAAGTCAAATTCTGAAGCAATTATCTCCTTCACATCGGCAAATCAATCTCTATTTCAAGGTGCGGAAGCTTATGTTATTATGTTGTCTGCATCGACTGAAACTGGTTTAGATTTGTCCTCTGTTCAAGTTGTTAATGAATTTCTGGATGCTTTTCTGGATGAAGTTTCCTCCTTACCTCCGGATCGTGAGGTGGAATTCTCAATAGAGTTGGTTCCAGGCACATGACCAATCTCTATTGCTCCATATAGAATGTCTCCTTTAGAATTAAAGGAATTAAAGTCTCAACTGGAAGAGTTGATATCAAAGAAGTTTGTCAGGCTTAGTGCTTCGCCATGGGGTGCTCCGGTATTGCTTGTCAAGAATAAGGACGATAGCATGCGACTGTGTATTGATTACCGCCAATTGAATAAGGTAACTGTCAAGAATAAGTATCCTCTACCAAGGATAGACGATTTGCTCGATCAACTTCGAGGTGCTGCAGTGTTTTCTAAAATTGATTTGAGGTCGGGTTATCATCAAATAAAAGTGAGAGCCTTAGATATTTCGAAGACAGCTTTCTGTACTCGGTATGGACATTACGAGTTTGTAGTGATGCCCTTCGGTCTAACTAATGCTCCCGCAGTATTCATGGATTACATGAACAGAGTCTTCCACCCGTACCTAGATCAGTTTGTAGTGGTATTCATCGATGATATCTTGGTGTACTCGAAGACCATTGAGGAGCATGTTCAGCATCTCCAAATTGTTCTAAATGTACTCTGAGAGAAGAAGTTGTATGCAAAGCCCTCAAAGTGTGATTTCTGGATGCCTGAAGTAAAATTTCTGGGTCATGTGATATCTCAGTCGGGAGTCGCAATGGATCCTAGTAAGGTAGAAGCAGTGTTGAATTGGGAACAACCAACGTCTGTGACCAAAATAAGAAGTTTCTTAGGTCTAGCTGGTTACTATCGAAGATTTATTGAAGGATTCTCAAGGTTAGTTCTTCCACTTACTCGGTTAACTCGCAAGGGTCAGCCGTTTGAATGGAGTGCCGACTGTGAAGAAAATTTCCAAGGGTTGAAAAGTAGGTTGACATCTGCTCTGATCCTAATTCTCCCAGATCCGTCACTGGGATTCCAAATTTACAGTGATGACTCTGGGAAGGGTTTAGGGTGCGTCTTAATGCAGAATCAACAGTGGTTGCTTATGCCTCCAGACAGTTGAAGCCTCATGAAGAGAATTACCCAACTCATGACTTAGAGTTAGCAGCAATTGTGTGTGCTCTAAAGATTTTGAGACATCACTTATACAGTTCTCGTTTCGAAGTCTTTAGTGATCACAAGAGCCTTAAGTATCTGTTCGACCAAAAGAAGCTGAACAATAGGCAGAGAAGATGGGTTGAGTTCCTGAAGGATTATGACTTTGAGTTGAAGTATCATCCCGGGAAGGCCAATGTCGTAGCTGATGCGTTGAGTAAGAAATCTATTCACACGACAGAGTTAATGATGCATGAGATGAAGCTGCTAGAGTCTTTCAGAGACTTAAAGTTGAATGTGAAGCAAAGGAAGAACCGGTTAGTGTTGAGTCATATTCAGATTTCGAGTTTATTGAGAAATCTGATTCGCTCAGCTCAAGAAGTTGATGTAGAGATGCAAGCTCAAAGAAGGTTACCAAATTTTACCGAAGATAGTGATGGAATTATTTGCTTCGGCGGTAGAATTTGTGTGCCGAAGAATGATGACGTGAAAAGGCAAGTGTTGGAGGAAGCACATCAGAGTCAATATTCCATACATCCTGGATCTACCAAGTTGTATCGGGATTTGAAACAAATGTACTGGTGGCCAGGGATGAAAGTAGAGATTGCAGAATTTGTGTCTCGATGCCTAGCTGTAATACCCTAATTTTGTCCGATCAAAAATAAGAGATTTTATTTTTAATAAAAATAATAATCATTTTTATTTTCATGCCATGTTTTATTTTATTTTAGTTGCCAGAAGTTTTTAACCAAAAAAAAAAAATTAATTAGAAGTGAAGAAACAAAAAATAAGCAAAGGAGGAAATGGAGGGGGGTCTGTTAAAAAAAGATGAGGTGCAATCAGGATTGGGCCATCAGAAACCCAACCCAACCAAAAAAACTAGCCCAACTCGCCTAACCCTAAATCCCCTCCACCAAAACCTAACCCATCCAACCAACCCATAACCCATGACCCAACTCACTCCTCCACCAAACCCTAATTCGGCCACCCCACTCAAAAAACCCTAAAAATTTTTAACTTCCCCCATTTACCCTAAAAACCATCCACATTCAATCCCCCCCTTAGCCCAAAATTCGGCCACATTCACTCACATTTCCCCTCCTAAAAATTCGCCCCACTCCCTCTTTTCCCTCCTTGGAAATTGCATTTTTTTCCTTTCCTACACTCCACCTCTCCTCTTTTTTCTCAACTCCCACTTCCCCACATTTCTCTTCCCCATACACGGCTCCCATCCTCAATCTCACGCTATCTCTCTCTCTTTCTCCCACTCACACTCAACCTCTCATTCTCTCCCCATCCCTACGACTCTTTCTCTCTCACACTCTCACACACTTCACTTCATCTTTCTCATCATTTCTCCTAGTCACACACCCTTCCGTCTCTCCCACTCACACACACTTCTCTTTCTCTTTCACTCATCCTCCCATTCCCCCACTCTCCCATCTCCACGCATACCCCTCCCACCAAACCCTTAAACTCCATCATTTTTTTTCTTTCCCTCACATCATTCTCTCTCACTCACGGATTCACTCTCCCTTCTCACACGCAAAAAACCATCATTCTCTCCTCTGCTACACCCATACCCTTCGCAACCCCTCATAAGTTTTTGTTTCATCATGTCAAGCCACACTCAAAAAAAACACTGTGCAAGGTATGGAGGCAGTCAGAAGAAAACGAAGAAAAAGTCCTTCTTGTATAAATAGGGGGCCAAGCTTTGAAGAGACCACGGTTTTTGGAGGAGGGGAGAAGATTTTCGAAAAAGAAGAAAAAAGAGAGTCTAGGTATTTGTTTAGAAAAGAGAGTTTGAGAGTTTTTGTTCACTGTTATTCTTCTTCTCCTTTTCACAAATTTTATTTTTTTTTAGTTGTATTGAGGAAATCCGAAGAAGAAAACTTCTCCTTCAACATTTCCGGATTTTTTGTTTAAGGTATTGTAATGTAACATTTTATTTAATTATTGCTGTTTTATTTTTTTAGTTGCTGTAATTTTGTTCATGTAAATATTGTTGCTGTTTTTTATTATTTTTGTAGTCGCTGTAATGTAAATTCGTAAAACTGTTGCTTTTTTTATTATTTTTATTTTTATTTTTTGTTGTTTTTTTTTTTATTTTTGTTGCTGTAAATTCGTAAATTCATTTTTTAGATATTATTGTTGCTGTTTTTTTATTTAAAACTGTTGCTTTTTTTTTATTTTTTTAATATTGTTGCTGTTTTTTTTATTTTTGTTGCTGTAAATTCGTAAATTCTTTTTTTTAGATATTATTGTTGCTGTTTTTTTTATTTAAAACTGTTACTGTTTTTTTTATTTTATTGTTAATTTTGTTGGTGTTTTTTTTTATTTAAAATTGTTGCTGTAAATTCGTAAATTCATGTTTTTCTAGATATTATTGTTGCTGTTTTTTTTATTTAAAACTGTTGCTGTTTTTTTCATTTTTTAAAATTGTTGCTGTCATGTTTTTTTTTAGATATTATTATTGCTGTTTTTTTATTTAAAACTGTTGCTGTTTTTATTTTATTTTTTTTAAAATTATTGCTGTTTTTATTGTTACTTTTCATTTAAAATTGTTACTGTTTTTTAAATCGCTGTTGCATTTTCGGATTAAAATAAAGTTCTGTTAAAGTAAAAATATTGTTTTCCTTTCTCAAAATAAATGGTTACTAATACCACCCCCTTTTTTTTAAAAAAAAAAGAAGAGAAATAATAATTATAATCCTTTTCCCAAACAAAGCAGCAAAAACACCCCTTTTAAAAATAATAACCATGACAATAATGATAAAAAAAACAATGGTAATTCTTTTCAAAATAATAATAGCGGAAACCATTTTCCAAAAATCAACTTTCGAAATAGAAGACCGCTTAATCAAACAACCTGTTTCCCTAAATCATGTTTTCTAAGTAAAGCATTTTTTTTCAAATAATCAAACGCTCAACTACTTTTTTTTTTCACATCAGATTTCTATTGGCACCCCCAGGTTCTGATAATACAACCCCTGTTTTAGATTTAAACACCCATGTTAATTGCACCCCCACGTTTTTAGTAATACCGTACCCTTTTTGACAGCAAACCCATCCATTTTTTACTACAAGCCCATCTTTTTTTAAACACAACCTAGTTCACAAAAACCGATTTGGTCTCACTGTTCGCACCCCCCCATTTTTTATACAACACTCCTTGTTGTTAATTGTACCTCCCTTTTTTACTACCACTCATTCCGCTTTTATTTACATCGTAATGTTTCTAAACCATTTTCCTTTCTTTCAAACAACCAAGCTCGTACACAAATAGGTTGTTGCTAACGGTTACTCTGAGTTTAGCTTGTTTGACCGATAGGAATAATCTCCATTTTTCGAAACGGATTAGTAAGCGGTGATCACCCTGAGGTTACTCGTTTGATCATCATGAACACCCGCCTAAACTTCAAAAAAAAAAAGACTTTCAATCAACAAAAAAAAACACACACAGTCATAATCTCAAATCCATTTTTTGATCACGTTTTCCCGGTAAGCATTTTCCGAACAAACAAGCACGCGATCACAAATTGGTTATTTATAGCGGTCACTCTGGGCTCAGCTCGTTTGAACGCTGTAAACACCTTCTTTTTTTCAAATAGGCTTTTAGTGGTAACCACTCTGGATTTACCTGTTTGGTCACCATGAGCGGCCTCTAGTTTTCGCAATTTTTTTTCAAAATAAAAAATACCAACACACAAATATTTTCTACCCAAGAACTACGTAGCTTTGATTTCTCCATCGCACCCGGAGATACGTAGGAGCGGGGGCCCACTCCTGTCAAGCGCAAAAAACTAAAATTTTTATTAAGTCTTCCTTTCCGTTTTTTTGCAAATAACAAAAAGGGTAAATAAAAATGTTTTCTTTAAACTAATTTTTTTCTACACATTAGATTAAAAGGTAACCTTTTTAGGATGTTGCGGGGTGCTAGTACCTTCCCCGCACTTAATCGACCCCCGAACCCAAAAACAAAGGTTTTTTCAATGTTTTCCTAAAAATAAATATTGATGGCGACTCCATTGTTCAAAAACAACGAAGAATCCCTCCTTCGGATTTTTCGGTCACTACAGCTGGCGACTCCACTGGGGACTATTTAAGAGGGTCAAGCCTAATTTAGTTAAATGTGTAGATATTTGTTAGTTTAGTACTTTATTTACCCTTAGCCCTTCTATTCGCATGTCTATTTTATTTATCTATTTATTTGCTTTATTGAACCTTAGGGTAGAAAACCTTTGCACTATTATCTGTATTTCTTTTGCAGCATGGGTAGTTTAGGTTGCTTATATCACACACATCAATTACACTTGTTTATTGCACACACTCTTGAGCGGGGCCCTATACCCGTGTCTAAAAAAAAAAACCTAGGACGAGTGGAGGCGATTAGTGTCAGTCATTCTGGATTTTATCTGTCTGACTCTCATGAAAGCCTCAGCCAGAGTACGCTCTTTCGTGGTATCCTACACCAGGTAGCTCGCTATCGTTGTGGGTCATATCACGAAAGAAATTTCAGCTCTGGAGACCCTTGTGAGGACGTGATTAGAGCCACTTGAGAGATTGATCACACAAGTAGCCCTAGACCGCAACCTATATATAAGACCTAACCTGTTTAGGACACAAGGGCAATTCACCTACCCGTTGCATCATCGCAAAAACTGTTTATCTTTCAAAAAAAAAAATCAAATAATGAAAACCATTTACTCTTTTTGCCCTTTACATATATTTTATGTGACATGGTTAATGTTTCTCAAAATTTGAATCACCAAAATTTTTTCTGTAACGTCATTCTTTAATTCATCATACATCATCGTTATTTCAAAAAATAATATACAAAAAAATCCTCACATGCATGCTATTCATCTCATTTAGGTTTGCCGGGAATTGTAAGAGGCTCGAAAGTTTTGTCATAAGCAAGGCGATATGGGATCAAACTGTGAAGCAATCCAAACTCTGAACTACCCTATAGTAAAACAGCCTAATCTGACAAGTCTAAAGGGAATGTGTTGGTCGATTGCCGCCCATCGAGCGCAGGTCTTTTGATAGAGCGTATGGGAAGATTATTATGTTACTACAATTGGACGTGCAAACGGAGGCCATTGCCGCTTTGAGCCAGTTCTACGACTCTTCATTAAGATGCTTCACCTTCAAAAATTTCCAGATGACACCTACCCTGGAAGAATATACACAGATCTTCGGCTTTCCTCAACAAGACAATGGACCCTACCAGTATCAGGGACAATACTACACAGATGAGAAACTCGCCTCAATGTTACAAACCAGCAAAGAGAACTTGAAGCTCCGGAAGAAAATTCGAAATGGCATTACAGGATTCCCACAAGAGTATCTGGAAAGCCAAATGAAGTCCTTCGCCGACGCTAGAAATTGGGGTCTTTTTAAGCAGGTGTTAGCTTTGACCATCTTTGGCATTGTCCTATTTCCACGCCTTGAAAGATATGTGGACACAACAGCTATTGGTGTCTTCTTATCCTTCAAGGATGGAGAAAACCCACTCAATCCGATTCCAGCCATGCTCGCTGACACTTACTGTACTTTCACTCATTATAGTGAGCTAAGGGGAAAGAGGATATCTTGCTGCCTGCACGCCTTGTATGTTTGGCTTCTCACCCATGCTTTCGTTAACAAAGTCAGAGTAGAAGGCCCAATTGAAGACGCCAGAGGGTGTGATGTGAAGACAATGAACACTAGTGAATGGTTGCAAGTGCTAGGGGGCCTTCATGAATACAAGGTTCGTTGGCACCCATCATGGTGGAAGGATAGGCCCGCAGTAGTTTTTCAATGTGGAAACTTTCAAAACGTCCCGCTCATGGGGACAAGAGGATGCATAAATTACAATCCTTCTCTAACTCTAAGACAGCTGGGGTACCCCATGCGAAATCCCCCCACCAAAGACATGTTAATCCCTTTTTACCTCCATGAGGGAAGCCCAAAAGAGGTTGACATGCTCCGGAAGATTTCTCAAGCGTGGGATATGGTCGTCCGCAAGGGACAAGAGCTTACTAAGAGGAGCGGCGATAAGGAAACCACCTTTCGTCAATGGCTCCAAAAGAGGATCCAAGACACCCGATTGCCTTACCAAAGTGCACTATGGGTTGAGGAAGAAATACCTGAACCTACCCTTCCCACTGTCGAAGATTTAGATAAGCTTAAAATGGCATTGTCAAAGGCCGAGGAAGAAAAAAAGGGCTTGCAGGCAGAGTTAGAGAAAGTGCTCCTAAAAAACCAGAAGTTGGAGGAGGAAAACGCAAGTAAGTCAGTGGCCATTGAAGACAGCTGCAAGCAGCTCAAGATTGAACAAAAGGACAAACTAGACGTTCAAAAGTACCTAAGAGGGGCGAAAGAGGAAATAAAACGTCGCAACCTGAAAATGAACCAAGCCATCGATGATGCATACAAGTGGAAAAAGTTATGGGAAGAATCAATGATTGCTGAAAAGACCGCACAGAGCCTGCTAATGGTATCAAAAAGAGAGTCCCGGATGATGGCAGCCGAGTTTGAAGAGCAAGTGAAAAGTATCAAGCAGGATAAAGATACCATTGAAGAGATACTCCGAGAATACCAACAAGCCTTGAGAAGGGAGCATGAAAAATCTGATAAGCTGAACGACCATATCAGATATCAAGAGGAGGTCTACCACCAGCTGAAGACAGAAAGCATCTATTGGGAGAACCGCTTCGTGGAGTTGGTCAGCAGGATAGAAAACCATGAAGCCTTCATAGAGTTGAAGAATGAAAGCTTATACTGGAAAGACAGATTCTCAAAGTTGGCATGGCTGGCCAATCGAGCTATCACGGGAATCCCCAAACGTCTAAAGGAGGCTAACGCGGCAATGCACCCGTTTAACACCCCGGTCCAAGTTTCCGAATTCATGGAGTTTTGCGAGGTTCTGATTGCCGAACTCCGGGAGAAGGCTGGCAGCACTACTAGTAGAAAAAGAGGAAGGAGTGGAAAAATGAAAGCCATGTGTATTTGAGTGAAGTTTAAAGAACATTGTACTTTTCTTTTCGAAGTTTTATTTCCAAAATGTTGTACTTTCCTCCATCAATGAAGTTTGATTGTCTCACATGCTGATCATTTATCTTGAAAATATTGTGGAACTTTAATCTGTGTACTTATGACAAATCGGGATGCGCTTGCAATTCCCGACCTAAAACAATAAGACTCATGCACACATGCATCATTCGCATTTTCATCCATTCATATACTCATACCATGTGTCCCACCAACAGAAAGTAAAAGACAAGCTGGTGCGTCAACATCGCTATTGGACTCGTTCTCAGGCCAGAAACATGGAAGAAAATCAGGACAATCCGCCTCAAGATAACCTGGATCAAGGCAATCCACCTCAGGACCTAGGCAATCAAGAGCTTAGGGCAGAAATAGATGGGATGAAAGAGAAGATGGCTGAAATCTTAAAGATTTTACAAGCTTTGAAGGGCAAAGACACAAGCGAAGATGTCTCCGCGGGGAACACGGAAAATCAAGTTACCAACCCTCCTCCTCCCAATGGACTCGGGATCCCGCATACAGTGCCCCCCACTGGGACTAATGACCAGGGTTACATATGGCCTCCTTACGGACTTCCACAAGGTTACACACCTCCGACAGTCGATGCTAGTCCAGAAGACGGTCCCTCAGGAGTCGCGGGCCAACAACAGCTTACACCAACGGGTCACGATGGTAATCCGGGGGCACCACAAGTTCAAAACCCGACCCCCGTTGTCATACCACAAAGACTCCCACTTGGCTGCCCTCCACCGCCGATAGTTGACGCTCAAGCTCAGGGTTCCAACCTCAGGAATCCCACTCATTCACATACCCCAAATGTGAACCCAGCCATAGTTCTGATGATTCATCCTTACTATGGTATGAGTGGGCTCCCTCACAATTATTCTATGGAGAACCCTCACGCCAAAGACAAACTACAAATGCTTGAGGAAAGGTTGAGAGCAGTCGAGGGATCCAATGTTGGTGCGAGAGATGCTTATGACTTGTGCCTCGTCCCTAACGTAGTCATCCCTCCAAAATTTAAGGTGCCAGACTTCGACAAATATAGAGGGTCGACTTGCCCTGTAAGCCACTTAACCATGTACTGCAGGAGGATGACGGCGTTTGCTCACGACGACAAACTGCTCATCCACTACTTCCAAGATAGTCTGTCTGGGGCAGCTTCGAGCTGGTACATGCAATTAGAACGTGCCCATATCAGATGCTGGAAAGACCTAGCCGATGCATTTTTGAGGCAATACAAATATAACATTGACATGGCTCCCGATAGAACACAGCTGCAGAGCATGACGAAGAGAGATAATGAGTCCTTCAAAGAATATGCCCAACGCTGGAGAGGGTTGGCTGCACAGGTAGTACCACCTTTGTTAGAAAAAGAGATGGTATCAATGTTCATGGATACTCTTCAATCACCTTTCTACGACAGGTTGATTGGGAGCGTGTCTTCGAACTTTTCAGATATGATCGTCATCGGAGAAAGATTAGAGAATGGATGGAGAAACAGGAAGATTGCATATAGCTCCGCTGGAACCAGCAATCAGAAAAGGCCCTTCTCAGGTTTTTCTAAAAAGAAGGAAAGCGAAGCTAATGCCATCTCTGGATCCGGAAAGCCTCCCTACAACAACCCCCGACAGACTTTACAAATACCTACTCAAACACCACAAGCCCCACCTCACCAAGTCAACCCAGGCTTTAGACCACAAAACTACCAAGAAAGAAAGCCCGCCAACTTCGAACCAATACCCATGTCATACACAGGCCTATTCAATCACCTCATCAGTCACAACTTGATCACTCCCCGTCCAATGAGACCCCTTCAACCTCCTTTCCCTAGGAGCTATGACCCAGAGGCTAGCTGTGGATTCCACGCTGGGGCAGTTGGCCATTCAACAGAAAATTGCAAGGCATTGAAATATGTAGTACAAGACTTAATTAAATGGTTAAGCTTCGCAGAAGATGGTCCGAATGTTGCCACTAACCCTCTGCCGGGGCACGGGAAACCCTCCGTCAATGCCATTGAGGATGTTGAGGGGAAATTATTGGTCAGAAAGGTGGAGGACATTGTCACACCCCTGGACCTCATCCATGCTGATTTGTGTCACTTCGGAATCATTATGAAGGGATGTACCGGAAAGGGCTCGTGTGCTGATCCCCTTTGTGTCGGGGCCTGTGAAGCATTCAAGCCAGTCCTGCAAGACTTATTAGACCGACACATAATACAAATAAGTCTTCAAAAGAAAGAGGAAGGCGTGTCGACTCTCCAGTCAAGCATTGACCAGAGCAAGAATATCCGGAAACCACTAGAAATCCATTACAAAAAGGACACAAAGCTAACCACCGATGTGCCTAAACCAATCACTATTCAAGTGCCAGTCCCTTTTCCCTTTAAAAGCACCAATGCGGTCCCGTGGAATTACAATGTGAAAGTTCAGACTACTCCTGATGTCATTAACATCTCAGGGACCGGTGGGATGACTCGAAGTGGGCGTTTCTATACCCCTGGAGGGCCTAGTGAGGACCAAGCAAAAGAAGGGGAGGAAAGAGCCCGTAAGGGCAAAAGCATAGAGCAGGAACCTGTCGATAAGAATGCAGGAAAGAAGACGTTATCCGAGCAAGAAGCCAGTGAATTTCTGAAGCTTATGAGACAAAGCGAGTATAGGGTGGTTGATCAACTGAACCAAACTCCCGCAAAGATATCTCAGTTGTCATTACTGCTCAGTTCCGATGCCCATCGTGCAGCATTGACAAAAGTATTGAATGAGGCCCATGTCGCTCATGACATCTCGGTCGGCCAATTTGATGGGATCGTCGGAAACCTTGTTGCAAGTAATTATCTCACCTTTACTGATGATGAGATTCCAACTGAAGGAAGGGGGCACAACAAGGCCCTACACATATCGGTGAAGTGTGGAGATTACTCTCTTGCTCGGGTACTCATTGACAATGGTTCATCTTTGAATGTATTACCCAGATCAACCATGGAGAAATTAGATGTAGACTGTTCATACATGAGACCAAGCTCCATATTAGTCAGGGCCTTTGACGGATCGAAAAGGGAAGTCATCGGAGAAATGGAATTACCTGTGCAAGTAGGTCCGGAGCACTTCACGGTGACCTTCCAGATAATGGACATTGCCCCATCCTACAGTTGTCTCTTGGGGAGGCCATGGATCCACTCTGCAGGGGCAGTTCCCTCTTCTTTACACCAGAAGCTCAAGTTCATAGTCAACAATAAGCTGGTGGTTATTTTCGGTGAGGAAGAAATGCTGATAAATAAGTCCGCTCCCACTCGTTACATTGAGGCTGCTGAAGAGTCTTTCGAGACTGCCTTCCAAGCATTGGAAATCGCCAATACATCTGCTATGTTAGAACCCAAGCTATCCAAGACTGTCGTGATGGTTGCTAAGTTCATGTTAGGAAAAGGCTACCAAGCTGGAGGAGGCTTGGGAAAAACCGGACAGGGGATCCTGACGCCAATACAGCCAGAGGAGAACAAAGATAGGCATGGGATAGGATATCAGCCCAATCGCACTGACAAGAGAAGGATTGTGGAGGAAAAGAAGGAGCGGAGGTTAGCCAGGCTTGAGGACAGGGTGCCAAATACGAAGAGGATCATCATCTGCGACATCAAGGAAAGCTCTCGGAGTGCGAGAATGTTGAACCCCAATCAGATCGCCGCAGTTGAGGACGATCTAAGCGCTGAAGAAGGTGTCGTCAGTCTTGTACGCCCTTGTCCTGCAAACAAAAGGCTCAAGAATTGGGAGATCATTGATTTTCCTGTGGTTTTTAGTTCAAAGTAATGTTTCTATAATGTAATCCTCTGGCTCTGCCCAAGGCCTTAGGATATTTCATTCGGGCACGCATGTTTTCCTTTCAGTATTAATATCAATGCAACGTTATTTCAGTTCCCAATAAACCCCCGTTCTCCTTTTCTTTTTACATTCGCTTCTTATTTTCTTTCATTCGTTTTTATTCCGTTAATTTACACTAATGCAGATCCGAAAAAAATGTCTTTGAAAATAACAACGCCAATAATCCATATTGTAACTTTGATCACCCCATCAATCAAACTGAGGAAGATGTTGAGGATAATTGGGAAACCCCTCCAGAGTTAATGAGAATGATGGAACAAGAGGAAAAAATAATCGAACCCCACGAGGAATCAACTGAAACGATCAACTTAGGCACGGAAGAAGACAAAAAAGAAGTTAACATTGGCACCACATTGAGAGACAGCGAGCGAGAGAAATTGGTTAGGTTGTTGTTTGACTATGTTGACGTCTTCGCATGGACATACCAAGACATGCCCGGACTGGACCCCAACATAGTCGAGCATAAGTTACCAGTAAAACCAGAATGCCCGCCGGTAAAACAAAAGTTAAGAAGGATGAAACCAGAAATGTCGCTGAAAATCCGAGACGAGGTTAAGAAACAGTTCGATGCAGGGTTTTTAGCAGTAGCAAAATACCCTCAATGGGTAGCCAATATTGTGCCGGTCCCAAAGAAAGACGGGAAGGTTCGGATGTGCGTCGATTATCGAGATTTGAACAGAGCCAGCCCCAAAGATGACTTCCCTTTGCCTCACATTGATGTCCTGGTAGATAGCACAGCACAACACTCTCTGTTCTCCTTCATGGATGGATATTCCGGATACAACCAAATTAAGATGGCCCCTGAAGACATGGAGAAAACCACCTTCATCACTCTCTGGGGAACCTTCTGTTACAAAGTAATGCCATTCGGACTGAAGAATGCTGGTGCAACGTATTAGAGGGCAATGGTCACATTGTTCCATGATATGATGCATAAGGAAATAGAGGTTTACGTGAATGACATGATTGCAAAATCCAAGACTGAAGAAGAGCATATCGTCAATCTGCAAAAACTCTTCGAACGTCTCAGGAAGTTCAAACTCAGATTAAACCCTGCCAAATGCACTTTCGGTGTAAGATCGGGAAAGCTGTTGGGTTTCATAGTCAGTCAGAGGGGAATAGAAGTAGATCCAGCCAAAATACGAGCAATACTAGAAATGCCGGTACCAAGTACTGAAAAAGAAGTTCGTGGTTTCCTGGGAAGATTGAACTACATCTCTAGGTTCATATCGCAGCTAACATCTACATGCGAGCCTATCTTCAAGCTTTTGTGCAAAAACCAAGAAACAAAGTGGAATGATAATTGCCAAGAAGCCTTTGAAAAGATCAAGAGGTACCTCCAAAATCCACCGATTCTGATGCTGCCTGTGCAGGGCAGACCTCTCATCCTGTATCTAACGGTGCTAGACAAATCGATGGGTTGTGTACTGGGACAACATGATGAATCCGGAAAGAAGGAGCATGCCATCTACTATCTAAGCAAGAAATTCACCGAGTGCGAGACAAGATACTCATTGTTGGAAAGAACGTGTTGTGCTCTGGCCTGGGCTGCACGTCGTTTGAGGCAGTATATGCTGAGCCACACGACTTGGTTGGTATCTAAAATGGACCCAGTCAAGTATATTTTCGAAAAACCCGCACTCACAGGGAGGATCGCTCGCTGGCAAATGCTACTATCTGAATACGACCTTTTATATGTCACCCAAAAAGCAATCAAGGGTAGTGCATTGGCTGAGTACTTGGCACACCAGCCCATTGAAGATTACCAATCAATGCAGTGCGATTTCCCAGATGAAGATATAATGGCTCTATTCGTAGAAGGGAATTCTCCGGACAACGAAAAGTGGAGAATGTTATTCGACGGCGCTTCTAATCTATACGGGCACAGGGTCGGAGCTGTACTGATCTCTCCTGATAACCGCTTCATACCGTTTACCGCTAGACTGAGTTTCTACTGCACCAACAACATTGCAGAATATGAAGCGTGCGTCCTAGGCATCAAAGCAGCCCTTGAATGGAAAGTCAAAAGACTCGATGTATATGGGGACTCAGCTTTAGTCATCCACCAGACAAAAGGTGACTGGGAAACCAGGGATTCCAAATTAATTCCTTATCATGATCACATCCAAAAGATGATTGAACAATTTGAAGAGATCACTTTCCATCATCTCCCTCGCGAAGAAAATCAGTTGGCCGATGCTTTGGCGACTTTGTCATCAATGTTCAACATCAATAACGACAAGAGTCTGACATTCATCCGAATCCAACATCGAGACCTACCGGCACATCATTGTGTGGCAATCGAAGAAGAGCCTGACAGTAAACCTTGGTATTACGATATCAAGCACTATATCACAAACAGAGAATATCCTCCTGGTGCCACCGAGAATGATAAGAGGACACTCAGGAGGCTGTCAATGGGTTTCTTCTTAAATGGGGAAGTGCTTTACAAGAGGAATCACGATATGGTCCTCCTCAGATGTGTAGCAGAAGAAGAAGCAGAAAGAATTATGAAAGATGTCCATGAAGGCTCGTTCGGCACCCATTCTAATGGGCACACCATGGCAAGGAAAATCCTAAGGGCTGGCTACTACTGGTTGTCAATGGAGACTGACTGCTTCAACTACGTCAGAAAATGCCACAAATGTCAAATATGCCGACAATATCCATGTACCACCTGTCTCTCTGAATGTCCTAACAGCACCATGGCCATTCTCAATGTGGGGAATGGATGTCATCGGTCCCATCGAACCCAAGGCATCAAACGGACATCGTTTCATTCTTGTCGCTATTGATTATTTCACCAAATGGGTCGAAGCCGTTTCTTACGCCAGTGTAACAAAATCAGTGGTTGTCAGGTTCATAAAGAGAGATTTGATTTGCCGCTACGGTCTTCCAAATAAGATCATCACGGACAATGGGACCAACCTGAACAATAAGATGATGAAAGAGTTGTGTGACGACTTCAAAATCCAGCATCATAATTCCTCCCCATACCGTCCAAAGATGAATGAGGCAGTTGAGGCAGCAAATAAGAACATAAAGAAGATCGTGCAAAAGATGGTAGTGACCTTCAAGGACTGGCATGAAATGTTGCCCTTCGCTTTGCACGGGTATCGGACCTCTATCCGCACGTCAACAGGGGCAACACCATTCTCACTAGTATATGGGATGGAAGCAGTTCTTCCCATCGAGGTGGAAATACCCTCCCTGCGAGTGCTAATGGAAACAAAATTGGAGGAAGCAGAATGGGTTCAAGCTCGTCTGGATCAGTTGAACCTCATAGAAGAAAAGAGAGTAGTTGCTTTGTGTCATGGGCAGTTGCACCAACAAAGAATGAAAAAGGCTTATGATAAAAAAGTGCGCCCCCGCCAGTTTCAAGAAGGAGACCTCGTGCTCAAGAAGATGTTGCCCATCCAAAAGGATTCCCGTGGAAAATGGACCCCTAACTATGAAGGACCTTATGTGGTAAAGAAAGCATTCTCTGGAGGAGCATTGATTCTCACAAAAATGGACGGTGAAGACCTCCCACTCCCAGTGAACTCGGACGCAGTTAAGAAGTACTATGCCTAAAGAAATATATGAAAAAAAAGAAAGATGAGCCAAGCAAAAATAAGCTCGCTAGGTCGAAAACCCGAAAGGGCGGCCTAGGCAAAAATTAGAGCGACCCGGTGGACTGAAAACTCTAAAGAGCAGTCCAGGCAAAAATTAGGGTCAGAAGTTGGACTTTGAGCTACAAAGGCAGTCAATACCTCCGAAAGTTGGATGATGAATGCTCATAGTTGTGTTAATGGGCGATCGGCGTTATTACTTCAAAGATACAAACAATCAAAGGATCAGCTTTCCTTGTTTTCTTTTTCTTCTCTTTCTTTTTGTAGTTTAAACTCCCAATGTAATTTTCAGCCAGCGTGACCTTCTGCGCATTTGTTTTCCATTTGAATATTAAACACTTCCTTTATTCTCTCATTTCCCTATTATCGTAAAAATAACGTTCATAGTAGACGGTACTGAATTGCGAAACGTGTGCATGATCACAAGCACTATAATCATTGCGAAATTTCTAAAAATCACAAAAAAGAGATGATCTCTCATAAAGTTGCAAAAAGGACAAATGCATAATCACTTCAGCAAATCCTAATAACTCGCACTTTGGCACCACTGCTTGAGGCAACCCTCGTATCCCACATCGAGAGTCACGCGAGTTGATGATACCAGCAAAGTCAAGAAGGAGCAAAAGAGCATAAAGAGCTAAAGAGCAAAAAGAGCAAAAGAGCAAGAAAAGAAAATGAAAAAAGAAGAAGGCCAAGAACAAAAGCCAAAAATAAAATCATTCCACATTTCATTCATCATGTCATCAATTACTTAACTACATGCACACATGCATCATTCATTGCAAGTGTCTGTTGAGATAATTTTAGTATGTATCGTTAGCACCATTTCTTCAGACCCCCATCGGTCCTTCAGAGCCCAGGCGCTCCTTCAGACCAACATTGGTCCTTCAATCCAGATCGCACTTCGCGTTATCGAGCAACCGATGGATCATCCGGCCCCAGGCCCTTCAGACTAGCTGTGTCCGCCTAAAAAACACAGTGCACGTCCTTCGTGGTTATATCAGTTCCGGACCTGATTAACCCTAATGGCCGCTCGAAAAGAGGCCACCCCCAGACCGTATTACTAGTACCATAAGCTAGTTGCGCTCCTTCAGACCCATCGGTCCCTCAGGCTTAGGCATGCCCTTCAGACCCCGACGGTCCCTCAGTCGAACGCAAGTCGATGCGCCAAGCATTGATTTTGAACTAGACCTTCAGAGCCCCAGTGCTCCTTCAGAGCCCCAGTGCTCCTTCAGAGCCCCAGTGCTCCTTCAGATCCCCAGCGATCCTTCAGATCCCCAGCGATCCCTATTTACTTTCTGTCTAAAGCAACCCAGTTTTCATAAGTTTTAAAAAAAAAAAACCTCGGTCCGGACAAAATTAGCGTCTTGTTATCTTTATTTCTATTTTCCTCGAGAAGCTTGGAATCCCTCCGATTTCCTAGCAAAATATAAATAAAGAGGGGCAGTTGTAATACCCTAATTTTGTCCGATCAAAAATAAGAGATTTTATTTTTAATAAAAATAATAATCATTTTTATTTTCATGCCATGTTTTATTTTATTTTAGTTGCCAGAAGTTTTTAACCAAAAAAAATATATTAATTAGAAGTGAAGAAACAAAAAATAAGCAAAGGAGGAAATGGAGGGGGGTCTGTTAAAAAAAGATGAGGTGCAATCAGGATTGGGCCATCAGAAACCCAACCCAACCAAAAAAACTAGCCCAACTCGCCTAACCCTAAATCCCCTCCACCAAAACCTAACCCATCCAACCAACCCATAACCCATGACCCAACTCACTCCTCCACCAAAGCCTAATTCGGCCACCCCACTCAAAAAACCCTAAAAATTTTTAACTTCCCCCCTTTACCCTAAAAATCATCCACATTCAATCCCCCCCTTAGCCCAAAATTCGGCCACATTCACTCACCTTTCCCCTCCTAAAAATTCGCCCCACTCCCTCTTTTCCCTCCTTGGAAATTGCATTTTTTTTCCTTTCCTACACTCCACCTCTCCTCTTTTTTCTCAACTCCCACTTCCCCACATTTCTCTTCCCCATACACGGCTCCCATCCTCAATCTCACGCTATCTCTCTCTCTTTCTCCCACTCACACTCAACCTCTCATTCTCTCCCCATCCCTACGACTCTTTCTCTCTCACACTCTCACACACTTCACTTCATCTTTCTCATCATTTCTCCTACTCACACACCCTTCCTTCTCTCCCACTCACACACACTTCTCTTTCTCTTTCACTCATCCTCCCATTCCCCCATTCTCCCATCTCCACGCATACCCCTCCCACCAAACCCTTAAACTCCATCATTTTTTTTCTTTCCCTCACATCATTCTCTCTCACTCACGGATTCACTCTCCCTTCTCACACGCAAAAAACCATCATTCTCTCCTCTGCTACACCCATACCCTTCGCAACCCCTCATAAGTTTTTGTTTCATCATGTCAAGCCACACTCAGAAAAAAAAACACTGTGCAAGGTATGGAGGCAGTCAGAAGAAAACGAAGAAAAAGTCCTTGTATAAATAGGGGGCCAAGCTTTGAAGAGACCACGGTTTTTGGAGGAGGGGAGAAGATTTTCGAAAAAGAAGAAAAAAGAGAGTCTAGGTTTTTGTTTAGAAAAGAGAGTTTGAGAGTTTTTGTTCACTGTTATTCTTCTTCTCCTTTTCACAAATTTTATTTTTTTTTAGTTGTATTGAGGAAATCCGAAGAAGAAAACTCCTCCTTCAACATTTCCGGATTTTTTGTTTAAGGTATTGTAATGTAACATTTTATTTAATTATTGCTGTTTTATTTTTTTAGTTGTTGTAATTTTGTTCATGTAAATATTGTTGCTGTTTTTTATTATTTTTGTAGTTGGTGTAATGTAAATTCGTAAAACTGTTGATTTTTTTTTATTTATTTATTTTTTGATGCTGTTTTTTTTTTATTTTTGTTGCTGTAAATTCGTAAATTCATTTTTTAGATATTATTGTTGCTGTTTTTTTATTTAAAACTGTTGCTGTTTTTTTTTATTTTATTTTTAATATTGTTGCTGTTTTTTTTATTTTTGTTGCTGTAAATTCGTAAATTCTTTTTTTTAGATATTATTGTTGCTGTTTTTTTTTATTTAAAACTGTTACTGTTTTTTTTATTTTATTGTGAATATTGTTGCTGTTTTTTTATTTAAAATTGTTGCTGTAAATTCGTAAATTCATGTTTTTCTAGATATTATTGTTGCTGTTTTTTTTATTTAAAACTGTTGCTGTTTTTTTCATTTTTTAAAATTGTTGCTGTCATGTTTTTTTTTAGATATTATTATTGCTGTTTTTTTTATTTAAAACTGTTGCTGTTTTTATTTTTATTTTTTTAAAAATTATTGCTGTTTTTATTGTTACTTTTCATTTAAAATTGTTACTGTTTTTTAAATTGATGCTGCATTTTCGGATTAAAATAGAGTTCTGTTAAAGTAAAAATACTGTTTTCCTTTCTCAAAATAAATGGTTACTAATACCACCCCCTTTTTTTAAAAAAAAGAAGAGAAATAATAATTATAATCATTTTCCCAAACAAAGCAGCAAAAACACCCCTTTTAAAAATAATAACCATGACAATAATGATAAAAAAAAAACAATGGTAATTCTTTTCAAAATAATAATAGCGGAAACCATTTTCCAAAAATCAACTTTCGAAATAGAAGACCGCTTAATCAAACAACCCGTTTCCCTAAATCATGTTTTCTAAGTAAAGCGTTTTTTTTCAAATAATCAAACGCTCAACTACTTTTTTTTTTCACATCAGATTTCTATTGGCACCCCCAGGTTCTGATAATACAACCCCTGTTTTAGATTTAAACACCCATGTTAATTGCACCCCCACGTTTTTAGTAATACCGTGACCTTTTTGACAGCAAACCCATCCATTTTTTACTACAAGCCCATCTTTTTTTAAACACAACCTAGTTCACAAAAACCGATTTGGTCTCACTGTTCGCACCCCCCATTTTTTATACAACACTCCTTGTTGTTAATTGTACCTCCCTTTTTTACTACCACCCATTCCGCTTTTATTTACATCGTAATGTTTCTAAACCATTTTCCTTTCTTTCAAACAACCAAGCTCGTACACAAATAGGTTGTTGCTAACGGTTACTCTGAGTTTAGCTTGTTTGACCGATAGGAATAATCTCCATTTTTCGAAACGGATTAGTAAGCGGTGATCACCCTAAGGTTACTCGTTTGATCATCATGAACACCCGCCTAAACTTCAAAAAAAAAAGGACTTTCAATCAACAAAAAAAACACACACAGACATAATCTCAAATCCATTTTTTGATCACGTTTTCCCGGTAAGCATTTTCCGAACAAACAAGCACGCGATCACAAATTGGTTATTTATAGCGGTCACTCTGGGCTCAGCTCGTTTGAACGCTGTAAACACCTTCTTTTTTTCAAATAGGCTTTTAGTGGTAACCACTCTGGATTTACCTATTTGGTCACCATGAGCGGCCTCTAGTTTTCGCAATTTTTTTTCAAAATAAAAAATACCAACACACAAATATTTTCTACCCAAGAACTACGTAGCTTTGATTTCTCCATCGCACCCGGAGATACGTAGGAGCGGGGGCCCACTCCTGTCAAGCGCAAAAAACTAAAATTTTTATTAAGTCTTCCTTTCCGTTTTTTTGCAAATAATAAAAAGGGTAAATAAAAATGATTTCTTTAAACTAATTTTTTTCTACACATTAGATTAAAAGGTAACCTTTTTAGGATGTTGCGGGGTGCTAGTACCTTCCCCGCACTTAATCGACCCCCGAACCCAAAAACAAAGGTTTTTTCAATGTTTTCCTAAAAATAAATATTGATGGCGACTCCATTGTTCAAAAACAACGAAGAATCTCTCCTTCGGATTTTTCGGTCGCTACACTAACTTGTCAAAGAGTCAAGGCAGGGCACCAGAAGCCTGCTGGTCAGTTGCAGCCGTTAAATGTGCCAGTATGGAAATGGGAAGATATTTCTATGGACTTTATCATGGGATTACCAAGGTCCCAGGCCGGTAACGATTCCATCTGGGTTGTTGTGGATCGTCTAACCAAATCAGCTCATTTTATTCCTGTTCGTTTGAGCAATAAAGTTTCCCAGTTAGCAGAGGAATATCTGAAGAGTATAGTAAGGTTGCATGGAGTTCCTACAAGCCATGTGTCAGATCGCGATCCAAAGTTAACTTCTCGATTTTGGAAAGCTTTAAACCAAGCATTGGGAACAAAAGTGTTCGTTAGTACCGCTTATCATCCGCAGACAGATGGTCAGACGGAGAGGACTATTCAGACTCTAGAAGATAGGCTTCGGGCTTGTGTGCTTGATAACGGAAGAAAATGGGAGGATCACCCTCCATTGGTGGAGTTTGCTTATAATAATAGCTATCATTCCAGTTAGTGATTATTTAAGAGTAGATTAAGGTGAAGGGCTAAGTGGAGGGCATTTTGGTCATTTCCCATCCACTTAAAGCTTTGCCCAGCTGACCAGGCCTCACTTCACCAGAATTCCAGAAAATTTCAGAAAGCTTAGATAGAGAGAGAAGAGAAGAGGTGAAGGGTGAGTCTTGGATTCTTCTTGCATGTGAGGTATCTATAGCTCATTCTCTTCCATTTTCAATTTCCTTTCTAATGATACTAATTTGAGAAGCTCATTCCTCTTCTTTCCCTCTGTGCCATTTTCGATTTCTTGAGCTCCATTGACCAAGTTGTTATCCATGTCATGCATGTAGCCTTTCTTACAAACCATGGGTAGACACTAGTCCAAAACTGAAGTACATAGTGGATTGAAGTATTTGGGAGTGATTCCAGTAGCTCTAAGAGGTTGAGTTCGAAAATTGAAGTGGTAGAAGTTCGGTTTCAAAGTATAGACACGTTCGGTACGAGTTCGTGATTACGGGGATCGTTCGAGAGGTTACAGTTCGGTCGTTTTGTGTAATGACGTGATTTCCTCCGAGCTCGTCAAAACGGTGAGTTCTACTCACGCTTAGGATCATTTTGTATTTCTGAAACGATTATTATGTGACTGGTTTTGAAGTGTACTTCGTTTCGAAAGTTTTAAGAGTCGAAAACAGTTTTCAGAAAAATAACGTTTTACGGTTTTTATCGAATTTTATATTGGTTGTATGGACTGGATTGACTGGAATATTGCCTGTTATTGTTTGTGTTTTTGTTGGATTTTGATCGGAATACGGATTGGACTCGAACGGAATTGCGAAAATGAGAAAAGTGGAATGAAATGGTGTACTGGCAGAAGCGCGCGAATCGTGCGCCTATGGCACACGGACCGTGCGTGAGCTTCTGTTAGCGGACACCGAATTCTCGTTTCGTCGCTCCTTTTGATTCCAAACCTCTTCTAATCTCCTCTCCAACGCTTTGTGATGATTTTTCACTTTTAAGACATTGTTTTTGACATGATCAAATATGGTTTTGAAAATTTCTCTCAAACCTATAAATGTTTCGAAAACCGGAAGATAGTACACGTGAGAGGACATGGGCTAGGTTTAAAGTTATGGAACTATAAGTTCAATCAAGTTTATGTTATGTATTAACATGAATGACATGTAATGAAAAGGGATGAATAAATATTTTCATCAAAGACTGTTGAGGTTTAAATATATAAATTATATTGAATACAATAGACGGCTCAATGCGGGTGGATATATTTTATATCAAAAGGATGGGTGACGACCCAGTAGATTAGTATACTAGGGGAGGGGAAGTCATGAGCCCCAAAACCTAGACCTCGGAGGTTTGAAGCTAGTGTAAGCTAGTGGAGAGGTTCGAAGGCAAAGGCAGAGCTTTTTCCGGTGATGTACTATGGCATGAAAGGAACAGACATATGCACGTGGGCCCTTTATGGACTACGATTAAAAGAAATAAAAGGACCGAGAGTTATTGTGAGGGGTTACAGTAGGACTCACTGAGATAATGTTTATCTCACCCTTTATATGTTGTTGTTTTACAGAGAAATAGGGAAAGAAGAAAGCGACGAGGCACGAATAGAAGCAGTGCTAGAGGAGGAGTTAGAAGACTTGGTTCTTTTACCTTTGATATTGAGTTCCCTTGTTGTCTTTGTAACTCGATAGTATGACTTGAATTTATTTAAGTTATGTAATCGTTTCTGCTTTTTCTTGTGATGGTATTGAACACTAGGTTATGAGGATATTGAAAGACATGGAACCTATATGGTTTTTAATTAAGTTATGAAGGTTAAGACTGTTGATGCTAATCATCGAGAAAATTTTTAGTTGTGTTCAATATCTAGACAGGAAATATTACTCTGATGTATGCCATTTCGTGCATCTTAGTATTTCTATTCGATAGAAATATTAGGGTGTTACATAATACATCATTACATGACAGTATGTTTAGTTGTTGATTAATAGCATATGTTCTCATTAACGTTGTAGTATGTGATGCTTAGTTATTCTGTCAAAGTTGTTGTTATAAAGTGCATTGCTCGTTTATCTCTCTTGTTGAAAATGCTACTTGGGTGTATGATGACTAACCCCTTTGTTGTGGCTATGCATACACCATTGTGTATGTATAGATGATGTGCTTGTAGGTGTTGATGTTGATGGACCCGAGGAGTGGTTATGCTCTCGGAGTTACCGTAGTTAGAATTAGCTAGTTTTTGCTATTGACTAAAAGTTTATTTTTCCGATGTACTTTTATATGGGCCAGCTCTGAACTATTGTGACATCGAGAATTTGGGGTTATTTGCTTTACTTATAAGTTGGTACATTTTTTTAATATTTTCGCAAATTTTGTCTTCATCCCGTTGAGTTAAAGTTTTATTTTGGACAAGGCTTGTTTCTGGTTGTTTTTATTATTTACGCTATTAAAATGCCATGACAGGGTAGAGGGTGTCACAATTAGTGGTATCAGAATGTTTTAATTTGGTTCATCAAGGAACCCTGGAAAGCACTCTCTATTTTCACACAAATGAGTATTCTACTTCATCAAAGTTATCAAGATGGGGTTACAAATTTCCTTAAGTACACGAGGTTATGCTCAAACTACACACCTTGCCCACCATGATGCCTAAACTAAAGGTGCACACATAACACTAGTGGAAAAATGACATTATTAAGCATCATTTAGCATCGGTTGTTTGAAAACCCGATGCTAAATGTGTGACCGGTGGCATTTTTGCAATTAAATGGAAGATTCAATTTTTCGCGCCTACTTTTAGTGTCGGGTGTTTAAACAACAGATGCTAAAAGTAGTTGCGTTAGACATTTAGTGTCGGGTGTTTAAACAACCGACGCTAAATGTATTTGCTTTGAACATTTAGCGTCGGGTGTTTAAACACCCGATGCTAAATGTCCAAAGCAAGTACATTTAGCATCGGGTGTTTAAACACCCGACACTAAAAGTCGAATCCCAATTTTAATTTTTCCCACAAAACACACGAAACCTCTTCTCCCTCACAGAAACCCTATTCCTCTCACAGCGAAACCTCTTATCTTCCTCACATAAACCCTTCTCTTCCTCACACAAGTGACGCTCCATTGTTCAGAATCTTCAAGCATTTCGCTCCTCTCTTCATTTTTCGAAAGGATCTGTCACAAACTCATCTCTGCTCCTCTCTTCTTCGTTTTCGTTCTACATTTGGTAAGCACCTTCACTCTCTCTTCCTCTCCCTTAGTTTTCGTTTTCGACGCTCCATTTTCGAAGGCTTTGTCACCAAACTCATCATTGTTCAGAATCTTCAAGCATTTCGCTCCTCTCAACATTTTTCGAAGGATCTGTCACAAACTCATCTCTGCTCCTCTCTTCTTCGTTTTCGTTCTACATTTGGTAAGCATCTTCACTCTCTCTTCCTCTCCCTTAGTTTTCGTTTTCTTCGCTTGAAACCCTAAGTTCGTTTTCGTTCACTGTGAGTGTTGCTGTATCTTGTTCGTTTTCGTTCACTGTGAGTGTTTCGCTATTTTTGTTTTAATCTTTAGACTTCTTTTCTTAATTGCTGATATAGTTGCTGATATATTTTGTTTAAATTTTGATTCCTTTGTTTAAGTTCTATAGATTTTAATTTTGATTTATATAGTTGCTGTATAGTTGATTTATATAGGTTCTATAGGCTCCTTTGTTCATAATGTTAATTGCTGATATATGTTGAAGATTTCGGCAAGTGTACCGAATCGTCCAAGTAATAAAAACCGGTAAGACCGGGTATCGTCCTCGAGGATCGAGTTTAATCTACTAACACGTTAACAACCGCTAAAAGAACCAAATGGAAATAACTTGAAAAGGGTATGATTGCGTTACTAACGCTAATTTAAAACAGTTAAATATTTTTGGTGTTTTCGACGAGAGAAAACAGAAATGCTTAGGAGAAAATATGGATGAGAAGACGCTAGGGATGAATGCCTTTTGATTTCACACCATTGTCACTGATTTATTTTTAAAAGATAATCTCTCTCTCATTTGCTATCGAATCTACAATTCTAACCAAGCCCTAATCCCTTAGGTGACTAGTCCTTTGTTGACTCATAAAAGCCCTAATTCCTTAGGCGCATCTACTAACAATAAGCATTAACAACGAGGATTCGCAACATACATCAATTCGAAGAATATTCCTAAGCTACGAATTGAAGGAATTGAAATTCAAACATTCCAATAATAAAATTCCCATTTGATCATTGAATAAAGAATTGTTCTATAATTTTCCAATCATAGAAATGTTAAGCACTGAAATTCAATTCACAAATGAAGATAGAAAACATTAAGAACACTAACATAAACCAGCAACAATAGTTGTACATCAAAATTCATCCATCCCTAACATTAGGGTTTAGTTACACATGATCAAAGAGAAAGAAAAGGGATTTTTACACATAGGAGATGATGAAGAACGCATGTGAATCTTCAATCCTTGTTCCCAAGTCTCGAATCTTCAACTCCAATTGCAAGGGATCAGCTCTCACGCGTGCTAGGGTTCCAAAATAGTGCAAAAGTGTCTTCAAAACGCGTTCTGGTCATGATTTAACGCGCATTTTGGAGTTTCGCGCGCCAGTTGCGCGCGGCGCGTAACTTACGCGCGAGATGGAGCTTGCTTGCTGTGAATTTGCGCGCCACTTGCGCGCCATGCGCCAGTGGCGCGCCATTTGGCCGAGACTTCTGTCAGTTTGCGCGCTGCTGCGCCACCTGCGCGCCAGTTGCGCGCCATTTGGCTGAAAGCTCCTAGATCTTGCGCCCTTGAGTCCATTTGCCTGCACTGCTTCGTTCTTCATTTCCACCTAGTCCCTGGGCATAAAAATACGACAAAACCCAACATAAACACTGCATAGCAAAACAATTTCAAATAGCACAATTTGATACTTTTCATCACTCTTTTAATTCATTCATCACCATTTCCACTTAAAAACTCTCTTTAAACCAATGAAACACATCATGTGATGCGGTTTCATCAATATAGTTGCTGTATCTATAGGTTTTAATTTTGATTTATATAGTTGTTGTATAGTTGTTGTATAGTTGATTTATATAGGTTCTATAGGCTCCTTTGTTCAGAATCTTAATTCCTGATATAGTTGATGTATCTATAGGTTTTAATTTTGATTTATATAGTTGCTGATATATATTGTTTCCTTTGTTTAAGTTCAGCTATCATGTCTTTAAAAAAGAATACAAGACGTCTAACTTCATTAAAAAACTTCACTTCTAGGTGCCCAAATGGTCAAAAATACAGAGTGGAAATTGATAGTAAAGGCGGTCTTATTGGTCCGTATGCTAACAAATTCAAGACCTATTTAGGGGTGGTTGCACGAACAAAGATAAACATATTGCCCATGAGCTGGAGTGAGGTTGATGAGGAGACAAAAAAGATTGCTTGGGATGATGTAAAGCTAACATTTGATGTTCCCGAGAGTAGTGAATTCAAGAAGACTTGGATGTCTCATATCAATCTTTGTTGGAGACAGTTCAAGACAACTTTCACCAGAACATATGTCTTTGGTAGTGGGGATAATGATGGTAAAAAAATCCATGTCACAAGTACAACAGCATATCTCTCGCGACATGGGCCGCATTTTATAACAGTCGCATTACTGAGGAGTTTGTGGTATATATTGTTTTAACTATAACTATTTTAGTTTCTTAAATATTAATTATATATTGTAAATATGGTGGTGTTTGTTCTTTGTAACAGGCTAAGAGAGAAGCTGCCAAGAATATTCAAAAAAATAAAAAATACAACCACACAATGGGGTCAGGTGGTTATAAAAAGTTGAAGCAGGATTTGAAAGAAGAACAAATCAAAAAATCCAGGAGGAGTCTGGTGATCCTAATTTGGAGGTGGAGCACTGGAGCCTACATCTCCAGAGCGTCATGAGCTGTGGAAGGCTGGCCGCAAAACCAAGTCTGGATCTTATGTATGCGAGTCGTCAGAATCAGTTGGATCTAAGATTGTAAGTAAAATATTGTGTGTGGATCTAAGTATGTTTTGTTTAATTTGTTAAATTGTAACATTTGAACATGCTTTTGTCAAAGGATGAACTTGCGGTTATGAGTAGCCAAGGATCTTTCGTTCCTAAAGGAAAGAATGATATTTTGACTGTTGCCATTGGAACACCTGAGCATCCCGGTCGTGTTCGGGGAGTTGGAAAAGGTGTCGGGATAAAGAGATACTTTGGAGGTGTGGCATGTTCTTCCACGGACAGCTCACAACAAGTTGACAAAGCAGAGTTGATGAAAGAACTTATGGAGGACGTGGAAGTGATGGTGCAAGACCGAGTTCGCAAAGCGTTGGAAGAGGTATATGTTTATATTACTAGATTTGTTTTATTATTTGAATCACTTCATAAATAATAGCTTAATTTATATTTATGTTTTAATTTTTCAGCACACCATCTCATGTGGAGGTCTTCAAAATGCTGGTGTTCAGGTTCCCTCTCCAATGACAACGGTTGGATCTAAGGCAAGCCACTCACCATCTGCAGCGGAGGAGGAGGAGGAGGAAGTTGATTGGATGAAAGAGATGCTTGTGGCGGGGTATGCCGATAAGAGACATGCCAGGATAAGGTTGGAGCACGAAGTTCATGAATGCTTTGTCTCCTTCAAAGAGATCCTGGACATGATTTCTGGTGAAGAGTGGCTTGAATTAAGCCATTTGGCCATATGGTCCACGTAAGTAGTAAAGTCTATTTCATTATATAAATTTCTCACATTTTTACATATGTCAATCGATTTGATAGTTTTTCTTACTTGCCACTAGATATTTGTACCGTGATTGTCTTGAAAGAGGTATTGAGGACATATATGGATTTGTGTGTCCATACAAGCTTAACTTGAAGCATTATTCCATGGATGTTGTCCTTCAAAACGTTCAAGAGAAATTGATGACCACCACTAAGGCATTATATATTGTTCCATTTTGCCATAGGTACGTAATAGCAAAATATTTCAACTAATTGGTGATTCATTTTTCTTTGTGTGTTGCTTAATTTTAAGTTTATCAATGTTGCAGCAATCATTGGCAACTAATTATCTTAATCCCAAATCAAAATACTGTGGTCTGGATGTGTTCCTTAAGCCGCAAACCAAACAAAGAAATCAAAGCCATGTTTAGCAAGTAAGTTTTTAATTTTTATCATGGTTTAGACTGTACTATTTGAACTTAAGTTGGGTTGAAATTTGATAAATACTTTTATATTATTTTATTAGAGCTGTCAAAGGTTATTCTACCTCTGCCCCCACGTGGTTGTTCCCTACGGTAAGTACGTAATTTAAAATATTGGTCATTTGTGGTTTTATATTCTGTTTAATTTGGTTAACTTTGTTAATTCATTTGTGTAGATGCCAATACAACAGAATGGTTATCATTGTGGCTATTATGTGATGAAGTTTATGATTACCATTGTGAAAGCTGGTGTTGTTGAAAATTGGGTGCAGGTATAAATTTTTGGTTACAATTATACTTTACACATTTATTTAGAATTAATTAGAACATGATTGAATATAATTTGTTTGAGTAATTTTTAAACTTGTATGCATTTAATAACTCAAAAGCATACACCGAAGAGGAGATTTTTGAGGTTCGTCTCCCTTGGTCAGAATTCTTTATGAAGATTCGGAATGAGCAAAAGGATACACTTTTTAATACTTTCTGATTCTGAACATTTTGTAATTCTGAACAATGCTGTATATGGTTGCTGTTTGTATATTTGAACTAAATTATGAGTTGTTTGTATATATGCATGGTTGCTGTTTATGTGAATTGGTCATTTATGTGAATTGGTCATTTGTATGGTTGTTGTTTGTATATATGCATGGTTGCTGTTTCTGAACAATTCTGAACAATGTTGTATGGTTTCTGTTGTGTATGCTAAACAACAGGGTTCGTATGGATCAAAAATGAAAAAACCAAAATGTGTAAAATGCCATTTAGCATCGGTTGTTTGAAACAACCGATGCTAAATGTCATTATCAAATAACGTTTAGAGACATTTAGCTAAATGTCAGTTTTGAGGACTTTTAGCATCGATTGTTTCAAACAACCGACGCTAAATGTCCCCTTTCAAACAATCGATGCTAAATGTTAGTTTTGAGGACTTTTAGCGTCGGTTGTTTCAAACAACCGCCGCTAAATGTCCCTTTTGATACATTTAGCATCAGTTGTTTCAAACAACCGATGCTAAAGTCATTTTTGCCATCTGGAATAGTTTTTAATGTGACATTTAGCATCGGGTTTATGAACACCCGATGCTAAATGTAACATTTAGCGTCGGTTTAATAATTTAGCGTCGGGCGATAACCGACGCTAAATGTCCAATTTAACCGACGCTAAATGTCTTTTTTCCACTAGTGTAAACAAGCATTCTGATGTCAACATTAGGTCAAAAATAATTCTAATTAAATTATGATTATTACAACTTAAAATAAAACAAGGTTGATTCTAATTTTAATAGAATGGATTCTCTTGATGCTCTGGAGGTCCGCATCATTGTGTCAAGGAAGCTAAAACACGTGTTTTCTCTTCCAATCTATCGATCAACCACTTGTTGTCTTTCTTGCGGATTGAGGCTCTACACCTCCATATGCATGCAGGACTCAAACATTTTACTATGTACCTTTCATGGTCATATCGATAAACTTGTTAGTCTATGGACCTTCCTATGTTGGAGTTCTTTATTGCTCGCACGTCATCTCCCTTTGTATGGAGTTGCATCCCCACAAAAATATTGTCGTCCTCATGTAAGGGTTGTGAGGTGGAAGATGTCAATATGTGAACGGAGTCACAGGACAAGTCACTAAATGATATGTCTAATGTTCTGAATTGTTGTGGGAGTGGGGTCATAAGAGAGATGTGAGTAGGTTCCACACCGCCATAGCTATTGTTGTCATCGGCTGGTTGGTCCAACAATTCATCCTCATTCTTGTTGAACTCCCCCCAACTTATCCATTGCGAATGCGAGTGATGATGATGATCAGTGTGACGCAGTTGCGCGGGTTGTTAATGGGGATGGGTCATGGAATGTATGGATGTTTTGGGGGTAAGTTTGTGTACCAGCCTGAAGGGTGATGACTAAATGTACGAGGTGGTATAGTCAAATCGGGATGCACCACAGTATGAATGTTAGGCATGCGAGTGTCCTTATGTTTCGACTTGGTGAGGTTGTGATGGAATGTATTGGTTCGTCAGCTCATATTAGTGTTGGTTGTCTCATGTATGGTTTAGATCAAACTTAGGGGTAGAGTCGTATTGTGATTGAGCATTTACATGCTTTACCTGCTCAACATCTTCAAAGATAACGTAGAGCTCGATAGTCCGTATGTTGGAGTAGTTTTGGAAAACATTCCATATGCATCCTATGTCATCGTCATCCTTGATATTAATAATCTCAAATTGTTAGACCCTAGCCCAATCTACATAGGGTAAAAGTAGGCGACAGTAGCTGCCCGCTGGTGGTCATAAAGTCTCATTTTTGAGTGAACTTTCTCCTTCAAGTGTTATAGTGAGTAGCCATCACGAACTTTGAGTGCTTTTGGGTGGTCACATTGGAAGATTTTTCCAATGTCGGTGTCTGCAACTACATTGTTGTGTAGATAATTGTGCGAAATAGTAGAGAATTGAAAAACATTCACAGTTATATATATATATATATATATATATATATATATAAAAGGGAACTGCCTTCTATGATTACTTTTTTTTGTAACTTTTTATCGGAATATTTTATTCTTAATTCAATTAAATTTTTAAGCATTTATTAATTTATTAAATTAGATATAAGTTCAAGTTTCCACAATGAAATACTCAAATTTTAAAGAAAATTAGGTTGAAATCAATATTTTTAACCAAAATGCATTAAGACATGTTCACAACGAAACACTAACAACTATGAAAAGACAATAATGGCAGTGTCTGTCTTTTCACCAGTCGTATGCTCTATAAGAAACCTTAAGAGGATAACTTAGTAGAGTATGTGATGATTTGTATCGAACTTGTTGCACATTTAAGTCCCCACTAGTACATAAGGATGGAAACATAGGTTGAGCTTGGTTGACCGTCCCACAAGCCCATCTAAAAAGGGTGTGGTGGGTGAGTGCTCCCTATCTGCCACCGAGTATAATCCAACCCATTGAGCTTATATCTATATTTTATTTTGTTTGTCTTAAAACATTTTAATGTATTTTTGACGGGTTGTGGCGGACCAACCCGCCATTTTTGTATTGTGTTGGCTCGCCACCTTTTAGGTCAAATATTTTTTATAAATATTTTATGTTGATTTATTTCATGGGCATGCTAGCCTATCGACCCTGATTGAGCGAGATAAATTTTTACTCCTCAACCCAACACTTATTGACTAGTCAGATCGATCTGTCATTCTTTTGGCAAGCTAACAATAACAATAAGGTGAGCAGGACGACTCCATTTGTCATCCCTACGAGTCACTTTGAATGGGGATAGGTGCTCGAAAAAACAATATATTTTTTACATAGTTTAAATTCACCATCCCCACATGCCACTCCCTAATTTTGTTTGTTTGTTCTTTGCATTAGCAATTTCAGTCATATGGAAATGCCGACTCTCGGTTTGAACTTAAGTGTGGTCATGTTTTTATTTGTTACAAAGGATGAAAAAACAAAAAAGCAGCAGGAAAATAAACAAATCTCTAATGAAAATGACATCATTAACATCCTTTAAGAAATGCTCCAACACATCATTCAGACAACTATCAAGCTCCACCACCTCCTCGACAACATGCACTCCCATTTTTGCAAGGGCATCAACACAATGATTTCCTTCTCAAGTTGTTAATCCCAATCATTTGTCATCAGCACCTAAATGCGAGCAACAATGTTATTGTATTTATGATATTTTTCTACACCACTTTGCACATACCGAACAACTATTATGGAATCAAAGACACATTGAATGCGTCTAATACCACATTTCCAACAACATATAAGACCATGTAACAACACCATTAATTCTGCAAAAATGATATTTTCATTCCCTGTTGAACCATAAAAGCTTTCAGAAAATCTCCATTATTGTTTCAGACTAAGCAACTATGTCCAACCTTGCCTATTTCTTAAGACACTCCCCCATCCATATTAAGCACCACCTCTCCTTCTCTAAGGTGTAGTCATGTGATAGTGTATGATATTTATTTCTCATTTCGTCTAAACTAATGGAAAAAAACCCTAAATATTTTTTATTTTTTATTATAAAAAAAGTAATAGTATATAAAAATTTGTAAAGAGAAGGAGCTCTTTGCACGAGAGAGGCTTCATTCCCGGTTACAAAGGACACATAAACTCTCTCTTTGTCCTACTACCCAAATACTACACATAAACTCTCAAAATCCCAGAAAGTTATTCAAATCCTCAACCGAAAGTGGAACCCTAAACCTAAAACCCTTCGATTCCCCCCCTCAATCGAATCGATTTTTCCTCCCGAAAACCCTAGTTCGTTCCTCGTTGTCGAAGATGGACATCGAGCAGAGGCAATCGGAGCTCATCGATCACTTCGTGAAGCAAGCCTCTGCTGCATCAAACGCTCTCGCACTCGCTTCCGTCATTATCGAAGCTACTTCTCACCCTTCGCTCTTTGCTTTCTCAGAGATTCTCGCCCTCCCCAATGTTCTTCAGGTTGATCTCTCCCTACTCTCCTTGTACTTCATTCTTCATTTTCCCTATTTTTTTTTCGCTTTTAATGATTTATTTCTGTCTTCTTTGCTGTGGTTAAATTATTATTTTGATTTTTCATATCTGTTGTTTTTATTTTTCATATATATATCTCACGGCGTCTGTGTTCATCGTGATTATGAACGAGTCTGTGCGTGTAAAAACGATGGTTTTTTTATGGCGGCCTTTATTTTTTTTTAGTGACTGTGCCTTTTTTGTGATTATATTATATAGTGCATTACTTTGTTAAGGAGCTATCTGTTGTGAAATTAAATTTTGATGTCATACTTGAGCTTTTTATGTAATATAAGAACTCTTTTTTGCTAATTTATTTTGCACACTAGTTCCCATATGGCTGCTGCAACCGTTTTGACGTTATGATTTTTGCAGCTTGAAGCATCTGAGAATTCTGTTTATCTTGATATGCTTCGATTGTATGCGCATGGAACATGGAGTGATTACAAGAGTAAGCCTGTGGATTAACCTTTCTGTTTGTTTTTTCATTCTTGCATTTTTGACTGGCCGGTATTTTCCGTCCATTGTTTTTCTCTTCCAGTAGTATGCTTTATCTTAACAATTTTTAATTCATTCTTAATGCAATGTCTGGATGATCATGGCTAGTAAGTTGTACTCTCTGTAAAAGTCGTTATAGATGATGTATATGTATCACAAACTATAGTTAAATCCACTTCCTAGATTTTCCAATCAACGTTAGGACTTTATAACTTTCATTTTGAAGCACACCTCTCACTTTAGAGTAATCGAATTGACACTCTTAAGGCTTGTCGTAGTTATAGTTAGTATGAAAGACTTACTGTACATGAGGACTTATGATAAGGCATGCCTGCCTGCAATGAAGCATACCTTTCATCTTGGGATTGCATAGAATCATGTCCTGATGTCCTGCTATTTTTGAACCCCACTATGTGTGTATTGGATGTAATAATTCAGCTGGCTCTATTTTCTACTTCGTAAATAATATCAATTGTAAAATTTGTATAGTTTTCTTCATTTCATGATTTGTTATTTTTGCTTTGCGTGTTTGTTTTTATTTTTTTAATCTTGTCCTATTTATATGCACGTGGAAATATTATTATGTTGTTTATTAAGAAGTTTAAGTGGCTTATAGGTAATGCGGAACGTCTTCCACAATTGATACCTGATCAAACCCTAAAGCTTAAGCAACTTACAGTTCTTACACTGGCGGAGACATACAAGGTAAAACCTATTAATCCAAAGTTATTGGCTATGTTGTTTTCCGGTTTTCGCTTGACTTAGATTTGGGGATATCGACTACCTATTAATCTTAGACTCATCAGCAAATGGCCTACTCCAGTCCAAATGACCTTTTTTTTGTCTTTTATGGGTAAAAATTTGTTATAAGAATTTGATTTAGCTTAATCTTAATTACTGGTTTTAGTTTGATTAAAAATGATTTCTCTTTGTGGATTAGGGTAGTGCAGGGTCCTGAATAGACAGGCTTAACCTGCTGATAATCCTAACTGTTTATATTATGCTTTCTTGATGTTGGATATTACTATTTTTTTTTTCAAAGGGTGAAATGTCCATGCCATTTGGGTGAAGATTACGTTTTTGACTGTGTTTTTGTTTCCATACATGGTTGTTTCCAAAAATCTTCCCCAATGTGTAGAGACATTGGGTGGCCTTCGAGCATTACTGATTTTCTATGGTCATTTGTTTTTTACAGCTTACTTTTCCCCATCCGTTTCAGTTCCTTCCTTTGTTTCTCTTCAATAAATTTTCTGTTTGGGAAAAGGGGGAATATACCAATGAGGTTTGCATATCAAGATAAGGGCTCATGGGTTTGGGACAGATTTGTTTCTGGTGCTATCATACTTTTAATTTATGTATTGTATTTGTTAACTAAAAGTTACCTTTTTTATAGATAAATAAATAAACATCATGGGACTTGATAATTTTTCTTTTGGTGACATCATACATTAATTTTTGTATTCTATTTATTAACTACAATCCACTTTGTTGGTCGGTCATTGTGATCTATTGTATCTACTATAGTGTTGATCAACGTTCCCAGCATTACTTGCGTGTAGTTTTTAAACATATATAATGGGAAAATCACTTCTAAGAGGCTAAATTTTTTCGACAGTGTGCTCTTTGCTGATGCATTTTTCGGTGCTTGCATCTTCATTGGTTCCCCTCATTGCCCCTAGTTCTCCTATATGATTGGATTTGTTTATTGACTCCGGTGTTTTGCTCACAGTTGTTTAAGGGTTTGTAACTTAGTTTCTCTTTGGAAGATATCTTATGATCCTCCCTTATTCTTCTCTAATCAAGTGTCTTTTTCTATCAAATGCAGACAAGGAAACTGGCTCTTCCCTAGAATTCGTTTCTTGATTTTGCATTGGATTTTTTGTCCAACTCATCATTTTAAATTGCATTTTCATCTTCTATGTACTTTTGTGTATCGAAATCTGGTTGATTAATATTCTATGTTTCGTTTGACTTTTAAAGTGTTTAGCCTTGTCTTTTGTAATTTTTTTTACAATTTCAATGGTTTTTTTTAGGTACTACCCTATGACCAACTGATGCAGGAGTTAGATGTGACAAATGTTCGTGAGCTTGAAGATTTTCTAATTAATGAGTGCATGTACGCGGTAGGCACAATTTCCTTCCAGAGCGTATTTACTGCTCAAGTGCGGGAAAATTTAATTGGATGATTATTTACATTATTGTTATTGCAATATTAAACTCACTAGAAGGGAAATCAGAGTATGGAATGGAAATACACGACATCAATTCTAGAGATCTCAGTTTCTTATGCTAGAAAATATTAGCTAAAACTAAAGTAAAACCATAAATGAGACAGTCTGCTAAAGCAAATGTTCACATTGGAGATGTTTTGGGTTTTTGCCATATAAGGTCTTTGCATTTGAAGCATATAGTTTGTACCGATACTATTTGGTATTACAATCCAGTGAATAGCTCTGCTGGTTAATTAACCAGAAAATGAAAGAAATTGGGAGGTTGAGTTTGTACCTATCCTATTTGGTATTACAATCCTATTTGTACCAGCGGTCCGAGATGCTTAGCAGCCTTAACTGCGGAAAATGCATGTTTTTCTCCTGCAGACAATCCTTGTCAGTCTATGTTTAGGTTGTTTTAGTATTATCAATGTTAAGTCCTTAATTTTGAGTAACCTTGTTTTAAAATTTATTTATAGTTAATATAAATTGTTTATAAATCTTATGTTCTTCAATGAACATTTTTTAATATTTTAATATAGCAATTATCCCACAGTCCTGGTATAACATTTTTGTGGTTGGCTGCTCCACGCCGTGATCATTGATCAGAGGTTGGCGAGGTTGGCAACTATGAACGGTATCTACACTATGCATTTGTAGAGTAGACATGTACCCTCCAAAAGGAATTGGGAAACAATACTTCAATTGTTATGTGATTGATCTCTGTTAAATATTGCTTGTGCTTTTAGATAATCATATTGTATGAACTATGATATGAAATTTATTCTTTCGTATTTGCATTCAGCCCTCAATTATTTCATTAGTCTTCCTCCATAATAGTAAATAAATTTGTGGTGTGTGTGTGTGCTGGATGTTCAAATTAATAGTGTTAACTTGGACACAATATTTTATGAACGGCAAATATCTTTTCTAACTTTTTGTGCTCCAATCAGGGAATAGTCAGAGGGAAGCTAGATCAGTTGCGGCGATGCTTTGAGGTCATTTGCTCATCATCATCATCATCATCATCATCATCATCATTGTCGTCATATATATTTTTATGATAAAATTAAATTGTGCTTTTGATCCTTTATTTTCTTTTTCATATGAAGAGAGTCTCCTTCTAGGAATTTAGCTGATATTTGAAGGTGATTTCAGGTCCAATTTGCCGCAGGTAGGGACTTGAGGCCTGGTCAACTGGGGAATATGATACAGACACTCTCTAACTGGTAATCTATCTTTTAAGTAGGGGTTTGAGTAACTTGTAGTCATATGATTATTACTATTAGTAAATCAATTACCTATATTTGGACAAAAGTTTTGAAATTTCCTGTCTGATGGTAAACGTGGCTGGTGATGCTGGATACCTGGGATGTCAGTGACTCGGTGTAAACTTGTAATTTGTTTGCTTCAATACTTCAGAGCTTTGAATTTTCGGACTATGGTCACTTTTCAAAACCTCCTATATTTGTCTATTTAGATTTCATTCTCAGGTTGAAGAGGGCTTAAACTCCCAGTTATCAAATTGGCACAATTTCGATTTTTTTTATATAAGATTTTGATCCTTGGTTTTATTTTGCATTTCTGTCTTGTTCCTTCGGTTCAGAACTTATCAAAATGGTACTTGTCTACACAATGGTAATTTTTGGGATGTGATGTATAGAGTTTCTCTTCAAATACTAAATTCATGCCTGGGAAACAGGTTATCTACCTCAGAAAATATGCTTTATTCTATTCAAGAGAAGATAAAATGGGCAGATACAATGAGTGAAGTTGACAAGAAGCACAGGAAGGATGTGGAAGATAAGGTAGAAGAAGTAAAGAAGTCCATGTTCAAGGTCGGTTGGATTTATTTTATACCTTTTTATTCACAACTTTTTATTCTTTTCTTGTTTTTATTTTTGCCGAATGTCACTGCATATTTGGGGAAATTTGTGGGTAGGGTTGGTTGGGTGTATAAGCTTATTTTTTAATGGAACTAATCTTTTTATCTGTTAAATTTTATAAAAAGAATAAATTAATGGAAATTTGTTCATCTTAGGAGGAAAAAAAGTCAGTTCATTTTTTTCAGAAATGGGTGGGTACAATTAGTTTTGTGTGTTGTATTTGATTGGTAGAATCAATTTGGAAATTTCTTACTGTAGACAGGATTCTATTCAAAAAATACGTCTGGGACTGATATTTAACACCCCAAATTTTGAGAAAAACTACATTTTAAAGTATTTTTTGGGGTTAGTGAGTTCCTCAAAATCCTCCAAGTTTTATACTAATTATGAGGATAAGGAAGTTTGCTACCGAAAGATGTTTATGATAAAAAATCATGCACCCCTATGAAAGAAGGAAACAAGATTATAGTAAAATCAGTTGTAAATTAAAATGATGGCTGCATGTATAAATGTCGTATGCAAGAACCCATATCTCTATATTAACAACTTCGACTTTATAATTATGAGGGAAAATCTGTTGCAAAATCAGTTCCCCTGGATTGGGAAAACCCTAGTTCCACATTGGCTAGAGGTAAGGAAAGCAAGGGCACCTCACTTTACAACCCGGTTTTGTAAGGATAGGGCCAAAATCTTAATATGGCACCTCACTTCACAAGATTTTATAAGCAAGGAGCACCCACACCTTACAAGCTGGTTATGTAAGGATGAGTTATACCCAAAATTCAAATATCCCGATTCTTTAGTAAACAAAGTAGCATTTTCAGTTAAGTTTTTAGCCAGTAGTTATAGGTGCTGCATGCAGCTTTCAACTTCAAGGCTATCTATGCGAGGGTTTTGAGTTTTATCAGATAATATAGCATTATATCAGCCTTGACTGTATGTTATTCTTTATTCTTTATTGGTGGGATATATTGGTCGACGAGTCTTACTTACTTCGTGGCAGAAGTTACACACTGAACGCAGGCCGACATCGACTTCAGAGGCCATGAGGAGATCTGCTCTGAATCTGGTGGAGTGATGGATTATGAAGAAGATCGAATCCGACCTAAGAGGTAATTTAAGAAAATTTTGTAAATCAAAGTCAAGTATTTGATCAATTGTCTTAATAAAATTGTTTTTCTGCATTGAAACTGGCCATGAAGTCACCTAAATGTAATACTTCAGATGTTTTTGGTTCCCTACTTGTCTATCATCATTGATGAGTGAGTTTTCACCCAACCCAACCTGTTCCCCCCCCTCCGCGCCTGACCTTTTTATGCAATACTTGTGTGGGTATAATCGTAGTCAATGGTAGGACTGAGATCAGACATCGTATTGAGTATGTTTTGTAGCATCATCTATTTCAAGCTAGAATATGATTGACTCTGTATTTAATTTAGATATCAATTTTCCTCGTATTCTATCATAATAATACTCTTCACTTTTAAATTTGCAGGAGGCGACATCCGATATCTTGAAGTCTAGTAGATAAAGGAGCTCAATGGATAGGTGTTTTATTTGCTTGCCTGACTTTTATTCATGGCATGCGTCAACTGAGAATATCAACTTTCATCGATATTGCACTTGTCTGTCACACCACAAAGCAACATAAGAACAAGGAACAAAGCGTGGGGGTAGACACCTTTTATTTCTTTAAGGTTGTATTATGGAAATTGATAGTATTGATTGAACCATTGTTAATCCTATATACTGAGTTGGCGAGAACAAGCCGAGGTGGTGCGGCTCTTTTTCTTTTGTTGCTAAATGCTACATTGTTTTCCTTTTTTATTGTGCTTCTTTTATACTGCCTCAATTGCATTGCTATACTTCGATCGTGAATATATATTCCAAAAATTAGACTATTCCAGCATAAAAGGAGAATGTTTTTCTATTTTGCATTGGATGGGACTAACTCCATTATTTTGGAGAATTTTAAAACCAACGCCAAAAACGAATCCATGGTTTTCTTCTCTAAGGCGTGCCTAGGCTTCTACATTACTGTGCTGTAGCAAGATATACTTGCTAAGATTGATCTTCATGTAAGCACTCCTCATACATGAATCAATGCAGCTGGATTTATTCAAGAAAAACGTTCAATTCTACGCAGAATGATTCTGATTCGCTGATTTGATTTTTATTTATTTATTTGTAGACGCTGATTTGATTCATTGCACAAAATGTATTAGGCTTATATATGTTTTTAGCCCCTGCAAATAGGGGGTCATTTGGTTTTAGTCCCTCTAATTTTTTTTAAAAAACCCTTTGCAAAATTCACTTTTTTGATTGACAGAGATTACAAAAATAGTCTGCGTGTCTAATAGATGTCTGATTTGACATTTTTATTTCGTTTTCTTTTATTTTAAATGCTGATTGTATAAGCCACATCGGTAATGAATCTCATTAAATTAATGGTATTGCCACGTATTAAATGAAAAGCCCTTCTTCTCCATCTTCTCATTCTTCCCCCTTTTTTCTTCATCTTCACGCACGACAATAGATAAAAAAGTAGCAAAACCAAACTAAGCTTTCTCATTCTTCCCCCTTTTTTCTTCTCTCTCTCTCTCTCTCTCTCTCTCTCTCCAAAACAAGAAGCACCAGCAAAACAAAACTCCATTACCTTCATCTCTCTAAATCTCCTCTTTCCCAGAAACGCATTCCACCACAACCAGATCTGTTCTCCTTTCACCTCAACCATCGAACTCTAACAACACCACAACCCTGTTCCCCTTTCCCCACAACCAGGGAACCCTAAAAAACCATATCTGAAAGCTTGAGGGAGAGTAAAGCTGTGCCATTTATTGTTTTCCTTTTCACTTCTATCACAATTTTTCTGCAGAAATAGTGATGTTACAGAAATCGAACTTCAGTGCTCCATTTTTGTTCAGCGAAGAGAATCGTCGTTTTTGTTCAGCGACGATAATTTTTGTGCTCCATTTTTGCGAAATGAATCGTCGTTGAATTTACCCAATTTGAAAGAAGAGAGAACAAAGGGTTTAACGTGCTTTAGATGATTTTACCTAAATTGCAGTGTTAGTGTTGGGTGGAGTTTGTGTGAGTTCAGCAGGGAGTTAAAAATCATATGGATTTTAGAATCATAAACCCCTATTTCTTCTCTCTTTCCAAAACTTACCCATTGGAACACTGAAAAACCAGAACTATGAAAAACCATAACACTATTTGGGGTTTAAATGTTTGGACGATTTTGTTCTGTTGAATGGAGAAGAATATAGTGATAAGAAGTGAGAGATAGAGATGAGGTGGGGGAGGGAGGATAATAGAGGAATTTGTGGAAGGGATGAATGAAATGTGAGGTGGGGGAGAGGATAATGGAGGAATTTGTGGAAGCCTAATTAATTAAAAAACTCTAATTTGACTTGGTCAATAATTTAAATTAATTAAAATAAAAATAAAAATAATGACAATGCAGCTCGGTCAGCATTAAAAATAATTTGAAAAGAATAAAAAATGCCACTTAGACGTTTTTTGTAACGTTCATCTCACAGAAGAATTAACGTCAAAAAAGTGAATTTTGTAAAGGTTTTTTAAAAAAAAAATTGGAGGGACTAAAACCAAATGACCTCTTATTTGCAGGGGCTAAAAACATATTTAAGAAAATGTGTTATGAATATTTTTTTACTTAGAGAATATAACAGTTTATCAGAATGTGCATGCACTCTAGAGATGTTCCACTTCTACGCACAAAACGTCTTAGTAGTTTAAAGCTCAAATATGCAAATTTTTTAAGATCATATTAAAGTAAAAAAGAGTGTAGAAAAATGGTGGCTTCTAGTAGGGGTGTTCAAAACCGAACTAAACCAATAGAGAATCGCAAACCGAACCAAACCAAATTGAAAACCACAAAAAACCGCTTCTTATTGGTTTGGTTTGGTTTCTTTTTTAAGTGCACCGCACGGTTCGGTTCGGTTCGCGGTTTCGATTACAGAACCCAAATCAAACCAAACAGCAAGTAACACTAAGGTTTATTGACTTACAACCTTTCTTACTAACTTACTAGCCCAAATGCAACTAAAACCCAACTCTCACTCACTTACTAGCCCAAATCCAATTAATTCTTTGACTCACTTACAAACAATCCATATTGTTATGCTATATTTAAAAATTACAATAAAATATTTAATTCAAATTCTTTTAAACATTGTCTTAGTTATCTTAAAAGAATTAAAAGAGAGTAATTTATATACTACATATATTTAAGTAGATTTTTTCTTAAAGATTTATGTTAAACATTTTTTATGTTAGTTAATTTTAACTTCGTTTTAAATTATGTTTTATTTTGAAAAAAAACGAACCAACCGAACCAATCCAAACCGCATTGGTTTGGTTTGGTTTTATTTTAGGAAGCCAACCGAACCAAACCAAACCGCATGTAGTTTTATCTTGCGGTTCGGTTCACTTTTTGTCTCAAAACCGAACCAAACCACACCGCAAACACACCTAGCTTCTAGGGTTAGGGAGCAAACAAGTCCCTCACCGTGAAGTATTTTTGACAACCATTAGATTAAATTAGTACACAAATTTTATCATACATCACACCACACTATATCAAATCTCTTTCTTTCTTCTCTCTTCTCTTTCCTTCTCTAACTAGAGCTGTCAATGGGCCAAGCCCAGCCCGGCCCATAGGGCTAAACAACATATTCGGGCTGGGCAGGGATGGGCTGGGCCCGCCCAATATTCTAATGGGCTGCCTTTTTTATGGCCCGGTTCGGCCCAATATCGGCCCACGGGCCACCGGGCCAGCCCATGGGCCACAAACCATTTTTAATATTTTTTCAATATTAAAAACTTTTAACATTTTCGACAAAAAAAAAAACTAACATTTTTCATTTTCAATATTAAAAAACTTTAACCATTTTGCATTGTGCTTTAAAAATATAGCACACAGTAGTAACATGCAATACTAAAATTATAATGTGAAAGTAGAATTGCGTAATGTGTTTTGTGTGTGGACTGTGGTACAGTAACAGTATGTGTTTGACTTTGGGCCTCTATGACTAATAATAATGTTTTTTTTGCTTGTTGGGCAAAATTTTTAACAAAGGGCCAATCTAAAAATAAAACAAACAGTATTTAAAAAATAAAAAAAGCAAGAAACAAAAATAAATCGGGCCAATCGGGCCGGCCTAAATCCCATGGGTCGGCCCGGCCCGGTCCAGCCCAAATTGACAGCTCTAACCACCACCACTACTATCACTGCCAAAAATATTTTAGGCTTTTTTTTGTACCCCCGATCCTCTCCCTTATACCCCCATAACCTATTTAATCCCCAAAATACCCCTCAAAAATTTAAAACTTTCCGGAATTACTTCAAAAGAAGATAATTCCGGAAACCAATTTTTAGAACTTTCCAGAATCACCTCAAAAGAGGTATTTCCTTGACTTCCGAAAATACCTCTTTTAAAGTGATTCCGAAAAGTTTTAAACTAAAGTTTTCCAGAATTATCCTCTTTTGAGGTAATTCCGAAACACATGTTTTTTTAAAGATTTTCAGAATTACCCCAAACGACATAGGGGGTGAAAAAAAAAAAGCCAATATTTATACCGGTTCAATGGTACAAGCGTCCTCAAGTTTTTTTTCTTACGATAAGCATCCTCAAGCTTATAGAGTAATATTCACTGTTTCTCTCATGTCACAATATTACTAGTACTATTTCCTAGAAGCTTCAGCATATATGCTTAAAACATGGTATTGTTTGTGACCTCAGAGCCTCTCGATCGATATCAAAAGTTACAAAACCAATTATTTTGGTCAACGGTCTCTTCAAATTCAACCAGAATCAACTACCATTCATTAATTATATCTAATTAACATGTGCGAACTAAAACAATTTCAAATACAGAGAGATTTTGGCTGTCAACACTCCATGAGTGGATATATTCTTTTTAACTAACACCAACGGGTGGATATATTATATTTAAAGAAAATTATATTATAAATCTATAAATATTCCGTCAAAAATAAACAAATCTATTGAATATTGTTTATTATTAATCATCACGATGATGAGTGAATTATTTGAAGTGATAATTCAGCTAGAAAGCAATCTTACGTTCAATGTATCAAAAAAATCTTGCGTTCGACAAACTTTGGGTAGTTGTATGAAGGCGGTTGTTGCCTTGACTTGAGGCTTGAGGTACGCCAAGCTCTTTTTGGGCACATGCCGGAAAGTAGTTAGTCCCATTTTCAAGATTTGGCTACATCTTCATTAAAAAAAAGTGGCTATCCAATTCATTGCGTTTTCCACAGTACATTTCTGAGTGATAATTGGAATTAGATCCCATTTCAAGGTCTCAGATTCGAATTTTGAAAGTGGCAAAATTCTGTTAGGAGAAGGAGAACCACACCGGCGACAAAATCAAATACTCGTGGTCAGCCAAGTTTCCAGATGTAGATTAATCACCGATAAAGAGTGAAAACTTTACACCAATGACATAATAGACAAAAAAAATAATCTAAATGTTCTCCCGAATCATTATATGTATATAAAAAAACACGGGATTAATATTTGCCATTGATAATTATAGTTTTTGAAAACAACTATTTAAAAAAACAAGAAGACTTAATGACTATTTAAACTGATAAATATTTAAAACACACGCGACAAATATTTGTCACTAATACCTAAAAAAGGACAAATAATTGTTACTGATATATAAAAAAACACGGGATAAATATTTGTTATTGATAATCTACTATCTATCTTTCACTATCTACCATAATCTACTAATCAACTCAAATAATCAATTGAAACTATGAGATAACTGCACTGATACATAAAAAAACACTGGACAACTGCACTGATATATAAAAAAATACGGGGATAATTGCAATGATATATATAAAAACACGGGATAGTTGCACTGATATATAAAAAAACATGGGATAACAACACTGATATATAAAAACACACGGGATAAATGCACATATTGTTTTTAAATGATACTTTTACATTTTTAGTTTTAATATTTATCAATTTTTTATTTGAAACTCCTTTTTTATATACTTTAAATTTTTCTTTATTTTTACGGGGTAATGTTCAGACTATTTAAATACTGTCTAAATTCATTCCTAAAAAGAACACGACAGCACCTGTCCGTATGCAAGTCATCATCTATATTTTACAATTGATTTTAGATTAATGAGATTTCAAACTAACGTTTCTATTGGAGGTAATCGTATGACGTAACGCGATCAGCCCGTGCAGAGACACGAGTATAGTACTAGGATAAATAAAAGCCGGCTCCGGATAAGGGCGATGATGCTTCTTGTTAGCATCCTGTCTTTTTAAATATTTAACTTTTTATATGAATATTTTAACTTTTTTTTGACAGGAACGCGAATCTACAATATTTATAATTTAATCCCGCCAATAATTATTTATAACTTAATATGGCAGGCTTGACGGTTGGCATCGGGAATTTTTATTTTTGATACTTTTTGACGAAAATATATTTTATAAAACTTTTTTTTATTATTGTCAAAAAAACTTTTGTTTTGACATTTATTTTTAATAAAATTTGAAATCATTAGTTAAATTTATACAAAGATTTGTTTTAATGTAAAGATTCATATTCTTAGAAATATCACTCTTAGAAATATTAATAGCAGAGATTCTAAAGTTTATTCTACTTTTTTTTATAACAAATTTTAGAGAGAGGGGAAGAAGCTCTAGTCTAAGGTAAATAAAACATTTTATGAGCACCTATAAAGTGAATTACATTTACTTCACCTAATGAAACTTTGAAAACTTGAACTCGCAACATTTATTTTTCTTCTGATAGGTGAATATTTCATTAAAAATCATTTAATTAAGCATCATTAGCCCACACTCTCCCACATTAATTCAATGAAGGGTTTTTTGGGTAAACCCGGGTATCTTCTACGATGACTGTGGAGACTAATCCCTCGAGGTACTGGAGTTCATTTAATGGCTGACCTTCCAAGCGATGTTTCTCCATACACACCGGTCAGTAATCGAACCCCTGACCAAATGCTTAAGGAGCCCAAACAACTTACCACTTGTGCCACACCCGCTTGGTTCCAATGAAGGGTTTGTGAGAGTGCTAAAACTAAATGTTAGAAATAATACACCGAATTCAAGTGATAAGGCTCAACAAACCACTACACCAAACATGACATCTTTACAAAACCAAAACAAAGGAGAAAATAAATAATCCCTCGCAATAGTTATAAAACAATTTGGCAGCTGGCACCCTTTTTATTATGAATTTTGTAATTTTTTTAATATTCATTTTTAAGAAATATTATATTAATTTTCGCCCCCACTATAGAAAATCTCCGTCAATGTGTGTGTCAGAGGAATAAAATAACAAATACTAGATCTTTTACCTTGCGATGCACAATAAACATGTTTTGTAATAGTAAGACGACATTTTTTTAGGAAAGAAGTGATAGCTAGAATTTTTTAAAAAATTAATATATGACATATTAGATTAATCCATGGCTGGTGTGTATGAAGAGACATCACTTGGGAGAAGTCAGCCCTTAAATAAATTTCAGTACCTCGAGAGATTAGTCTCCACAGCCGTCGTGGAGGATACCTGGGTTTACCCAAAAAAACTAAATGCAAAATGAAATTAGTCACAACTATTATGACCTTTTTAAAAAATATTTTGTAGAAAAAAACCTTTTAATATGAAAATTAAAAAATATTATGACATTGGATTAAATTGATAGCACCTACGTTATCTCTCGATTGAAGTAAATATAAATATCAACTCCTTAAACTTCAAATTGGAACTAAATTGGTCTGACCTATGCATAATTTCACAGAAAAAATAAATCACAAAATACAACCTTTTAAAGATAGGAATCCTAATGACTACGTGGTTATTAGGCCTTAAAATATGTAATGTTAATTGATAGTCTCTCCAAACCCTAGCCGTCTCAATTTTCTCTCTACTTTTCTCTTTTTTCTTGTTCACTACCATAAGGGGGTGATTTTATGTCAGTTTTTGGCCTAGAATCACCCATCTATATTGTTTGTTTCCAATTTTTTATCTAAATAAGTGGTTAGCACATAGATCTATATTTTATTTTGTTTTTTTATTCGTCGTCTAATTAGAAGTGCGCCGTTATTGTTGTTCGTCGTCTTGTTGCGGTGTTCGTCTGGTTCAGATCGACAGATCAACTTCGATCAATTTCAGATTCAACCAATGACTAGGGCCTCAGAGTTACATTTCCAGAAGCATGGGTACTCCGGTGACTTTTATTTTGTCACATTTGTAGGCATTAAGCCGTTTTACGCTATTAACTTGGGTGTTGTGAGTTTGTTCGCAGATTCATCCTTTATATTTTTAGCATTGCTGAATTTGTATTATCATCGATGTAATCCCTCAATTTGAATGAATGAATATCATTTTTTAGTCAAAAAAAAAAGATAGGAATCCTATTTGTATACCAAAAAAAAAGATAGGAATCCTATTTTTTTTTTAAATATTATGACATATCTTGAATTAAACTCATGATTACGACTATACTCCCTCCGTCCCATATTATATGTCGTTTTGGGTTATTTCACACATATTAAGAAAATTAGTTAATTTTGTATGGGAAAGAGAAATTGTGAGTAAGCTTACCAAATTAACTTTCATTAATAACATTGGGAAGATAAATTAGTAGAGTTATGAAAGATATTATTAAATAATGAAGGGTGTGGTAGGAAAGAAACATGGGATGGAGGGAGTATTAATTATCTCTCCATCGAGTCAATCATGAGAAGCAATATATATCTCAACCCAAAAATGTAGAATCAATTTGGTCTCATATGAACATCAATTGACACACAAATAAATCACGGAACATAAAGTTTTAAGCAAGAAATAAGAGTTTAGCATCATGCTTATACATTCAAATAGGTATAGAGGTTCACGGTCACCCAATTCCCTTATTGCTGAAATGCTCAAGGCTAGGTATTTTCCCAAATTTGATGCTTTTGCTGCCTCTGTGGGCTACAACCCTATCATGTTATTCTTTTAATGTCTTGGAGAAGGATTTTGGAAGGCAAAGGAATAATATGTTAGATGATCATATAACATTTCAATCACTCTATATTTATTTTTAGAAACCATAGCGGTAAATTGTAATAAAGCTTCCGGCCAGTGAGACTCTTAAAGTAATCTTATTTATTTATTTAAACAATAGAAGAATAATAAATGCAGCGAAAAATAAGGATGACAAAACAGACTCGACCTGGTGGGCCGGCCCGCCAGCCCGCCAAAAAATGGCGGGGTGGGTTGGTCCTCTTATAACCCGCCAACCCATTGTAGGCTGCCAATTCGACAAGCCACAACCAAGTCAAAGCGAACCAGGCGAGTAAGTTTTATTATTTTTTTTCCCGTTGTTTTAAACGATTTATAAATATTTTAATGTTTTTGGGCAGGACGTTGTGGCAGGTCAACTCACCAACTTGCCATTTTTACTCGGGCTTGAGCAGGCCAAAGCCCACTTATTCTAAGCTCAAAAATATGATTTGATTATATTATTTATTTATTTTAATGGCAGACTAGCCCGGTCCGCCAACTCTCTAAGGGGCGAGACACATTCTATTTTTAACCCACTAATCTTTGCCAAAAAATGGCGGGGTGGGTTGGTGCTCGGGCCAGGCCATTAAGTTTTAACTTTTTTCGCCTTTCTTTAACTTATTTCTATTTTTTTTTAATGCTTTTGGATGGGTTGTGGCAGGCCAACCCACCAACTTGCCATTTTTACCTTGTTTTTGGTGGGTTTGAGCAAGGCAACCTGTTTATTTTAATCTCAAAAATAAGATTTAATTACATTATTTATTTTAAAGGCAGACTACCTTGCCAATCCGCAAACTTGCCGAGGGGCGAGGCGAGGTCTATTTCTCAACCCACTATTCCTTTGTGGTCCGACCCCACCACTAAATTTTGGTGGACTCACAACGTATCGAGTGGCCCGGTCGCTTTGCCATTCCAAGCGAAAATCTGAAAATAAGCATGCCCAAGCCCAAGGGAGTATGGGCAATTTACTTAGTATGCACACTGCTCAACTGTTCTTTTTTGGTTACCCATGTCATTGGTGCGCAGTTTCCACCGGCTTTGCAGATGACTAATCTACACCGGGGAGCCTGACTGGCCACGAGTACCCCGCTTTGCCGGCCCGTGTGGTTCTCCCCTCCCAACAGAGTTTTTGCCACACCCAAGGTTCGAACTCGAGATCTTGAGGTGGGATTCGAGTCCAGTTACCACTCAGATTAACCCTTGTTGGTACAGTGCTCAACTGTTCTAATAATTTTTGTCAAAAAAAAAAACTGTTCTAATAACAAGGGTTATAATGTTAATTTAGAGAATTGTTTTCTTTGATAAAATAATTTGTACAGTTTTTTTTAACACGGCTTAATATAAAATGATATAAATTTTTAACAAGCTTCACGTACGGGTGATTGAAATATATTAATAATGGTGCATAAGGATATTATTAAAAATTCCTAACAAAATAAAAATTTTGATATGGCGTATTGTTAGGGGATGCTTGCCAACTCGATGTAATCTTCAGCGAAAGCGTGTGCCGTGTACTGACATCTGTCCAATGTGTAGCAATTATCCGGAGAACGAATGGCATCTTTCTTCGGTTGTCCTAAAGCACAACAAATTTGGGAGGCAGCTGGCCTTTGGAACTCAATTCGTGATGACTATGAGCAGGCCGAGAGCGCAAAGGAACTTTTCTTTCCCCTACTGGACAGACTCGGCAGTGAGGAAAAAATTTGATTTTGCTACCACTGTTTGGTGTATTTGGAAAAGACGCAATGGCATGGTTTGGACCTCAATTGATAGACCGTATCGTTTGGTTCTTCACGAAGCAAAATCGATGATGAGTGTCTCGCAAATTCATAGCAAACCAAACATCATCCAGCAGGACATTCAGCGCCAGAATCAGCACCCTTCTGTCATACAGCAGCAGCACTGGACTGCTCCACCACCAGGTCGCCTGAAGTGCAACGTTGATGGGGCTTGGTTCGATCAGATTTTGCGCTTTGGTTTGGGCATGTGCATTCGGGATCACACAGCTAGGTTTCTCAAGGCGAAGACTATTTGGTCTGATGGTTTTTTGCACCCAAATGAAATTGAAGCTATGGGCTTATTAGAGGCTCTTCGTTGACTGACTCAGCTTGACATCCATAATGTTGATTTTGAGCTTGACTGCAAGTAAGTGGTTGATGCGATCAACGGTGGAATGCGGTTAGTGAACGAGTTTGGAGCTATTATTTTTAGATGCCAGGATCTTTTTAAGTCTTTTCAAAACTGTACTCTCTGTTACATTCGGCGACAAGCCAATTGTGTTGCTCATAGCTTAGCAAGGGCGGCTCAATCCTATGCTAGTCACCAAGTGCATGAACTTATCCTTCATTGTATTCGCACTATTTTGATTAATGAAGTTGCTTGAGTTTGTTTACTTAAAAAAAGGATATTATTAAAAAATATATTAATAATGGTGCATAAAGGATATATTATAACTTTATAAGTAGGTGTTATTTTTATCCATGATTATGTAATCACGGTGTCTACCACAACTAACAAATAAATTAATAATTTTCAACAAACAAATAATTTTTTCAAAAAATAAAAATAAAAATTGCTATATTCATTTTGTTGAATATTATTTGTCTCAACTCCTCCATATTCCATAAATTGAAGGTTCACGGAAACAACCTCTAGAAGTACTATAAAATTTAGGGAATAACAACACGCATGAGGTTCACGGAAATAACCTCTAGAAGTAATATAAAATTTAGGGAATAACACACGCATCGATTTGAACAATATTAATAATAAAAAATTCACTTGTTTACTAAAGAAAGGAAACATCACACGCGGTTCCAAATTCCAATGTCAATTTTTGAATGGAACAAGAATTGTTGCTATAAATACAAGGTTTCTCAGTGCTTCAACAGACACTAAACAAACTTAGCTCCAAAAAAGAAATTCAACACTGTCTCCTCACTCTTCCAAAACCAACATATGGCTTCTTCAACCACAAAATTTGATTCAGACTTTTCATTTTTAGAAGATATTCAACAATACCTCTTGGAAGATGATTCCACCATTCAAACTATTCCAAGCCCTAAGAATGAGAATAATGATTCAGATCACACACCTTCAGCAGCGCGTGGAGTCCAGGCGCCTCCAGTATGGAAGCGTTACCGTGGCGTAAGACGTAGACCATGGGGGAAATTCGCAGCGGAGATCAGAGATCCAAAGAAAAATGGTGCTAGGGTTTGGCTTGGAACTTATACAACTGAGGAAGATGCAGCTTTGGCTTATGACAAAGCCGCTTTCAAGATGCGTGGTTGCAAAGCCAAGCTGAATTTTCCTCACCTTATTGGCCCCGAAATGCCGGCCGCGGAGCCAGTGAGGGAGGTGGGTTTGAAACGGTGCTCGCCGGAGCCTTCTTCTTCATCGGATGATAGTTGTGAGTCACCACAAGGATCAAAGAGGAGGATAGTGGATCTACTTAACAAGCTGGCTAAAAATAGAAGCCAAGCTAAAGTTGTTGAAGTGGCTTCTTCTTCAATGGAAAATGATTTTGAGCAATGGGTGAATGAGTTGAATGATTGTGCTCTAATTTGGGTCTCTTAGTTTTAGGCTAGTTGTGATTATTTTATGTGCAGTTTCCCAAGTTTTTCTCAGTTTTTGCTGTGAGTCCAACTCCTAATAAGTTTGAGATTCATGATTTTTGCATAACTCCTTCAAGGGGTTATGTTTAAGCAAAGCTACTTTAATGTTGTAATTTTTCCAAAGTACTACTATCTTTGGATATGAGTTTGACATATATTAGAACTTATTCACTTATTTGGATCTGATGCTAAGTTTATTTGAATCTCTTGGATGGCTTTAGATAAAGTTAATTAATTACTACTAATTAATTACTCTTTGTTAATCATAATAGGTGCACCACCGTTGTAGTTTTGGTTTCTGAGGTGCACTATCCTTCAATGTTTTGGTTTCTGACTTTGGATTATCCATTTGTCTCGCTTTTTAAGACATGGATGTTTGAGACTTTTACTTTCCTTTTTCTTAGAAGGTGGGGGCAAGAATCATTATTCAAAATTAATTTCATTGGGGGCAATTGCCCCCGGTTCATTGTAGGTGGATCCGCCACCGATGGTCGAGGGGACGAATCCAGTTATGCGAGTTTTGGGGTTAATTCACCACTAATATTTTCATATATATATATATATATATATATATATATAGATAGCTAGATAGATAGGTAACTATTGGTCGTGGTTATAAAAGTCTATATACTATTTTTTTTTATCAATGAGTCTATAAACTATGTGTACATAGATTAAATTCAATGTCTTTATAGATATCCCTCCCAAGTAAATCACTCACCCATATGAAAATATGCATATCAAGACACTTGATTCGCAATCTCCAACTCTCTATGCTCCAAATCTCAAGTCACCTGTTTTCTTAGAGTCAAGATTTTCTTCCTTACTTTTTTTTCATTCTTTCCATTTTTTAATGGTTGAAACAAGAAATCGTTCACTATTTAGGTAATCTGAATCCGTATAAACATTTTTAATATAATTCGTTCAATCACTGCTTTCAAAAGAAAAACGAGAATTTGTTCACTAGCTTATGTAGATCCGCGATCTCATTTTGGAACTTGAAATCATACATATTTATATATATTATATATGTAATCCAATGTTTTTCTTTTTTCAAATTCAAATGGTATTTTTTTTTCTTTTTAAGTTTGCTTTGAAATTCGTTCGCTCAGAATTCATTTTATTTAATCTCTCTAGTATCTAAATTTACAGTATTAACTAGCACTATACCCGTGCATACGCACGGGTACAGTCGTGTTCTTTGAATGATTCATTGAGAATGAATGTTATAAGAGGAGAAATAAAGTAAAATGTAAAAGTTATTAAGAATGACAGTATTCTGCGTAATAGACGAACAGTAAATAATAAATAAGTTCGATTAATTGGGAATGAAATGATGGTGACAAATAGCATTTCCAAAATAATGTCATAATGGAACAATGTAAATTAAAATTGATGGAAATAGGTATGCACCAATAACACATATAGATTGGCATATAAGTAGATTCTGAACATTACAGATTGGCATATAAAGATCAAGTCCTCTGTAAAGAAAGAACATTATAGATTCTGAAACACTTCCTTGAAAACCACATTTGTTGTTGATTTGAGTGGTTTTTTGTTTCCATCATGAATAAGGACTTTTAATCCTTGCTTGCTTTGGAATCTTGAAAGAGCGACATATAATTGCCCATGACTAAATACTGATCTAGGCAAGTATAAACCAACACTTGCCAATGATTGGCCTTGTGATTTGTTTATAGTCATAGCATATGAGACAATAATTGGAAATTGCCTTCTATTTAATTTGAATGGCCAAGGTGATTGAGAAGGAGACATTGTCATTCTTGGAATATATATAATTTTTCCAATGTTGCTCCCTGTAATGATCTTAGCCTCAATGACATTGTTAGCAAGTCTTGTAACCATGAGTCTAGTACCATTGCATAACCCCTCAGATTGATCTATATTTCTCAAAAGCATTATAGGAGTACCAACTTTAAGCTTAATTCTATGATTTGGAAGACCAGAAGTTCTTAAAGTATTTAAAAACTCTGGTGTCAACACATGGGATGCTTCAGCTTCATAAAGATCAGAATTGTCAATAGAATCAGAGCTTAAGTATTCTCTCTCTTCACTTATATATGCAAAATATATATGAAGTAAATCCTTTTTTAATTATTATTAGTTAATCATAGAGACAATAAGCATAATTAAAGTTTTGGAAATCAGACTTATACCTGGAATGAACTTGAAAACATATTCATTGATTTCATCAACAATCTCAATGGTGGAAGCTAGAATTGCCCTTGTCTTTAAGAAGTTTTCATTCTTGTATTCATTCTTCAGATTTGGATAGGTGGCGGTGACTATAGCCTCAATAGGATCAGAATAATTTGTTATCAAATGCTCTTCTGGTATATCTATATTTGCATACCCATCATTTGGTTCACAAATTTTTCCATCACCCACGTCCAATATCCATTTGCTGAATTTTTTCAGTTCTTCACCATTCTCATTAACTGATCCACTTTGCAACCTCATGTTCTTTGTTAGTGTTAGAACCTTGCAATGATCCCAAATGTATGATGCATTTATAGTAGCATGTACTATGTCTGATCGACTTCCTTGAGGGATAACAGGCAATATTTGTCTAAAGTCTCCACCAAATATGATTGTTTTCCCACCAAATATTGCTTGAACACCCATGATGTCCCTTAGAGTTTTATCAAGCGCTTCAAAACAATATTTGCTTGTCATTGGTGCTTCGTCCCAGATGATAACCTTTGTTTGTTTCAATAACTCTGCAAGTTCACTTCCTTGATGTATGTTACATGTTGAGTTCTCCATTGCAGGGACCGGGATTTTAAATCTAGAGTGAGCTGTTTTTCCCCCAGGCAACAATAAAGATGCAATGCCACTGGATGCAACCAACAATACAATATGACCAGCTGAACGCAATTCAGCTGCAATAGTGTTCCACATGAAAGTTTTCCCTGTTCCACCATATCCATAGAGAAAGAATACTCCACCAATATTGCTATTTACTTTATTCATGATCTCATCAAAAATCTGCCTTTGTTCATCTGTTAATAGAATAACAAAATAGGGTAAATAAAGCGTTATAGTAATGAAAGTTGTTAAATAATTAAGACATAGCATTTAATGCTGCAGATTTTATCAGTCAAACACCCTTATCTGGTTTAGTTACAATCTGTCTGGTTTGGTTGAGTTGTAAAAATATAGTTTATGAACATGTTTCTATAAGTATATCAGATTATTTTATTAATATATGATATAGTTTTTTTTATAATTGATTAACTCTTACCCTGTTATTCTCTTTTTGGAGTGAAGAGAAGTCTGATATTATATTTATTTACAATCAGCAGGAGACCATTTGAGTTATTACAAAAATACCTGTAATTTATGTTTTCAGATTTGGCTTGTTTAATTTTTAATTTTCCTCTAAAGAACAGCCATATATCAGATGTAGTTAAAGATGATGCAAAATCTTTGACTACTGTTGCAACATGCAAGTAGTCGGCCATTGAAAAGAAAATTTAATACATTTAATATATTTTTTGACGCGTTAAAAATAACAAAAAAAACTATTAACGTCACAGTTTTTTTCCCTAAAAAAGTCCAATGTTAAACCCATCATGAACATGGGAAATTCTCAATGAAGGGTTGTGTTAGTTAGATTGCACATGCAGTAAGAGCAGGACATATCTGCTTTTAAAATTATACTGGAAGTAGGAACACACTTTCCAACAGTGTATGCATAATTTAGTTTAGTAGATTAATTTAAACTTGAAACATGACAAAAGTGAAGTCATAATGTAGTTGATTACAGCAACATAAAGTCATTACTCATTACCATGTTCCAGGTGTAGTTCCTTAGATATGAACAAAAAAGTAGAAAGACAACAACAGAGAAGAATTAGTTAGTGAAAGTTGCAAAATGCAGGACTACACTCGTTGAACGAAAAGTGAGTTGTAACTGGTAATCTAATTGATCTACTAAAGAACACAGAATAACTGTCACTGCTCGACTTTCTAATTTTCTTGTTCTTGCTTGATGACATTTGTGGAGTTCCCAAGTCTTGGGTCTGACATTCCTCCAATTTGGGTGGTGCAAAAGTTGTTTTGGCCGGAGTAAGTTGGTCTTTAAGATCAGGGTCATGTTCTGCCATGTCAGATAAGGATTGCTGAAAAAAGCAAATGAAGATAATATGAATCATGTAAAATAACTTCCGAATTTATTGTCTATGATTCAAATATATCAAGATGGTAGAATTGGGCAGAAGCTTACACTGGTGAAGCTAATGTCTTGATCTAATTGCTTAATGGCGCCCTGTATCATTGATGCGCTCTGGATACATTGTAAAATCTCTTAGGGAGGAGTAGAGATGAAATTAGAATATTTGAGTTTGGCTGTGTGTAAAAGATGAATACCTCCTCCGATTGAATCAATGGGATAATGGCTTGGATATAATTTGGATCTTCAGAAACTGCCAATGTAGCAAGTTTGTTTCCTGGTGTTGCTCTAAGTCTGAATGCCAATTGTCTACCCAATAGTTCATCAAGAAGTGCTGGATATACCTTAGGGTCGTCTTCTCCATCCTAGTAAAGTGGGTAACAATAAATTCAGTTAATTAAGTTCAACATGATACATATAATTTAATGGGAATGTCAATGCCTCAAGCATCCGTTGTTTGAGGTCAGCTGCAGTAACTCCAAGAAGATCAACAACATGTGGATTCCAGAACATAAGCCTTGTCTCCTCTTGCTTGTCCACGACTTTGATTTCCACTTTGTACCTAAAAGAATATTAAATCTGATGAGTGTCTAAGTGATGGTGAGTTAAATATTGTATAGTCAATGATGTATTGAAATTTTGATACCTAGGCACTGTGTTGTCAGAGATTAGACCACATTTACATTTATACTTGCCATCATTTTGTAGAGTGGTTCCATAGGAACAGGTTAACTTTGGGCATCCAGGATAAGACCATCCTTTTGGGTTAACTAAAATCATCCCAGTTGTTGCCACAATTACACAGACAGTATCCTAAGTATTTTTAAAAAGGAATCTTTAGTGTGGTAAAATACAATGTGTTACAATGATTATAGATTCTCATAGTATATTTGACAATAATAGATATGAAGATCAAAAGATAAAAAGATAAAGTACCTGAGTGAGACGATTAATTTCATATAAACTCTTAGGCATAGCATTGTGCAAAAACTTGTCAAGTTGTGAGTATTGTGTGAATTGAGAGCTTCCACTTGCTTGAGACATCGTTTGAGCAGAGGGCTGTGACAAAGTATGATTTGGAAACCTGGAATGTAGCAAAAGGTGAGCCCCATGAGTTAATAGATATAAAGGTAGATTACTTTTAGAATGACGATAATCATAAGACAAACCTATTGATATAATCTTGAATTTCAGCCAAGTTGTCATTTATAAAAATCTTAGTTCCATTCCATGCATTTGACACAGAGACGGGTTGGTTGTATTTTTCTAGTAGATGATAATTAGAAATGGTTAGTGTATGATAAAGAAAAATGTTATTGAAACTTTATATTGAATGAAGAAAGATGGTTCAAAGTTTACCTTGAGGTGGCTTCACTTTAGCTAGATTTAGTAGTATTATGGTAGGTTGTGTGGCAGGATGCTGTTCTTGATAGGTGATAAATTGTTGGGCATAATCCTCCCAAAGAGTGCATTGAAGGCAATGGCCACTTTGGGGGAAAAGAGGGGGTAAAAAGTAGAAAGTTGTGAAAACACTAGTTGCATAAGTTTTGATATGCATAAAAATAAGTGGTAGAAGAAATGATAACCTTATATCTTTCAAGATCAAAGCCACCTTCTTGGGGTTACCGTTTCTTTTGATATGTGTAACATCTTGAACAGCACCAATCAAATCTATTGCATTTTGAAAAGTTGATATTGTTAGCATGTATGTACAGTTGAAAGATTAAAAAAGATTGAACAATGAAGCATGAAATTGAAAGGTTGTCATACCGACTAACAAATCCTCCCGATAATTGCCATCTAGGATTTTAGAAAAGGGTTTAAATGTGAAAGTTTGAAAAGGTATGTCAGGCATCTGAACATGTCGAACGCTTGTCGCACCACTAACGATCAACTTGAATGGATGGTCACATGCCTTAAATGATAAATCATTATGTTGCACAGTGAAATTGTGCATGATGTATGTGTTGGACTCTTCAAGTTGAGGGCTGAATGTTTGAAATTCTTTAGCAGGTATAATGACTTGAATCTTATGGGCCTAGGAAAAACACGATTTTGAAAGAAAGGTTAAATAGGGAATTTGTAGAATTGAATTAAGAAATATTTATGTGTAAAGTGATACCTGTTGATCCATAATAACCATCTCAAGGTGTGGCTGTTTTGACTGACCTACAACAGTCCAGAGATTTGTCACACGAACTGCAAACTTCCAAGTCTCCTTATCCTTGGTGACATTGTTGATTGAATCAAAACTTCGTGCTACAAAATTTCGTGCCATATTATCCTGCATAACACGGAGAAGGAAATGACAAAGTTAGGAGAAAGTTAGTTAGCCTTTTTCTGATATACTAAAGTTTGGGATGAGCAGAGTTAAATTTGCGAAGAGTTAACGTAAAAACCTAAAAGAAAGATGACAAATATAAGTGATGCTTTTGAAAGGCCAAAACAGAGACCGGATCCTGGGATATCAAATATAAAGTGGGAAACCGTTAAAGATTGGCATAAGATTTACAAAAATACCTAAAGTGACATATGAATGGGATTGTCAACCTTGAAACATAAATTATCACCAAACAGAAGCAATTAGTTGAAATGGTTACCAAAAAACAAATCATAGTTGATGTACTCAAATACAGAAATGGCTGATTAAAGGGATTATTTAGGGTTAAGAGTAACAAAAACGGTACCTTGTATACAGTTCCTGTTGTCTTCTTCGTCAGACGTCTTCCTTCTGCTCTTCACCCTTTCTCTGTTCTTCGTTGTCTTCCTGTTTCTCTTTGCTTCTCTGAAATCATCACAAAGCAGAAATCCTGGTAAAAACTGAATACGATAGTTGAAATGGAAAGCAATACACATAAATCTAGGTTGATGTACACAAAACAGAAATGGAAATTTAAAAAAAGAAAGGCACCGTTTTATACAAAACAGATTTGTGCGATATGCTACGCAATGTAAATGTTAGAGCATTTGATTTAGCAAAAATAGAAGTTTGGTAACCCTAAATCAGAAATCGAAAGGGGAAAAAGAAGTATTAAACTGAAATATTGATGAGAGATTTTCGTTAGGAGAGTGGACAGAGATCTGAAATCGCTGAAGCAAGTTAGGGTTTAGGGTTAAACTCAGAAAAATGGTACCTCTGCACAATCGAACTGCTGTCTTCTTCTTCGTTCTATTCCTCTTTCTCTCTTCGTCCTCGTTCTGATCTTTCCCCTTTCTCTCTTGTTCGTTCTATTCCTCTTTCTCGTGGCTTCTCTGGAAATGTGTTTTGGGTGTCGGTGTTTTGTGTTTCTGAAAGGAGTGTATTTGTTCCACATTGAGTTGTAGTTGGAAGATATTGCACATTGTGTAAAAGGCTGGTTTTGATATGCATAGGACTGTAGCTTCGTGGTGCAGAGGAGGTCACTGTTGTAGCAGTGAGTTGCAGTGATATTCTTTGAATGAGTGTAAAATGATCTTTTTGTCCCTGAATGAGTAGTTTGTAATTATTTTTTCAACAGAGGGTAATATAGGCATTTACTTAGTGGGTTATTTGCTAAAAGATATTGTAGATTAATTAATATGCAATGAACGTGTAACCATTATGCTACGCGGTTTTTCTTTTACTAATAAGCCTGAGAAATCGTTCGCATGTAATATTTTACGTATATTTGAGAATACGCGTAGCAGTCAGCAGGTAGTTTTTTTTTAAACCCAATTATCCACCGCACGGACAACATTGACTAATCCCTCGCTCATTGGAGGGGCCTCGAGGGACAAGAGAGCTAGCCCAGAGTTTTAACGCTGCTCCGTTCGCATGGCGGGGATCGAACCCCCGACCATTGGTTAAGGGAGGATCAGCCCAGGGAGGGAGCGGACAAAAAAAACGGGGCGAGAAGTGAAATTTGATTTTGAACTCCCGGGTTGTTTTTCCATGGCTGAGGCGTGGCTCATATATCATGTTAGCCATATTTATCATGACCGTGACCAATATAGTGTGGCAAAGAGCCGCATTTTTGGTAGAGATACAGTAATTTTGAACATATTATCCAAATCCAAGAGCAGGATCGAAAAGATGATAATGCTTGGAGTTGGAGGACTAATATAACTATGGATATGTGGAGAAACACTGCTTAGGAAAAGATGAAATTATAGTGAATTAACTAATAATTGTGTTGGTTTTACTTTTCATAATCCCGACATTATTGTTGGTTTCAAATAAAATATCCCAACATTATTGTTTTTTCTTATTTTTGTCTTTGACTCTCTTAAATATTGAATGCATGTTAAGAATCCTTGAAGTCTTTGTCAAATCTCATAAATCCACAAAGTCTTTTTAAGTTCTATAAATTCTTATGATACAAATACATTAAAATCTCAACTTAAAAGTCTTGAAATTCCTGCAGAGTCCTAAAAGTCGAGGAATTCATGCAAAATCTTTTAAAATCTATGAACTTTTTTATGCTAAAAAAGTCTTTTAAAATCTCAATCAATACACACCCCTTAGTCTAGAACACTAGGCCATAGGGATGTCAAAACGGGTGGCCCGACCCGGCCCGTTAACGCCTTCAGCCCGCTAAAAATAGGCGCCCCGGCCCGACCCGATAACGGACGCGGGCGCAATATTCATGCCCTGTCCGCGAAATGATGGGCAGGCGGGCCAGTGGGCTGGCCCGTCAATTTACACTGAATTTAAAAAAAAGCGCTAACGGGCGGTTTGGCCCGCCACAGTGTTTATCCCGCGGGCTGGTGGGCAAAGCGGGCCGGGCAACGCGGGCTGGCGGGCAACAATACCTTAGCCCTGCCCGCCTTTTTTTGGTGGGCCAACGGGCCGGCCCGGCGGGCCAAGCCCATTTTGACATCCCTACCAGGTCATCGAGCCAACCCTTTGAATTGGGCCAAAATTGACACCTCCAGTTTTAGAATTCATTTCTTTTTTAAAAGTAAGCAATTTATTTTTACTTTGAGAAATAATTCATTTTTATAAAGTAAACTAAATATTTTACAAAACAATTAACGATATTAAATGAGCTTTGTAGGAGTTGTACACCTTCCTTATGCGTAACCAACTCTCAACCTGAGTTTGGCTTAACCCCACATGGGTTGACCTAGTGGAGCATGACAGAAGTTGTATCCGAGAGATCTCGGGTTCAACTCCCCGCTAGTCTCCTTGGAGTAAGGTAAATGTAATTACATTCGTAAGTGCTCAAAGAAAACCTGAGTTTCCTTGGGGCGTCATCCCCCTCACTCTAAATTTCCTTTGTATAAAAACAAACTTGAGTTTGGCTTGTGAGGCCATTTTTCTTCTATATACTTTTTTTTTAAAAAAAAAAGTTTTTTCTCCCAATGTTTACCTAATAAATACAAAGATTTTGTCAACAAAATAAAAATAAAAAGATGGGTATAAGGACAATTGCAGTATAAGGACAATTCCATCATGCACAAAATAACTCCAAAATTCTAATTTGATAAAATAATTCCCAAATTATTCCTGTACTAGTATGTATGACTCGTGCGCTGCACGGGTCGACATTCACTTGTAACTTAGAAATTGACAATTTTTTTTATGAATTAAAAAAATAGAAGTTGTATATTTAAGTGTATTGTGTGACATTACACCATGCATGGAAGTCATGTGTTTGCCCACCACGTTGCATGTAAGTGGATTTGTTACATTTAAATTGTTACTTGGATTTGTTACATTGTCATCCGCTTGTGTGGAGGAGCTACTGCTACCAAAATCTCAAAGTAATTTTCTAATGTTGTAGTGTGCGGCCGACAGCCGTGACTGTAAGCATAGTTGCTTACTTAAATTTGATTAGATTTAGAGCGAATGAGAACCAATAGTAATGATTACAGGAGGAATCCCAATTAAATATACTGTGCTCAATTGTTTATGAATGTTGATTTTCAGATCCAACTTAATTCACAACTTGTGCAAGACACCTATATATATATAATTAACTTATATCGTACCTTCAGGCTTGTTTTCAAAAATTGTAGAGTCATCTATAAGTGTTTTCCTTGGTCTGCCACGTCCTCTACGGTTTGTCACTGGTAAAGAGACAAAGGTAGGTCATAAATAAAGAAAGTTACCCATTATTTTTATATTGGTTTATTTGATCTAGAACCGTAATAATGGAATATCAAATTACCGTTTTGAATATCAGTAAGAGGGGTTAAGAAAGATGAATTAGAATTCGATCCATCGCAAACATTTAAATTGTTACTTGGATTTGTTACATTGTCGTCCTTTGGTATGGAGGAGCTACGGCTACGAACATCTCCAATTAATTTGCTAACGGTGGAGTTGGAGGCCGACAGGCTTGCCTCCGAGCAATGTTTGGGACCTTCAAATTAGAATTATAAGTTAGTGACTAACGAAAAATAAATAAATAGCGTGTGTGATATAAGTCTGAATAATTTGAAGAGTATCAATAGACTGGTACACCCTGTTACCAGTTATAGCCGACATGTTTGGTCGACCTCTCCGTCTTAACGATAAATCTGGATATAGAAAGATAAACATACCAGGGTCATCATTGGTTCGCTATAAATCACCCCACCTTAGTAAAAAAAAATCCAAATCATAAGTAGACAATGTTACCTTCGTTAATTTGAGAGAGAGGTGGGCGCATTTTTGTGTTCGCACTAACACACGCTGCAAATCCTTTGTATACTATGGGGTCTCCTGTATTTGCATTTGTAATACAGAAACTCAAATGTGATAACGTTGTTAGATTCCTATATTCTGGTTAATAATTCTATTGTTTCCGAAAGCTTACCTGCAGTGTGTTCTGAATTTGGTATTCCAACCATTTCTTTGGAAGAGTGATTTTGAATGTCACCAGGATTTGGATTCGATATTGAGTAACCTGTTTTTAAGAAATATTATGAATGTAATATAGAACAATAATCAAAATTTATACATCATTTAAAAAAGGATATAATATTGTAGCCCAACCTATTGTGCGCCGCTTCCTAACATGGTTGGTGTGGTCTTGTGTTACATCTCTCCAATACTGATCGTCGTTCTCCGATGGTCGTTTCATGCTCGCCTGCTAACAGCCACAACGGCTTTGTTAGAAGACCACACTTGCGTGTCAAGAAGTACACGCATGGATAATAGTTTCACTCCTAAATGATATGCTAATGTCTATCTGTTGTAGCTATTTATGCACCATTGACACGAATAGCTATTAACCACAATTTTAATGCATTTATTAATAGACATTAAAAGCAAAAGATTGTAATCATGATATTAAATAATATCATTATTATTTGGTGCCTGATTAATTCATTCCATGATTTTAGGATCTCGTTATTTGTTTTAATTATTTTGATCTAATATACTATGGTAACTTGTAAATAGTATTGATCCCAGAAAAATCACTTATCTTTATGGAATATATTATTCATTTATTACTTATTGCATAGCTTATACATATCGATTGTTGACAGAGCTCGAAATATAGTGCCCTTTTTTTGTGAATACGATTATCTTGGTGTTTTGGAACCAAATCCAAGTAACAATCATATTTTATTTTACGGAAAATCATAAACCGTACATATGTTCTTTTAGGATTTTTGCTTGCTGGATATTTGTGGCATATGGGCATATGTCTGATCCTTATTTATAATTCTCAATAAATATTGTGGAGGATAAAGTCAATTTAATGTTCATTAGAGATGTGAATAGAAATAGAGCGTTATGTCACCAGAAAAACGTGAAATTCATAATAGAACAAAACTGCCGAGGTCTTGGACTACAATGCTTACTGACAACATCCATGGACATTAACTCGAAGGTAATCTTAAAACAATGCACCAAATCAAATACTATTGTTCAACTAAAATACTTAAACAAATCATATACTATTGTTCAATTAAAATACTTAAACGTTGAAGGAAATCTAAAAGAACTGCCAAATAGTAATTAATTGGTCACATCTATTTCTCAATCTTGACTGTCTTCAGGGGCAGAGCAACAGAAGATGACCCTGTGTCAGTTGGACTTTTACGCTTCATAGGCGGTGTGTCATCCTTGTCTTTGGTAATGTCCACCATCCCCTTCCCCTGGCTAACTGTATTCGAGTCCGACGCTGATTGGTCAAACTTACCAATCAAATCCTAAATATGATAAAATTAATAAGAAAAAAACAGATTACTGAGTTTGGTTATGGAATATGCAGCTAAGTAAAATTTGCCTTGAGAATGATGTTGGTTGATCAAAAATCTTCAAATAAATACCTGAGACACATCCTCACTGAACTTGTGTAAACTGGCTGAGTCTCCAGTTGGGGTGTTTTCAATAAATAGCACTTCTACAGGTGCATCAATTGCCACCTTCAAAGATTCAGTTTCAGAAACTATAAATAGTAAACTATTCTAATATTGGATATATTTATGTTTGGATCTCACTCTACGGAATTTATGTTTTGATATACGAACCTCATTATCAGTCCATTTCTGCTGGTAGCGAGCTAACATCTCGCGGTCAGCAGTAATATTCCTCACACGGTATTGGCGTGGGTACCGACCTCCACTCATACCTTCGCACTGTATTTTGATTAGTTCCTCCTTACCTATTAGTCCTTTCAGCTCAATAGGGATGTCATCTCTATCATGGTCCTGTAGTGAGGAAAGGAAGTGCAAAAATGTTACCAATTAATGATCTTCTCAAAGCATATTGTTATAGTGACAACAAAACTAATATCGATAGTATAATAGGCTTTCCTGTAGTTAAAACAATGCTTAGTATTAGGCACAAAAACAAACCTGAATCCACGCGTCATAGACATCATCACACGATCTCCCCATCAATACACGTACAGAATGGTCAAAAAGAACAACATTAACAGAGTCAGTATCGTCAATGATGCGTAGCTTCAGGAAAAACCTGAGATGGAAAACCAATGTTATTTCTGAGAGAGATTGGATCACAGGACCAATTGTAAGGTAACTAAAGTCACAATAAAGTATAAAATAATGTATATGCTACTTTGTCATCCAAGATAATCTTACTTTTTTGTAACGTTGATGACATGTGTGTTGCATTTGGAACAGTAGTACATGTCCGAGTCTGGGACAACCTTTTTGTGGCGTTTGCAAGCCCAGTACCACCAATCATCGTCATTGATAATGGCATCAATGGATGCCAAAACAACAAATTCATTTACCTGTTATAAACCCAAAAATGTGGGTCACATTTGACCATTTAATTTAGACTATACAATAACTGTGTAAATGCTATAAATGAAGGTAATTCGTATTAGTGTATTGTTTGTAACTACTAACTTACATTAACCCATTCCTTGACATTGGATATACTATGCTTCTGATCAACCAACAGGAAGTCATCCTTCGATCCCCCACTTTTGCTATGCTGACTGATTGTCAAGGTTGGAGACATAATGGCCTGAGACATACTGCCACACAAGAACATTATGCCCATACACTATTAGATATCATAAAATAGATTTCTAACCAATATAACAACATAGCACGCTAACTTCTTAATCCAACCAGCCCTTTGACAAAGAATATTTGTCCAATATTTTCTGTTGCTACAAAATTAATAAGTTGTATAAGTTGTATGAATACATGTATAAAAGTGGTATCCTCTATGCATAATGGATCGTACATATCCACTTCACATTTAGTTTTCACCCAAAATAACTACACTATAAAAGGTTTCTTCATAAAGTCCTCTAAAAATTTAAGCAAATTAAGGATATTAGGAAATCTACTTTTTACTTACGTCTCTTTCAACGCAGTGGCTTCCGGTATTGCTGGGTTGATCAAGATTTTCGTCGTGTGCATTGTTGTTTGAATTGATATACCCTCTATATAATAATGAACAGGAAAAGCAATACCAGTTGATATTATTAATTCTTTCATTAATTAATGAATCGTAGTAGTATAAGAAGTTTCAAAATACATACGTTGCCACGTGTCCACTTTGCAGTACAAAAGTGCCAGAACGACATTGCTTGCATCGCCAGATGAGATGAATTGGTTAATTTGCTTAACATATTCCCCGAAAAGTGTGACGCTGAAACGGTAACTGCAATCCAAGATTTGTAACCAATAATATTTTTAACATATACAATATGAATGTTGAATTTAGTTATAATGATCAAGGAATGTTTCTAAATTGAAAGATAAATAGAAAATTCCACAAACCCTCGATTATCAAGATCTATCTTCATTCTAGAAGATTTGCCTGATGGTTTAGTGAACTCATACTCTGGTCCAACACCAATAAGGACACCAGCGACATCTACAACATAAGAATGATAGTGATCATGTCAGTGATAATGAATAATCGTGATAGTAAGAATGATAGGCTTTATTTCTTTCTGCCCCCGTAGAATAAAAATAATTGGAAAGACACAAAACCAACTAAGTAATCCTGATTAAAGCCCTTGTCGAAGCACTCTGCCGGTGGAGTGAACGTGTATTCAGGATCCAGGACCATGTCAGCACGTGCAGCAGGGCGTATAATGGTCTTCAAATTGATGTTTAGCCGGTAGTTGTGCCTTGTGGCGCGAAACTTGCCAACATTCAGTGCAACAACAAACTTTGTTATCAAATAGACATGACCTTCATGTAGGTGTCTGTCATGCTTATATATGTGCATTTTGTCTATATGACCTTGTATTTTCGTGCCCTGAAATTTCAAAGAAAATGGCAAACATATGCTTAATCTGAATCACAATATAAGGATTTAGAAAGTTAGGTTGATGATTCATTGTTTAATGTAATTTTGAGACTCTAAGCAAATCTATATACCTCTGCATCTGCGAAAACCATCTCAACAGCAAGAGGTGAGTCACTTCCATATGAAGGAAAGACGTGCCATTTTCGGAGAAGTTTGACCATTACTAAGAAGGAGTCATTGCCTGGTTCGATTATGGCCAAAGCTTGAACATTTTTGGGAACCGCAGGAGTGACTTTGGAGGAGGACGCCATACGTTCTTCAAAAGTTTTAGTTGTAGGTAAAACTGCTTTAGCTTTTGTTCTAGGCTATATTTTTTGCTTAAACGAATGATGTATATATTCTGGTTTGTGATAGTGTAGTATTCTGATTAGGCGATAATTTCGTGAATCTATAATTAATGGAAATTAATGTTGTTCTCATTTCACTAATACCTTTGTATGAGGACAGTGAGGACCATCCCTTGACTGTGCCTATGATTGAGCAAAATCAATAATCAATTTCAGAATATTAAAATTCGTTGGCAATTAAACTAAAACCGGATATTATGGAACTGGTAATTAAGCGGAGTTTGAGAATTGTATCTATTTACCTTTCAAAAACGCAGACGTGAAAATTTAAGGTTTGTTGTTTTGTTTTTTAAAAGATAAAAACTAAAAAATAGGTTTATGCTGAAACAGATTAGTGTTCGGTTCCAGTGATGTTTTTACTAATTAGGCAAATACATTAGCTAAAAATAGGGTTTAGAATTCAAGAATTAAAAAAATAGGTAAGAACAGAAAATTTGATGAGAGAATTAGAGCAGTAGATGGATCTGAAAGTGAGAAGGAAACACAAAATAAGGGTCAGGATCGTACTTACATTTAAGGCCACCGTTTACGGTGGCCGTTTGCCGCAGTCAGCCGTTTGTAGCGAACACAGTCGGGATGCTCCTCTACACCACCGTGGACAGCAGATCGCCGTCGCGATGCTGCTCCCTTACTCCCACCGTCGAAATCCCTCCTCCCTTTAACCATATCTGAGAAGATCAGCTCCCTATCAGTGGTACACTTCCTCTCTCCACTACGCCGTTCTCTCTCTCTCTTTTACCACGCGAATCTCGTTTATCCTTACGATCAAGCGGAAATCACGATCCTCACTCTCTCAGATCGTGAAAATCTCTCTCTCCATGAAGGCCGGCATAGATATCGCACCTTCGCTGACTGTGGCGAAAAACTCTCCCTCACTCCTTTTTTCCCTGAAAACGGCGACGTTAGAATGTGGTAAAAAACAGAGAAATAAAAGGGAAGCTCATTTAACCTAAACGTGTTGGCTAGACGTGTTAAAAATGCGGACGTGGAATTATTATAAGGATGACGTGTTTTTACACTAATTTTTGAGGTGGACGCTGATGTGTAACATCCATGGTTTAGTATAATAAAGATTATTGATTGTGCAGTAATAAAGGCAGAGTGGCAATTTTGCCTAACTAGTGAAGATTAAAACATCTCGGCCGTTGCTTTTCATTAAACTGGATCCAACGGTTAAAACATCCTCATGTATTGTGCAGGACCCATAAACATCATGCATGATAGAAGCCGACATACATGTGCTGTTGTTAATAATGACTTTATAATTTATAATTATAATTATTATTATTTGGCTAAATATCACTTTTTGTCTTTTATATTTGCTCTAGGTTTCACTTTTGTCATTTATCATTTTTTTGGGTCCGTTTTGGTCTTTTATCTTTCTTTTTTGTTTTATTTTGGTCTCTGCCGTCAATTTAAGTTAAAGAACCAAAGAAGACAAAAAAAATGACCAAAGTGAAACCTAGAGCAAAGATAAATGACTAAAATTGATATTTAGCTTTATTATTATAAAAGCATGCGGAAGTGTTCCTCTATTTTTCTATTGATTGTATTTTGAAGTTTAGTAGACCGGCTCAACAAATGCCTTATTCTAAACCCAGACCCTGGGGTTCAGCGGTTGGGACTGAAGCTCCATTAACCAAGAGTCGGGGTTCGATCTCTGCATTGGCTACGGAACAGCATTAAAACTCTGGGCCAGCTGTCCTGCCTTTTAAGGCACCTACAATAAACGAGTGATTAGTCGCTGCTCCTCCGTATAGTAACCCTGCTTTATTCTAATTTGAGTAATTTCTAATTGTTAATAGGTGAGCTTTTCTCTATAAAAAACAAGCTTTTCTCTATAAAAAACAAAAATAGATGAGCTTTTTGCACATGCAGATCTGCATGATAAGATTTGATTCGTTTTTCCTTTTCTATTGGAGGAAGGGAAACTAGCTCTAGTGCAATCCGACAAAGAATCAAGTTTACAGCCAATAAGAAAGTTTCAGTTTGATTTAGACATTTTTAATACGGATTAAAAAATAAATTATCTTAATATTAAATAATTTAGAGACTATTTTCTAAGGATTTTAATTTAATAACCCAGCGTGGGGTTCAGCGGTTGGGGCTGAATCTCATTTAACCAAGTTTCGGGGGTTCGATCCCCGTTTTGGGTACGGAGCAACGTTAAAACTTTGGGCCAGTTGTCCTGCCCCTCGAGGCACCTACAATGAGCGAGGGATTAGTCACTGCTGTCCGTGCGATGGATACCCGGGTTTACTTAAAGATTTTAATTTAATAAAAGCGACAGTTGTTTATTGTTTGTGTAACATAATTTTTTTTCTTTTTTAAATCATTTTTTAAAAAATAATTTTTATGAGAGGTTACTAAAACGTATTCTTACTTGAAATAATTTTTAGATTACTTTTAGATTTTCGTGTTTGAAAAACCGTAACAAATAGAAGGAAAACTTATAAAAGTGATTTCTTTTAGAAAAAATTATTATTTTTCAAAAAAATGCAGCAAATGGTTCTTATAAGCACTTCTTAAATTTTTTCACAAACCTTTTATATAGGAGGTGAAGTTATAATATTAAATTTTAGGTCTATTCTGAACTCTATGAAACTTGCTTGTAAGATGAAAAACGTTATTTGTTATAATTTTTTTTAGTGTTTGTCTCTTTTTTAAGGGATTATGTCTTATCTTTTGTGAGTCAGAAAAATAAAAAAGTCTTACCTTTTTTGTCTCTATATATAAAACTTATATATAAAACTTGAGTTTTCCATTACATCACGTACACATAGTATATTGTTGGACTTTTTTTTTCCAATACACTCTCTGACTAAGCCTCACAAAATGGGTTTAAAGACGGGGATGATTCATTATAAACTTTTTTTAGGTTTTATCAAGTTGATTTTTTTCCAAATAGATAGAAGAGGACAAAAGTTGTTCTACCAATTAAGGTGATTCCGATATCAAAGAACAAATTTTGTTTTGACTAGTATGAGTGGAGATTAATCTTTCATTGAAAAGTTGAGAGAGCACTCCGTAGGTAGCTAGCAATAGCCTGAACAAAAAATATCAAAAAACAAATAATATGGTAAAATGTTTAATTATGCTTAATACACTGATAGTATAATAAAAATATCTCGTATTGTATTATTTTAGTATAACAAAAAAATAACTCACTAATTAAAAATATTAGTTAACCTCGTTTAGTTTTTTATGTGATGAAGATACTAATTGTATTTCTAAAACTACTCTTGTCGATCTAAAAATAGTTTTATGTGAGTTTTTTCACAATGACTTTTGAAAAAAATGTCATAAAACAACAGTCATTTTCAAGTTTCAATGCAATATTAATTATTCTTCATGTTCTACCCCAACAAGCACATGCTGGGACTTCAGATCGAAACATTAACGCATCAGGTAGGGGGCCATAGACCCTTTAGCTCCTTGACCTTGACTCAGGAGATATTGTTCTAGTAGACCAAAAAATCGCACACTACTTGGGACTAAAGGCCAAAGATAGTTTATAAATACCTAATTCTTATCCCATCAAATGCCTTTTAACAAAAGAAAAAGCTGTGAAAGCTCACATCCCATATAGGCCAAAGTGGACAATACCTCGGAAAAACTATTTCGGTAATTGAGGCTAGAAAAATTATACCTCTAAGTGAGATGGTTCCATAATGAAATCAATGTTTCAAACGACAATGCAACAATTACAGGTATTGATACCCTAATAGGGACCAAATCAACAACTAATCGGCTAGAGGGACTAAGATGGAATATCACATATATGGTTATAAGACTGTGAAACAATGTGAGTAGAGAGGTGTTACCACTTCTATGGAGCCAAAAGTAAAGTTAGAAACGAGTCACATGGAACTAAAACTCCACAATGGAAGAATCAAGGATAACGCGAGAAAAATATATACTTAAAACAATCTCAAATTATCAAAGAACTTGATCATTACCTCCAAGAATTGAAAGGAAGTAAGGGAGAATGATTGATACTAATCCAATGACGATGAAGGTATGAACACATTCATGAAGTTGGAGTTAGAGTTTGTGATAGAAATGAGTGTGTAAAATCGAAGTTTGACATTCATGGCTTTTGGAGACTCTTTCTCCCATAAAAATTGAACAGGTTTGAAGTGGTCAAAATGCAACAAAAGAGGACAACAACCGAATTTAAGTTAAGCCCCATGTTTAAACCTGCAGACGCTTAAACGTGGGGTTGCTCCACGCTTGGCCGTGGAGGTCAGTTTGAGATTACTCAGCTCTTCTTTTAAGACATGTAAGCCACATTGCAAGGAGTCCATTGGTGATTTGACATATGGCAACAAGTTCACAAATGAACGACACATGCAAGAATGATTCAGAGCGTGCAAAGTAGCAGGCCATAGCGTGCTCAAACGACTTTAGTGTCCTTCTCCCCATGTAGAGCACTAGGATCAAAACTTAGGGTTAAGGTCTCAAATTCTAGTGCATTTTTAGTTAGGTTTAGGTCTAGTCTAAGGTTCCAAACAAGCATATGAATCTATCAAAAAAATAATTAATCATAACAAACAGCCTAGCATGATAATTAGGGTTCGAGATAGGGTTCCAGAGTCGGGGATGCTACAACACACCTTCATTAGTTGTCCATTGGGGTAAGGTATGCTTGGCGAATCAACACTTATGGACTATCATCAAGCCTCTGATTTTGAATTTAGACTCCTTTGCAAATCTGTTTTTCAAAATAATGTAAAAACTTGATTTTAGTAGTAAGGTCAGATTTGAAATGGTCGTTTGGAGCCTTTGATGGCGTTGGTATGAGAAGCTTCAGGGGGTGGTAATAGTACATTTCTAGGCCTAGTGATATTGGGTTATAGGCTTTCCCAATGACTATGGGGTGTTAACTTTTGTACCCCACACTTAGACACCATACGCCCACCATTTTATTTTATTCTGATTTTATCACTTAGCAAAAATGCAAAACAAATTTATAATTTTAAATTTAATAGATAAATCCGGTTTGCATTTTTTTAAAACCGGATTTATCTATTAAAATGATAAATCTGTTATGTTAAAAAAATGCAAAACAGATATATAATTTTAAGAGATACATCTGTTTTGCATTTTTTAAAACCAGATTTATCTATTAAAATGATAAATCCATTTTGTATTAAAATATAAATTTTATTTTATTTAAATTTTTTAAAAAAGGTTATAAAAACACCACTAAAAATCTGTTAAAGAATCAAAACAAATCTAAAATTATAAAAACACCACTAAAAATCTAATAAAATCAAAAGAAGGTTATGCAATTTTTTTTTAGATTTTTGGGAGATTATGAAAAATTCAAAAAATTAATAAAAAAAGTAAACGATGGAATTTGGGATTTTGAGCCCTGAAGTCCCATAAGAAGTTTCTTCCACGGGAGTAACAACCCCTAATTTTTTCTGGATTTTCCAGATGTGGTTTCGGGACAATCAGAGTAGGTTGCCCGAAAACCGATTTTTTAGCCTAGATTATCTAGCCGGCGTACAACATCGTCACGTGTAACGAATATCTACACACTAAACAGAACTAAAAGAACACCGATATCAATATCTATTTTTTTTAAAAGTAATTATAATTTTTTAATAGATTTATTTGTTTTATTTTTCAAAACAGATTTATTTATTTAAAAGATAAATCCGTTTTACAATTTTTCGATTTTTTTAATACTACGAATTTATCCTAAAAATAGATAAATCTGTTTTACATTTTTAAATGGGTAAAATAAGGATAAATGATTTTTGTGGGGGTATAATGTGTAAGTGTGCGGTAAAAAAAATGTTACCCGTGACTAATTTAATTCTATGGTCAAGACCATTTGAAGGATTCATAAAGTGCAATGTTGGTGGCTTGGTGCTAATTTCTTCATGGAATCCAAAAGGTCTAATTTAATTCTATTTATTGAGAAGAAAACAATATATATATATATATATATATATATATATATATATATATATATATATATTAAACAATTGAGAATGCATCTCAATAAATGACATTACACATGTCATTTTCTCATGCATTTGCTAATTAATTCGCTTGCTTTACGAAAGAATTTCATATTAAATAATTAATTGAATTTAAATATTCAAATTATGCAAATAATGAAATCCATCTAACACATATGGAAATAATTTTTGACATTCTGATTCACAATTAAACATTATCTTAACCTGTCAAATTAGTTACAATTTTCGAATTTCAAGTGGCAAAGATTTCCCACCACAATGAAATGAAGTTACTTCTATAAATTTTGGTCATTTCAATGAGTATTTCTAAGTGGTAATTTTTTGACCACATAAATAAGGACAAGGGCTGAATATAATATTTTTAAGTGGTAATTTTTTGACCACGTAAATAATGAATCTTTTTGAATCACATATTATTGGCACCTTCTTACATATGCAATAGAGTGATATTCAATTTGCCCACAAAACCAAAGAAACTTTTTTTTGACGTAAAAAAAAGACCTTTTGATTTTTTGAATGAGAGAGAACAATGGTACTAAAAAATGTAAGGCTAAGCAAGTGGCGGCAACTCCGTAGTTGATACCACCCGTCTCATTCTATAATCCTTCTCCTTAGTATTCCTCCTGTTACCATTCCTTTTTTGGTGTGTCGCAAAGATGAGTGTTGATGAGTTTAGGGATTATAGTTCTGAGCTGTGAGAGGAAGACAACCTAAAATACTAACACATCAAGGTTTGCGCCTTGAAATGGAGGGTGAAGCCTTTCACAATCTCCACCTTCATGTGAACCCAAGCAGAAGATGAAAACCTATAAACTTAATCTCGCCATGAGAAATGGGAATGGTTCAATTCCCATTTACATGTAGCTTTTGTTTTATTTTCTTCTACAATAGTTGTTGCACCGGTTAGGTAAGAATAAATGACTATATTATTCTTCATTCATGTTTTAATGTTCTAATTTTATTGTCTGGCTTAAGAATGATTTACATACCCAATCTTACTGTTTTTTTTTCCGTTATTAAATTTGATAGTCTTTTGCTGACTTTGCTCACATGTTTGTCTGGCTTTCCTAGATGTTTACTATGACAATGAGAGGAATTGAATGTGCCTTTTATCATAAACAGAATTTTCCAAATGACTTTCGAACTTTTTGATTTTTGTAGGACTAATGTCAAGTAAGTATATGCAACATTCTTAGAGCCTGCAAGCTTTAATGCTCACAATTCATCAATTTGAGATCTTGTGTTGTAAGATTTTGAAATTGAATAAAACTTCAATAAAGAATGCATTTGTTGGATTTTAACCGTGTATCCTCAGAAAAGAATACTCCAAAGAGTTATCTTGCTGAAATTCAAGGTACATCCGGGAGGGAGCTTTTTAATTTGATAATTGTCTATGGGTGTTGCTTCAATAATTGATATAAAAGTAAGTAGGATGGGTCGAAAATGATAGATAGCAGAAATGCAAAAGGGGAAGGAACTCAAATACATGTAAGGTTGATATTAGGAATCTCCGTTACAAGCACTACTCTGCAAACTTCAAATTTCTTACTCAGTATTGACTTGAGGTTTCGCAAAAGTTGTGCAAATGGAGCAAGTAAAGGACGAGGGACTGGAAGGTAGACGACTCAAAAATTGTGCAATTACTTGACCAGATATATGATCGACATGGCCATGTCATGACATGCTCATCAATATCGTTATTATTTAGAGATTCATGAGTATGAGATGAAGAATTCTAATCACCATAATATGATATCATTTGTGCTTAAAAAATAAAATTAACATGAAGTTTTGATGGTTTAAATATTATTTTCAAATCACAAAAAATACCACTATTTACCTATACATGCATTTTGCTACTATAGCTTACAAAATATAATTTATTCGACAACAATTTTCAATGACATATTTATACCCGTGCATGGCACGGGTTATTTATTCTAGTATATATATAGTATTTTACGTCGGTCTTGTCATATATAATCATGATGTTAATACTTTCCCTTGACTGGTATATATAATCACGATGTTAATACGAATAAAGGTTGGTCCGACCGGTAACTTGACTTGGATCCACCCCAAGGTTTCAGGTTCGAATCTTTGGTCTGGTGAAAATTCTGTTGGGAGAGGAGAACCACACGGGCAGCAAAGCTGGGTACTCGTGGCCAGTCAGGTTCCTCAGCGTAGATTAGTCATCGGCATTGTAATTGATTTTTTTATCTTGTATAAACAAATAAGTGCGTTGTCCCATTCATCGCAGCATCGCGATGTGGAGATGGTTGAGGTTAAGTGAGATCCTCCGGGATCCAGGTGGATTTGCCTTATTTGTGATGGAGCTTCGCGGCATCGTGATGTGAAGATGGTTGAGGTTAAGTGAGATCCTCCAGGATCCGGGTGGATTTGCCTTATTTGTGATGGAGCTGTGAAGGCTTCAGATAAGGTCGCATGCCGTGGTGGTTTGATGAGAAATTCAGATGGTCGACGACTTTCTGGTTTTTCTAAGCAGATTGGGTATTGTGATCCTTTGGTTGCTGAGCTTTGGGGAGTTCTCACAGGTTTGCAGCTTTGTCGTTCTTGAGGCTCGGGTAAAGTGATTGTCCAAATTGATGCCAAACTCGTGTGTGATGTTATCCTTGGTGTAGAGATTGGTTGCATCTCGGGGTGGAGTATTGTTCGAGAAATTCGCAAGCTCCTCAAGCTTCCTTTGGGAGATCTGGTTTGTGCACATTGTTAAGGAGACTAATCGTTGCGCGAATGAGTTGCTCGATATTCATCAAGTGGATGATCTGATTATTTTTTAGCTCTAATTATGTATGACCGCTATTGCTCTCTGAAGTTATAGGGAATTCTGTTCCCAGACTTGTTTCTCGTTAGTTTCTTTTTGCTTTGGGGCTTCGTCCCCGTTAAATACCAAAAAATAATATAAGTGCATTCTCTAAACTATTACTATTAATATTTATTGCGAGGCTTTGGAAATTGCTTCCTGAAACAAAATGAGGCATTGAAGAATAAAATTTAAACTAAGTTCTTAAAGAGTATTTTGAGAACTTTTTTTGGTTACAAAAAGTTTAGGTGAGTCGTGCTCACCTAAACTCATTACCGATGTCCTTGCGAGAATGAGTCAACTCCTTATCAACTTTGGTGAGTATTTTGAGAATAATGTCATTAAATACGATAAAGTTGAGTAATATTTAATTAAGTTTAGAAGAAAAAATTTAAGATTTTTTGATGTACCAATTGTTTTTTAAGAATTTTTTGCTTATAATAGAGTTAATACTTGATTTAAGGTTTTGTTAATTTTATGTTAAAAAATTATAAATGAATTAAGATGGAAGACAATAATACTGTTCTTCTGATATATAAAACAAATTTAATAAGGTTATTAATATTTACTGTTTTTTCATTAAAAATTTATTTTAATATCTTAATTGTAAATTTTCACTCTCTGTGCTCTCCAGAAGCCATCGCCGGCGAAGAACCAGCAACCCGATGAAAGGTGGAAACGCAACCATGAGAATCAGATAACGAAACAAACGGAGTGGTTCACATCGTATTAGGTTAACTAACTGCTTTGCTTTTTATTTTTATTTTTATTGGTTTGTTAAAATTTCATGCCCTGCCGACCTAGCTTTCAGTTTCGTTCTAAAATTGGTTCTACATTTGATTCTGTTGTTGCCTTATATTTTCGTGTTCTTCTCTTCCCTTCATTATATAGTTCTTTAAATGGAACGTTGGAGTGGAGTTTTGAGAGTCCCTCTCCATCATAACAGCACGGCATTCCACAGAGTTGGCGCATCTCTCTGCCTTTCTCCTGAAACCAGAACATTAAGTGTAAGTTAGTTCCTTCAAGTTGAACTTGAACCTAAGAGCTTATAATCAATAGTAGAACTTTCATTTCACTTTATGGAAAATTGGAGCAATTTTTCTTGCTATAAGTCTATGACTGTCATAGTCTTTACAGGTACCTATAGCAAATGCCATCTTTTTTTGCGGTGATCGAGTTGAAGGGACTGGTAACCCAGTGATTGAGCGGCTATCAGATTTACAGAAACTATCTGAAATTGTTGTTTCCAAATTTGGTTCTTTCATCAATGCTTGGGTTATTGAGGCTTCTAATTTTAATGGACCTTTTGCTGTCTACAAGGACTTCATACCATCTGTGAATCAATATGGAGAGCCAAGTTCATATGATCCAATTGGATTCCCGGCGTCAACATCAACTGTCTCACTCTTATCTAATTGCCTCCAACAAGTATGAAATGTTTTCCCCCCTTCTTTTATGCTACAAATTGCTACCCTTTTCTATAATTATATACTTTTGCCAGTTATTCTTTGCTATGTCAGCCTTATGGCTACTTCCTGTGACCTGATACGTTTGCAAAAGTGGGGAACTAAATAGGAATATTGGAAAATCCAGGGACTAACTTGATAGTTGATACATGTTTACAAAAAGTAGGGGACTAAACAGGAATATTGGAAATGCCAGAAACCAAATTGAACTTTTTTGAAACTTTAGGGACTAAATGGGCTATTAAGTCTACTTCCTGAATGCTAAATTAAATTTCTATGCAGGTGAAGAAAAGCATTTCAGGAAGGCAAGTAGATACACAGTCTGGCAGCTGCACTCTTTCGTGTTGTGTCGATCAGCCCAAGACATTCATCCTTGGATTTAGTAAAGGCGGAACTGTACTTAACCAGATAGTTACTGAGCTTGCCTACTCAGATATTGGATCAAATGTGAATTCATCTGAGGAGATTTCTATAGTGCCTAAAACAAAGGAAGCCTTACTGAATAACATCTCTGAAATTCATTATGTTGATGTTGGTTTGAATACCACTGGGGCATACTTAACTAACAATGATGTATTTGAGAGAATCTCCAAAAGGTTCATACAAGGAGCTCCTGAACTCCGCTTTGTTCTTCATGGAACACCGCGACAATGGCGTGACAAGCGACGAGATTGGATATGGAAGGAAAAGGATAAAATGCTGCTGTTGCTTGAATCTGAAGCGCACAAGAGCGGCGGGAAATTACAAGTCTTATCAAGGTATTATTTTGATGATAAGCCTCCAAATATGCAGATGCACTTTGAAATAATTGAAACTTTAGATGTGAGCTAGTACTTCACAATTGGTAGGTGCTTGAAAATGTCTCAATGATTAGGATGATTGTAACTATCTGGTGTTCTGCTGGAATGCTTCAAAAAGGAAAAACAAATGTCAGTATTATTTTCTTATCTAACATAGAAGCTGATTAAAATGTCACTGATGAGTCACATGTAACATGTAGTGTATATGTAAATATTACCATGCCAAGAATCAGGCCAACAAACAGTAAAAGAATTGATATATATATATTATATTTTAAACTAGCATAGAAAGTTATCCTTTCCTTTAAGGGAAAAATAAGATATGCCTTTAATTAAGCTTTTCCTTGTCACCCCCTCCTTCTGTTCCACAACATTTGTTAAACTCATCATAGTTGATTGTTTGTGTTACAAGTACATTCATACAAGGGATTATAGGAATTAACACAAGTTTCATGGGAGGAAAAGGTAATTCAATTTGTTTCCTTTCATCACACTTATTGTCTCACTTGCTTATTTCACTCATCCAAAATGGAGATATGCCCCACTCAACGCTCAGATGACAATAGGCTTTGCAGCTGAGGAAAATACCATAAAATCCAGCTCTGGAAAAAAGAAGATAAACAACATGGTGAATTAAAAACTGTTTAAAAGAAATTTAACCAAACTCGGAAAAAATTAACTTAAACTTATTACCTGTAAGAGGGTCACATACCCTCCTAACTGATGCGCCTGGTCCAAACAGGAGTAGTTCAGCTGGTCATACATGAAGGCAAGTGCTGCTGCCCCATGCATATGATCCCACACCAGCTGCACTGACATCCGCAAGTAGCAGCAGCCACTTAGCCTCAGCCCTGTCGCCGGTCTTGACTGTGAAGATGGACCAACTAAGGATCAGAAGGATAAAGGCCCTGACAGCAGGACGCATGTCATTCTCTATGGACCCTCTACTAACAATCTCCTGCAGCCAATCAAAACGGTAATATGGGCCAGATGAAGCTCGACACTCCAGCCCCGCCTCCTCTATAGTCACACCTAGATAAACATGTGCTAGGTGGATGGCCTGATCAATGGTGACAGAAGTAGGTGGAGCTATGTAGTAGTTCCCTGTAATGGGTAGATGCAGCAAACAAGAGACATCATCCAAAGTAATCGTCATTTCACCAAATGGTAAGTGAAATGACGATGTCTCTGAGTGCCACCTCTCAAGAAAAGCAGACATCAGCTCATGGTCCACCTTTGTATGTCCGGTCGAGACGAGGGGGGCTAATCCGGAACCTGTGATAAAGGCCCACAACCAGTGGTTTTGGGAAAACCCAAGCAGTCTCTGAGCCAGCTTGTTACCATGGTTGGTAACCTTCAATTTACGCTCATATGTCTGTATTATAAAAAAAAATAAGGCTATGTAAATAAATTAAACTAAGAATGCTACGTAAATAAATTAAAGGCTTAAATACAGTTTTGGTCCCCCTATTTTCATCAACTCACGATTTTGGTCCCACAAGTTTTAATTTCACGATTTTGGTCCCCCTATTTTCCCAATTTGTAAAATCAATGGTCCCCCACTAATCTGGTCAAAATTGATTTTGACCTTTGACTCACTTAACCTACGTGGCAGTCCACGTAGGCAGTCCACGTAGGCATGACTATTACGTATTATCGTCTTCTTCCTCCTTCTTTCTTCTTCTCTCCTGAACCCCTTCTTTCTTCTTCTTCTTCTCTCCTGAACCCCTTCAATGGCGCGAACCCTAAAAAAGGAGCAACCTTCGTCTCCCTGAATCGAACGTTCGTCTCCCCTGAATCGTACCTTCTTTCTTCAACCAGGTTCGCGATTGAGAGCTTCAAATCGCCCACAATCTCTTCGTCTCCCTTCACGATCTGAACCCCATGTCTGAGTATTCTATTTCGTCGCAAGGGTCATTGAGAAGAAGACCCATTCAATGCTTCTGTGGAAAGGAAGCTCCATTGGTGACTGGTTGGACAAAACAGAACCCTGGGCGTAGGTTTTATGGATGTGGATTATATGAGGTATGATTTCTGCCATTACACTGTTATTTCTCTTTGATCTCTATTTTAATCTCCTACTGCATAATTTTTAGAATTTTGGTGCAAAACAATGTCAATTCTTTCACTGGTATGATGAAGCTATGTCTCCTAGAGCTAAGGAGCTAATTTGGTCCTTGAAGAACACAGTTGTTGACTTGAATAGCAAAGTTGCTCAATTGAAGACAAAGGTTACTGAGTTCAAGGAAGCAAAAAAGACTCAACAAGAAATGAAGGAAAAGAACATGTTATGGGGTATTTTGGCAATTTCTTGGATCATTATTTTCATCCTTGTTGCATTAGTTTTCAATGTTAGGGTTGTGGTTTAGGGGTTATTAGTTCAGGGTATGTTTGTAATGGTTTAGGGGTTAATAGTTTAGGGTATGTTTGTAATGAATGGCTCTATGCCATCTATTGTTATGTTTATCAGTTTATGTAATGACTATGTAATGACCAATGACTATGTAATGACTATTGTTATGTTATAGCTTCAGTGCAGTTTATTACCATCTTCTACACACAGATTATTCATCCAAAGTAATTGTTGATAATATGGATGCTAAAGTAATTGTTGCAGCTTAATTGTTGCATAGTGCTGACCCAAATTGCTAAAAACAGATTGCATAACATAATAAAGATTTCAGCAGCATTTCATTTCATGTAGGTAAACCTGGAAATTACAAAATTAATGGCAGTAGCATTTCATTAACAAAAGCCCAACAAGGCCATATTTACATAAACATTGTTTTGATTTCCTGGGATAACTACATATATAACAGCTTCACAATCTGCTTTACAAAATATGTGCCATACTAATCTGCTTTACATAAACATAAGCTGTACTAACAGCTGTACTAACAGCTTCACAAAAAGGCATATGCCATACTAACAGCTTCACAAAAAGGCATGGCATACTAATCGTGGGATAACTACATATATAACAGCTACACTAATCCCTTTACAAAATATGTGCCTAAAGGCATATGCCATACTAACAGCTTCACAAAAAGGCATATGCCATATACTTGCTAACACTAATAAGCTTGTCACACTTGTGGAGCTTGTGATTGTGACCCATCTACAGCAGCTGTCTTCTTCTTTCTTGGTGCCTCTTGTGGATGAGAAGGTTGTGACACTTATAGAGCTTGTGACCCTTGTGGTTGAGAAGATTGTGACCCATCTACAGCAGCTGACTTCTTCTTTCTTTTGTTATTTCCACCTTTGGGTATCTCTCTATCAGCAGCAGTCTTACCCTTGCATGTCCTGACATTGTGGCCTAATTTTCCACATTTCTTACACTTCACAGTTTGCAGTAGCCTAGGGATCTTGTTGGCAAGCAGGCTCATCATTAGCCTTGTTTCTTTTCTTCTTTGGCCTCCCTGGTGCTCTCCTCATAGCAGGTGGTAATATTGGATCAGTTCCAGTCTCTGGCCATAACTTTGGTCCATTTGATGGCTTGACAATGTAGGAGTACGTGCTCATAAATGTTGATTTCCTTAGGTTTAAAAAACAATAAAACAGAAATAATATATACATTAGCTACAGCCATGCATAATTTATATATACAGAATTAAACAACATCATTTAATATATACATGACTAACAGCTCATAAATGTAGGAGTAACAGCCATACTAATTACCTATAATAATGGGAGACATACTCCTCGGGATTCTTCTCATTGTGCCAGATACAAGCAATTGCATGTGGGCATGGAATTCCTGACAAGTCCCACTTACGACATGAACATGTTTTGTCCTTTAAATTGACTGTGTATTGGTCAACATCATTTGATACCGAGAATAATGCAAAATCATCATCAGCATGCCATTGAGGAATCCACCCATCAACTTCTCTCTTCAGTCTTTCAATAATAATTTGTATTTTAGGACAAATAAGTCCATTGTATCTATTCATAAATGTTCTTTGAGTTACTATCCTCTCAGTTATGTAGTTCTTTATTCCTTCAAGCAAAGTGATGATAGGCTTCTCTCTGTGGTCCAGAATTGCCTTGTTGAAGGCCTCACACATGTTGTTGACTTGTAAGTCACATTGTGTGTGTGTTTTGTAGTGGGACCTAGTCCAAGTAGAAGGTGGAAGTTGCATCATATCCTTCCAAGCATCTTCATTCATATTCTTCATTTTATTCATTGCCCTCTGCCAATCAGGGAGTGTCGTAGTCCTAGCAGCCCACCAAAGGACTTCTTTCATTTCTGATCCAGGATATTTCTTCCTCCAATTACCATAAAGATGCTTCACACATAATCTGTGCTCAACATTGACACACTGACTTAGAATAGCAGGAACTAGTCCCTGAACATGAGCAAGAAATGAACAATATTTAGATAGATATAAATGAAATAAAGTTATCACTTTTAAAATAGGCTAAATAGCACTTTTGGTCATTTATGTTTGCTCCAGATTTCACTTTGGTCATTTATCTTTTTTTGGGTCCGTTTTGGTCCCTCACGTTTCATTTTTGTTTCACTTTGGTCCCTGACGTTAGTTTTTTTTAACAGACGCCACGCTGGCAGTTAACTGCTGACGTGGCGTCCATTAAATGTTTTATTTAATTGTAAATCAAATTACACATAATCAATTAAGTTTTTTAAATTATAAAAACTAATAACAAATAAACAAAAAAACTAATAACATTAAAACAAAACTAATAACAATTAAATCATCATCTTCAACCTCATCACGTTTGCAGAAATAATAGGCCATGAACAATTGGAATCACGTTTGCAGGAATCACGTTTGCAGCAACAATACAAACCGAACAACACCAACAATTTTGTTTCCGTCGTTTCGATTTCCAAGAACAACAACACCATTTTGATTTCCAGCAACAATAGTAAATGGGTTTCGAGTTTCATTCCCAGCAACTTCGTTTTCGATTCCTTTTCCAGCGATTTCATTTCGTTTTCCAGCAATTTCATTTTCGTTTTCCATCGTTCTGATTGCATTTCTGGATTTGTATCTGCAAACGTGATGAGGATGAAGATTCAGATTGTTTAGCTTTTTCAGATCTGAAAGGGACCAAAATGAAACAACACAAACAATGAGAGGGACCAAAATGAAACCAAGTTAAAACAGAGAGGACTAAAATGAAACAAATGAGCATCAACAGAGAACACAAACAATGAGACATCCCAGATCCGTTTTGATTCAATTCCGTTTCGTTTTGATTCAGATCTGGAAAAATCATTCCTCTTCTCTCCTGTTTTGTGGGTGTTTTGTTCTTCTGATTTGTGGGTGTTTTGTTCTTCGTTTTGTGGGTGTTTTGTTGTTCAGATTTGTTGTTGTTGTTGTTGTTGTTGTTGTTGTTGTTGTTGTTGTTGTTGTTGTTGTTGTTGTTGTTGTTGTTGTTGTTCAGATTTGTGGGTGTTTTGTTCTTCTGAATTGTTGTTATTGTTGAATAATTGTTGCTTTTGTTATTGTTTTTTTTTTGTTGAAGAACTATTGTTGTTGAAGAAGTAGATCTGAACCAGAGGAGATGTTGTTGTTGTTTTTTTGAAGAATTATGTTTTGTTTTAAGTTTTATTATATTTAATGTTTTTAGTTTTATTATATTTTGTTAATTTCATTTTTCAATTTTGTTTTAAGTTAAAAATTTGAATTTAGAATTAAAAAATAATTTATTTGCCACGTCATTTAATGAATTTGAGACGCCACGCCAGCAGTTAACTGCCAACGTGGCGTCCGTTAATCAAAACTAACGTGAGGGACCAAAATGAAACGAAAATGAAACGTGAGGGACCAAAACGGACCAAAAAAAAGATAAAGGACCAAAGTGAAATCTGGAGCAAACATAAAGGACCAAAAGTGCTATTTAGCCTTTAAAATACCATAAACTGTCACTGAATTTACTTACTTTTTGCTGATCTGAGATAAATGAATATTCCCTCTGTTGCAAGTCACACAAGTCATTTACCAAGAGATAAAGAAACCACTGCCATGAATCCTTTGTCTCAGCTTCTACCACTGCATATGCTATGGGCAGCATCATATTATTTCCATCTTTACCAACTGCAGCCATTAGTTGTCCACCATGTTCCCCCCTTCAAGAAGCAAGCATCAAGTCCAATTAAAGGTCTGCATGTGTATGCAAATGCTGCCTTACAACCTTCGAGGCATACATATATCCTTTCAAAAACAGGACCATTTGGACTTTCAGTACACTTGATAATTACCGTGCTATTAGGATTTGACTTCCTTAACTCCTCTGCGTAGCTTCTAAGATGGTTGTATTGTTCAGCACCAACACCTTGGATCATCTCTATTGCTCTTCTCTTAGCCCTATATGCTTGAGCATGAGACAATTTAACACCCCACCTTTGAACAGATTCTGCAGCCAAACCCTTAGCCTTCATTTCAGGTGTATGCCTTAAAGTGTCCACAAATTTTTTGGCAAGCCACTCAGTCTTTGCTTGTCTGTTTCTTGGTGTCCTATGACAACTATGCTCATCACTAAAGCTGACAATTTGCCAATAATTATTGCCACTCCTCTTACTAATCCTCAAATGGAATGGACATTCTTTAACACACTTAACCACCATTCTTTTCTTATCATTTTTTTAAAAAAAAAAAACATTCTTCCTAAAACACAGAGCATACTCCTTAACAGCCTCCTTAACAATCTGATTGCTATTGAATTTTAGTCCCACTTCCAATTTAACAGGCTCTCCCATATTAGGCATCTTGAAATGTGGAAATTTAGGAGGTTGGTCCCCATCATCTTCACTATTTGGAGGTGTCTCTAGTTGCTCAGAATCATAATCTTCCTCACCATAAAATTCAGTACAAACTTCAACAGAATTGGTCTTCTTCCTTGAACCTCCATCAGACTTCACCATGTTCCTAACTTCACTAATAGTTTCAGGAGGGAACACAGCTGTCCAATCCCATTGCTCATCATAATCACTATCACTAAAATTGCCATCCACTGCCTCTTCATCACCTTCACTATCACTGTTTACATAATCACTTAGGTTCCCTTCACTATCATCCAAATCTTCCACTTCATTAGCAACATACTCTCCATCTTCCTCACTATCTAAGTCACTGACCTCATCACAATCTACTACATTTTCACCTTCCCCATCAGCCACTTCCCCATCAGCCACAATAGGGTTGTCAATGAGATGATCCACATAAAGTTCAACTACCTCATATCCTTTGGCATCTTCAATCATTTCCAATACATCTTTGTCAGATTGTAGTGGCTTCAAACCACCACGTGCTATTGCTAACTTAGGGTGCTTATACCAAAGGCATTGGAAGCTTATATAACCCAAACTTTTGACCAATTTTGCAATCTCCATATAGGACATGTGGTCCACATCCCAATCCCAATTCATCTCAATCATTTCCCCATTGACATAGACCTTTGTGGGGTAATAGACAAACATACCCCTGTGGTGGATTTTGAATCTAAGGCTCCTGTCATTTACAGGGCTGTTTCAGAAGAAAAACTGTTAAAATACACTACAAGACATTGTTAAACATACAAATAAGGGACCACAAAGATAACAGCTCACAATATAACAAACATAAACCGACAAACAGGGACCACATGCTATTGATTGGTTCACAAACAGAGTATAGACACAATATAATACTAAAAATTAGTACCATCTACAAATCAACATAAAAAATGATGGAAGAGAACACAGGATAAAGAATGAAGTACAAACATACCGTTCCACATACTTTTGAGCCTCACTCTTCCTTGAAGTAGTATAACTCCCTACATTTGCCTCCTTCGAACTCTGTTTTGCAGCCATTTACTTCCTTCGAAGCAGCGTAAGTTTAGGGTTCAAATAGGGTACGATTTGATCAGAGTTTGGGCTCGATTACAATCGTCTAGGGTTCGCGAGTTCGGGATGACACCATTCAAGCTTTCATGGTGCCAAACGAAAGCGAAGGAATCGTGGGTTCTGAAAGTGAAAGTTAGTTCTGAAAGTGAGAGTGAAAGTGAGTTTTGCGTGAGAGTGAAAGTGAGTTTTGCGTGAGAGTGAAAGTGAAAGTGGTGAGAGTATGATTCTGAATTCAGAGAGAAATGTCACAATTAAAATAAACATATTAAAAATAAACTTAAATCCACATGGTAATGCCAGGTAGGATAGGCTATGACAGGTCAAAATCAATTTTGACCAGTGTTGCGCCCGAAAAAGTCCTCGAGGGAGAACCTTCCTCGTTCACAACTTTTCCTAAGACAATGAAGCCGCCACCAATATTTATTAAGGAAAATATTAGGAAAACCTTTTTTGGAAAGCGATTGGTCTTGCGAAACTAGAGAATAGGGTTCGGGGATCGGTTACGCGCAGGGAAGGTGTTAGCACCCCACACGTCCTCTCTACTGAGAGGGAACCTTTAATTAAATGTGTGGTTTTAGTGTGTTGACTTGAAAATACTTAATTTTGCCTCTCTACTTCTTATTGAAAAATTCTTAATGAAAATCTTTATTTATTATGAAAAAGGGGGGAAAAAGGTTTTTAGAAAAAAATGCTTGACGGGACAAGGCCCGCTCCTACGTATCTCCCGGTGCGATGGAGAACTCAAAGCTACGTAGTTCTTCTTTGTCTTTTTGAAAAGGTTTTTGTCTTTTATCTTTTTAGTGAGTTTTCGAAATAGGACGAGCATTTAGTGAATGATTAAACTAACCAAGGTTATGGGTAATCACCGCTAAGTACTCTTGAAAATGAGAGTCACTACCGCCAGTCAGACGAACAAAGGTTCTGATTGACTATTAGTATCGACTCGTTTTTATTTGTTCTTTTGAAAGGGGTTTTCGAAAGAGATTGATTGGCACGAATGATCAAACTAACAAAGGTTATGAGTGATCATCGCTTGTTGTTCTTTTGGGAAAAAGACATCGCCACCAATGGCTAGACGAACAAAGGTTCTGATTAGCCATTAGCGCCGATGGGTTGAAAATGTTTTTAGAAAGGAAAAGGTCTTCGTTCTGAAAATGATCTTGGTTTGCAAAAGTGATTCTTTTTTGTTATGAAAATAACTCCTTTCTTTTTGTTATGCAAATGCTAAACTTTTTATGATTGCGCTTGACGAGAATGTGACTCGCTCCTACGTATCCCAAATGGGAATCAAAGCGACGTAGTTCTAACGAGCCTCGAAAGTGAAAGTCTTTTTGCTTAGGTTTTGAAAAGTTGATGGTGCTGATAATGACCAAACTAACAAAGGTGATGGGTGATCATTACTAACACTTGCCATGATTTTTGATGCTTGGGAAAATATCTTTTGAAATTGAAAGCATTCATGATAATCAAACTAACAAAGGTTATGGGTGATCATCACTAGCACTCCATTGTTAATAATCGTGCAAGCAGAGGCTTCGCAAGACTACTAACAAAGTTTTTTGATTTTGAAGAGTTTTCGCAATTGGATTGATTTTTGTTCGGGGAAACATTTATCCATCATTTAAAAAAAAGGTTTGAGAAAAAATAAGTTCGTTTAGGGAAAAGAAAATTTATTATTTGGGAAAAAAAGGGTTTATAAAAGAAAAATACGTTTATCTAGGGGAAAGAAATAAAATTTGAAAAGAGAAACAGGGGGTGAAATAGTAAAATGGGGGGGGGGGGTGCAAGTAGCAGGGAGGCTGTATTATTAAGATTGGGGTGTAAACAGTAGCCCATCATCCTTAGCGAGCTGGCCCACGTTTTTTAGTTTTCTGATGGGCTCAGGGGGGTGCGCGTAGTGAAATGCAGGGGGTGTGAACAGAAATCTGAAAAATAAAAAAAAACGCGAAAAGACGATTCTGCCCCTGTTTTAATACTATAAAAGCCCCAACCCTAAAATGGAAACCCTAATTTGCTCTCTCCCTCACGCGGCGCCCACTTTCCCCATCTGCGGCCAAACCTAATTTTTTTTTTCTCTCCTTGCCTTACGCCGTATCCTCCTCTCTCTCTTGACCTTAATCTTCTTCTCCTCTCTCACAAACCGTATCCTCCTCTCTCTCTCCCCTAGCTTCGATCTCCCCCCTCAAACCTACCCAGATTTCGATCTTCTCTCCTCACCAAGCCGTACCTTCATTTTTTGCATAGAGAGGGTGAGATGTGCAGAAAACGAGAACGCGTGAGAAAGGGAGAAAGAGTGGAGAAAGGGGGAGGGGACGGGTATGGTGTTTCTGTTTTGAAGGGTGGTGGTTGTTGGGTGGTGCGACGGTGGGTGGATGGTTCGCGAGGAGAGAGAGAAACTGAAGGGGAAAAGCGATGTTGGTGAGAGAGGGAAACACGGTGGTGAGGAGGTGTTTATGGTTGAGGCGTACGACGGTGGTGGCTGTTGGTGAGGGTGGTTGGCGGAGAGGGAGGGCTGTTTGGTGGTGGCCGTGGAAAAGGGGCGTTTTTGTGGTTGTAGGAGGTGAGAGAGTGCTGTTGTTGTTGGGCGGTGGGGCGGTGGAGAGAAGGCGGTTGGTGGTGGCTGTTGGTGAGGGTGGACGCGGTGGACAGTTTACGGCGGCGCAGGGGCTGAGACGACGGTGGTCTGATGGGTTTGACGGTGGTGATTTTGGGTGGCTTTAGAATGGAGGGGTGGTCCACGGCGCCGGCCACCACCCACGGTGGCCGGAGGTAAAATCCTCTTCCTTTCCCTTTTCTTTTGCTGTTCCCCTTTTTACTGTCTGTTTTTTTTCTTATGCCTAAAATGTCATTAACAGAAACATATTTAAAACTGTTTGGGTCTTTTGCTGGTTTATTATTTTTTGGATCCTAAACGTTGATATTAGATGTGGAGCCAATGTAGTATATGTCTAAGTAACACTAGCAGTTTTACACAAATTAGTTAATTTCCAACTAAGAGGAATGTAGCATGGAATGATCCGTAAATTACCTAAAGCATGTTTCTAAGAAACGCATTAAAGATATTAAGGAAACCAACCTGGTCTCCCAGCCTCTGAGAAAATTCCTTCCTTTTGATTCTTTATTACAGTTGAACCTCTCCCTTGTCTACTGCCTTTTGTTTGCTATTGCTGCTGCTGTGTATATGTTGCTATGTTTGCTGTGTGTCCCCCTTCTGTTGTATTAGGAGTTTAATTTATAGGCCAAGTTTGTATTGATAAATGCACCGTGAAGTCAATTTTTCTGAAACTCTGATTTGCATATTTCCATGATGTTTCATGTTTTGGTGCTCTAAAATTTCTGAGCAATTCTTTTGCCTCTCTTGCCTCTGGTGCTTTCACAAATTGGGGTATTTGGCTGTTATAAACCTTGTTTATGTATGTGCAGGCTCTGTGCCACAAAGAATCAGCAAGGATTCTACCTATTTGAAGCTTTGGGTCTAGACAAAGCTAAACCTGTTGCTGAGAGCTATTGCTGCCATGGTTTTGGCTTCTTCTCTTTGTCCATGCTGCAGACTGCTAACTTTTGGGTTGCTGCACCCATCCTGATTAAAGTGCCTATCCCCTTTGTTTAAAAAGGGTGTTTTAGCTTATGTACAAAGATGTAGGCTAGAGTATATGCATTTTTATCATTGGTGAAGTTGTTGTCTACGTACAGCACCAACCTTCTGCCTTTTTTATTATTATTTATTTTTTTATTACTTTTGTGAATTTTACTTTGGTGTGTATTTTATTTGTATTTGAAAACTTTTTGAATTTTGTATTATTTGTAATTAAATTTCTTGTCTACATCTAAATAAAACAGTTGACTTTCTTTTTTTGTACCATTCCGCTTTTTTTATTTTTGTTTGTATATGTAACAAATTAAATAAAAGGACAGCTAATTAAAACTGATTTTATGTTACTATTATTTTATATAATTTTTTTTTACTAATAACTGAAAGAAAAACCAAATCAAAACAACATTGCACCCCATGCCGGAGAGCCGGCCACCATCAAGGGAGGAGGAAGACCTCCGAGAACGGAGCACCAAGAAAGTGAAGGGAGGAGAGCATCCTTTTACTAGCGACTCAAATATGCCAGTAGACTACTCTGATTTATATGAGGAGATCGACTTTGAGGAAGTTTCAAAGAGATCATACAAAGAGACAGTTCTAGGAATCACCGGTGGAAACAAGGAGACAGCCAGCGAAACTCCAGGAGAGCATGCGACGATCAATGACCGGGGCAAGTTTCCTATTGGAGACATGAACCTCCAGATCATAGAGAAAAAACATGGTGGTTATGATTGCCCTGAGATAGTTGTTCCTCCTCATGCTGAGGAACGGCTAGCAAGACCATGGAAGCAGGGGCTTATTGTTAACTTGTTGGGAAGAAGAATTGGCTTCAAGGCACTGGAGAACAGATTGAATCAGATGTGGGTTAAGAAAGGAGTGATGAATATTGTAGACCTTGGATGTGATTTCTTTCTAGTATACTTATCTCATCCGGAAGACTATGAGAAGGCTCTTACTAATGGCCCGTGGCTGATTTACGATCACTATCTCATCATCCGAGAATGGCGACCCAACTTCCGGCCTGAGAAAGAAGAAGTGGAGCGGGTGGCAGTTTGGGTGCGTTTACCTGAGCTCCCGATAGAATATTATGACTCTTCCTTTTTACATTTCCTGGGTAACCGAATTGGTCGAACGGTGAAGGTGGATCAGACAACCTCTTTGACGTCCCGAGGGAAATATGCTAGGCTGTGTGTTGAAGTGGATTTGAACAAACCATTGCTGGCTTTGTTTGAGCTCAAGGGACATATTTACAAGATAGAATATGAAGGATTGCATTTGTTGTGTATGGCTTGTGGAAAATTTGGTCATCACCGGGATCAATGTGTTGATCACATGGAACCTGCTACCAATGATCAACTGGTCGGTGCTACAGGTCCTCAGGTACCGTCTAAACCTGAAAATGGTCCTTGGACCATAGTTCAAAAACAGCGCATCCAAAGGAAGCCGAGAGAGAAGGGGGTGACGGCAACCGGCGGTGGAAGACAGCAACCGGTGGTGATTAATGGTGCAATGAATACGGGGGGGTCACGGTTTAATGTTTTGGGCGAAGATGCTGAAAATTTGGATCTGAATAATGATAATAATAGAGTAACGGTTACTGTTGAGGAGGAAATAAATGCCAATAACGTCTCAAATAATCAAGGATTCAAGTATGCAACTGCCAGCCGCAAAACGAGGACCCACGCGCGCAACAATGAGAATTCTGTGCCTGTTTCTGCCACACGTGGGACCCAGGGTAATGCTTTTAAGGAAACATCTGTGACTGAGCCTGTCTCCATCCCACACGCCACTACATTGCATGCTGCCAAGTCTCAGCGTGGCATTGAAGCACGCGCTGCCAATCACACACCTCGTACTGAAGGGCCCCACGAAATTACAAATAATTCTGTCATTCATGCTACAACTCGCCAGCACCAGCAAAGTCCAACTGAGGACATGGCTGTGGACCGGATAAATCAGCCCAACGATCTTGGGCCTGTTTTGCAACACGTTACCAGGCCACCTGACCCCAATGTGCAAACTTCTAATACCAACCCCCCTACTTACCATGCGAGTGAGGATGGTATGATGGAAACAGATGAATTTTTAGATGCTAATGACCAAGCTGGGTCTACGCTTGGAGGAGCTGAGATGGAGGTGGTCCATGGGACCCCCAACTTGTGAGCACTGGTTGTTTCTTTCCCTCTTTCTAATAGTTTTTTTAATGACTTTACACAATATCTTTGTTTGGAATTGTCGTGGTGCAGCTAGCCCAGACTTATTTCGTAATTGTAAGCAGTATACTGACTTGCACAGGCCTGAGATTTTTGTTATTATGGAGACTCGCACTCATCCTCAGAGACTTCAGCATACCTTTTCCCTCTTGGGTTATGATAGTTTTACTTTTGCAGAAAACCGTGGTTTTTCAGGAGGCATAGTTGTTGGGTGGAAATCCCACTTGGTTACTATGGTGGAGCTTATAAACAACTTTCAATTTATTCACTGCCAGATTGTTATGAGTAATGGTTGGACTTGGTATTTCACTCCTACCTATGCAAACCCCTCAGACATGCTAAGGCAAGAATTATGGGAGACTTTCTCAAACATGAGTAGTTCTATAAATGGTCAGTGGCTCATAGCTGGAGATTTAAATGATATTGCTGATCCCAGTGAAAAGAAAGGGGGGAGCAATGATGTTAGAAGGAAGTGTCAGATTTTCAAGCAGCGAATCCTTAGTTGTAATCTGTTGGATCTTGGGTCGGTTGGTCCTCGTTTCACTTGGCGAGGGCCTAGATGTGGTCTTGTTGGCAGACAGTTTGTCCGGCTTGATAGAGCTCTTTGCAACGATAGGTGGAGGGTGGCCTTTCCCAATGCTTATGTTCGCGTCCTCCCCCGGATTGATTTTTCAGATCATCATCCTCTGCTTATTTCTCTTCATGGTAATATTCAGGATCGGCAAGAAAGACCTTTCCGTTTTGAGAGTGCCTGGCTCACACATGAGTCTTTCAGAAACAACATGCGTCATTGGTGGCAAAGTGAGGGAGATATCGATCAAAAGTTGGCCAATGTAGAAGGGGAGCTTAGATCTTGGAAGCATGAGACCTTTGGCTGTATGAGAACAAAAAAGCGCAATATCTTGGCCCGATTGGGAGGAATTCAAAAACAGTTTCATGCTGGGAACATTAATAACTCTCTCTGCCGGCTAGAAAAATCTCTTCAAGGTGAGCTGAATGAAATTTTGTACCGTGAAGAGCTCATGTGGTACCAGCGCTCCAGAACCCAATGGTTGCATGATGGGGATCGGAATACTCGATTTTATCAGATTAAAGCTGCCAATAGAAAGAAGAAGAATAGAATCCAGCTTCTCCGGGGTAACGATGGTGCTTGGCTAGCGGATGAAATTGCTACTAAAAACCACGTTAATAATTTTTTTCAGAACCTTTTCATGGAAGAGGGTGAACACACAGTATCACCAGCGTTGGCTTACAGATTCCAACGGTTACCTGAGGATGAAATTAGACATATGGGGCGCATGGTTGAAAATGAGGAAATTGAAAAGGCTCTCTTTGCCATGAGTGCTTGGAAGGCCCCGGGTCCGGATGGGTTTCAAGCGGGTTTCTTTCAAGCTAACTGGCATACTGTTGCGCCTGATCTTTACAGGTTTGCAAAGAGTGTTTGGGTTAATCCTACTTTGCTGGGGCGTGTTAATGCCACAGATATTTGTCTTATTCCCAAGATCACTAAGCCGGAATTTGTTACTCAGTTTCGGCCTATTTCTCTGTGTAATGTTTCTTACAAGATTATAACAAAGGTGATTGTGAACCGTCTTAAGCCCCATTTGCCATCCATTGTCTCTCCTTATCAGACTGGGTTCATTCCTACAAGAAGCATACATGAGAACATTATTGTGGCGCAGGAATTAATTCATAATATGAAGAAGATGAGGGGGCGCAATAGTTTCTTTGTAGTCAAAGTTGACTTAGCAAAAGCTTATGACAGACTTCGATGGAGCTTTATCCAGGATGTGCTTTCTGAAATTGGAATCCCAATGAATATGATCAATCTTATCATGCACGCCGTCACTAGTGTCAGGACGAATGTCATGTGGAATGGTAACAGATCTGATTATTTCTTGCCTCAAAGGGGGATCCGTCAGGGAGACCCCATCTCACCTTATTTGTTTGTTCTTTGTATGGACAGGTTAACTCACCTTATTGCTGAGCAAGTGGACTCTGGAGCATGGACTCCCATCCGTGCAGGCAGGAACGGGCCAGCAATCTCTCATCTCATGTTTGCAGATGATTTGCTCCTATTTGCCAAAGCCTTTGAAGATAATATGACTAGTGTCACGAGGACTCTGGATGTTTTCTGTGCAATGTCTGGTCAAGTTGTGAATATTGAAAAAACTTCTATGTTCTTCTCAAAAAATGTGCCTTCCTCCATGAAGAACACTCTTGCTCGTTTGTCTGGTTTCACAACTAGTGCGAACATGGGAAAATACCTGGGGGTACCTCTTCTTGGAAGGAGCCCAAGAAAAGGTGACTTCAATTATCTGATTGACAAAGTGCGTGATAAATTATCTGGTTGGAAAAGTAAGCATCTTTCCTTTGCTGGGAGAGTTACCCTCTCTAAATCTGTTATTCAAGCTATTCCTGTCTATACCATGATGAATACTCCAATTCCGAAGTCGTGCCTCCAAGAGATTCAAAGGCTCCAGCGGGGCTTTGTGTGGGGAGATACCGAAGATATTCGCAAATTACATTTGATCAACTGGAAGACTCTAACTCTCCCAAAGCATTTGGGTGGCTTAGGCATCAAGGACCTTCCAACTATGAACAAGGCTTGCTTAATGAAACTAGCTTGGGGGTTAAAGACGAATCCTAATGGTCTATGGCAGCAGGTTTTGTCTGGCAAATATGGGCGTGGCACTATATCATCGGGTCAAATAATGGCCAAGTCTAGTGACTCCTCCCTTTGGAAATTTTTATGTAATTGTTGGCATGATATCACCATGCATGAGGCGTGGTCTATTGGGAACGGCTCTAGTGTTGATTTATGGCATCATAAATGGTTGAATGGAGGTACTCGCTTGAGAGATGTGGCCATCACTATTCCTGAGCATCTTAGTAGTTTGAAGGTAAGTGACATTGTGGGTGACTATGGTTCATGGGATCTGTCCCATATTTTGGACTTTCTTCCAGTAAATATCATTCAGCAAATTCTAGCGCATCCTGCTCCTCTCCCTCATGATGGTGTTGATGAGCGCTACTGGCCTGGTAATAGTACAGGTGATTTCACAGTTTCTCTTGCTTATAAGTGGCTGGCTAATATCGACAACTCTACACCTGATGCTTATTGGCCGTTAGTCTGGAAGCTTCAAGTTCCGGAGCGTATCCGATGTTTTATGTGGCAAATTATGCATGGTAAATTGGCAACCAAAGAGTATTGTGGTAGTTGGGGGAATGGCGATATAAACTGTTATAAGTGTCACAACGTCCCGGAATCTATTGTGCATGTTTTGCGAGATTGTCAACATGCCAAGGATCTTTGGAACCACTTGATCCCAGCTCCTGTTCGCTTTGATTTCTACAGCTGTAGTGTGGAGGATTGGCTAGCTCTTAATATCAAGAATTCCTCTCTTGTAGATTCATCCTTGCCCTGGTGTAATGTTTGGGCTACTGGTTGTTATCTTCTCTGGTTCTGGCGCAATAAGGAGATGCACGATGACAATAATAATAGACCTCCTTATCCCTCGCGTCATGTGTTGGCTGCTACTCATGAGTATAACAAAGGTTTAGTAATGCGTGGCTGTCTGGGTGAGCGTAGAAGACAATCTGTGGACATCGGGTGGCAAGCGAATCAAACAGGTAAGGTGACTCTCAATACCGATGGTGCCATGAAGAATGGGCTGGGTATATCTGCGTGTGGTGGTGTGCTTCGGGACTCCCAGGGTCGTTGGTTGGGGGGGTTCGCCAAGAATTTATTTGTTACGTCCGCGTACATGGCCGAGATGTGGGGCGTTTTGGAGGGTCTCAATTTGGCTGCTGTTAAAGGTTACACTCATCTAGAACTCCAATTGGATTCTATGACACTAGTTCAGATCCTGACTAGCAATTCCCATGGAAGTGTCGCCGGTCGCCAGCTCATCAATCGGATCAAGCATATCATGTCTACCTTTGATACAATTAATGTTATTCATATTTACCGTGAAGCTAATGCAGTCGCAGATGCGCTTGCCAACATGGGGTGTGAATTTGGTGATGGTCTAACCACTTATGATTCTCCTCCTCCTCAAGTTAGATTATTAGTTGATGCTGATGTAATTGGAGTGCCTACTCCTAGATTGATCCTCGTTGTAGCGACCGAAGAATCCGGAGGAGGGATCCCTCGTTGTTTTTGAACAATGGAGCCGCCATCAATATTTATTTTTAGGAAAACATTGAAAAAACCTTTGTTTTTGGGTTCGGGGGTCGATTAAGTGCGGGGAAGGTGCTAGCACCCCGCAACATCCTAAAAAGGTTACCTTTTAATTAAATGTGTAGAAAAAAAATAGTTTTAAAGAAAACACTTTAATTTACCCTTTTTTTGTTATTTGCAAAAAAAAAACGGAAAAGAAGACTTAATAAAAAATTTAGTTTTTTTTGCGCTCGACGGGAGTGGGCCCCCGCTCCTACGTATCTCCAGGTGCGATGGAGAAATCAAAGCTACGTAGTTCTTGGTTAGAAAATATTTGTGTGTTGGTATTTTTTTATTTTTTTGAAAAGTTTGGGAAAACTAGGGACCGTTCATGGTGACCAAACAGATAAATCCAGAGTGGTCGTCATTAAGGGCTTATTCGGAAAAGAAGGTATTTATAGCGTTCAAACAAGCAAGGCCCAGAGTGACCGCTATAGACAACCTATTTTTTTTTTTTGTGCGAATCCGATTTTTCGAAAGAAGAAAAAAGAACGGTTCGGAAGCAACACGTTGTGAATAAAAGCAGAGTAAGTGGTAAAAAGGGGGTGTAAATAACCATGGAGTTGTATTAGAAAGGGAGGTGTGAGTAGCGTTTTGATGCTAGAAAAAAGTGCCACCGGGGGTGCAAATAGCGTTTTGACGCTAAAAGAAAATGGTTGCCGGGGGTGCAAACAGCGTTTTGACGCTAAAACGATTGATTGGTCTATTACCCTTTTTTACTATTCTACCCTAGAACGCGTGATTCTTGAAGCGCTTTTTCTTCTTAAAAAAAAACAAACCTAGCCTAAAAAGTGGTATTTTGAAAGCGGATTATGGAGAAAAATAATTCTTTTGTTGTTTTTTTTTTGATGTCATAGTTATTATTTAATAAAAAGGAGGGCCTTTTTACCTTTTTTGTTAAAAAAGATTTTTGTTATTATATCATTTTTTTAGAAAAGAGTAGTGACACTAGTAACCATTTATTTTTTTTTTAAAATATTTTTTTAGTATTTGAAAAAAGGCTTTATCTAAATCCGAAAATAAAAAAGGAACACATTTTTTTATCACCCTTTTTTTAATCCGAAAATAGAATAAATTTATAAAAAAGAAATCAACATTTTTTTTACTCTTTTTTTTTTTAATCCGAAAATAAAATAGTAATTGTTTAAAAAAACAACACATTTTTTATCACCTTTTTTTTAATCCGAAAATAGAATAAATTATTTAAAAAAAGCACAGCATTTTTTCTTCTTTTTTTTAAATCCGAAAATATTAATACCTAAATAAAAGGAACACACATTTTTGTTTTTTGGTTTATTTCAAATCCGAAAATAGTAATTGTTAAAAAAAATCAACACATCTTTTTTTTTTATCACTTTTTAATCCGAAAATAGTATAATTTATTTTTAAAGAAACAACATATTTTTTTTCACTTTTTCTTTAATCCGAAAATAGCATAATTTATTTAAAAAAAAAGGCACAACATTTTTTTTTACTTTCTTTTTTTTAGTCCGAAAATATTAGTACCTAAATAAAAAAGAACACCTTTTTTTTGTTCATTTTAAATCCGAAAATAAAAAAAAGGGATACATTTTTTACTTTTTTTTTTTTGTTTATTTTAAAACCGAAAATAATAACCATCTTTTTTTTTAAACAAACAACATATTTTTTTTTAGCACTTTTTTTAGTCCGAAAATTAGAAAAATATAACAAACAACAAAATAAATAACCAATAGCAAAAATATAATATAAAAAACAGCCTCTAAACTAAATAATAAAAAGACAACAATAATATTCTAATAAGAAAGCAACTACACTAAATAATAAAAACAGCAAATAAATATACAAAAAGGTAACTAGGCTAAATAACAAGAACAACTAAAATTTATAAAAAAAACAATAATAATATTTACATAACAAAAACAGTAACTAAAATTTAAAAAAAACAACAATAATAATATCTAAAAAACGTGAACAATAATAAAAATATTACATTTTAGTACCTTGAACAAATCCAAGCTTTCTTCTTCGGATCTCTTCAATACACCAAAATTTTAAACTAAAAAAAAAAAACTAAGAAGGAAGAAAAGAAGGGGAAGAAGATTTTCTAAGAGAAACCCTAAATTTTTTAGATTCTCCTTTTTTTTTCTAAGAGTCCCAATTCCTCCTCCCTTCTAAGGTAAGGACCTCTATTTATACAAAAAAAATCTTGCTTCCTTCGATTTTGCTTCTTCATCTTGGATAGTGATGATGATTTTTTGATATGATGGAGGTTTGGGGGAGTTGTTGAAGGGGAAAAAAGAGAAGACATGTGAGATGAGGGGAGATGATGGTTGAAGGTATGGGCATGGAGAAGAGAGTGCCATGTGTGAAGTGTGTGATAGGGAGAGGAATGGATGAGGAAGTTTGGTGAAGGGGAAGAAAGAAAAAAAATAAAATGTGGGTGTGATAGAGAGGGGAATGGCCGTAGGTGAGGGAGGAAAGAGAAAGGGAAAGAGAGTGAGAGAAAAGAGAGAGGGAGTGATGGGAAGGGTGGAGTGTAATTGAGAGAAAGTGATGTGTAAGGGAGAGAGAGAGAGGGGGTCGAATATTGAGGGAGAGAGAGAGGGGGTCGAATATTGAGGGAGAGAGAGAGGGGTTGAGTGTGTTGGGAAGGGAAAAATGGGGAAGTGGGAAGTGTGGGAAAGTGGAATTGAGAGAAAAGAGGAGAGGTGGAGTGTGGAAGGGAGAAGGTGGGGCTTTGACCATGGGATAATAGGGGGGTGGCCGAATTTTTTTGGGTTTTGGGGATGAATGTGGATGGATTTTTGGGTTAGGGGGAGAGTGAATGTGGATGGTTTTTAGGGTAAAAGGGGGGAATTCGAATTAGGGTTAGGAGGAGGGGAATTAGGGTTTTGTGATGAGTTGGGTTATGGGTTGTGGGTTGGATATGGGTCATGGGTTGGGTGGAGGAGTGTGAAGGTGAATTGGGCTAGGGTTTAGGAATTGGGTTGGGTTTTAGATGGGCCAATCCAATTGCACCTCCATTCTCTTTTTTTTTGACAAACCCCCCTTATTTCCTCCTTGGCTCATTTTTTGTTTCTTTACTTCTAAACAAAATATTTGTGGTGATTAAAACCCATAGCAATAAAAACAAGAAAATAATACATGACATAAAAAAGATTATTATTATTTTTTCAAAAATTAAAACTTGTAGCAAACTAAAAATAAAATAAAACATGGCATGAAAAGAAGAATATTATTTTTCTCAAAAAATAAATAAAATTTCTCTTTTTTTTTGATAGGACAAAATTAGGGTATTACAGCTGCCCCTCTTTATTTATATTTTGCTAGGAAATCGGAGGGGTTCCGAGTTTCTCGAGAAAAATAGAAATAAAGATAACAAGACGCTAATTTTGTCCACACTGAGACTTTTGGTTTTTTTTTTTTGAAAATTATGAAAGCAGGGTTGATTTAGACAGAAAGTAAATAGGGAGCACCGGGGCTCTGGAGGATCGCTAGGGATCTGAAGGAGCACTGCGGCTCTGAAGGAGCACTGGGGCTCTGAAGGTCTAGCTCAAAATCAATGCTTGGCGCATCGACCTGGGTTCGACTGAGGGACCGTCGGGGTCTGAAGGGCATGCCTAAGCCTGAGGGACCGATGGGTCTGAAGGAGCGCAACTAGCTTATGGTACTAGTAATACGGTCTGGGGGTGGCCTTTTTCGAGCGGCCATTAGGGTTAATCAGGTCCGGAGCTGATATAACCACGAAGGACGTGCACTGTGCTTTTTAGGCGGACACAGCTAGTCTGAAGGGCCTGGGGCCGGATGATCCGTCGGTTGCTCGATTAACGCGACGTGCGATCTGGATTGAAGGACCATTGTTGGTCTGAAGGAGCGCCTGGGCTCTGAAGGACCGCTGGGGGTCTGGAGAATTGGTGCTAACGACACAAAATAAAATTATCTTAACAGACACTTGCGATGAATGATGCATGCGTGCATGTAGTTAAGTAATTGATGACATGATGGATGAAATGTGGAATGATTTTGTTTTTTTTTCTTTTTTTTTTTTTTTTTTTTTTTTTTTTAGCTTTTGTTCTTGGCCTCTTTTTTTTATTTTCTTGCTCTTTTGCTCTTTTTTGCTCTTTAGCTCTTTATTGACTTTGCTGGCATCATCAGCTCGCATGACTCTTGACGTGGGATACGAGGGTTGCCTCAAGCAGTGGTGCCGAAGTGCGGGTTATTAAGTTTTGCTGAAGTGATTATGCATTTGTCCTTTTATGGGAGATCATCTCTTTTCGTGATTTTTAGAAATTTCGCAATGAATATAATGCTTTCGATTATGCACATGTTTCGCAAATCAATATCATCTACCATAAAACATCTTTCCAAAGTAAATAGGGAGGTGAGAGAATGAAGGAGAGTTTAATATTCAAATGGAAACCGAGTGTGCCGAAGGTCACACTGGCTGAAAATTACATTGAGAGTTTAAACTGAAAAGAAAGAAGAAAAAGAAAAAGCACATCATTTGATTGTTTGTATCTTGGAGGTAACAATGCCAATCACCCATACACATGACCTTGAGCATCCATCACCCAACTTTCGGAGGATTGCCTTTGCATTTGTTCCAAGTCCAACTCGTTGACCCTAATTTTTGCCTGGACTGCTCTTTAGAGTTTTCAATCCACCAGGTCGCTCTAATTTTTGCCTAGGCCGCCCTTTCGGGTTTTCAACCTAGCGAGCTCATTTTTGCTTGGCTCATATTTCTCTTTTTTTCATATATATTTTTTTTTAGGCATAGTACTTCTTAACTGCATCTGAGTTCACTGGGAGTGGGAGGTCTTCACCGTCCATTCTTGTGAGAATTAAGGCTCCTCCAGAGAATGCTTTCTTTACCACATAAGGCCCTTCGTAATTTGGGGTCCATTTTCCACGGGAATCCTTTTGGATAGGCAAAATTTTCTTGAGCACTAGATCTCCTTCTTGAAACTGTCGGGGTCGAACTTTCTTGTCATAAGCTTTCTTCATTCTTTGCTGATATAACTGCCCGTGACACAAAGCTACTACCCTCTTTTCTTCTATGAGGTTCAACTGATCCAGACGAGCTTGAACCCATTCTGCTTCCTCCAATTTTGTTTCCATTAGCACTCGCAGGGAGGGTATTTCCACCTCGATGGGAAGAACTGCTTCCATCCCATATACTAGTGAGAATGGTGTTGCCCCTGTTGACGTGCGGATAGAGGTCCGATATCCATGCAGAGCGAAAGGTAACATTTCATGCCAGTCCTTGAAGGTTACTACCATCTTTTGCACGATCTTCTTTATGTTCTTATTTGCAGCTTCGACTGCCCCATTCATCTTTGGACGGTACGGGGAGGAATTATGATGTTGGATTTTGAAGTCGTCGCACAACTCTTTCATCATCTTGTTGTTCAGATTGGTCCCATTGTCTGTGATGATTTTATTTGGCAGACCGTATCGGCAGATCAAATCTCTTTTTATGAACTTGACAACTACCGATTTGGTTACACTGGCATAAGAAGCGGCCTCGACCCATTTGGTGAAATAATCGATAGCGACAAGAATGAAGCGATGCCCGTTTGATGCCTTAGGTTCGATGGGACCAATGACGTCCATTCCCCATATTGAGAATGGCCATGGTGCTGTCAGGACGTTCAAAGAGGCAGGCGGTACATGGATATTATCAGCGTAGATTTGACACTTGTGGCATTTTCTCACGTAGTTAAAGCAGTCGGTCTCCATTGACAACCAGTAGTAGCCGGCCCTTAGGATTTTTCTTGCCATGGTGTGCCCGCTAGAATGGGTTCCGAACGAGCCTTCATGGACGTCTTTCATAATTCTTTCTGCTTCTTCTTTTGCAACACATCTGAGGAGGATCATGTCGTGATTCCTTTTGTAAAGCACCTCCCCGTTTAGGAAGAAACCCATTGATAACCTCCTAAGTGTTCTCTTATCATTCTTAGTGGCACCGGGAGGGTATTCTCTATTTGTGATATAGTGTTTGATATCGTAATACCAAGGCTTACTATCAGGCTCTTCCTCGATTGCCACACAATGATGCGCCGGTAGATCTCGATGCTGGATTCGGATGAATGTCAGGCTTTTGTTGTTATTGATATTGAACATTGATGACAAAGTCGCCAAAGCGTCAGCCAACTGGTTTTCTTCGCGAGGGAGATGGTGGAAAGTGATCTCCTCGAACCGTTCAATCATCTTTTGGATGTGATCATGATAAGGAATCAATTTGGGATCCCTGGTTTCCCAGTCACCTTTTATCTGATGGATGACTAACGCTGAGTCCCCATATACATCGAGTCTTTTGACTTTCCATTCAAGGGCTGCTTTGATGCCTAGGACACACGCTTCATATTCTGCAATGTTATTGGTGCAATAGAAGCTCAGTCTAGCAGTAAATGGTATGAAGCGGTTATCGGGAGAAATCAACACAGCTCCAATCCCGTGCCCATACAAATTAGAAGCGCCGTCAAATGACATCCTCCACCTTTCATCGTCTGGAGATTTTCCTTCTCCGAACAAAGCCATTATATCCTCGTCCGGAAAATCATACTGCATTGATTGGTAATCCTCAATGGGCTGATGCGCCAAGTATTCCGCTAAGGCACTACCTTTGATTGCTTTCTGAGTGACGTACAAAAGGTCGTATTCGGATAGTAGCATTTGCCAGCGGGCGATTCTTCCTGTGAGTGCAGGTTTTTCAAAAATGTACTTGATGGGATCCATTTTAGATACCAACCAAGTCGTGTGGCTCAACATATATTGCCTCAGGCGACGTGCAGCCCAGGCCAAAGCGCAACATGTTTTTTCCAACAATGAATATCTTGTCTCGCACTCGGTGAACTTCTTGCTGAGGTAATAGATGGCATGTTCTCTCCTTCCAGACTCATCATGTTGCCCCAGTACGCAACCCATTGAGTTGTCTAGCACTGTCAAGTATAGAATGAGGGGTCTGCCCTGCACCGGTGGCATCAGAATCGGTGGATTTTGGAGGTACCTCTTGATCTTTTCAAAGGCCTCCTGGCACTTATCGTTCCACTTCGTTTCTTGGTTCTTGCACAGCAATTTGAAGATTGGCTCGCAGGTCGATGTCAATTGGGATATGAATCTGGAGATGTAGTTCAACCTTCCTAGGAACCCACGAACTTCCCTTTCGGTTTTAGGCGCTGGCATTTCAAGAATTGCTCGTACCTTGTCTGGATCTACCTCTATACCCTTCTGACTGACTATGAACCCCAACAACTTTCCTGATCTTACACCGAAAGTGCATTTGGCGGGGTTTAATCTGAGTTTGAACTTCCTTAGGCGTTCAAATAGCTTTCGCAGATTGACGATATGTTCCTCTTCAGTCTTGGATTTTGCGATCATGTCATCCACATAGACCTCTATTTCTTTGTGCATCATGTCGTGGAACAACGCTACCATCGCCCTCTGGTACGTTGCCCCAGCATTCTTCAAACCGAATGGCATTACTTTGTAACAGAAGGTTCCCCAGAGAGTGATGAAGGTGGTTTTTTCCATATCCTCGGGGGCCATCTTAATCTGGTTATATCCGGAATATCCATCCATGAAGGAGAAAAGGGAATGCTGAGCTGTGCTATCTACCAGGACATCAATGTGAGGCAAAGGGAAGTCGTCTTTTGGGCTGGCTCTGTTCAAATCTCGATAGTCGACGCACATCCGAACCTTCCCATCTTTCTTTGGGACCGGTACAATATTGGCTACCCATTGAGGGTACTTTGCTACCGCCAAAAATCCTGCATCGAACTGTTTCTTGACCTCATCTCGGATTTTTAGTGACATTTCTGGTTTCATTCTTCTTAACTTCTGCTTTATCGGCGAGCATTCAGGTTTTACTGGTAACTTATGCTCGACTATGTTGGGGTCCAGTCCCGGCATGTCTTGGTATGTCCACGCAAAGATGTCAACATAGTCGATCAAAAGTCTAATCAATTTCTCTCGCTCACTGTCTTTTAAGGTGGTGCCAATCTTGACTTCCTTTTCATCCTCTTCCGTGCCCAAGTTGATTGTTTCGGTTGATTCCTCGTGGGGTTCGATTATTTTTTCTTCCTGTTCCATCATTCTCATTAATTCTGGAGGAGTTTCCCAGTTATCTTCAATATCTTCCTCAGTTTGATTAATGGGGTGCTCAAAGTCACAGTATGAATTATTGGCGTTGTTATTTTCAACAGTGTTTTTTTCAAATCTGCATTAGTATAAATTGATGGAATGAAAAACGAGCCAAAAGAAATTAAAACGCAAGTGCAAAAGAGAACTGGAATTTATTTGGAGAATCTGAAATAACATTTTATTGATATTGATATTGAAAGGAAACATGTGTGCCCGAATGAAATGTCCTAAGGCCTTGGGCAGAGCCATAGGATTGCATTACAGAAACATTACTTTGAACTAAAAACTACAGGGAAATCGACGATCTCCCAATTCTTGAGCTTTTTGCTTGCTGGACAACGGCGCACAAGACTGACACTGCCATTTTCAGCGCTTGAATCATCTTCAATAGCTGCAACCTGGTTAGGATCTAGCATTCCTGCGCTCTGAAAGCTTTGCTTTATGTTGCAGATGACAATCTTCTTCATATTTGGCTCCCGACCCTCAAGTTTGGCCAACCTCCGCTCCTTCTTTTCTGCGGCGATCCTTCCTTTGTCAGTACGACTAGGCCGGTACCCTATCCCACATCTGTCCTTGTTTTCACGCGGCTGTATGGGTGTTAGGATCCCTTGTTCAGTCTTTCCTAAACCACTTCCAGCTTGATAACCCTTGCTTGTCATGACTTTAGCAATCATCAATGCAGCTTTGGACAGCTTTGGTTTTAATGATGGGGCCCCTTCCCCCACAAAGGTAGCATTTGCAATTTCTAGTGCTTGGAAGGCGGTCTCGAAAGATTCTTCTGCAGCCTCAACATAACGTATAGGGAATGGCTTATTGACTAGCAATTCTTCTTCTCCTGAAACGACCACCAATTTGTTGTTGACTATGAACTTGAGCTTTTGGTGTAGAGAAGAGGGCACAGCCCCTGCCGTATGGATCCATGGTCTTCCCAGAAGACAACTGTAAGACGGATTGATGTCCATCACTTGGAAACTTACTATGAAGACTTCTGGACCTACTTGTACAGGTAACTCCATCTCTCCGATAACCTCTCTTTTAGACCCATCGAATGCCCTGACCAGTGTAGAACTGGGTTTCATGTATGAACAGTCTACGTCTAGCTTGTTCATGGTTGATTTGGGTAGTACATTCAGGGACGATCCGTTATCGATGAGTACTCGAGCTAGAGAGTATTCTCCACATTTCACGGAGATATGCAAAGCCTTGTTGTGCCCTCTTCCCTCGACGGGGATCTCATCATCTGTGAAGGTGAGGTAATTGTTTGCAACGATATTTCCGACGATCCCGTCAAACTGACCAACTGTGATGTCGGGAGTGACATGGGCTTCATTCAGCACCTTCATTAGTGTTGCTCGGTGGGTTTCCGAATTGAGTAATAGTGATAGCAGGGATATCTTAGCGGGAGTCTGATTCAGCTGATCCACTACCTTGTATTCGCTTTGCCTCATAATCTTTAGAAACTCACTGGCTTCTTGCTCAGATAGTGCCTTCTTGCCCGTATTTTTGTCAGATGGCTCTACTTCTTTGTCTTTGCCTTTATCGATCTTTCCTCTTTCATTTGATTCTCCTCCTCTGGGTCCTTCAGGGGCATAGATGCGCCCGCTCCGAGTTATTCCGCTGCTTCCCGAGACATTTGTGATATCAGGATTGCTCTGAGGACCTTCCACTTGGACTTTCGCATTGTAGTTCCAGGGGACTGCTTTGGTGTCGTTGTAGGGGAAGGGAGCTGGTACTTGGATAGTGATTGGTTTGGGCATACCCAGGGACGACTTAGAGTCCTTAGTATAGTGGATCTCTAGCGGCTTCCGAGTATCCTTGTTCTGGCCATTGCCCGATAGGATAGTTGACACCTGGTCCTCCCTCTTTTGAAAGCCTACTTGTATTACATGTCGGTCCAACAGGTCTTGAAGCACTTGTTTAAACGCCTCACAATTTCCAATGCAGTGATGGTCATTGCATGGATTCTTTCCAGTGCATTCTCTCTCAATAATCCCAAAGGAACACAGATTAGCATGAATCACTTCCAGGGGTGTCTGGATGCATTCTACCCTCCTGATTAGGGACGGTTCTGCAGAATCTTCAATTGCATTAGTTGAGGGCATCCCATGTCCTGGTAATGGGTTGGTAGCCACATTAGGACCATTTTCCTTGAAGTTCAACCAGCCCGAGGCGATTAGATCTTGGACGACATACTTCAATGCTTTGCAATTTTCTATGGAATGGCCGACCGTTCCTGAATGAAATTCGCATGTGGTGTTTGGGTCGAAGCCTCTAGGAAAAGGGGGTTGGATCTGTCTCATTGGGCGGGTGGTGATTAAATTATGGCTGAGCAGGTGGCGGAATAGGTCGGAGTATGACATTGGGATAGGATCAAAGTGGACGAACTTTCCGACTGAGTAGTTTTGTGTTTTATGGCCTTGGTTATTTTGGGTAGGTGGGGTAGGTAGTGTTTGTGCTGAGAACGGATTGGTGTGAGAGGGATTGGAGTAGGAAGTTTTTCCGGCTCCTGTGATGGCATTGGCTTCTCCTTCTTTCTTTTTAGGAAATCCGGAGAAGGGCTTTCTCTGGTTAGTGTTTCCGGGGGGGGTATAAGCGATTTTTCCATTCCTCATTCCGTTCTCTAGTCTTTCTCCAATAACGACCATGTCCGAGAAACTTGACGATACACTCCCGATCAGTTTTTCATAGAAGGGTGAAGGAAGAGTTTCCATGAACATAGATACCATTTCCCTTTCAAAAAGAGGCGGTGCTACCTGTGCTGCTAGTCCTCTCCAACGCTGAGCATATTCCTTGATGGACTCATTATCCCTTTTAGTCATGTTTTGTAGCTGAGTCCTATCAGGAGCCATATCAGTGTTGTACTTATACTGCTTAAGGAAAGCATCAGCGAGATCCTTCCAACACCGAATATGAGTGGGTGTCAACTGCATATACCAATTTGAAGCTGCCCCAGCTAAGCTGTCTTGGAAGTAGTGGATAAGCAGCTTATCGTCATTTGCGAATGCAGCCATCTTCCTGCAATACATAGTTAGGTGGCTTGCCGGACATGTTGCTCCTCTGTATTTATCAAAATCTGGTACTTTAAACTTAGGGGGAATGACCACGTTTGGGACGAGACATAAATCTTGTGCATTTCTTGCACCAACACTGAATCCTTCAACCGCTCTCAACCTTTCTTCCAGCATTTGCAGCTTTCCTTGGGCTTGAGGGTTCTCCATAGAGTAGTCGTGAGGAAGCCCACTCATACCATAGTAAGGATGCATCATCGGAACTATGGCTGGGTTCACATTTGGGGTATGTGAATGAGTGGGATTCCTGAGGTTGGAACCCTGAGCGTTAACTATCGGCGGTGGAGGGCAGCCAAGTGGGAGTCCTTGTGGTATGACGACGGGGGTCGGGTTTTGAACTTGTGGTGCCCCCGGATTACCGTCGTGACCCGTTGATGTAAGCTGTTGTTGGCCCGCGACTCCTGAGGGACTAGCATCGACTGTCGGAGGTGTGTAACCTTGTGGGAGTCCGTAAGGAGGCCATATGTAACCTTGGCCATTAGGCCCAGTATGGTGCACTGTATGCGGGATCCCGAGTCCATTGGGAGGAGGAGGGTTGGTAACTTGGTTTTCTGTGTTCCCAGCGGAGGCATCTTCACTTGTGTCTTGGCCCTTCAAAGTTTGTAGAACCTTCAAGATTTCAGCCATCTGTTCTTTCATCCCATCTATTTCTGCCCTAAGCTCTTGATTGCCTGGGTTCTGAGGTGGATTGCCTTGATCCGGGATATCTTGAGGCGGATTGACCTGATTTTCTTCCATGTTTCTGGCCTGAGAACGAGTCCAATAGCGATGTTGACGCACCAGCTTGTCTTTTACTCTGTTGGTGGGACACATGTTATGAGTATATGTATGAGCATATGAATGGATGAAAATGCGAATGATGCATGTGTGCATGAGTCTTATTGTTTTAGGTCGGGAATTGCAAGCGCATCCTGATTTGTCATAAGTACACAGATTAAAGTTCCACAATTTTTTCAAGATAAAGGATCAGCATGTGAGACAAACAAACTTCATTGATGGAGGAAAGTACAATATTTTGGAAATAAAACTTAGAAAAGAAAAGTACAATGTTCTTTAAATTTCACTCAAATACATATGGCTTTCATTTTTCCACTCCTCTCTCTTTTTCTACTAGTAGTGCTGCCAGCCTTCTCCCGGAGTTCGGCAATCAGAATCTCGCAAAACTCCATGAATTCGGAAACTTGGACCGGGGTGTTAAACGGGTGCATTGCCGCGTTAGCCTCCTTCAGACGTCTGGGGATTCCTATGATAGCTTGATCGGCCAGCCATGCCAGCTTTGAGAATCTGTCTTTCCAGTATAAGCTTTCGTTCTTCAACTCTATGAAGACTTCATGGTTTTCTATCTTGCTGACCAACTCCACAAAGCGGTTCTCCCAATAGATGCTTTCTGTCTTCAGCTGGTGGTAGACCTCCTCTTGATATCTGATATGGTCGTTCAGCTCATCAGATTTTTCATGCTCCCTTCTTAAGGCTTGCTGGTATTCTCGGAGTATCTCTTCAATGGTATCTTTATCCTGCTTGATACTTTTCACTTGCTCTTCAAACTCGGCTGCCATCATCCGGGACTCTCTCTTTGATACCATCAGTAGGCTCTGTGCGGTCTTTTCAGCCATCATTGATTCTTCCCATAACTTTTTCCATTTGTATGTATCATCGATGGCTTGGTCCATTTTCAGGTTGCAACGTTTTATTTCCTCTTTCGCCCCTCTTAGGTACCTTTGAACCTCTAGTTTGTTCTTTTGTTCGATCTTGAGCTGCTTGCGGCTGTCTTCAATGGCTACTGACTTACTTGCATTCTCTTCTTCCAACTTCTGGTTCTTTAGGCGCACTTGCTCTAACTCTGCCTGTAAGCCCTTCTTTTCTTCCTCGGCTTTTGACAATGCCATTTTAAGCTTATCTAAATCTTCGACAGTGGGAAGGGTAGGTTCAGGTATTTCTTCCTCAAACCGTAGTGCACTTTGGTAAGGCAATCGGGTGTCTTGGATCCTCTTTTGGAGCCATTGACGAAAGGTGGTTTCTTTATCGCCGCTCTTCTTAGTAAGCTCTTGTCCCTTGCGGACGACCAAATTCCATGCTTGAGAAATCTTCCGGAGCATGTCAACTTCTTTTGGGCTTCCTTCATGGAGGTAAAAAGGGATTAACATGTCTTCGGTGGGCGGATTTCGCATGGGGTACCCCAGTTGTCTTAGAGTTAGAGAAGGATTGTAATTTATGCATCCTCTTGTCCCCATGAGCGGGACGTTTTGAAAGCTTCCACATTGAAAAACTACTGTGGGCCTCTCCTTCCACCATGATGGGTGCCAACGAACCTTATATTCATGAAGGCCCCCCAGCACTTGCAACCATTCACCTGTGTTCATTGTCTTCACATCACACCCTCTGGCGTCTTCAATTGGGCCTTCTACTCTGACTTTGTTAACGAAAGCATGGGTGAGAAGCCAAACATACAAGGCGTGTAGGCAGCAAGATATCCTTTTTCCCCTTAGCTCACTATAATGAGTGAAAGTACAGTAAGTGTCTGCAAGCATGGCTGGGATCGGATCTTTGAAGGATAAGAAGACGCCAATAGCTGTTGTGTCTACATATCTTTCAAGGCGTGGAAATAGGACAATGCCAAAGATAGTCAAAGCTAACGCCTGCTTAAAAGGACCCCAATTTCTAGCGTCGGCGAAGGATTTCATTTGGCTTTCCAGATACTCTTGTGGGAATCCTGCAATGCCATTTCGATTTTTCTTCCGGAGCTTCAAGTTCTCTTTGCTGGTTTGTAACATTGAGGCGAGCTTCTCATCTGTGTAGTATTGTCCCTGATACTGGTAGGGTCCCTTGTCTTGTTGAGGAAAGCCGAAGATCTGTGTATATTCTTCCAGGGTAGGTGCCATCTGGAAATTTTTGAAGGTGAAGCATCTTAATGAAGAGTCGTAAAACTGGCTCAAAGCGGCAATGGCCTCTGTTTGCACGTCCAAATGTAGTAACATAATAATCTTCCCATACACTCTATCAAAAGACCTGCGCTCGATGGGCGGCAGTCGACCAGCACATTCCCTTAGACTTGTCAGATTAGGCTGCTTCACTATAGGGTAGTTCAGAGTTTGGATTGCTTCACAGTTTGATCCCATATTGCTTATGACAAAACTTTCGACCCTCTTACAATTCCCGGCAAACCTAAATGAGATGAATAGCATGCAATGTGAGGATTTTTTGTATTATTTTTTTTTTGAAATAATGATGATGTATGATGAATTAAAAAAAGACGTTACATGCGTTAATAAAAGCATATTTTGGTGATTCAAAAAAAAAATTGAGAAACAATAACCATATCACATAAAATATGTGTAAAGGGCAAAAGAGTAAATGGTTTTCATTGTTTGATTTTTTTTTTGAAAGATAAAAAGTTTTTTTTTTTTTTGATGCAGCGGGTAGGTGAATTGCTTTTGTGTCCTAAACAGGTTAGGTCTTACATATAGGTCACGGTCTAGGGTCACTTATGTGATCAACCTCTCAGGTAGTTCTATTCACTTCCTCACAAAGGTTTCCAGAGCTAAAATCCCTTTCGCGATATGACCCACAACGATAGCGAGCTACCTGGTGTGGGATGCCGCGAAAGAGCATACTCTGGTTGAGATTTTCATGAGAGTCAGACAGATAAATCCAGAATGACTGTCACTAATCATCTCCGCTCGTCCTAAGTTATTTTTCAGACCCGGGTATAGGGCCCCACTCAGAAGTGTGTGAATAAATAGGTGTAGGGGATGTGTGTGATATAAGCAACCTAAAACTACCCAAACTGCAAAAGAGCAAACAGATAGCAATATAAAAGTCTTCTACCCTAAGGTTTGCAAGAAAACAAATAGCAGTATAAAAGTCTTCTATCCTAAGGTTCAATATGCGAATATAAAGACTAAGGGTAAATAAAGTACTAAACTAATAATTTACACATTTAATTAAATTAGGCTTGACCCTCTAAAAAAAATTCCCCAGTGGAGTCGCCAGCTGTAGCGACCGAAGAATCCGGAGGAGGGATCCCTCGTTGTTTTTGAACAATGGAGCCGCCATCAATATTTATTTTTAGGAAAACATTGAAAAAACCTTTGTTTTTGGGTTCGGGGGTCGATTAAGTGCGGGGAAGGTGCTAGCACCCCGCAACATCCTAAAAAGGTTACCTTTTAATTAAATGTGTAGAAAAAAAATAGTTTTAAAGAAAACACTTTAATTTACCCTTTTTTTGTTATTTGCAAAAAAAAAACGGAAAAGAAGACTTAATAAAAAATTTAGTTTTTTTTGCGCTCGACGGGAGTGGGCCCCCGCTCCTACGTATCTCCAGGTGCGATGGAGAAATCAAAGCTACGTAGTTCTTGGTTAGAAAATATTTGTGTGTTGGTATTTTTTTATTTTTTTGAAAAGTTTGGGAAAACTAGGGACCGTTCATGGTGACCAAACAGATAAATCCAGAGTGGTCGTCATTAAGGGCTTATTCGGAAAAGAAGGTATTTATAGCGTTCAAACAAGCAAGGCCCAGAGTGACCGCTATAGACAACCTATTTTTTTTTTTTGTGCGAATCCGATTTTTCGAAAGAAGAAAAAAGAACGGTTCGGAAGCAACACGTTGTGAATAAAAGCAGAGTAAGTGGTAAAAAGGGGGTGTAAATAACCATGGAGTTGTATTAGAAAGGGAGGTGTGAGTAGCGTTTTGATGCTAGAAAAAAGTGCCACCGGGGGTGCAAATAGCGTTTTGACGCTAAAAGAAAATGGTTGCCGGGGGTGCAAACAGCGTTTTGACGCTAAAACGATTGATTGGTCTATTACCCTTTTTTACTATTCTACCCTAGAACGCGTGATTCTTGAAGCGCTTTTTCTTCTTAAAAAAAAACAAACCTAGCCTAAAAAGTGGTATTTTGAAAGCGGATTATGGAGAAAAATAATTCTTTTGTTGTTTTTTTTTTGATGTCATAGTTATTATTTAATAAAAAGGAGGGCCTTTTTACCTTTTTTGTTAAAAAAGATTTTTGTTATTATATCATTTTTTTAGAAAAGAGTAGTGACACTAGTAACCATTTATTTTTTTTTTAAAATATTTTTTTAGTATTTGAAAAAAGGCTTTATCTAAATCCGAAAATAAAAAAGGAACACATTTTTTTATCACCCTTTTTTTAATCCGAAAATAGAATAAATTTATAAAAAAGAAATCAACATTTTTTTTACTCTTTTTTTTTTAATCCGAAAATAAAATAGTAATTGTTTAAAAAAACAACACATTTTTTATCACCTTTTTTTTAATCCGAAAATAGAATAAATTATTTAAAAAAAGCACAGCATTTTTTCTTCTTTTTTTTAAATCCGAAAATATTAATACCTAAATAAAAGGAACACACATTTTTGTTTTTTGGTTTATTTCAAATCCGAAAATAGTAATTGTTAAAAAAAATCAACACATCTTTTTTTTTTATCACTTTTTAATCCGAAAATAGTATAATTTATTTTTAAAGAAACAACATATTTTTTTTCACTTTTTCTTTAATCCGAAAATAGCATAATTTATTTAAAAAAAAAGGCACAACATTTTTTTTTACTTTCTTTTTTTTAGTCCGAAAATATTAGTACCTAAATAAAAAAGAACACCTTTTTTTTGTTCATTTTAAATCCGAAAATAAAAAAAAGGGATACATTTTTTACTTTTTTTTTTTTTGTTTATTTTAAAACCGAAAATAATAACCATCTTTTTTTTTAAACAAACAACATATTTTTTTTTAGCACTTTTTTTAGTCCGAAAATTAGAAAAATATAACAAACAACAAAATAAATAACCAATAGCAAAAATATAATATAAAAAACAGCCTCTAAACTAAATAATAAAAAGACAACAATAATATTCTAATAAGAAAGCAACTACACTAAATAATAAAAACAGCAAATAAATATACAAAAAGGTAACTAGGCTAAATAACAAGAACAACTAAAATTTATAAAAAAAACAATAATAATATTTACATAACAAAAACAGTAACTAAAATTTAAAAAAAACAACAATAATAATATCTAAAAAACGTGAACAATAATAAAAATATTACATTTTAGTACCTTGAACAAATCCAAGCTTTCTTCTTCGGATCTCTTCAATACACCAAAATTTTAAACTAAAAAAAAAAAACTAAGAAGGAAGAAAAGAAGGGGAAGAAGATTTTCTAAGAGAAACCCTAAATTTTTTAGATTCTCCTTTTTTTTTCTAAGAGTCCCAATTCCTCCTCCCTTCTAAGGTAAGGACCTCTATTTATACAAAAAAAATCTTGCTTCCTTCGATTTTGCTTCTTCATCTTGGATAGTGATGATGATTTTTTGATATGATGGAGGTTTGGGGGAGTTGTTGAAGGGGAAAAAAGAGAAGACATGTGAGATGAGGGGAGATGATGGTTGAAGGTATGGGCATGGAGAAGAGAGTGCCATGTGTGAAGTGTGTGATAGGGAGAGGAATGGATGAGGAAGTTTGGTGAAGGGGAAGAAAGAAAAAAAATAAAATGTGGGTGTGATAGAGAGGGGAATGGCCGTAGGTGAGGGAGGAAAGAGAAAGGGAAAGAGAGTGAGAGAAAAGAGAGAGGGAGTGATGGGAAGGGTGGAGTGTAATTGAGAGAAAGTGATGTGTAAGGGAGAGAGAGAGAGGGGGTCGAATATTGAGGGAGAGAGAGAGGGGTTGAGTGTGTTGGGAAGGGAAAAATGGGGAAGTGGGAAGTGTGGGAAAGTGGAATTGAGAGAAAAGAGGAGAGGTGGAGTGTGGAAGGGAGAAGGTGGGGCTTTGACCATGGGATAATAGGGGGGTGGCCGAATTTTTTTGGGTTTTGGGGATGAATGTGGATGGATTTTTGGGTTAGGGGGAGAGTGAATGTGGATGGTTTTTAGGGTAAAAGGGGGGAATTCGAATTAGGGTTAGGAGGAGGGGAATTAGGGTTTTGTGATGAGTTGGGTTATGGGTTGTGGGTTGGATATGGGTCATGGGTTGGGTGGAGGAGTGTGAAGGTGAATTGGGCTAGGGTTTAGGAATTGGGTTGGGTTTTAGATGGGCCAATCCAATTGCACCTCCATTCTCTTTTTTTTTGACAAACCCCCCTTATTTCCTCCTTGGCTCATTTTTTGTTTCTTTACTTCTAAACAAAATATTTGTGGTGATTAAAACCCATAGCAATAAAAACAAGAAAATAATACATGACATAAAAAAGATTATTATTATTTTTTCAAAAATTAAAACTTGTAGCAAACTAAAAATAAAATAAAACATGGCATGAAAAGAAGAATATTATTTTTCTCAAAAAATAAATAAAATTTCTCTTTTTTTTTGATAGGACAAAATTAGGGTATTACACTCGTGTAGTTCCTTTCGGGCTTTCTGCCCCGTTTAATCTCAAAAAAAAAATAACTGAAAGAAGCGGTAAAAATAACTCGAAACGACACGCGCGCTCGCCTTAAGACCGGGGACGCGTACGCGATTTGAATACGCACGCGCGTACGTTATTGAAACCGATTTCCTTTTATCCTCACTTTTCTAAAAACGGTCAAAATAACGCGCAGTGACGCAACTGTTCGCACGTGGCTCGCAACCGACACGCGCTCGCGTAACTTATTATTATTTTTATTATATTTTTTGGACTCTTTTTTGAAAGCAACGAGCGCCAAACAAAATCGTCGCACGAGAGCGCCAAATACGCCCGCGTTTAGAACAATATGCGAAGCGATAAAATTTTTGGGGTTTTCCAATTAGTCGGACAAAATTGGGGTATGACAACCAGATTAGTGGGGGACCATTGATTTTACAAATTGGGAAAATAGGGGGACCAAAATCGTGAAATTAAAACTTGTGGGACCAAAATCGTGAGTTGATTAAAATAGGGGGACCAAAACTGTAATTAAGCCTAAATTAAACTAAGAAGGCTACGTAAATAAATTAAACTTACCGGATCTCTCTGTATAACGGTACAAACATGATATGCTAGCCCAGTGAATAGAGGAGGCAGCTCCTCGTGCTGTTCCTGATGCCCCTGCTGAGGCTGATCCTCTTGGTACTGCTGCTAGTAGTCCTCAGGCATAGAATAGTCCTCAGACATAGAATGCTCATCAAAAGGGTGCCCCTGCTGGCCCTCCTCATAGTGATAGTCTGGGGCCTCCTCCACCTGTTGTTGTCGGCTGCACCGGAAATAGCTCTCTGAATGGTAAATTCGATTCTCTCAGGAAACTTTCTGGTCAAACTGATGCAAGTGAAAAATGGTAAATGTTTTGTAAATTTGTAAAAATTTTAAGGGTATTTTCTTCTTTTTGCAGGGTCTGTGAGGGTATATAGTGATATGACGGGGGTACCAAAAAAAAACCCATAGATTCGTAAGTCACCCATGTATACTATGGGAAATGATGTCATACAAGTCTAAGAAGGCTTAGGTGAGCATGGGGAAGCCTCTAAGGGTCATGGGTTGGCCTGGTGCACCTCTGAAATGGTTATAATTGAGACTCTTTTGTTAATTGTGAACTCATAAATAAGCATATAACCTTCTAATTGAAGAGATTTTAAGAAGAGACGTACGTATTACACACTCACAGGGGTAAGTTATTTTAAGAGATTTTAAGTTCAACAATCTAAATTGAACAAGGAAAAATGGTACACTTTCTTTTCCTTTATTTTGGCATACATTATACACAAGCAAAATTGTTCATGGGTCATTTAAGTTTATTTCTTGTACCAGATTAGTCCATTGAGTTTTTTCCCATTTACGTTTTTTAAGTCACATAACGTGAACAACATTTACCCCGCTTTTCATTCTCTGTTCTAAACAAGCAGATGTGGCTGTAATGTGAGTGACGTGACATGTAATCTCACATCACAAATTCACGGTCACATATGTGCCTTTCACATATATGCCATCTTGTAGTAATATAAGGTACACTATTTTCAAAAAAGAATCTCTTTCGTCACAAATTCACAGTCACATATAGCCAGAAGATATGAACCTTAAGTTCTGACTAGGATTAGATAATGTGCCTTTCAACTTTGACTATAAGGTATAAGCTGTTTGTTGCATATGAACCGCCCGATATCAATCCAATGGTCCAAATTGTTGGCTATGTGTGACTGCGAAAAATTGCAAATGCAACAAATTCAGTTTCGTTTTGTTAATGCTTTACTTTGCACTAGTATTTTACCCGTGCATACGCACGGGTGATAATGTATGGTTGGTGTATTGCCATGAAGTCATAACAATCAAAATTACATTGATCCATAATAATGTATTTGGACATTAGAGGTAAAATATGCATCCTCGTTGGCCCTCCTGTTTGCATCCTCGTTGGCCCTCCCGTTGGCGCTTCAGTTGGCGCTCCTGTTGGCGCTGTGGTTCCTGCTCTCGTTGCCGCTCTTGTTGCCGCTCTCGTTGCCCCTCCTGTGTGGCGCAGGAAAAAAAGAAAATGAGATTTAATTATTGATTTTTTTAGGAAAAATATGCATCCCCGCTGACCCTCCCGTTTGCATCCTCGTTGGCCCTCTCGTTACCTCTCTCGTTGCCACTCCCTTTGCCTCTCCCGTTGCCACTCCCGTTGCAGCTCCCATTGCCAGTCACTCGTTGCCGCTCTTGTTGCCACTTGTTGCCACTTGTTTACAATTCTAAGTGGTTAAATTGATTGATTTTAATATTTTTAATAGAGAAATTATAGTAAATATGCATCCCCGTTGACCCTCCCGTTTGCATCTCTCTATTAAAACTATTGATTTTAATAGTTTTAATGGAGAGATTATAGTAAATAATAAATTTTAGATGGAGTAAAAGTGAAGAAAAAAAGAATAAGATTTTTTAAAATATGCACTCACGTTGGCGCTCCTGTTGCCTCTCTCGTTCCCACTCATGTTCCCGTTGTCGCTCTCATTGTCGATTCTATTGACAGTCTCGCATTGCCGCTCCCGTTGCCACGTGGCGGTTATTTTGTAATTTTTTGTAGTGGTTAAAGTTTTTTTACAATTCATAGCTGTTAAATTCATAGAGTATAATATTAGTTTAATTAATTATTGAGTATAATGTTAATTTAATAATTTAATTATTTGAAAAAACTTAATTTTAAACTTTTGTTAGAGGTACGTCTTTTTTTGACGATGGATAGTGGTTATTGTTTTTAATTTTACTGTTGTTAAAAAAATGATTCTTAATAGTAGTTTGACTAAATTATAAAAATAGTGACTAATTATTTTTTTGAAAAATAGGAAAAAAGTTTTAATTTTTATGACAAAAAAAACTGGAAAAAATTTGGAAGTTTAAAAAAAAGTTAAAAAAAAAAACAGTTTTTTTAAAGGAAAACAGTATTTTTTAAAAGAAAAATAGTTTTTTTAAAAAAAATAAAAAAAATAAAAACTGTCGAACACTTTTTGTGTTGCTTTTTGTACTTGCCAATTAGTACTAAAAATAAAAATAGTTTTTGTTTTGGTTTAAAAAAAAATAGTTTTTGTTGCCAATTTGTCAGCCTGACGCGCACCTTTTCCAGCTTTCTCTGCCTGACGCGCGCAGGTGCCTGTGTTTTCTGTTTTTTGATGGTGCTTTTTGTTTTTGTTGCCAATTTGTTAGTTTTTGTATTTTTGTGGTAAAATGACGAAAATATCCAAAAAATTGTACACGTGGCGGCTTATTGGAATGTCTAAAAAAGTCTATTTGCTAGCGTGTGTTTTTATTATATTGAGAGTAGATGAGAAACAAAAGTGAAATGAAAAAAAATCAATAATCAATAGAGAAGCGAAAGAAAATAGAAAGTAGAGGACGCAAATTAGAGATTAATTCTGATGCACTATCCGTGTAGAGAAATTTAACCGTCAACGAACTACAAACCATTATATTCATGACTTTAGGGTAGTTGTGATTAAAGTTAAACAATTTAGTATTGTGTGAAGTTATAATTGGTTACAAGTGTAAAAAATGTCTACACCATAACCGTAACATTTTTTACACCATCAACCAACAAAAAAGTTATGTTACCGGTGACTTTTAAAGTACTTAAGAAAAAGTCGAGCATTTTTTACCACGTATCGTTTTGTGATATATTGACGATGTAAAAAAATCTTGTACGACAAAAATGCATATAAATTAAAGGTGTTTTTAGGGTGAGAGAGTAAATCAAATCACTCATCAGTATACCACTAAAATTTACCTGATGATATCGTGTAAAATGTTATGAGTTGTTAAGATTGAATCAACAAGTATTAAATTTCAACCATTTATAAATTTTTATACTACATTATACGGTCATATTTAATGATTTACGAGTGAGAGATTTAATTTCGTCCCTCACCCTAAAACACCCATAAATTAAATCCATATATTTTTGCATTAAAATGAAATTTAGGACTCTTAAAAAGCAAAAAGAGTTGTGTCAAAAAAAAAGAAGCAAAAAGAGCAGTTTGTGAAGGAAAAGAATGGGAGATGAGTCACAACGAAGACTATGGAGCGGCGCAGAGAGAAGATGTCTATACCTTCTTCAAGGGAAGAAGATGACAATCACCATCACCACTCTCCTTCAAATTCACGCCTTCATGCTCCGTAACTCTCTCGACAACAACCTCAACCTCCTCACAAAGTTCATTACAACCTGCGCCTCCCTCGCCACTTCCTCCCCTAAAAACGACGCCGTGTCCATTGTCCAACACGCTCGTCGTTTCTTCGATCACAGCGCTCCCCACAAGCGCGATGAGTTTCTCTGCAACTCCATGATCAATACCCACTTCTCCATTCGTCAGTTCACCCAACCTTTCACTCTTTACAAAGACCTTTGCAGGGGAGCAAACACTTTCACGCCAAGTTCTTACACCTTCACTTCACTTGTAAAGGGTTGCGCTGCTTGTATGGCTGCTAGAGAAGGTTTAGAGGTTCATTGTGTTGTTTTGAAAAATGGGTTTTGCTTGGATTTGTATGTGGCAACTGCATTGGTTGATATGTATGTTAAGTTTGGAGTTTTGGGTAGTGCAAGGAAGGTGTTTGATGAAATGTCTGAAAGAAGTATGGTTTCGTGGACTGCTGTTATTGTTGGGTATGCTAGGTGTGGGGATATGAGTGAGGCAAGGAAGCTTTTTGATGTTATGCCTGATAGGGATGTTGCTGCTTTTAATGTGATGATTGATGGGTATGTGAAGTTGGGGTCTATGGGTTCGGCTAGGGATTTGTTTGATAGTATGAGGGATAAGAATGTGATTTCTTGGACTAGTATGATTCATGGTTATTGCCAAAATGGTGATGTTGAATCTGCTAGGTTGATGTTTGATTGTATGCCCGAGAAGAACTTGTTTACTTGGAATGCAATGGTTAAGGGTTATTGCCAAAATAGACGACCCCACGAGGCATTGAAGTTGTTTTGTGAAATGCAGGAAAGTGCGGTTGTGGAACCAAATGAAGTCACTGTTATGAGTGTTCTTCCTGCTGTTGCTGATTTGGGTGCTTTGGATTGGGGTGTTTGGATTCACAGATTCGCGCGAAGGAAGAAGCTTGATGGATCAGTTCATGTGTGTAATGCACTAGTTGATATGTATGCAAAATGTGGGGAAATTGCAAAAGCAAAATTGCTTTTTGAAGGGATGCCTGAAAAAGAAACAGCTTCCTGGAATGCTTTGATAAATGGTTATGCAGTCAATGGCCGTGCAAAAGAAGCGTTGGAGGTATTTTCGACGATGATACAAAAAGGGTTTGAACCGAATGAGACAACAATTACCAGTGTGTTATCTGCTTGCAACCATTGTGGTCTGGTCGAGGAAGGAAGAAGGTTATTCAAAGCAATGGATAAATTTGGGATTGAGCCTCAGATTGAGCATTATGGTTGTATGATTGACCTTCTAGGAAGGGCTGGATGCTTAGATGAGGCTGAAAATTTGATTAAGGCAATGCCTTATGATGCTAATGAGATAATATTGAGTTCTTTTCTATTTGCTTGTTGTTACTCCAAAGATGTTTCAAGGGCTGAAAGAGTGTTAAAAAAGGCGGTGAAAATGGAGAAGGAAGGTGCTGGAAACTATGTGATGTTGAGAAATCTGTATGCAAATGAACAACGATGGATGGATGTGGAGGATGTTAAACAAATGATGAAGAAACGAGTTTCAAATAAAGAGGTTGCTTGCAGTGTTATTGAAGTTGATGGTAGCTTTAAAGAGTTTGTGGCTGGTAATTACTTGCATTCAAATCTGGAGGTTATTCAGATAACCTTGGGGCAGTTATTGAAGCACATGAAAGTTGAAACAATCTATTGAGATTTGAAAGATGAAAGCTGAAAGAGAGGTCGAAAGGAAGTTAAAATTTGAAAAGGCGGCAGAACATGTCCATTTCTGTATCATTAATAGTCCATTCAGGATGAGGCTCCAAAGACAACAGAAAGCTTTGGTTAGAAATGCAACTCTAAATTCACATGTTAACCAGAGCCAGCACCGAAATTTACATGTTATTATACGCATTGCTGCTGCTGCCTTGAATTATGTACCAACCTCGAAAGCCTTTCTGCATATTATGCGTACACTCGGCAGTTGTTCTGCAAAGAAAATGTTCCGGAGACAGTGACATCAACTATGGGATCTCTTGCCTAGAGTGATCGATCACTGACTGACTAGATAAGGCCTTTCCCATGGTGAACTATCTACTAACATGATTTTTTTAACCGCTTTTATTCAGGGAGGAATTCTTCGGCTGACATTCTATAGTAAATTTGTTTTATGCTGCAAGTTAAGGAGGCAAAGGTATTCGAAAGGGAGGAAAAAGACTAGGTACCGATCAGGAAATCAATATGAAATTATTTGTAAGAAACAAATGATGATACTTCTCCCTAGATTTGGGTCCTCTAGAACAAGATTTTATCAAATACACATACATGCATAACTGAATGAATATATATGGATCAAAGGATGTGCAATGACTAAATGGAGTATAAAAGTGAAAAAGTTCATACAATTATAATGAAGTGATAATGCCCTAAGTATATATACATCAAGAAACAGTTTTCCCTTAGAATAAGAATTCGCTAATGAATAAAAATAAAAGCGCTCTCTAAAGAGTAGAGCATGGTCTATTCACGCAATGTACAATTGAAATGATTTCTTGCAGAAAATATATACTAACATAACCAGAATTTACACATTATGAAGCTGCAACATGTCCTGAAAATTTATCAGCTCCAGCAATTGTCTCAAGAAGCATCATCTATATTAAATTAAACCAGATTTGTCTCTGGCTTCAACTATTCCTTCCCCTCCCTACTTTCCTAGAGAAATTTGACTTGGCTCTTGAACATGCTTCCAAAGTAGAACGAGAGCGAGGTGTAGCATTATTGGTGACCAAGTCGGACTTTGAAGACAGGGATATGGATTTCGGCTCTTCATCTGATTCCTTTGATTTCTCCACAAGTTGATTTCTAACATTCTCAAAACCATGCAACTCTTTCTTAGGTGCCTGATTATGTATGAGAACTTTGCCCTTGGTGGTCTGTATACAATAAAATGACAACATTACAAATTTTCAAGGTCTATAATGAACTAATGATCCTGAAACACAGTAATAATTGGTCAAAGTTTGCCCTTCCAACATACAACCTTAGTAGATGGACGGTTGAGTTGTTGACTATTAAAGTTCTTGGTATGAACTCCCAAATTTCAAGTAGTAGCACACAACAAAGAATACAGCATTGACGACTACAGCAATTTTGAACTAAAAAGGTACTTGCAGGAAGCACATAAGAACAAGGGATATAGACATCTGACATGGAAGGATTATGGCAGGTCAAGAGTATTTGCAGACAGAATTTTAAAATCAATTACCAAGGACATTTATTTGGGAAAAGAAAACAAGGTCATACATTATTCTCAAAAAAACAAGGTCATACATCTGACTATAACAAGAAATAAGAACAGACATATATATTATAGAAAGTTTTATGGCATCTCGTTTCTTTTGATTCATGAAAAATAAATAAAAATCTCCATCAATAGATGGAGTAGCAGAAATTAAACAACACCAAAAGCATGGGGTAGGCAGCAGAAAACTCCATTGTTACAAGTACAATGGTAGCGAATATCAAGATCAACCAAGTGAACTTGCTCATAACTATCATAATTCATAAATCTATGCAAGCAAAATAGAAAATATATCTACATACAAGTTGTTGAAATTAATTTTGTACAGAAAAGCTTACATTTTCCCATGGAACCTCGTACCGAAGCCTTTTGGCGGTTTCAATAAAAGGAGTTATCCCATTATGAGCTGATGATGTATTTTCAGTTGAAAGTGAATCTTCCATGTATAACTCAGATTTATGCGTGGATGAAACCTGGAAACTAACTGGATATGGGTTTTCATTACCAGCCAAGGAAGCAGAATTCTGACCAGCGTGATTAAATCCATCAGATGGACCAATTATGCTCGATTGAGTCACAGAACAGAACTTTCCTGGATTTTTATTTATCACGTTATCAATCCGAGCTTTCAAGTTCGCAACATGTAAAAGTAGTCGGTCAACTTTTTGAATCGCGTCAAAGAAGGACTTATCATTGTCTTCATGATCTACAGTAGACCGCATATCACTCAACTTGAACTCCTCAGCATCATCAGCGTTACCTTTTGAAATCAATGAATCAGTACATAGAGTTAAAAATTTAGAATCTTGTGGAAAGTAGAAACATATAACAATTGATTACAAATAAACAGGTGAAAAAATTGAAAACGACCTGTGCAAGTAATTCTTTTATTACCTTGTTTGTTTCACACTTTATCAATCAGATAAATTTTATTAGTTACATAAATTACAAAAACAACATTATGCATGTTACTGCTACTTACTCGTGACATCACCACGAAAATTTTCCAAGCAAGCATCAGGACTATGGTTTTTGTTCTCTGGACAATGGTTTTTGTTCTCTGGACAATGGCAGAAGAGATAACAAGATTATTTGTGAAGAGAAATTCATTGGCATAAAATACTACATCAAACCAAATAATGACATACCATAGTAAGAGAATATACTATGACTAGACACATATGATGATAAATTACATTCTTCAGTTCTCCTCCTTTTCTTTCTCTTCATGACTTTGTGGCTTTGAATGCCATCAGATTTAGGTACTGACTTGACATCAAAACCATCTACTGCATACTTCAAAAGCTCACCCTGTTTTTTGTCATCGTATGCTGCAATCTCTTTTTCATATTTCACTGCTTGAGAGTTAAGTTTCCTCAATTGCAACTCTATCCACTTAGAGCGCCAAACCAGTGGATCAATGAACCTCCTCCAATGAGCTGTCAACCTTTTCTTTCTGAATAGTTAATAATTAATAGTTAATAGATTTAAAATTAAACACATAAGTAGATGAAATGCGAATCAAATAAACATAGCAATCTAGCAACAAAGCCAATGCAAATTAGTCTGGGAATAAAAACGTGACATGAATCACACAACTTCAATCATGAGATAAGAAAATTACTAAGAACTGCAATGCAATGCAAATTCCTTTTGCATGTTAGTTTTTTTTCCTTCTTTTTCTTGCTTCCTATATGCAAAATAGGGAGAATTGAAAGTTGAAACCGAGTCCGAAACATACCTCAATCGAGGCGGCTCACTCCAATCTTCTAACATTGGTGATTCAACATCAGAATCAGATCCAGCGCTAGTGTCTAAGCCAGATCCTGTATCACCAAAAGAACTAGAACAGGTAGACTCAATATCAGTGAGATCCACACAAGCATTGTTTTCCACACCCTTGCCACCAGAAACCACACATGCATTCCCAGTTATATTAACAATCACATCCTCTTCATCTCCACAAGACAAAGAAGTCTGTTGAACTTCCTTGCAGTGATTTCCAGTTTGGGGAACAACATTTTGTTCTTTTGGTTCAATTTCAACAGTTGTTACATTCACATTCTCTTTTTCTAGGGTAATTTCTTCTTTTGATTTGTCTGGGTTCATTTTCAAAACCTGTTAAGAAACCATTACAATGAACAGAAGACAACAGTGTCGTGAATAAATTGGAAGCATATGAAATCCCTATACAATTTTACTGAAAAATCAATATGCCTACAAACTATGTGAAGAAATTGCATGCAAATTGCAATATATAAAAAAGAGTAAGTAAAATATTTGCGAAACAAGGTTAGAAGAAGAATATTTCGTTATTATCTTAAGATGTTGATCAACTACGAAAATCAAATTCCCACAAATCCCTGAATCAATCAAAGAAGAGAGAGAGAGAGAGAGAGAGAGAGAGAGAGGGAGAGAGAGAGAGAGAGAGAGAGAGAGAGAGAGAGAGAGACTTACCGGAGAAAAGTGGCTTTTTGTTACACTCGTGGACTCAGTCGTTAAGCTTCAGTTGGAAACGACGGAGAGAGTTCAAAGCGGGATATGAATCACCTACAGTAACATGAGACTGCAACTACTGTGTTTAACGTAAATTGGGAAGGAGAGATTATAAAAAAAAAAAATTGAGACTGCAGCACTGTGTTGAGGGTGAAAATAAAAAAAATTAAAAACCCTAAAATTAAGTAATTTAGGGAAGGAAAAAACTTAGATACAACTTATTTTGAATCGCAGAAATTTTAAATTTGCCCTAATATTCTTAATTTTCCACTCAATTTTTAATAAACTTGTCTTATTAATTTCGGTAAGAAACTATTTATAAAACTTTAGGAAGTAATTTTACCGATATCAGATACTTTTACAAATTACTTATTATTTTCATATACTTTAGGACTTAATTAGGAAATGATGTGTAAACTTAGAGACTAATTTGGCGATTTACTCTTAAATAAATTTGGAGTTAGACAACTTAGATTCCTTAATTTTAGTAAATTGAGTGAGGATAGTTGAAAAAATTACAGAAAATGAAAAAAGATTAACAGTGTAAACGTTTTAAGAGTTAAAAGACTTAAGTGGTACAAAAAACACTTAAAAGACTGATTAGTTTGAATTGAATAACTAAAATGACCTCTCGTTCATTTTTGCCCAAAAATATAATATAATATTAATAATATTATTTATTTATAGGCGGTTTAATAGACCTAAAAGACTTTTTCAATAGTCTATAGCCTAACCTATTTAGCTAAATAGACTTTTAAAAAAGCCTTAGGCCGATTTATTTAAAAAAAGTTCGCCTTACCTGAGTCAGATGTAGGCTAGGCCTTAGGCCTCTGTCAGTCTAACCTATTCTCACCGCTACATATGATATAGCGGTAGTAATTGTGGTGTTTTTTTTTAAACGGGTAATTGTGGTGTTTTGATTAAAGAGATAATAGACAATTTTAGGCTCAAATATGTTTCAAATGTGGTGATTGTGGCGAAATATAGCAAAATAGAGATTTTGACAAAAAACATTAAGGACTCGTTTGTTATGAATTAAAAAATAAGTGATTTTGTTGTTTAAAGATTAGTTTTTAGAGATTTTTAAGAAAATGAGAAGTTGTTTTGTGTTTGTGTAACATACTGAAAATCACTTATTTTAAAAAAATCATTTTTAAAAAATTGATTTTTATGAGAAGCTACCCAAAACAGCTTATCATATAAAGCAATAGCTTCTCATAAAAATCAATTTTTAGATTATTTTCAACTTTTCATTTTTTTAAGAATTTACAACAAACGGCAGCTCGTCATAAGTGATATTTTTCTAAAAAATGTGATTTTAAAAAAAAAAACCGTAACAAAGGTGCTATAAAACGTTGAAAATAAAAAACAGGAAACTTCGATCTACAAAACCCCGTAATCTGAAACAGTGACTGTTTATTGCGTGACTTGGTTTGAAATGGGTAACCGAAGAGTGGTGGTTGTGCTCTTCTTTCTCGCATTCACCGCTGTCACGCAATCTGTTCCGTTTATCGTCCTGCATGGTGCGTTTTTCCTTCTTCTCTCTCACAAGCTCATTCTCCATCACCATCGTTGTTTTTAATTTCTCATTATGCGCAGATTCCACATCCAATATACTTCTTTATCACTTTTCAGTTATCGTTCGATAGTCTGGTCTACTAATTGCCACTTTAATAAACAATTTATGTAATTATCATGGTTCATCATTGCTTCTTTATGTAACAATCGTTTCTCCTTGGTTTGCTGTTTGAATTTTATGTATTGGATCACCGATCGTTGCATTTGATCAACTCAATTTTTCTTTTTCATCGTTTATTGTTAGTTGATAAGTCTGAGATGGGTTGATTTGACCTGAGGGTGTGTATATTTCAAGAAAAATAATTAGGATAATGACATTTAGAATTGTTACAATTGATTCATTCCCAATAGGAATAGTTGAAGGCTTAAAGCATATTCAAACTAATAATATCTCTGTGTCGCATGTACATCAAGATTAATAATATTTGCTCCACTTTAGAAACTTCTGGTGTATGATGGAAGCAAAAAAGATTTTCAGCTCAAGTCTAATGATTCATTCCATCTCATTAGGATCTCCACCTTCCCAACATGGAAATTCAAGCTATATGCATACCAGAAGAGAGCATAGTTATTGTGTCATTTTCCAATTGGGTCGCCTTCTTTAGTTAGAGCTCAAGCCAGTCTCTTGCTGTTAGTTTACTGAAACAGAACAGTTTGGGATATTAGTAACTTCAGCTACTCCATCTTCTTGTAGAGAGTGGCTTTTATTGTACCTTCAAGTTGATTGTGGGAAGCCTTGTCAATAGCCATCATTGTTTGAACTTTCTTTGGAGGCCCCGTGCAAGATTACGGCTATGTGTAGTCAATGGCGGATAGCAGAGTAGTAACTTCAGCTCCTCCCTCCTCTTATAGAACTTGGCTTCTATTATAGCTTGAAGTTGGGAAGCCATGTCAATAGCTGTCATCATTTGAACTTTCTTTGTAGGGGTTGTCCAAGATTACGACTATGTAGTCAATGGCGGATAGTGGAGGGGTATCAATAACATCGCTCCTCCATCTTATCGTAGATTAGAGCTTGTCTTCTATTATAGCTTCTAGTTGGTCGTGGGAAGCCTTGTAAATAGCCATCATCATTTGAACTTCCTTTGTAGGGGTCATCCGTGATTACGACTATGTACTCAATGGCGGAGAGCAGAGCGTAGCAGTCGACCTCCAAAATGCTATAATGGTCTAGTGGGTAGTAGCAGTATGGCCGACCACTACGTCGAAGTTTAGGTAAACTATATAAGAAATTTATACCATACACATAAAAGCTCAAAAATAGAAGAATAGAATAGACAAAATTGAAGATATACTCATGACTAACAATCAAAATTCACTGTTACCAATATTCAAACTCAATATAAAGCAAATAAATTTTAGCTTCCAAGCTTTAAAATAACTCATCTAAGTATTTAAAATAAGTGCATGTGATTCCTTAAGGCTATGTTTGGGAGTTAGGAGGGAAAGGGAGGGGAGGGCTTTGGAGGGAGGAGATGAGAGAGAGAAAATTTTCACCTTATTTGAGAGAATGTGTTTGTAGAGAATTGAAAGTGGATGTTAATGATTAATATATCTAAGCCCTCCAACATCCCTTCTTCAGTACATTTTTTGAGTCCCCCCATATTAGGGGGTTTTAGTATCACGCAGAAAATTAAATTTCTCACTCAAGATGAGGGACTATACCTTCTTTCTTTTTCCTTTCCTTTTTTCTCTTTCCCTTCCCTCCAAAGCTCGCAAACAGAGCCTAAATGGAATCACTATCACCAAGCTCTTCTGCATAATCATGCTCAATCTCTTCACTAGTAGACCTCATTTGTTCTGCACTCCTCTACTTCTGCCACTGTTTTGTGTCTTTTTAAGGGTAGCATGGCTCCTCATTCGTTTCTGCTTAGTGATTGTTGCTGAAGAAGGGCTGCTGGAAATTCATGGAAGGGACTGTCGAAAAGCCACACAAAATGAAGGAGGGAGACAAATTATTTTAGGGTTTAGGAGGGGAGGAAAAGGTGTTTTGGAGGAGAAGAAAGAGAGTCCTATTTCATTGTCATCCAGAATCTTCAGGTGAAATGACTATAAAAAGTTAAAAATAACATAGGGAATAGCTATATAAGTTTAGTGCACATTTGGGTTTTCATACGAGCTTCACTATAGTGGCTGCTACGCCACTGTTTGGGCACTATTTGGCTGCTATTGGCAGTGCTACAGCTGCTAATCAAAACAGCAATGCAGTGGGATTTCGCATAGCGCCTAGGGGTCGCTACTATGGCTGCTACTGACTACAATTATGGATCTTGGTATCTTATGATAGTCCTATGGTTCTTCACATAATATAAGAAAATTGAAAATAAAGATAGAGGAGACTAATTTAAGGGGTTCATTTACTTCGAGAAAAAACCTTATTCTTATAATTTACTCATTGGAGAACAGTGATGCAGCATCTAGAGTATTCATTCCAAACCTTAGTAAAATAGGAAACAACATAATTAAATGAAAGTTATTATTTAAAGGAAATCCTAGTTAAGATAGGAAACAATATAGTAGAAGGAAAAGTAGCATTAATCAGGAAAGTCATAATTACTATTATTAAAACTTTGGGATCCTAACCGGAGTTATGCCCCTAATATGGGTTATGAAATTTGTTTTTACTGCAAAATGAATGCTGTATTAGATTCATATTTTTTTTTAATTTGATCTGGTTTGTTAGATTGTGCACATGGTGGTGTATTCCAATTTTGCTAATTGACTAGGAAATTTGTTTGGCCAATTTTTATTTGATACATATCATTCCTGTAACTAACTAACTAACTAACTAACTAACTAACTAACTATTATCATATTATGTTTGGATTTGAGATGTAGACAGTGAAGAAAAGAAACTTAATTTTCTTGTTGCATCTGTCATCTGGTAAAGTTGTGTATGGGGATGGATTCTTTATTCAGGTTTGATACTTAGAGCAGGTGACACGGGTAGATTCAATCGTATTTTGAAATGTAGTAATTGAGGAAGTGCACCTAGGAAAGAGTAATTGTGGTGTATTTTGTGCAAATTATCTTCTGTTAATGTAACCTAGGATAAAGATCCAAGATTGATGTCAACAAGTCTTCTTTATATGTTTGAATGCTTGTTTTTGCAAGAACTATAAATCTATGCAAAAAATTGGATAGTTTACCATAAGATACTGATTTTTTGTTTGAAACCTGCATCAGGTATTGGTGATCAGTGCAAGAATGGAGGAGTCAAAAACTTTGTTAAGCTTTTGAGTGATTGGTCTGGTTCTCAAGGATACTGCTTGTATGCCAATGTTAATATTTTTGAAATTATTAGTCTCATTTGAGCATTATTTACTGTTTGGTTGTAAGTCCGTGTCCTAAAGCATAGTCCCAGGGCCAGGTAATCTTGGTTCCAGTCTTCTATAGGTAGAGGCTGTCAAAATCTTTCGCAACATGGCTGGAAATCACTGAGAGGATTTTTATGCGGATGTTATCACTTTTTGTTCTTTCATAACACGAGACATAGATAGGGATCTCTTTTAAGTTTTAACTCTAAGAATTACATTAGGGATTTAACAAATTCTTAATTAGTTATATGTACTTGGTCTATCTGTAGAGAAATTGGAAATGGAGTGCGGGCTTCTTGGACCAAGCCCCTAATGAAACAGGTGACTCTTGAATGAATTGCATCCATTTTATGTGTTTGGTGTTTGACAATTTAATAACCATTTATTTACTCTGGTATCCTTGCAGACGGCTATTGCCTGTGAGAAGGTGGTGAAGGTGTTTGGTAATTTCCTGTCCCGGCAGTTAATCATAATTTGTTTGTGAACAAGTGTTTGTTTCTATATCTATAGGTGAAGAAGATGAGTGATCTAGTTCAGGGTTACAACATTGTTGGACTTTCTCAGGTAAATAAGTACTATGCAATAGTAGTTTTATTTCATACATCGATTTTTTAGCAATCAATGGTGTGATTGTGAAACCCGTCCAAACTTTATATAGAGAAACATCTTTTTAGATGCTGAATTCATATGTTTTTTAGCTCATATATGTTTGGGGAACATTTGAAGCTTGCAATAATGTAAAATTTATGGATTTAATGCACATTTATGGATATATATGATTATGTTTCCTTAGAAACCTTGCAGGTTCTTATGTGCGTTTGTTTTTGATTTTTATATACAGTTATTAGTAAAAATAACCGGAAAAAATAGAATATTCTATCCTAAAATAGTGTTGTTAACAAGATTTTGTCTTATTGGAACTTTTAATTTTTTTCTTACTTTGGATTTCCTATTTTAACAATTAACAGTCTGTTAGTTCTTTTGGTTTTCAGGGCAACATGATTGGAAGAGGGCTTATTGAGTTTTGTGATGGCGGACCTCCTGTAAGAACTAACTTTGTGAACTGTGACATTGCTCTTTTATTACTTCTGAAGGAAAGAGAACTCCACACATTGCATTTCTATGGTTGATTGTTATGATATATATGAAAACTATCTTATAAATTATAATATCTTGATTGTATTTTAAAGTATATTTAGAGAAACTTAGGTTATCTCTTAGGATTGGTTTCCATATTTACTTATATATCATGATTTTATTATGTCACTATTTCGAGAGTTCTTTTTGTAGCACTCTATTCCCTCTCTTAGCTATTATTACTTATTCTATTTGCACCATTATTTCAATGTAGTGTATTATACTTCTATGTTTTGGATTTTACTCAGGTTAAGAATTTCATATCATTGGGTGGTCCACATGCTGGTACTGCTTCTATTCCAATGTGTGGGGTATGTGCTTGTTCTACTAATGCACTCTAAAATTCTCTGTAATTCTTTTATATCCTATATTTCCTTTGCTAAGGTGGAGACGGGTAAGCATGATTTGATCCTCTAGGATTCTTATTGAATTACATTTCTTCGAATCAGTAGTTGCTTAAACCATGATCTAGGATTCTTATTGAATTGCATTTATTTTGCTAAGGTGATGATTTGTATGGGCGGTTACTTAAACCATGATCATTTATCCCACTATGTCAGTTAATAAGCGTATTATAGTAATCATAATTTCTATCCCTACCATTAGTAGGTAAAATACATTGAATTTCAAAATTTATCTTGTTTCTTTGTAATTTTTTTAATACTTGTGGGGGACCATGAAGTATTGATACTTAATGTTTAACATGTCATATCTGTGGTTTGAGCGAAAATATTTGAAATTTAGATAATTAAGCTGTTAATATCTGCAATTATATTGTAGAGTTGTCGAGGTGTGGCCTAACATAAGTTTTCCCCCCCATTTTCTCCAGTCTGAGCCGGTGTGCACCCTTATTGATACTATAATAAAATTTGGGATCTACAGCAGCATAGTCCAGGTTTAATCTTTTCCTTTTAACTCTTTATTATATTGAGATGATAATTATGTAGGTCTTACTTTCATTTTGAGAATATTTTCTTTCTGAAATCCATTCCTAAAACATATATGGCTTACTTCCCTTGCTTTATCCAATGCGTTGATGCAGAATTCTCTGGCTCCCAGTGGCTATGTTAAAATGCCAATAGTGAGTATGATCTTGCTTTATTTTTTTTGGAGATATTTTCATCAACATTGCATACATCTCAGCGTGCTTATTGGATCACTTAATATAAGTTGCCTTTTGATTACTACCTTTGCCCAATGACATTATGTGCAATCAAATTTCCGCTTATGGACATGGGCACATCATTGGTCGCAAATTTCCCCTTATAACTTTCAAATTTGATTAAGGGAAACATAATCTGCTTGTATGTTTTTTCAGGATATTGATGGCTACCTTAAAGGGTGTAAATTTCTTCCAAAGCTGAACAATGAAATCATTAATCTCAGGAATCCCATTTACAAGCAACGATTTTCTAGCTTGGAAAATTTGGTCCTTATTATGGTGGGTTAAAATAATTGTAATATTCTTCTGATCTCTCCTTGTTAAAAATATGGAACTGTTCAATTTACAAATCTAAGGTCAATCTTTCTCTGTTTATCTGCATGAAAACTAGTTTTGTCATGATACGATTTTGATACCAAAAGAAACTGCCTGGTTTGGTTTTTACTCAGATGGGGCCTTACATTCTGTTTTACCAGCACAACAGGTAATATAATCATTCCATATTTAAGCCATTATTTTTGTAAAATCTAGAAATTAAAAAGCCAACAAAACTATTTTTAAGAATATATATTATATATATTTCTTTATTATAAAAACATACTTAAACCATAGCCCATAAGCAAGCTTTTTTTGGTGCAGACCAAGCTCTATACTGAAGACTGGATTGGCTTACGAGCATTAGACGAAGCTGGGAAAGTTAAATTCATTAACGTGACAGGGAATCATTTGGATATCTCTCATAGTGACATGAAAGCTTATATTGTGCCATATTTGAAGGATCAAAGCTTATATAGTGCCATATTTTAACGACCGAGTAGAAGAAACTTCATTCTGACCTTAAAAGCTCGTTTGGTCTGAAGTGAATATTTCTTACATCGCAGACTGTTGATTTTATATTTAGTAACTAGTACATGTATCCTCTGCGATGCACTGATATATAACATTTGATGTACAAAAATTATGGTATATAACATTTGATGAATAGATAATATTTATAAATGTTTCATTCTATATATATACATAAAATTCCATTGTATTATTATTATTATTATTATTATTATTATTTCTAACTCGGTTTAGTTTAAGTATTTACGAATATTGATATTCATATTGGTTTAAATGAAATTCTTAACTTGTATACTAATTCAATAAAATTTCTCCAATACTTATACCTAATATCAACATATTCTAGTTCAATAAAATTTGTATTAAAACAAACAATATGATTTATAGTGTTGCATTTTCCCTTGAAAGAAAAATAAAACAATGAGTTTTGTTTTGATTGGGTTCCTACACAAATTAAAATATAAAAAGTTAAAATTTCAAAATTAACAATTTTTAGTAAGTCTGCAATTATCTATCAAAAAAAAGAAAGTATACAATTAATTATTCTCTCATTTTTTATAATTAAATCAATTTACAATTTTCTATTAACAAAAAAAAAAATCAATTTACAATTTTCCACACAAAGTGCGCAGTTTGACTTGGTATGTAACAAAACCATTCCCATTCCTTTCGGAAGTTGAGATTTGAGAACACTATCTCCATCTCAAATAACATCATACTTCTTAATTCTTCCAACAAGTGATTTTGGAATACTTTCCTTTCTTTTGGTAAGAAAATGATGTTATGATAATTTCTCCAAATTATCTATTTTCTCATTCTATAAATGTTAAATGCTAATGAATGTTATATATGTTTCTTCAAGCTATTTTCTGATTTCTTTGAATGTTGATTTTGTTGATCTATAGCTACCATGGATCCCTTTAAAGGACAAGGAGGCATTCAAATGCTATTAACTGCTGAACAAGAAGCTCAACACATTGTTTCTAATGCAAGAAACTGTAAGATCCAATTTATATATATACATATATTCTTTACGTATATAGAATTTAGACATAGCTAAGTATGAATGAATTCATTGACTGAGTTTGTTCCTAAATATAATCTATTGACACCAGGTGTAAGACTTAGCATAATTACACCTTCAAGAACTCTTTATAGAAGCCAAATTAAATCAATCAAACCGTTGAATTGAATCATCTAACATTATCATGATGATCATGTACACGAAGTTTCAAACAACTTAAACATTGTTGGTTTTGACCAAAAAAAAAACATTGTTGGTAAATCTTTCCACAATAGATATTTACTCGTGTTTTAAATAGCGTATTATACATTAAAATAAAACTATTCGATGAAATACCTCAAAATTTTATAAACTTGATCTACTTAACAAGAACTTCTAATTGAACGGTCGGATTGATCTTTACGTATTAAGTCTTACACCTGATGATGTCAACGGACATGTATATGTAACATGAAATGAATGAATGTGGTTTTAATTTCTCAGTGAGGACTCAAAGGTTGAAGGAGGCAAAAGAAGAGGCTGAAAGAGAGGCAAGTCAATATAGATCTAACATGGAAGATGAATATCAAAATTCAATTTCAGAGGTATATATAAACTGATATCTAAGGCCTCATAAGTTAAAAATTCAAATGACATATTTTTATTTGATTTAACATTTACTATTTTTGTTTGCTATCTTATGTTGAGTTTTCCTTAGACCACAGGGAGCTCTGGATCTAATGTAAAAAGGCTTGAGGAGGAGACAGATGCAAAGATTAGAAATTTAAAGAAATCAGCTTCAAAGGTCTCAAATGAAGTTGTTGACATGCTAATCAAGTATGTTACAAATATTAAAACATAATGGCCTAAGGTTAGTGTGTTAATTCTAATTCCTTTTTCAAAATTCATTAGTGACAATCTTTCAAATGAAATTTTGTTGATTAGTGTGTCTAATTGCATAATTATCTTTTGTGTTTTCTTGTGATTCAGTAATTGAAGAAGACACCAATATAGAGAGTCATCATCATCTACAATAAAACAAACAGAGCTAAGAAGATTCATCTGAAGATTGCATTAGGAGTTAGTTATAAACTCTTCTTCAACAAATATCACTTGTCACTCTCTAGTATTTACCATAATTATATGCTTGGTATAATTTATGTATTATTGAGAGTTCATAAACCCAATTATAAATTGTTATAGTTAGAAAAAGTAATTAAACTTACAAATAATTTTTTTTTACGGGACTAACAAATAATTATTAAAATTCGTACTTCACTACAATTTTTTTCATGTGTTGTCTGCGTATGATTTATTAAGGCTGCGATTAGACTGACTTGTAAATAACTTATTGAAGTTATCTACTGATATAAACACTTGTTAGAGTGGTTGAAAGAATTTATGAAAATACTTATAACATGTCCGCAAGTTGTTTTCAACTTATCTTAATAAGCTCTCTAAAACAGCATACAAAAATAGCTCACAACTTATATTCAAAATGTTTTAATCAGTTTTTCTTTGATTCTAAAAAATAGCTTATACATAAATACGTTTATGATAAGCACTTAAGTTATTAATCCAAACGCACCCTTATACTTGATTAGTACTAATTTTATCATTTTATAGTAAAAAAAAAAGCAAAACCAAACTTTGAAAAGAAAATTGATTGTTGGTATGGGATGAATGTTAGAACTGGTAGAGTAACTTGATGCAAGAATGAATCCATCTGATTTTCATACAATGCACAATATACTTCAGTTAGCTTTATACAGGGTACAGTAAACAGATTAACAATAATCAGTTAATCTGTTTACAACTAATAGCTAATTAACTAGACAAATTACACTTCTGTCCCTGACCTAGTCAATTACCAAACTACCCTTAAGCACAATACAATCAATTCCAATATATCTAACATTGCCTCTCCTAATCTGTAAGACAGTAAACATTTACAGATTACAGCATATGAAACAAATTTCAAATTCTGCAGAAGCATTTCCTGCACAGTCACACAGTCTTGTTCACCAGCAAACCTTCAATCTGTATTGGTACTTCTTTCAACCATTCCAAGCATTCTTCTAATCTTCACAAATGACTCAAGCTTGAGAGGCTTAGTCATAATATCAGCTATCTGATTCACAGTGTTGCAGTACACCAGCTCGATCACTTCATCTTTACATAGGTCTCGAAGGAAATGAAACCTAATGTCTATATGTTTACTTCTACCATGTAGGACAGGGTTTTTTGAAAGCTTAATTGTTGAATTGTTGTCACAGTACACAACAGTTGCACCATTCTGTTTCTCTTTAATTCTATCTAGAATTCTTTTCAACCAAATGCTTTGACAAGCACATGAGGCAGCTGCAACAAACTCAGCTTCTGTGGTAGATAATGTCACTACAGGTTGCTTCTTTGATGACCAACTTACTGCAGCAGAATTAAGCATAAAGACATACCCTGAAGTGCTTCTTCTATCATCATTGTCCTCAGCATAATCTGAATCAGTAAACCCAAACAAACTACTCTGCATCTGCCCTGCATCTTTCTGATTTCTGTACAGTATACCAAAGCTGGCTGTGCCTTTAATATACCTCATTATTCTCTTGACAGCAACCAAATGAGCTTCAGTAGGCCTCTCCATGTACCTGCTAACTAAACACACAGAACATAAGATCGGGCCTGGTTGCTGTAAGGTACATCAAGCATCCAATCCTCTGCTTATATTCTGTCACATTCATTGCTTTGCCATCAATATCTCTTGACAACTTACTCCCAGGCACTATAGGATTAGTAACAGGCTTACTATCCTTCATGCCAAATCTTTCTAGTACTTCACCTGCATATTTTTGCTGAGTTATGAAAATTCCTGTCTCTGTTTGATCAACCTCCACTCCAAGGAAGAATTTCATCTTGCCTAAATCACTCATTTCAAATTCTTGTTTCATTGATTCTTTAAATTCAAGCTGCATTTGTACATTATTCCCTGTGTAGATTAAATCATCTACATAGAGGCTAACTATCAACAAATTACCTTCACTGTTCTTCTTAGTGAATAGGGTGTGCTCATATGGGCATTTAGTGAAACCTTCTTTAGTAAAGTAATGCTCAATTCTGCTGTACCATGTTCTTGGGGCCTGCTTCAGGCCATATAAAGCTTTCTGCAGCTTATATACCTTTGTTTCTTCACCCTTCTTTACATAGCCACTTGGTTGATCCACATAGACATCTTCTTTTAATTCACCATGGAGGAAAGCACTCTTAACATCAAGCTGGTGTACTTTCCAACCATTCATTGCAGCCACTGAGAGTAAGCATCTGATGGTATCCCACCTAGCTACTGGTGCGAAGACTTCATTGTAATCAACTCCATACCTCTGTGCATATCCCTTTGCTACCAACCGTGCCTTGTGTTTCTCTATCTTTCCTTCTTCATTTAACTTGGTTTTGTAAACCCATTTGACACCTATCACACTGGCATTCTTAGGCAAGGATACTAGTGTCCATGTGTTATTCTTTTCTATAGCTCGGATCTCAGTATCCATAGCTGATTTCCACACAGGATCTACAATAGCTTCCTCAAAGCTTGTTGGATCAGTGGAATTTAGTGTAGCCAGGCTCATTTCATTAAACAAAACATGATTGGTAGTATCATAATCATTCAACCAGATAGGTGGTCTCCTTACCCTTGGCTCATTACTGTCATCAGAAGTATCTTCAGTGCCTTCTTCTTCACCTGTACTGTGACCAGTATTTGTGTCTTCATTTGTATTTCTTTGCTCAGCATCACTGTCATTCATGTTGCCAGTTGAAGAGCTAGGTTGTTCTGCTCCTCTCTGTGTTGCAGTATTATTTTGATCATTGCTTCCATTCTCATTTTCAGGCCTTGCACCATCAAGTTCATCACAGTCAGTTATTTCTTTACCTTTGGCAGTGCTGTCATCCCTGTTCCATTGCCATTTGTCAGTCTCAACAAATTTCACATCCCTACTAATAATAATCTTTTTAGTTAAAGGATTATAAAGCTTGTAAGCTTTGGATTCCTCACTTAATCCAAGTAATACACATTTGATGCTCTTAGCATCCAATTTCTTTCTCTGAACATCAGAAACATGAGCAAAGCCAATACATCCAAAGACTCTAAAGTGATCAACTGAGGGCTTAATGCCACTCCAAGCTTCTTGAGGAGTGCAATCTTTTACTACCAAAGTAGGACTTCTATTTAGAGCATAATTAGCCCAATTCACTTCCTCGGGCCAAAACTTCTTGGGAACATCCTTCTCACTCAACATACTTCTCACCATGTTCATAATAGTCCTATTTCTCCTTTCTGCCACCCCATTTTGTTGTGGAGTGTATGCAGCAGTTAGTTGCCTTTTTATTCCTTCATTTTTACAAAACTCATTGAATTTTATGGAGTTAAACTCTCCACCCCTATCAGTCCTTAGACACTTGATTACTTCACCAGACTCTTTTTCAACTAGAACTTTGTACCTTTTAAAGATATCTAGTGCTGCTGACTTCTCAGACATGAAATAAATCCAACATTTCCTACTGAAATCATCAATAAAAGTAATAAAATACCTTTTATTGCTGTTGGATTCAGGAGTAATGGGACCACATATGTCACTGTGCACCAATTCCAGAACTTTCTTTGCTCTCCAGGCACCTTCCTTTTGAAAGCTTTCCCTATGTTGTTTCCCTATCTGACAATCTTCACAGGTTGTCTGATTCTCTGGCAGCTGTGGTAATCCCTTCACCATCCTTTTCTGAGCAAGAATCTTCAATCCTTTGTGACTCAAGTGTGCAAATCTTCTATGCCATAGACTAGACAAGTTATCTTGCTCAACATTCAAACATGAACCAGACAAAGGAATTACATCACCAGTAATAATGAACATACGGTTTCTAGTCATTACACTAGTGATAATAAGTCCCTTTTCTTTGTGAAACACCTTACATTCATTTTCTTCAAAAACCACTTTCAGATGACCCTTTTCTTGGAGTTGTCCAATACTGATTAAGTTGTTTTCTAATCCAGGTATATAGTAAACATTACTGATAACCTGTGTTTTTCCTTCTATCTTCAATTTTATTGATCCTCTTCCTTGTACTGCCATTCTTGTTCCATTTCCAAGTTTCACCCACTCTCTAAATGTACTATCAAAGTCATAAAACAAGTCACGAACACCACACATATGATTGGAGCAGCCTGAATCAAGAAACCACCGTAGAATCTTCTTCCTAACTTCATCTCCTAACTCATCTTTATCTGATTCTTTCAAGGTCATTAACAAGATTTCTTCATCTTCATTGAACTCATTAGTTTCAGCAGCAAAATTTGCACTTTCTTCTAAATCAGGACATTCACTTTTATAATGTCCTAATTTACCACACTTATAGCAATCAATAAGTTCCTTACCCATTGTTTGGCGCCCTCTTCCTCTGCCTCGGCCTCTTCCTCGTCCCCTTGCACTTGTTGCACCACCAGTTCTTCCACCTACTGTGTTGACACTCACCTTCAAAGCCTGTTCTTCTTCTTTGTGCCCTTTCATTCTTGACTCATGCACAAGAAGCTTGCTCTGCAGATCTTCTATGGACATCTCTTCCATATCATTTGCTTCAACAATTGAGCACACCACATATTCGAACTTGGAATTCATTGACCTAAGAATCTTTTCAACCACTCCTAGCTGCGACATCTTTTTGCCTTGTGCCTTCATTTTGTTGACGATCATCAAGGTTCTTGAGAAGTATTCATCAACCTTTTCTCCTTCTTTCATGTGCAGGATCTCATACTCCTTCCTTAGGGCCTGTAGCTGCGCTCGTTTCACCTTGTTTGAACCTTGAAAGCGTTGCTTCATTGCGTCCCAAATTTCTTTCGCCGTGCTCTTCTTTATGATCGTTTCAATGATTCCGCGGTCAATCGCCTGGAACAGATAGTTCTTGGCTTTTAGATCTTTCAATCTTGCGTCTTCAATTGCTTTCAATTGCTCCGGTGTCGCATTTTCTTCTGGTGCCGAAATTCCACCATTCACAACGTTCCAATACTCCTTAGAACGGAGTAAATTCTCCATTAACATAGCCCAATGTTCATAGTGTTCGTCGAATTTAGGGATTGCAGGTGTTAGGAACTCTCTTTCCGCCATGATTATCTGGATCCCGATCTCGCTTGCGATGTTCTTCTTGATCTTCGACTTTACACTCGCTACTCTTCTCACGAAACAGCAGTTTCTGGATCAGGCCCCTAATCGGAGCTCTGATACCAGTTTGTTAGAACTGGTAGAGTAACTTGATGCAAGAATGAATCCATCTGATTTTCATACAATGCACAAAATACTTCAGTTAGCTTTATACAGGGTACAGTAAACAGATTAACAATAATCAGTTAATCTGTTTACAACTAATAGCTAATTAACTAGACAAATTACACTTCTGTCCCTGACCTAGTCAATTACCAAACTACCCTTAAGCACAATACAATCAATTCCAATATATCTAACAATGAATTGTGTGAAGCTGTATTATAACCTTGCCCACAGTGTATTGTTAATTGTTATGATGCGCTCTATTTTTGTTAACCTCTTCCTTATTTTCTTTTCGTACTATATATATCAACATTATTGAAAATATTAATCAAACTCTCTTTTAACTATTCTTTCCCATAATTATCATTATCATATCGCCTACATGACAAGAAGCATCTTATAATAGGAAAATTTAACTTGCCCAAAATGGCTTCCGGAAATACCTATTTTTGAGATATATCCGGAAATCCCTAAAATTTAACTTTCCGGAAATACCTTAAAAAATTGTATTTCCGGAATATTTTTTTGGAAAAATACGTTCCGGAAATACGTCTATTTCTGGGAAGTTTAGGGAAAAAACTCACTTTTTCCGGAAATATGATGGAATAATGAATGATTTCGTTTTTTAACAATTTTTTAGGGGTATTTTGGTCCATTTGGTCAATTTGGGTGGTATGGGGGGTACAAAAAAAACACCCTAATACTTATTATGTATTGTTGGCACAACCCTCAAGTACAGAGAGAAATTCAATGACTTTAGAACGGAAAAGAGTATGTTACATTTGTATTTTTCTCTTTCATCTAATCTCATTTTTCAATTTTTTTTGAAAGAAAGGGGTATTCATAAGTACCTACAATCAATGTTGTCAAAGTCGAGAGCCTACGTAAGCCCATGGAGAGTCAAGTCTACCTACCATCAAAGAAATCTAGAATATACAAGATATGATATAGGTTAACACAACAATAATTCAACATTCAACTCCACAATAAAACAAGTAGCAAAACACAATATTAAAGTGTGTTAGTACATTATTACTAAATTATGCATAACCTCGTAAAAACACAAGTTATTAAAATAAAAGAATTCAAAAAGCAAAGCTTATTTCATCCAACACTCATGATTTTTAAATTAGTTAAATACTTATAGTTGAATAAAACAAAACAAAAATAGTATTCAAAATCTAAAATTAACTTTATTAATCAAATGCTTACCGCAACAAGTAGGTAATTCAACCTAAGCACTTAGCAATATTGACGGCACATTTTAAGGCCAAATCAAATACAAAATTGTAGACTCAAACTCACAATAAAATCAAGAGTTTACCATTTTTATTAGAGTTTACTTAGACTCGTATGAGTTTACTAAAAAGAGAGTTTACTTGCTAGTTTACTAAAAAGGGAGTTTACTTGCTAGTTGACTCATTTTTGTGATCTAGAATCGTAAACTCGTAAGAACTTAAGTGTTAACTCGAGAGTTTAACAACCAAGCCTGCAATATAGCGAGTTTTGATGTTATATATCTTCACTAACTCGCTATATTTGCAAGGATTAACATGAAAATTTTCTATATTTACACAAATTTTAAACAAAATAAAAGTGATGGGTAAACACAAAAAGCACTTTAGAGACTAAAAGTGATGATTTTAGAAATTGCGGGGACAAAAACGAAACAAAATAATTTTACAGGGACTAAAATCCAAACTCTATATTTGCATGGACTAAAATGATATTTAAACCTTATTTATTTTTCTTCCTTACTCATGAACCATATGTTATATATCTCCACAATACTATATTTACATCACATTCAAAAATTGAAGACAAGTGAAATTTGGTAAAATAAGAATAATGTATACCAAAGAATATTAGCGCATGAAAAGCGATATTATAAATTCCCAATGAGATTTCTATTGCTAAAGAGTAATTCGGGTAATTTAAGTCAACCGAGCCTTTAACAAGTCCTTTAAAACAAACTCTAAACTTATAATCATACAGAAATAATACAAAAGAAAAAAAATCAAGGCAGTAAATTTATGTCAATTTCCCTATCTGCTGCACAACCTTGAGATTAAAAGATTGATACAAGACAAGCTAAAATTACATCTCAACATAAGAACTGTTCACCAAGCAATTCACTTCTGAAAGACAAGATAAGGAGAAACAACCAACCTGCCAATTTATAACTTGCTTCACTTACAACAAAGATCTGTGAGCAGTGTTCTTATGGCATTTTGGAGTAGTTGTGCATATGCGGAATGGTATAGCACAAAGTCCAAATGATTTGAGAAATTTTGACTGTATGTAAACAACAGGTTTTTGCATTAATCTACACTGTATGCTCCATTTGGTGATATTCGAGATTGCGAAGAACAATCCTGGCAAAGATTTTTGCTTCAAGAGGTGCAGTTGCTGCGGCAGCAGCACTGCGTAGAACTCTTGCTGCTCCCGCGTTCTGCATGAGACTGGCATGGTGCACGGCGTGTCGTCCACCAGGGATTGTAAACTGCAATTGAATGATAAGATCATACAAGGAAGTCAGAATCCAAAATGAATATAGATGGAAACCAAACAGGTTGGTACAGTTACCTGGAGAAGAGCAAATGCCGCACAAGATTTGAGTATAGGTGATGGATTTCTTAGCATAACAACAAATCTTCCAATTTCAGCACAACTGAGGAACAACAACAAAAAACAGAATAGGGTAGATATCTCAAAAATGAACAAATTTTTAGAATAATTAGAGTAATGAAAGTTAGAACTATAGGAGCATAAGATATATACCAATAAAATAGAGATTTATGGGCCTAACATTTTCATTGAATGAATGAATGAATGAATGAATGAATAATGCATTCTGAAAGATAAAAGAGGGCATGCTAAAGAATAACTTGCTATCATTTCTTACTAAACTATCACTACGTACGGTGCCTGTCTTTTCGCTTTTTTATTGTGCTTAGTTTTGTAATTTAAGTAATTATTTATTTCCCCTTTAAGATGAATTTGTAAAAAAAAATATCCACTAAATATGCAAGCCGAACCAACTTATTAAGTAAACGGGGATGACTAAAAGACATAATTGTTGCGCATTGAAAAATACAAAACAATAAAATTTTGAAGTCAAAACCAAGACTAACAAAGGAGCCAGCAGTTGAAAATGGCTTTGTATCATCAGAAAATATGACTAAATAAAGTATGAGTTACTTACAATGTAATAAAAAGATTCGCAAAAAAAAACTTAATAAGAAGAGCTACTTTAGATGGTATAAGAAGGAAAGAGAAACCTGCATCTCAGATGTCCTGCTTCTTGAATACGAGCACTTTCGGTAACCTGAGCAAGTGCTGCGGAAGCTGATGATGTAGAAGCAGCAGCAAATGCTTGTTGATTAGAAAACATATGAACAAAAGCCTCAATGTGTTTCAGAGCCATCCTTCTAGCTCCATCCAAGCTCACACTCTTAGAACTGCTTTCTGACATGGTGCCTACTAAAGCAAATTCATCCATTCTGCAAACCACATCATGATGCTCAAATAATTTGCATAAAGTGGTCTATTATATGAAGTTTAATTGGTTAAACAATTTATTTCAGCAGTCTCCATTTTCTTTTGCTTCGCGTAGTCCCTTTACTGATGGGGGCAAGAAGAAAAACCAGTTCCACCTCAGAATTGTATTGATTTGTATTTGTGAAACTAAATAACTGTAAGAACCGTCGTATTCTATTGAAAGTATGGGGTTTATAACCCAACATTTTACCATCTAATTGCACCCCTTACTTTGGAGGAGCCAAATCCACTTTTTTTATTGAAATCCAAAATTATATTGATATATGATGTGAACCAATTATTATTTATTGAATGTTATTGCAGAAGACAAGGCCATAATCCTTACGTAAATAAATATTAGACTCTTAATTATAAGAAAACAAATTATAATATACAAGGACATGCGGAAACTAATTCTAAGGGATAATCTATGGTACTACAAATTACTCTAAAGATAAAATTAAGGTATTTTACTATCAATTTCAAATATCCTAACACTACCCTCCAAACTAAAGCTTACTAATCTTTAAGTTTGTTACAAATAAAATCTTAATCGGAGACTGACAAGGTTAGACTGCATCCGAGGCAAATGTCGAGGTCAGACATTGTGTCTAGAACAAAATCCTTGCCTAAATCTGATATTGGTTTTAAAATTATGTGCCTCGAGTGAAATGTAGAATCATAAGAAGCAACTGGATCCTGAACACTTGGTTCTCAAAAAAATACAAGGTCTTTTCATTGATACCCTTGCCTAAATTTTTAGATAACGATCACGACCCTACACACCATGCTTGTTAGAGTGAATAAATAAATGATTAAAAAAATAGGCAGACAAAAAATACCAATATTTTTCTGTCTATCCTATATTAGACTATTCGTACAAAGAAGTTCAATAAAAACTACACTGTAATTCCGCGATCAAATCGAACCACATTTTCTCGTCAAGACTAAGGACACCGACTTTACTACAAAAAGGACAACAAGCAAATAAAAAAAAAATATGAGAAATCTAAGAAATAAACCAGAAAGGGTCATAATAGGGGCGGACACCCGGTTTTCATCAAACTAATTACCTCCCATCAAACATGTATGCCAATGCCAGTGCAGCCATAAATCGTGCCATTTTTGACACTGATGAAGAACAGAGATCGACAAGTGCAGACACTCCACCTTCCTCCACTATTCGTAGAGCATTACCAGCGTTGAAAGCAAGATTCCATAGGGCTCCTGCAGCAGTTTCATGAACATCCTGAAAGAACAAAGTGGCTTGGATTTAATCAACATTTTACATATATAACAAGATTAATATGTTAAAAGGATATACAGACAAAAGAAGCATATAAATGTTCGTGCGATGAGAAATACTCGCAATGACTGTAATGGCAGAACTTGCACAAAAATTAGAATGCACAAAGTATTGTTCATAGGGGGCTAATGGTTACACTTGTACGTACGCCACCAAAGTCATTCAGTAGGATATTCTTTCAATCAGATTTATAGTTGGAAAGGGTAGGGTTACACTTGTATATATATACATGGTAGAATTTCTGAAACTACAATAACTCGAGTAACTTTTTATCATAACATATAGAAGTTACTTTCTTAAAAGCCAAAGAAACACAGTGACAACAGCCTAGCAGCTAGCAGCAAACTTAAAGTTATGTCTGTTTAACCGCCTGCTTGATCTAGACCCAGTAAAGTGTGGTAAGCCTTAAAAATTAACCACTTGATAAAGAGTGTCGTGTACCATGAATTAATATGAACAATTATTATTAATACAAACCTGAAAGAGAAAAAAGGATTGTCTAACACACCATTATAAGTGCAAACAGTTAGCTACTTTAGTCGAGAGCAACTTAGACTGCAAATAATAATAATAATAATAATAATAATAATAATAATAATAATAATAATAATAATAATAATAATAATAATAATAATAATAATAGTCTAAGACTAGCAATCAATCCACTGAAATGGCATGCTTTTTCAGCATTGTTATGCAGTTGGCTAGCTTTAATTAAATAAACATATTATCTATATACATTGGACATCAAGAAAATAAATTACCTCTGCTTCAGACCGTGCCAGTGCAATCAGAGGTGCAACACCTCCTTCCCTTCCAATTGCAATGCTAAGCAAACAAAGGCCAACATTAACGAATTAAGTATAATCTAGTGCAGAAAGATAATGAAATTATGGGAACCACTGGTGTGACCATATTCAAAATCATATATATAATAGTCAAAGAAAAGAGAACAAAAGGGTAACAAATCCTCCATTACAAGTAAGGATATTTAAAAAAAGTTACAACGGCCACATTGAACTAGATCATTTATCTTAATAGAGAAACTGACAAACATAGACCAGAAAAGGCCCTCTTCTTTTTCTGTTTTTGGAAAAGTCATTTAGTGGACAATTACATGGACCAGTGTTGTCAATGGCGGCGAGCCAAAAATCTGCCATAAACATATAGCGGATGGCGTAACGGCATATGGTGGACGCCATGGCAGACCAATTTAAAAAAAAAATCTATATACTAATATACATTTCAAAAACTGCAAAAAAACAAAAATTAATCCAAAAACCTATAGACAAATGTCAAAAGCCTTAGACTTAATTGATAGAAAATATGATTTGTCTCCCTCAAATTGTCATAAACAACTAAGAACCACTTCTAATTAAATTTAGGCTTAAATATATGTTTGGCCCCTGCAAATATGGCCATAATCCATTTAGGCCCCTGTAAAAAAAAGTTTTAAAATGGCCCTTACAAATATTGACCGTTTCTAGTTAGGCCCCCACTGTTAGTTTTTGTTAACACTGTTAACTCTAAGCTGACGTGGATGTACACTTGGGCATAATACGTGGGAAGAGGCGTTGTTTCTTGCCATTGGAGAGATCGAACGAATGAGAAGAGAGAAGAAGAGGCGTGTTTCAGAGAGGGAGGAAGATGATGATGATATAAGCCCTACTCTACCACGTATTATGCCCATGTGTACATCCACGTCAGCTTTGAGTTAACAGCGTTAACAAAAACTAACAGTGGGGGCCTAACTAGAAACGATCAATATTTGTAAGGGCCGTTTTAAAACTTTTTTTTACAGGGGCCTAAATGGATTATGGCCATATTTGCAGGGGCCAAACATATATTTAAGCCTTAAATTTAAGACATCAAAATAACAACAGAAATATAAAAAACAAAGAAAACACAATAATTTTCTATCTAATCATTTTCCAAGTCATTATGAAGAACTAAAAGAATAGAAAAAAAAGTAAAGAGATATGAAGCATACAAAAGAATAGAAACAGTGGCATATAGAAGAGCAGAAACGCAGAGAATAGAGAGCAAAGAAGTAGAGAAGCAGAGCCAGAACACATGAGCAGAGAGTTGAGGAAGATTGTGAGTAGAGAGCAGAGCAGAGGGCGAACAGGAAACTGAAACGCAAACGAAGAGGGTGAGAGTAGAACCAGAAGCGTGAGAAAGAAGATGTTCGCGTGAGAGAAGGAGATGTTAGCGTGAGAGGAAACTGAAACGTTAAAAAAATAAAACAAACCCTAATAAAATAACTGAAGTTTTTACTCAGTAAAACAAACTTTTACCCTAATAAAATAACTGGACTTTAAAATTTTACTAACCTAAAAACAAATGGGCCACAAACTGGGTCTTCTTGACCCGAGTTTTTGCTTGTGGGTTGAGCAGCATAGCGCTGAACCAGAGAAGCCATAGATGGCCATCTGAAGAACCACAAATAACGGCCAAACAACATGCAGATTTCCCATTTTTCCGCTGTTCACCGCCACGGCCGTTACCCTTGTGGCGCCGCCATTGGAATTCCGCCACATCTCCGTTTTTGTATGGCGACCTGCTCAAATTCCGCCACGCCATGGCGCCGCCATAACCGCCATTTGACAACACTGACATGGACAACTAAATATATATTAAACTAATAATGATTACACACGCCTCAGTTTCCCTAATGCTAGACATGAACAAACACACATGCAATGAACCTGGAGACTATATTGAGCAACAAGACTAATTACACATCCAATCCAAGTATCCAACACTCCCCTTCAAGTAGCAGCATATAGATCATATGCATATAGACTAATTACCACTCAAATAACCCAAATTCTACAAAAAAAAAGGATATTAATTGTTAAACTTTGGGCCTATTTGGAAGTGGATGAAGGGAATAGAAGAGAGAAATTTGAAATTGGATAATTATGGAAGATACGGTAATAGAACTCGAAAGGTCTACAAATTTGGGGGGGGGGGGGGGGGGGGAACCGGTAAATAGCATATTTTTGGGTATCGGAGTTACATCTGCAGCTTACGATAAATTTCAATTTAAAACACAAATGGAGATAGGATTATAAATATTGGGATAATGACAGCAAGTTAGAAGAATAAATATTATTTTAATTTAAAAATGATAAAGAAAATTAGAAAAAGATATTAGTTGAAAAGGGAGAAAGAAAATAGAAAAAAGGACCACAAAGAATTCTTCTAGAAGACAAAAGAGGAGATAAAAAAATGAAAAGAAACAGAAAGGCAGAAGATCAATACAACAAAATTCCCTGAAATTAAAAAACTGAAAAGCGATACATTGTAAAATAATGCAATACATCGGTCATAAACAAAATAAATAAAATATTCTAGTTGATCAAGTGTCTACTCCAATACTTAATATCATATTTAAAAGAGTTCTAAACAAATGTCTTAAGAATCAAGATGTATACAAGCAATATTGTCGCGATAAAATATACATAGAACTCTTAGTACCTATTGGCTTCAGAAACTGACAATCCCCATAGAGCACCAGCTGCCCTCTCTTGAAGTCCAGGAGAAGCATTAGAACAAGTTTGGGCAAGAGCAACCTACATAGACCACAAGGTAAAACAAAAGCAACAAAAAACTGAAATTTTTAGTCTCCTAAAAATGACTAAAAATTAAATGTTATGGTAAAAGATTCCCTAGGTGTGCATATCAATTAGAATTAGAATAACCAATTAGCATATATTGTATTTATTGCAATCCTATGATAAATACTGTGATCAGATTGAGACACAAATCACAAATTCAACATGGTATAAACGCGGTATCATCCTGACCCTGTGACCCGTCTGGTCCACCGTTGTGCAATCAACACTACAATCTGGTTGGTTGAAGAGTAATTTTTTGATATCCTTCTTTACATCTGCATTAGTCTACGCTTCGAATGTCTAGTCCAGAGCGTGACGTGGTGGGTTGGGAGTCCCACATCAACTAGGATATAGCCTAGGTTGTGTGCTAAGAGTCTGACGTTGATTAGAGATAAGATGGCATTATCTTGGCCCAATAAGAGATAGACTTCAATGCCATCTTAGCATTTGAGGAATCTTTTAGTTGGTGTGTGGGGGAGTTGTGGAGCCTCTCATCAGTTGTTTATAGGTTGTGAGATGTGACTCATTTCCGACATTTGTGGTTACAAGTGCAGGTTTATGCAGTTTTTCTTTTTCAAATCTGCGGTTTTTTTAATAAGATTTATAATCCTCCCTTGACCTTTTTCTTTCTCTTTAATACGATTTCTCTATTAGAAAAAAGTAAGCTAAATATACCAAAGCCTGAACTCCACCAGCTGCTGCAATGGCCTCTCGATTTCTATCGTCAAATGACAGATTCCAAAGTGCACCAGCAGCTTCTTGCCTGTAGAAATATGACAAAGTCAAATCAACAGATGAATGAATGTAATATTTTTGCAGGTACAAGAGCACAATACAAAGAGAAACCCCATGGGGAAAATGTTCGTGAAGCAACTGTCTTAAGCATAAGCTACTAGGTGGAGGCACGCAAATTATTCTATACCTCTATTCAAATTTCTATGCAAGAGACTTTTGAGATTGAAGCATGGATACACTAGTCCTACTTTGTGCTTCAGCGCTTTTTATATATCGAGAGTGGCAAGGATTCAACTCTAAGCCATGTGGTAAGAGCAGCTCTTTTACCATGCCATGAACCAAGTGTATTGTGAAATGGCACCGCATGAATGGTTTTGTACTTTTATAACATTTCTAACATGAACCCCCACGCAAGAACCACTGGCTTAACATGGATAATGCACACTACACATGATTCAAAAATCACTTGTTCGTCAGTTAAAAGTCCAAAACGAAGGGAGACCTCTATCAATGGGATAACTGCAATTGTGATCGTAATGACACAACGTAACTCAACCTTCGGGTAATGTATCCAAGTCTTTTCACTTATAGGGTCCTCACTTAACTCACTCCTAAGTCCCAACCAATGAAAGACTTCATCACTCACTGTATTATGAAATGGCGCCGCATGAATGGTTTTGTACTTTTATAACATTTCTAACATGAACCCTCGCGCAAGAACGCTTAACATGGATAATTCACACTACACATGATTCAAAAATCACTTGTTCAGCAGTTAAAAGTCCAAAATGAAGGGAGACCTATATCAATGGGATAACCGCAATTGTGATCGTAATGACACAACATAACTCAACCTTCGGGTAATGTATCCGAGTCTTTTCACTTATAGGGTCCTCACTTAACTCACTCCTAAATCCTAACCAATGAAAGACTTCATCACTCACCCTTAAAATTCCAAAATTCCAAGAACATTAGAATGCTCCCCTCAAGTGAAGACCTTTCCAAGTATCCTTGAGGTTACCAGTCAAGAGACAAGTTTTGGCCAATGCTCCACAACATGGATTATCCATGAGCTCAAGCACCAACCAGGCAACCACCGTCTCTAAATATTCATCCAGTCAAACCATAGCTCTTAAATCACATGGTTATGAACTAACTATCCCAAAAGCTTAAGTTGTTAAGGTAAGGTACATGAATGGTTTTATGCTTTTATAACATCTGTAACAAAAACCAAAAGCAATAGCCTGGAAAATATATAGAGAAAATTTATTTGGAAACAAAATGCTCCGCTGAAGGTTTCATTTTTAAACACAGTATTGTGTGTGTGCGTGTGTGTGTGTGTGCATTTTTCTTTTCTACCTGTGGCCAACTACCAACTGTTGTTAAAAAAAATTGTCATGGCTAATTGCGGTGGCAGTTTTGAGTAATCCGCAATCTGCTATCAACAAACAACATTGGAACTACCAAAACTTCCTATACTTTTAATTTAAGATATTATTAAATTAAACAAACATTGCTGCTGCTCCAAGCTGCAAATCTACTTTGGGGTGGGCTTTCGGTTGTGTGCCTTGTCCAATAAATTGATGATGGCACAATATTTAAGATAACTAGTAATAACAAGACTATCAAAGAATAAATATTATGATCCGTTAGGAGGGGAAAGATGAAGGTCGTATAAAGATAAATCTGGACTGCAAATCTTTGTTTCATATACAAGGAACCTCCACAAGGTGAAAGATTATTAACATCAAACTTTCACAATACACTCCATTCGGGCTTCAAAATAACCGTTCACTGTGTCACTCTAAGCTACTTTATGAAAACTACTTGGGTCACCATAATTCAATTTTGAAATTAATTTTGCTTATTACTACTCCAAACAGATGCTTGTGGTGAGTTTATTGAAGCAATTTGGTGATTCTTGGGGTTTGTCCTGTATTTCCCACTCTCTTATTTCCAGCAGTGTCTTCTTATTCCTGCTGTAAGTATTTCCTGCAGCGCATAATTCACTATTTGGTTGTGCATCCACCACCATTCCAGCCATTTCTGCCTGCTGTGTCGCAATGCCAATTGCTTCAAATGTATTGCAGTTCAAATCATTGTTTGTGAACCCCATGCAAAAGTTTTATTAAGGTTAACTTTGAAGCTTCTTTTGCTCGAGTAAGTTTATTTTGAAACAAGCTTAATGGGGAGTGTTGAAAAATATAGTTGATAAGTATAGGGATTAGGTTATTGTTTTGTATCGCAATTATTAAGAGTATCATCTGCGAAATATATTCATGTGTTCCCTCTATCTCTCTTTTCTCTATTTCATCCAATTCCTAAACTTTCAATAAAGCATAAAAGTAATATGTCAATGCAGTAACGCACATGTAAAGAAATAATAGAAGATTACCTGACACCCTCATGGGGAGAACGTGTAAGTTGAACAAGAGCCTCAAGAGCACCAGCTTCTTGTCCAACAGCAGCATTGTTACTGTTGCTATCTCCATGAGCAGCTAAATTAGCCAGTGCACGGGCAGCCTAGTGTTTATGACGAACAATGTTATTTATCCCACACCAATTCAGAGTTACATTCCCACAATTGGACAAGAATTGAAAAAATAAAGAGCCAAAGAATCGAAGTTTTAATTAAAACTATTATCTTTACTTAATGTAACCACGAAATCATAATGCATAGGAAAGAAACAACATAAAGCCCCTCTTAGCTAAGCTAGATTATGTGAAAATGAAATAGAATTTTGAACATAATCGAATGATATGAAATACACACTCTAATATGAAGATATACACTAATCCTAATAAATGCTAACCAAGAAATAAGAAAATAAAATTTATGCTCATAATTACAAATATTATTCTCCTACTAATTACATATGCGTATCTACCCTAAAGTAGAGATATTTACATATTTACAACACTCCTTGAATGGATATCGATCATTTCCAACTTGTAACTAAGTTGGCTGAATCGTTATATTAGCAAGCCTTTTGTTAAAACATCCACCAATTGGTGCCCAAAAAGGAATGTGAACAGTTGTTATCCATCCACTATCCGCCTCTTCTTGAATGAAGAATTGGTCTACCTCAATGTATTTAGTCATGTCATGCTGAAGAATTGTGAGTAATATTAATAGCCGGTTTATTGTAGCAAAACAACTTCATAGGGCCTTCGCACTTATCTTCAAATCATTTAGAAAAATCTTCAAGCAAAATAGCTCACAAATTCCTTGTGTCATAGCTCTAAGTTCTGCCTCAATACTTGATCGAGCCACTAACTTTGCTTCTTGCTTCTCCAAGTGACAAGGTTTCCACCAAGAATGTGCAATTGCCTGAAGTTGACATTCTATCGACCATTGAAACTAGATAATCTCCATCAGTGTAAGCCTCCTTAGTTAAACTCTCACTTCTTTTAAGCAATAGTCATCCCCTAGCAATAGTCATCCCCTTGAGATACTGCAAAATATAATCCACAACATGCAAGTGTCTCATTCTTGAATCACGCATGAACTAGCTCACAATGCTAACTGCTACAGGTAAATCAACTCTCATATTAGTCTCTGATATTGAACCCAATCAACCTTAGCACTCTCCTCTTCAATACTCATTCTTTGGTTCTGCTTGATGAGAAGAACGGTAGGTCTACATCCAAGTTTGCTCCTTCAAAAGCCAACCACATATTTCTTTTAAGAAATGAAAATGCCTTAATTTGAGTGGGCCAAGTCAATCCACAGGAAATACATTCCCAAGGACCTCCATCTCAAATTTTAACAACAAATTTTTGCTTGAGGATTTGTCTCTTAATCGGGTCATCCCAGGTGATAATAAAATCATCAACATATACAAGTACAGCCAATTTACCTCCTTGTGAATGTTTGAAAATAAGAATATGATCGCCTTGACGATCCTGATAACCCGGGGATACCATTGCTTTTGTGAATCTCCCAAACAAGGCTCAGACTGTGTTAGCCCATATAAAGCCTTCCTTAATCTGCACACCTTGTTTTCTCCACTCGTAGGACCAAATTGTGGGGAATTTCCATATACACCTCCTTCTCTAAGTCTCTATGCAAGAAAGCATCTTTGATATCAAATTGATGTAGTTCTCATCACAAAATGGGTGGTAAGTGAGTGCTAAATAAGAAGAGTGTTCATCTTTGCTATTGGAGTGAACGTCACATCATAATCAATGTCATGGGTCTAGATGTATCCATCTATCACTAGACTTGCTTTATGTCGATCAAAAGTATCGTTCGATTTGTACTTGATGGTATAGATCCACTTGCACCCCTATTTTTCTTTCCCCTCAGCCTCCCAACAATTTTTCAATTTTCATTCTTCTATGTGCTCTCATCTCCTCTTTCACGACTTGAACTCATTTTCATCCTCCAATGCCTCCAAAACTAATGTTAGGATTCTCAGAGTCAATAGCATACTTGGCACAAGACCTTTTTCCTCTGAACTCATCTGGATCAGGTTCACAAGTATCATAAATTTGAGAATCAAAAGGAGAGGGATTTTCAGTACTTACCTCTGGCTCAAGCACTTGAAATTGTTTCCAGACCAGATCGGGCTTTTCTCTCCTCTAGTACACCAATGTTGGCTCACTAGTCTATGTATGTAATGCTTTTGGTATTGGTGAAGGTCCTGGTTCCTACAGAATAGGAGACAAAGGGGGAGTGGCAATAGGTGATGACCTTAGAGGACAAGGATTGAAGAGGAAACAATTTAACTTACTCTGAATTATGAATCTCCCCTTAAAGTTGAGGGCGGGTGAAGGACTCATATTCTAGAAAGCTGACATCCATAGAAAAAAAAGTATCGACGACTCGAAGGATGATAGCATTTTATCCCTTTTTGTTAGGTGTGCATATTCAAATGAATTGCACTTAATTTGAACAATGTTTCAACTTACTTCAACATTGTTTATGAATGTGAATGACAGCAACACACCCAAGGAGTCGAGACTCAAGGTTTTACATGATAGGAATTGAAGGAAAGGGTGAGATCATCAATTTAAGTGGACTAAGATTACCTAGAACACGTGCTGGTATCTGATTAAAAAATGCAGCAGTCAATATTGTGTCTCCCCAATACGAGCTTAGGACAAACATTTGGAAGAGGCAAGCTTGACCAACTTAAAGTAGGTGGCGTTTTTTCCTATTCGCAACACTATTTATAGTGAGGTATCCCTAATTATATTTTCTAAACGAACCAGAGCCAATCCAAATTGATCTTGTAAGAGATCTATTACGGAACGAATACGTTTATTTTTCAATTGATTATGATGCCATGTTCTCTATCGAAACTTGAGAGACTGTGATTGACATATTCCTTTCCATTGTCAGAACGTAATTTTTTAATGTCTTTCCCAAATTGTGTTTATACCATATGACAAAATTGAATGAAAACTTGAGGCTTTTCTGATTTATCTTTTATCAAAAGAATGTCAAGTCATTTGAGTACAATCATCAATAATGGAGACAAACCATATCACGCTTGAAACATTAGAAATAGGGATAGATCACCAAACATTAGAATGAATAAGACCAAAAGGTTCAACATTTTTACTAAAACTAGGAGAAGAGTTGCACAATGGTGTTTGGTAAACTCACAAATATCATATTTAAAAGACTCAACATACTATTGCGAAAACAAGGATCGAAATGTAGACTTAATTAATGAAAATGAGGGATGCATAAGATGCTTATGTTGAAGCGAGACGTGAGTAGGATAATTGGACTTAGACTGAATACATTTTAACCAGAACATTCATCACATTTTTTGTCAATAAGGTAGTACAACCCTCCATGTTCACTAGCAACTACTATAGCCTACCTCAGGACAAGATCCTGAAAAACATTATGAGAATGGGAAGAGACTATTGCACTCTAGTAATTTTATGAATAGGTATCAAGTTATTTAGAAAGTCTAGGGACATCAAGCACATCATTCGATTTTAATAAAGATTGGAGTTCAATGGTTTCAGACCCAACAACAAAGGTATAAGATCCATCGACAACAATTATATGGTGAATCTCGAAAGGGGAGGTGTAAAAGGGAAAAAAAATTGGAATGAAATGTCATATAGTCAGTAGCACCAAAACCACTAATTAATGAATCATGATTTATAAGGGATAGTACCAGATGCAATAAATGATCAAGATCAAAACTTCTGAACATCCATTGCCCGATAACAATATTTAGAAAACTTACTACAAAAATCAAGAAGGGTCCATAAATGGTCAAACTTCCAAGTCATCCTTACTAAGAGGAAGAGAGTTTGTTGCATATGACAAAAAAACGAGCGAAGTTGTGGCTTCAAAGACCCGCAATAGATATCTCAAATAAGGGTTTGGACACCTCAAACAGAACCGGGAAGGATCCACAATGGTTCTCGCAAAACAGGGCAACGATCAGACCGCACGCGACGAAAAATGCATGTTGTGAGGGTGTGCCTGACGTCAATATATTTTAAATATTTCAATATATTAAATACATTAAATACTTTTATATTAAATATATTTTATATTTTTATATATTTTAAATTTTAAGACTATATAAAGTTAAAAAAATCACCCTTGTAATAAAATAAACGTGATTTTTTAAAACTAATTATTTATATTTATATTTATATTTTGTCTATTTAGAATTTTTACTATCAATTTTTATTTTTACTTAAAACCTTTATATTTACTAGATTTTCTCTTATATTTAATCATATTTTATAAGTGTAAATGAGGAAACCATTTTCCCATCCTGTTGGGCTCTAACCCAGCCCCCACCCGGAATAAGAATTTAACTCGAGAGGTAGCATAAGATAGGGTGGCAAGATTAGCTTATCATATCATGTTGGCTCAACAAACACTAGATTGAGTCAGAAAACGATAAATTATCCTATCATGACTGTCTTATCCTGGCCACCAAACGAGCCCTAAGTGTGTTCGGTTGAAGGAGTGGGTTTAATCCTACATTGCCTATAGATATGATCTATGTAGTACTTATAAGGCTTGAGTGGTCCCCTCTTGCAAGTCAGTTTTGCACAGTTAACTTAGGCACAAACCTAAATTTATAAGATGATATCATAGTCTATCCCAGATCCATTGTCAGGCTGCCTGAATTGCCTAGCTCCAAGCCCATTGGCCTTAGACATGAGGGGTGTTTGGCCGCATGTGCAATCCATTATTGGGTTGCTTAATCTACCTTCATTGCAGTGGTACAGCACCTTAAGTGTATCAGGTTGAAGGGGTTGGTTTAGTCCCACATCACCTTGCCTTTGTAGTATCTATAAGGCTTGGGAAGCTTGCACCTTCAAGCCAGTTTTTTGGGTTGAATTATGCCCAAACCCAAATTCATCATGAACCTTGTTGTCTATATTTGCCTGATCGCAAACAAGATGTGCATTTTATCCCACATGCAGCATATGACCGATGACCGGAATGAGCCACAATTTTGGCCGCATTTGCATCAAAAATTGAAATGACATTCAAATCTATTCATGACACGGTAAAAAGGAAATAACAATTATCAATCATGAACGCAAATAAAACACATTAAAACAAGGCTTAAATATGTTTTAGGCCCCTGCAAATATAGGGTGTTTTGGTTTAAGCCCCTGCAAATTTTTTTTTTTGTTAAAAGCCCTTGCAAAATGACATATTTTGTTATAAGCCCTTCTATGACTAAAATGTTAGCCTTAACATGGAATGCTATGATTGCTGGATATGTTGAGAAGGGCTTATAACAAAATATTTCATTTTGCAAGGGCTTTTAACAAAAAAATTTTTTTGCAGGGGCTTGAACCAAAACACCCTATATTTGCAGGGGCCTAAAACATATTTAAGCCTTAAAACAACTAACAAGAATTTGAATCTTCAATTGGCAGCTATTATCTACCTAATAAAGTAGCTTCAAAGGTTTTAATAACTGAAGTAGATTATACTAATTTATAGAAAGCAGTGCTACCTGCTCTTGCACCCCCTCGAATTTACAGTTACGAGCAAGCATCACTAGAGCATGTACACCTCCAGCCAGTGCAACCTCTGTACTACACTTGTCATCAGCAGCCAAATTAGCCAATGCACCAGCTGCACGTTCCTGTAAAAACAAAATCATTGTAAAACAGCAACTCCATTGATGAAAATAGGAAGCAACAAAAAGGCACTTAACATGTACATAGTCATAAAACAAAGAAACTTACTAAAACTCCATCTCCGGTAGAGGACCATTTGAATATAAGATCCACTAAGGCTTGTATTCCACCAGCTTCAGCAATGGCACCCTATGATGAAAGCCCTTCAGCTTTTACTTCAAACTTTATGCATTAAATTTAATAAAAAAAAAGGGAAAAACGAAACAAAATTCAAGATACAAATTGCAACCTTGTGCTCTTCTCCAACAGAGAGATTCCATAATCCTCCAGCAGCCTCTTCAGCCACCAGTTTGTTCATTGACCTAGCCAAACCAGCGAGAATATCAATCCCACCCGCTTCTGCAACAGCTTTGGCCACATGGGCATTGACGGACAAATTTGCAACAGCCTACGATATTATAAGGTTCAAAGGACAGATACACAAACATTGGTTAGTTAGGTTTTTCTTTGGTCAGATTTCTAGGTAAAACGTTTGAAGGCATCCAACAGTGCACATAAACTGCACAATGGTTATGCATGAAAGAGACATAGGCTATAGAGGGTACTTCAACAAATAAATATCAATTTTTCCAACTACATGTATAAATAAAATGACAAGAAATGGTCAGATAGAACATACACTCACAAATGGAAAAAGAGAATACCTTGGCTGCCTCAGACTGAAGCCCTTCCCTGAAAGATTTTGCAAGGCCAAGAAGGAGGTGTATGCCACCATCTCGCATAACTGCTTCGGCCCTTCCACAATCTATGCTAGCATTTTCATCATCAATTACAACAAATGTTGCAAGACCTGTGGCTGCCCTTTCCTTAACATCCTCTTGAGAACTCTGCATTAGACTAAGCAAAAGCGATGCACCCTGTTCAACCCAGAATTTGTCAAGACCTTGTTGAGGGCTCTCAGCAGAACGCAACAGTGTATGGGATAGCATCCATTCAAACCAGGGTATAATTTCACCAAGGCATTTATCATTACTCTTTGTTGAAGTCCTCCAGTCCAAAAAGACATTCTTTCCTCTATTTGTATTATCAAAAAATAAAGAAGCTAGTCCCTTATAAATATCCGTAGAAAGGGAAACGAATAACTTGTTCTTATATTTACTAGCAGAGAAGCTGGTGTCTGCTTCAATCATGGGACAATTCAAAGCAATCAAAACCCTCAAATTCTGCGATAAGGATAACAATCTTGAAACAACAGATGGACTAACATCAGTTCTTGAAACATCTAATCCAATCAGATTAGGAAGCTTATGCCAAAGATTGGAAACTACAGCCCACTTCATACTCGATGTCCCCGCAACAGAAAGAAAACGAACTGATTGCACATTTCCTAGTGCTTCCTCGTCAACATTCAGACAGTCAATGAACCCAATATCAGTCAACTTTGGACAATGTTCCGCCAAGGCATTAATAGCTTCCGCATTTATGTCCCTAATGCCTGAGAGCCTGAGTTTATTCAGGCTGGGACAGCAATGAGCTATTGCCTTTATAGCATCACTAGTGATTCTCTCACAGAAATCTGGTCCAAGCTGAAAACTCTCAAGTAACTCATGCCGAGCTGCAATCACAGCAAGGGTTGCATCAGTAATCTTTCTGCAATAGTCGCCACTTAATTCACGCAAGTTACTAGCTCGAAGATGAATCAATGCATCAGCAGACTCCGCCCCGCGAAACCTGAGCTTTCGAAGATGCACACATCTGGGAGCAAGTGAAGTTGCAACCTTGGCATCAAACTTGTGTGAACGAAGATCCAGTGAAGTCCACAAACACGGGGAGCTACCGAGAAACCTCCATGTCCTACAAGTTGATGATAAGCTAGCTCGGTCTCTATAACTCACACATGACAACAACTGAATTACTGTATCATCAGGCAACTTTCTCCAATCAATATCTCCTTGGTGTTCCAAATCCGAAACCTCGTCTTGAATTTCAGGGAAACTAGAAACCACATTCCCTTTGCCTTTCCTTGCCACTTTTCTCTTAACTCTACGGCTCATGTTTCAACAAGAATCACAGCAAAACACCTACACCTTCAAACTCAAAAACACAAAGTTCAATACCACTGAAACAATTCATCAAAACAACAACCACAAATTCAAAGAACCATTGAAAAGGAGAATACCACCTTCTAAAGTACAAATAACCTTCCATCCAAAAAAAAAACCCTAGTCCTATATCAAAGTTATTGAATTACAACACGAATAAAGAGTGCTCGAAATCCACAACACAAAACAACCAAATCCTAAATATATAACTAGCAAAAAACAGATAAAACCTAGAAATTATATGCAGGTAAGAACACAAAAAAAATGCTCTTTTCTCAAACCTGTGAGCTCAGGATATTGAAAGCACAAATCAGATGCACTTAAGAGAATTGACAATAAAACCCCGAGAAAGATAAAAGGGAGTGAAAATTGAAGCTGGTTGAATGGGGTGTGAGGAAAGAAAGACAATTCACAGGGAAACCCAGACCCTAAAAAGGGTATAGGTATAGGAGAGTTGTGACGCAACGCAACGCAACGCAACAAGTGAATGGGGTGGGTGATGATGTGGTAGAGGAAGGTGATTGGAGGACAATTGACGGAAAGAAAATGCAGCGACCCGAAAGAGAGAATTACAACATTTGGGGGAAGACAGAAGGAATGGGATGTGGAAGGAGAACAAGGTTGTGAAATGAAACTACAGCTCATGAAATCAGCCCAATTTATATGCCATATATGCCATACACTATATAGTATATTGTAATTATAATTTACTGTGATTTTTTGCCTTAATTTCTATAATAACTTTTGTTACGTATTGTCCCAATCCACAATAGCGAGGCCCAACACCAAATGCAGATTCATCAACCAATGGTGGAGATCACATTGCAAGATCGGACGGTCCTGATCCATCAGGTCAAACACCACTAAACTCTATAAATAAGCATTGAATGCTTCATTAAATGTACACACTCTTTCCTACTCTTTACCTCTAATCAGTTCCCTAGCTGACTTGAGCGTCGGAGTGTCCTCGCAGGTACCACCTGCCCCGGATCGGAAGCGGAGCTCGGTTGATCAAGACCAACCCCTACCAACTATCTCGGATCGGATACAGGTCCAGAGATACGGTACAGAACATTGACGACCACAGTGGGAGGATCTTGTACTCTAGTTCCTCTCCCATCTCCTTGATTGACGATGGCTCAGACCTTACGTCATAAGACTATCCTGAATGTCGGTGAAGGACCGGTCCTGCAGCAGGTGACTCCGGAAGGAGTGGCGGTCACCTTACCCCTTAGCCCGGTGCATGCTCGAAGCTCGGCTACGGCTATGGTTCATGGGAGCCCAGCTCGGAACCGGCTTCCGCCTCCCCCTCCGACCGTCCAGGTACCGGTCGATGCTGTTCAACAGCTCGTCCTGTTCCTAAATCGGCAAGCCGAGGCCAACCAGCAGGAAAGCCAACGCTACACCCAGTTAGAAGCTCAGATTTCTGAGATTCAGGCTCTTCAAGTGGAACAACTCATGGCCGCGTCCGCCACCGATCTCCAGCTTGGAGGAGATGCCATCACCGCACTCCACCTCGGTGTAGTGGAGGGCGAGGATCAGAAACTCCCCCAAGTCGGACCCCTGATGATTCCTATGGTCCTGAGGGTTCCCCTCGGCCTAGCTCGTTCCGGTTTTCCTCTTCTCCGAGGCGACATACCAAAAGTCTGAGAAGGTCTCCGAGGCAGGGACGTCAGCGCCCTAGCTCGCGGGGATCCCCCGGCAAGTATGATTACCGGCGGTCTCCACCCCTTGGGAGGTCGGCAAAGCGTAAAAGACCTTTCACAGCCAAAATCGACTACTTCCCGGTGCCAAAGCACCTCGAGAAGCCCCCTGAAGGTCGGAAAATGCACGACGGGACTGGCGATCCGGATCGCCATCTCGACTACTTTGACACGGTTATGCAATACTGTAATGTTCCAGAGGAGGTAAAGTGCTGGACTTTTCCCATCACTCTAGAGAAGGCGGCCCTAGACTGGTTCAGGGCACTTAAGCCAAATACGATTTCCTCTTGGGATCAGTTAGTCAAGCTCTTTTCTGCACACTTCGCCCACTCGAAGATGAAGCCTAAATCTCGGAAGGTATTGCAGGCAATTCGGCAAGGAGAAAATGAGCTCCTCCGGGACTACATAGAGAGATTCAATAGAGAAGCTGCTCAAGTCCGGAACCTCGACGACTCCTTCCGTCTTTTCTTCATGGAGGCTGGCCTTCGTGAAGGAAGTCTATTTCAGATAGACGTCGGGGTCAACCAAGTGGAGTCGCTTGCCGAGTTCCTCCAGCGATCTCAGAAGTATATCGATCATGAAGAAGGGATTAACGCAGGAAGGCCACGTTTCTCCTAGGTCTCGGAATGAGCCTACGGGCGTGATGTAATCCGACTTTGTAAATGTTTAACCATCTAATATATATGGGTCGACTACTATTTTCCTCACATTGATTGCTTAGCAAAAGTGGACTCCGAGGTTGAAGGTAAAGATTTGGGATCAGTCGAGCGATCGCCTTAAAGTTTCGCGCTAAGACTGGAACTCCACCTAGGACCGGAACTCTTGATGATTCCTACTGATCCGAGGGTTCCCCTCGGCCCTGCTCGTCTCTGGCTTCCTCTTCTCCGAGGCGACGTCCCAGAAAGCGGGAAAAATCCCCGAGGCAGGAACGTCGACGCTTTCGCTCCCAGAGATCCTCCGACTTTAAACTGACACCTCGAGTCAGGTGGTCACGTTTTAAATGGCCGAGGTTGCCATTACCCTGAAGGGCGAGTTCGATCTGGGCCGAGTCCTGGTAAACTTCCCTGAAGGCGACTTTAAATTGACACCTCGAGTCACTCAGGTGGTCACGTTTTAAATGGCCGAGGTTGTCATTACCCTGAAGGGCGAGTTCGATCTGGGCCGAGTCCTGGTAAACTTCCCTGAAGGCGACTTTAAATTGACACCTCGAGTCACTCAGGTGGTCACGTTTTAAATGGCCGAGGTTGCCATTACCCTGAAGGGCGAGTTCGATCTGGGCCGAGTCCTGGTAAACTTCCCTGAAGGCGACTTTAAATTGACACCTCGAGTCCCTCAGGTGGTCACGTTTTTAACATTGCCGAGGCTGGTGGCAGACACCCTCGCTGGTATAAGCCCGGCCTCGAAGATCTTTGACGAGACCCGTTTCTCGGGCGCTCCGAGGTTGGTGGTAGACACCTTCACTGGTATAAACCCGGCCTCGAAGATCTTTGACACCTTCCCTGAAGGCGACTTTAAATTGACACCTCGAGTCCCTCAGGTGGTCACGTTTTTAACATTGCCGAGGCTGGTGGCAGACACCCTCGCTGATATAAGCCCGGCCTCGAAGATCTTTGACGAGACCCGTTTCTCGGGCGCTCCGAGGTTGGTGGTAGACACCTTCGCTGGTATAAACCCGGCCTCGAAGATCTTTGACAAGACCCGTATCTCGGGCACTCTGAGGCTGGGGGCAGACCCCATTGCAGCTATAAGCCCGGCCTTGAAGAAGGTCACCACGACGGTCCGACCTCAAATTCAAAAACTCTCACGAAGTCCAGATAAGGCATCAAGTCTAGCTCGCCCCAAGACGACCCGACTTGGGGGGCAACTGTTACGGATTGGCCCAATCCACAATAGTGAGGCCCAACACCAAATGCAGATCCATCAACCAATGGTGGAGATCGCATTGCAAGATCGGACGGTCCTGATCCATCAGGTCAAACACCACTAAACTCTATAAATAAGCATTGAATGCTTCATTAAAGGTACACACTCTTTCCTACTCTTTACCTCTAATCAGTTCCCTAGCTGACTTGAGCGTCGGAGTGTCCTCGCAGGTACCACCTGCCCCGGATCGGAAGCGGAGCTCGGTTGATCAAGACCAACTCCTACCAACTATCTCGGATCGGACCTTGTGTCTAAGATCGGATACAGGTCTAGAGATACGGTACTGAACAACTTTTATAAAATTTGAATTTAATAGATAGGATTATTACATTTAAAAAGTATGAAGTGGTGCGAATTATGCGGTGTTGCACCTTGATAAATGCAATAGTGCGCGCTAACTGTTTATCGTAGAAAAACTATGAATCTCGGCGGCCTCTCGTCTTTAACCCTCTTTCCTTTTTTTACCATCGTTGTTGCAGCACCAACGATTGTATATCGCGAGATTGTGTTGGACGACCTTTGTTTGGTTGTTGCGATGGAGTGCTTTGTATGAGATCATCTTCCATGATGCTAACAAAAGTAGGGGCTCGCAATAATGGTGGAGGTTTGGAGGAAATTGTCTTCCATGAGTTGGGAGTTGTGATGTACGCCTTGAAGATTTGGAGGACTACCTCAATGGAACGAAGTTTGAGGTTTTGAGTGATAATAATAGTTTCAAGTATTTGTTCGATTTGGAAAATTTGAATATGTGACATCGTAGATGGATATAGTTCCTCAAAGACTATGAGTTTGACTTGAGTTATTATCTAAGCAATACTAATATGGTGGTCATCGTTTTGAGCAAAAAGATCTTGCATTGTTCAGCTATGATACTGAAGTAGATGGAGTTGATTGAAGAGTTTAGAGATATAAGTTTCGACTACAAAGTCACCCCAATAAGTGTCGAGCTTGGAATGTTGAAGTACATTGAGACTTTTCTTAAGAGATTTGAGATCTAAAATCTCACGTGATGTTGCTTAAATGACCCCGAGAGAACTAAGATTCGATTTTAACCAGGATGTTACTTAACTCAAGTTGTAGTTGTAGTTTTTCTCACTTTTACTAACTATCAAGTCTCAGACATTAGACTACTAGACTCTATCAAAGTATATTACAAACGCTTTCACTACTACAATTTAGGCTTTTCGCATCGGTTAAAAATGACTTTTCGCATCGGTTCCGTGTCCGTTACAGATTCAGGTGATGTTAAAAGTACGCACATTTTGATGCGAAAAGTATTTTCTGTCCTTAAAAGTACGCACATTTTGATGCGAAAAGTATTTTCTGTCCTTACAGATTCAGGTGATGTTAAAAGTACGCACATGTTGTTCCGTGTCCGTTACAGATTCAGGTGATGTTAAAAATGACTTTTCGCATCGGTTCCGTGTCCGTTAAAAATGACTTTTCTGTCCTTCACTTATTTTTTAATTTACCACTTAACCCATGTATTGTTAGCTTTCCCACTGTCGTCAAATGCTGTACAAAATAGTTCCATACTTTTCGCATCACTCTTTTCACAATAAAGAAAACAGAAATGCTATTTTGACCACTTTGTGGACCACAAAGTGGACCAAATACAGCACTCTACTATACGCATACCCCTCTCTTTATAAAATAAAATGTTATATATTAATAATAATAATAAATAGTTTTATATTTAAAAAATTAAAGACACAAAAATCAGAAACAGCCTGTGTCCACCCTCTCAGTTGATCGACCATCAACCCAAAACCATCTCCATGGTCAACCCAAACCCCTCCACCGCTTCCTCTCTCTGAAATCCGCCTCCTCCTCCGCCATTCTCCGCTCTGTCCGTTGCGTACTAGCGTTTCACCCTCTCAGTACCACGCTAAACCGAAACCCCTCCACCCTGTCCTCCCTCCTCCGCAGTTACCGCTTCCTCCCTCTGAAATCCGCCTCCTCCTCCGCCCTCCTCCGCCAATCTCCGCTGTGTCTATTGCCTACTAGCGTTTCACCCTCTCAGTAGCACGCTCAACCGAAACCCCTCCACCCTGTCCTCCCTCCTCCGCTGTTAGCCGCCGGTGTGTACTCGCGTTTCGCACCTTCCACCGTTGTCCAGCGGCAGGATCTTTTACTGAGGTAATTACAGTAGGAAATTACAGTAGAAATTTGTCCCGTGTTTGTGTTTTCCCCCCTAAATTTTCTAAGTCTGATACAAATGTGGTGTGGCTTGGTTAACTGTTTAAAAAACCTGGGTAATTGATGTTGTAACTTGGTTAATTATTGTTAGATTCTCAATTTAACCCCTTAGAATAATAGTTAGGTTTTGCTTCTCTCTTTTACCTCCATTAAGTTACTGGGTTTGAAGATTTGTGTAAGCCTAACATGAGTGGGTTAGCAAAATAGCACATGGCTTATGAACCACACGGGTTGGTTAGTTGGTCAAGAAACCTGGGTAATTGGATTCTGAACTTGGTTTGTGTTACTAATAAGAAATGCGTCTCATTGTACTTTGAGAAGCTGTTAATTTGTGAAGTTTGTGGTACTTTAGTTTGACTATTATTAGTTAGTAGTAAATATCGGTAAACTGATTGGGTTATTAAATAATGTTGTGTTTTATTGGTTTTAACCGTGCAATGTTGACGTGACACGTAGGTTTGAAAAAAGATGGATAGTGCAGCAACCTTCGTGGAGGGTGGTGGTGGGGATGCTGAAGGTATAATAGTTGAAAACTCAAACGATGACGATGCACGTTGGGAGCCTGTAATAGGGATGTGTTTTGCTTCGTTAGATGAGGGGAAATCATTTTATGGTGAGTATGCGTCAAGAAAAGGTTTTGGGTGGAAAATTAGAACATCACTAAAGAGAGATGATGGGAAAACCAAGTGGGTAAATCTTGCATGCTCGAGAGCGGGGTCTAGGGCAAACATGTCAAAAATTCCATGTTCATTGAAAACACTTCCGACTAAAGTGAACAAATGTCCTGCCAGGATAGGTTTGAAGTTACAATGCGATGGGACATGGGAAGTCAAAATTTGAAGGTGTCCATTCTCACGAGATGAGCCCCACAAAGGCAAGGTTGTTTAGGCCTAACAAGAAACTAAATCTACATGTGAAGAGAACAATCCAAATCAATGATGAAGCGGGAGTGAGGATTAACAAAACGTTTCAATCTATTGTTACAGATGCTGGAGGCCATGAAAAGGTACCATTTTGTGAAAAGGACGTGAGGAATTATGTCAACAAGGAAAGGCGTTCAATTGGAAAAGGAGGTGATGGGAAGGCGTTGATAAGTTACTTTTATCAAATGAGGGAACAAAATTCAGATTTTTTCTATGATATTGATTTGGACGACAGTTTTCATGTGAAGAATGTATTTTGGGCGGATGCAAGAAGTAGAGCTGCTTAGGAATATTTTGGAGATGTGGTGACATTTGATTCAACATATCTGACCAATAAATATCACATGCCTTTTGCTGCATTTGTAGGTGTAAATCACCATGGTCAATCAACATTACTTGGGTGTGGCCTACTTTCTGGTGAAGACAAAGGCTCATTTGTGTGGCTTTTCCAAGCGTGCCTTCGTTGCATGCTAGGAAAGGCGCCTATGGGTATTGTCACTGACCAATGCGGTGCTATGAAAAAAGCGATTGAGATAGTCTTCCCTTCCACTCGCCATAGGTGGTGTTTATGGCATATAATGAAAAAAATACCGGAAAAACTCAATGGATATGGTCAATATTTGAAGATAAAGGCAGCGGTGAAAGAAGCAGTTTACGATACTTACACCGTACTTGCTTTTGAAGATAAGTGGTGTTCCTTCATAGAAAAATTTGACCTTCAAGACAATGAATGGTTAAGTGGGTTGTATAAGGAGCGACAAAGATGGGCACCGACGTTGTTAAGGAAAAGCTTCTGGGCGGGCATGTCAACCACACAACGCAGTGAGAGCATACATGCTTTCTTTGATGGATATATAAATTCAACAACAAGTCTTGGTCAATTTGTTAAACAATATGACAATGCTCTTAGAAATAGAGCAGAAAAAGAATTTCAAGCGGATTTTAAATCAATGGATACAACAATACCTTGTGGGTCAAACTCGTTAATCGAAATGCAGTTCCAACGTGCCTACACGCATGCTAAATTTAAGGAGGTCCAAACTGAATTTAGAGGTAAAATGAATTGTGTCCCCTCATTGGAGTCATTGGAGGGTTGCATTGCTAGTTATAATGTGTTGGAGGAATTGTTGGTTGGAGATAGACCAAAAGAGCGCTACTTTAAAGTTGTGTTCAATGTTGAAAACCATAATGTCGAGTGTGAATGCTCGTTGTTTGAGTTTAGAGGAATTTTGTGTCGCCATGTACTATGTGTGTGCGCTAAGGAGAGGGTTTCAAACGTCCCAGACAAGTATGTTTTGTCTCGATGGAAAAAAAATGTTAAAAGGAAGCATTCTTATATTAAGATAAATTATGGTGTGAAGGAATTGAAACCACTGATGGAGAGGTTTGAAAAACTCTCGAAGCATTTTTACGAGGTTGCTGAAGTAGCGGCGGAGTCTGAGTATACCACAAAAGCATTCCATAAGATGTTGCATCAATTTAGTTCTGAATTGCCAAACTTGGATACTTCAATGGACAATGTTAAAACAAGTTTGAATGAAGACGAAGACTCGATCCCAGTTACTACTCCTATATGTCACAGTCCATTGAGGGTAAAACGTAAAGGTCGTCCTCCGACGAACAGAAAAATATCTATTGTTGAGAAAGTTGTTAAAAAGTCACAGAAGAAGCGAACCAAGCGAGCTAGTGACAGCAACATTATGAAGGCCGGTCTTGTTTCCTAACTATTGATCTATTAACCATGAAAGAAGCTACTTATTAACATGCATGTTAATGTTTTTTTGTATAATGTGTAGGCGGACAATGTTGGAGTGGCAAATCATACAATCAATAGGGAAATTTCTGTTGAATCAACTGTTGAGGTTATGACTGGTGGAGATGTGATGGATGCAACTACTTTGGTTCGTGTCCACTATAAGATTTTATTAAATGTGTAGAGTGTATTATTTGAGATTTGGAGATGGATGAATTTGATCGGTGTTGCAATTTGCGAAACATTTATTAACACAATTGTTGAGTTGAAATTGTAACTTTATATAATAAATTTGTATAATTATGAGTAGAGTTAATGTGATTGATGTAACATCCTCAAAATAATTAATCGAATTATTTGGGTGTTAACCCAATTGAATTAATTTGGTACTTAATTGGTAAATTATTGAGTGCTAAAATTAATTAGTGGCTGTCCCAGGATCGTTGACCGAATAATACGGACCAAGGAAGTTTCGAAATCGAAATAAGGGAATCAGATCAATACGGTAATTGGACCACGCTGCCACTTATTTATTAAATTAAATATGTGTGTGTGTGTGTGTTGAAATAAGAAAATAAAAGAAAAGAAGGGAAAAGAGAAGAAGACGCGTGAAGCAGAGAAGAAAGAAGAGAAGGAAAGAAAGAAGAGAAAGGGAAAGAGAGAAGAAGAAAGAAGAAGAAGGAGAATCATCACTTCAGCCCAACCTCTCAAATTTCATCACCATCATCCCCTCATCTTCCTCTACAAAACCCATATCTTTGGTAAGCCTCTCCTCCATTTTTCCCCCTTCCTTTTTGATTTCGAAAATTGAGGGTTTTGTGGAGAAATTTGTTGAAATCAAGGATTAATAGGTTGTGTTGGTGATTGGGTTATGCTTAGGATCGAAGCTAGGAGCGGATTGAACGCGATTGGAAGCTCGGAACGAAGTTAGGAGCGGTTCGGTGTCGTTTGGGTTCGATTCGGTGATTTCGACGTCTCGGCAAATTCGGTTCGATATCGGCTCTCGCTTCAAGGGTGAGTTTTACTCACGCTTAGGATGTTTTTGTGTCTCGTTAGTTTTTACGTTAATTGATTTCGAGAGATTTTGGAACGAAAACCATTATTTGGAAAATATGTCGTTTTTGGATAAAAACCGTTTTGATTGAGACATTGATTGATTTGAATGATTGTGTGATATTGGTTGAATCTGTTTTTCTGTTTGTTTAATCTGTTTTTGATCGGAACAAAAATTGGAATTGAGCGGAATAGCGGATTTCGCGAAAAATCGCAAAATCTGTCTTAACAGACCCCCCCTTCTGCCTGTTCGCGCCTAACTTGCGCTCCAGCGCGACTTCAGCGCAGATTGACAGAACTTTCTGCCAGTTCGCGCGTAACTTGCGCTCCAGCGCGACTTCAGCGCAGATTGACAGAATTTCAGCAACCAAACACTGTTTTTCGTTTCGCGATAACTTTTGATCCAGGAACCCGATTGAGGTGTTCTAAGATGCGTTGGAAAGCTTATTCAGAGGCCTAACTGAATATTCTATTTTTAAGGCAAAATGAACTATTTTTGATATCTAAATTGTGTCGAAAAGTGACGAATTAGCATACGAGAGTGAATGTGGTTTTAACTTGTAATGTTCTTTTCGAAAAGTAAAACGAACTGTTTTCAATATTGAAAACTCTTTTAAAAGCGGTGTGATGTTAAACTGTCTGTAGTACGGTTCACCGGGTATGTAGCGGTAACGCAGTCGGTGCCGTACTGAGTCATAACAGGTTCACCGGGTATGTAGCGGTAACGCAGTCGGTGATCTGTTGAATTGTTTTGTTGCTCGATTCACCGGGTATGTAGCGGTAACGCAGTCGGTGATCTGTTGAATTGTTTTGTCGTTCGATTCACCGGGTATGTTGCGGTAACGCAGTCGGTGATCTGTTGAATTCTTTTGTTGTGCGGTCCACCGGGTATGTAGCGGTAACGCAGTCGGTGTCGTACTGAGTTTGACCTGTGCCGGGTATGTAGCGGGAACGCAGTCGGCAATCGGTTGAAGTTAAGCAATAGATTCATCGGGTATGTAGCGGTAACGCAGTCGATGATCTATTATAGGTTAAATGGTGCGGTTCACCGGGTTTGTAGCGGTAACGCAGTCGGTGTCGTGTCAAGTTAACCAAGAATTATAATTGGACCGAGAGTGTTAGTAGGGGTCTCGGTAGAACTCACTGAGATTGTATCTCACTGTTTAAATGTTGTTGTTTTACAGATAAACAGGGACAGAAGAAACCTCAGAGGCACGAGTAGGTGGCCCCCGGGAAATGGAGAATGACTTAGCTCACGTTTTAGTTTATTTTCCTTTTGTTGTCCATGTACCGCAACACTACGACTTTAGTGTAAATCTTTTATTTCCGCTTTCTTGTATGATACTGAGCAGGATAGTTCGCTGAATTTTATAGTCTTATGTGTATTAAGACTGCTTGGCTGTTGTCCAGTGAAAACTATTTTGCAGTGTTCAGTATTTATGCAGGAATTTTATATCTCTGATGTGTTTCTAATGTGCACTTGGGTATTTTTAATAAATAGAAATACCGGGGTGTTACAATTGACTCTTTTTATAACCCGTTTAGTTGTTGCATCGAAAGACTGTGGAGAAGTTTGTATCACAGCATCGTCCCTATTTCTAATGATGTCGTCTTAAGTTGTTCATTTTTTTACATTTAAAGAATTTAGTTTTTGGGCGATAAACTCAAACTTAAGTTAGATATATTTAACTTATTTAATATTTCCTCTATACAGTCAGGGAGTGTATATTTCAGTACAGATGCTGGAGGGTCAGAAATGATGTCCAACCGTTGGGCTTCTCAAAGTGCAACTGTTGGACAACCATATAATTTCGGATTAGGCAACTCTGATATTTCTTCTCCACAGGCATGTGATTTGAATGTCCGTCAAGTTCTTGTGCATATTTTAAATTTGATGTTGCTTAACAAAATGTTTTTATTAGGTTGGAGCTCACATTTCATTCATGGAACTTTTGTCAAATGTGGAAATAGACTTCCCGGGACTATCACAATTGTCTACAAATCCGTGACACTTTAGCTGCAACAATACGATGGGCATATTAAACTTTTATATAATTTTTTTTTGTAACTAAACATGTAATTATGTTTTGATTTATATAGGTGTAAATGCCTTAAAGTTGATGTATATGGTGTAAATGCCTCATACATTTGTGTCAATTTGCACAAAGTAATTTTTTGCTACACGTTGTTTAGACCTCATGTAACCTTTAAGGTTTAGGGAAAACCCTTTACCACTTTTTTTGTAACTAACAAAGTCTGTAGTTTTTCATTTGTATTGGTGTAAATGTGATAAATTTTATATATATTTGGGGGCAAGTGTCTAAGATGCAGCCTCACGGTTTATGTTCTGAACAGGTTTGGTGTTATGGAGCAAAACTTATATATATTTGGGGGCAAGTGCATAGTTAATATATATCCCAATTATGGTTGGTTAGTTTGTCAGAAAACCTGGGTAATTCCATGGACGGATTGGTGTTATGTTTTGTGTAATGGATTAGTGAGGCAAGACTGATGGGAAGGGGTATCTATGTGTATGCTATGATGAGTATTTGAGGGTTCATACACATGTAATTAAATAGGACACGTGAGTGCATAGTAATATATATCCCAATTATGGTTGGTTAGTTTGTCATAAAACCTGGGTAATTCCTTGGATGGATTGGTGTTATGATTTCTGTAATGAATTAGTGAGGCAAGACTGATGGGAAGGGGTATCTATGTGTATGCTATGATGAGTATTTGAGGGTTCATACACATGTAATTAAATAGGACACGTGAGTGCATACTAATATATATCCCAATTATGGTTGGTTAGTTTGTCAAAAAACCTGGGTAATTCCTTGGACGGATTGGTGTTATGCTTAAAAAATAGATGCACTGACAGATATAATAGATAGTCTTCATATACGATAGTGTTATAACTTGCACAGTAGACAGCTAACAAAAGCACTATGCCATGTTATACAACAGTGAAATGAAACTCCAACTTCCTAATTAGCAATATGAATGACAAAAACACCAAAAGACATGTTCTACATATAGAAAGCACTATGCCTATGTCATTTCCTCTGATTTTTCTCCTTCTTTGACACACCATAAGTCTCATATGGTGTTCGGATTGCTGCACTAGTTTTGATAATTCTTGGATTCTGAACTCTACGAGTGTAAGCATTTGACTCTTGATGGAGGTGATGATGCGGTATGAGACCAGATGGTTCACCTATGTTTCTTTGGGTGCTCACCGGGGAATATGCTTGTTTTGGTTCTTTTGGAAGGGAAGGAGTCAAGTTTCTTACGTTCTTTGCTTCTTCTAATTGTCGTTGAAGTTCAGCTATTGTTTGTTGAAGTGCCTTCTTTTCCTCATGAGATAAGTTCTGTAGATCACGCAATTCCCTTTCAGCTTGCGATAATCTGTTAAAAAGTGCGTTGTGCTCGGCATGCAGCTGTTCATTGTAGACAATCAAATTAATCATTTCATCTGACCGCTCTCTGGATTTGACAAATCCATGCGGGGCCTCAGTTAAGGCTTGTCTCACTTCATAAACAGCAACTTCTTGTTCTGTTGCAGTCAGCTGCTCATAAACCTAGTAACATGGAACCATTATGAACAGTTTAGTACAATAAATTAAAGCAACATCTTATGACATGTAGATAACAAATGCGGACCAAATACTCCCTCTGTTTCTAATTAGATGTCATTTTAGGCTGATTTGTGGATACCAAGGAAAACCTTTATAATGTTCAGTTTTTGACTATACTAATTTAACCTCTCAAATGCATCCAATAGGCTTTCCTTAAAGAGGGAGTAATTGTTATATATATATATATATATATATATATATATATATATATATATATATATATATATATATATGGTTACCTGGTTTCTCTCAAATGCATCCAATAGGCTTTCCTTAAAGAGCCAAACATCCTGCCACTTCAAACAACGAGGAAAGATTTTATCAACTTTGGGAGTTATCTTATGGTGTGGCCAAACATGTTCAAGTCCCCAGACCTATAATCATTAATGAAACTTAATCAGAATTGGAGCACTGCAATAAAATTAATTGTTACAAACTTAGTGACTACACAAAAAAATATACTGCAAAAAAAATACCTGCAACAGAACTACACACCCACTAACATACAATGTTCTAGGGCTCTTTGATTCTTCCAAAGAACTTGTGACTTTATTCAAATTCTGAACCAAATAATCATAGACTGCAAGTCCCCAATTAAATGTCCCAAGGGAATCTAGATCATCCAACAACTTAATGCAAGGACAAGAAATGCCGGTGGATGTGTTTGGGAATAAAAACTCTTCCATTGCAAGCAGTATATACAGCCTACAAAAATCATCAACATGTTGATCGGCAGAGAGGGTGGTCAGTTTTTCATAAATTTCTGCTAAGGTATTTTTTCTTCCTTCAACCAATGTTATGGTATGTGAACTAAGGTCGTCCACGAATTCCACATCTAAACCCACTATGCCAAGCCCTATCGCATAACAAACATGTAGTGGAGTAAAATCAACATACCTAGACCGTATTCTAAACCCCCCCTTTTTTTATCCCAACGTCGTGCTAATTCTTCTAACAATATACCAGATATATTTATTTTCTCAGGCAATAACATCAACCATTTAAACGGTGTTGCATTAATCCTTTGCCTTTGTACACCTGATAGATTTTGATTCACTTTGCCGATCCATTCTGTGGAACAACTATGTCGCACACGGATCTAAAAAAATATGATCAACAAAACTGTCAGTGGCGTACATGTAACGACAACAATTACACAAAGTCAAAGCAGAGGCCATAATACTCACTTTTTTTGATTTTGAGCTAGTAGCTCCTAAAGTCTGAGTGGTCATCCTGTATTGAAACTCTATGTGTCACAAATTTTATATATAAGAAAAATAAATAAAATAAATGAACTACATTCCAAATGAAGTGTATTGCATAGAAAACCAATTAAAAGAAGTGGTACAATTGCTTCAAAACAGCCACTATTGAACAAATGAATGTACTGTCTCATGGAAAGTGAGAAAGACCAAAGAGTATCAATTTAATGTTTTGTCTGAGAAAAGGTATGCCAACAAGCTCCATACCTAGATGGTTCTGGAGTAGCTTTCACATGAGGCCGTTGCACTAGCTTTGGTTCCTTGGAAGCAACACTAGAGTGTCCTTGCACTAGCTTTCGTTGCATGTCAGAAGGCTTCAATAAATACAGCATCCCAATAGCAACATGTGCAGAATTAGTGCAGAATTAGTCCAAAAACAGGAGAAAATTATTGTCGCCTTTGTGATATTTAAGAGATTGAAAAATACAGCATCCCAAATAGCAACCAATTCAAATTTTAGTGCAGAATATTAAACAACCATTTACTAGAACTTACACTTCACAAGTATTGTAAATAACATCAAAAGTTATCAAAACTACAATTGAAAGGTGCTCAACCTATTGGAAAGAATTTCACATATTCATAATCTAAGGCACCTAGATATTATCTATAGTTAAGATTAAGATATTCACGAGAGCAATGTAATACAACTGGTATAAACCAAACCCACAAACAATAATTCACTGTTTAAGAAAATAGGGTTAATCTAATTAGGGGTTTTAATCAATTAGAGCTCACCCGAAGGAGGTGATGGTCGAAGTGCGTTCATCGTACTTTAATAGCGGCGACGGGGGATGATATTAGCGTGGCGGCGACGGTACAACAATCGTTCGTTACAGTGATGGAGGTACCGAGATTGACTTTTGGTTCGTCACAGCGACGACCGAAACCGATGGGTTGAGATACTGACCTTTGGTTCCATGGATCGATGGGTTGAAGAACTGCGGTTGAAGAACTGGATCGACGGGTTGATGGAGCGAAGAACTGGATCGATGGGTTGAAGACGGTAACCGATTAGTCGAATCCAAGTAAAAGGCAATAGAGGGGTTGAAGTTCAGCGAATCCAAGTGGGTTTTAATCTAAGGGTTCTGGCGTGGGCCTTGTAATCCAATAGTTTTAATTTTTTTTGGCTCAATTTAATGACAAAAATTTAATCCCTTATAACTATTAAAGTTTTTCTCATTTTAATTGTAACCTTAATTTTATGTTATATTTGATAACCAACCTACGTGCCCAATTCCCCATATTTTATTCACAACTAGCCAACCTGTCAATTTAATTAAATTTTCTAAATTTCTCATTTTAACCATATCATATCACCAACTCCAGCTCAAAATGTAAGCACAATGAATGAGACATAAAAAAGTAAGGTTAATTGTTTATGTTGTATTTGATAACCAACCTACGTGCCCCATTTCCCAGCTTTTAGTTACAACTAGCCAACCTGTCAATTTAATTAAAATTTTTAAATTTCTCATTTTAACCATATCATATCACCAACTCCAGCTCAAAATGTAAGCACAATGAATGAGACATAAAAAATTAAGGTTAATTGTTTATGTTGTATTTGATAACCAACCTACGTGCCCAATTCCCCAGCTTTTACTCACAACTAGCCAACCTGTCAATTTAATTAAAATTTTTAAATTTCTCATTTTAACCATATCATATCACCAACTCCAGCTCAAAATGTAAGCACAATGAATGAGACATAAAAAATTAAGGTTAATTGTTTATGTTGTATTTGATAACCAATCTACGTGCCCAATTCCCCAGCTTTTACTCACAACTAGCCAACCTGTCAATGTAATTAAATTTTTTAAATTTTTCATTTTAAATTTCTCATTTTAACCATATCATATCACCAACCCCAGTTCAAAATGTAAGCACAATGAATGAGACATAAAAAATTAAGGTTAATTGTTTATGTTGTATTTGATAACCAACCTACGTGCCCAATTCCCCAGCTTTTACTCACTACTAGCCAACCTGTCAATGTAATTAAAATTTTTAAATTTCTCATTTTAACCATATCATATCACCAACTCCAGCTCAAAATGTAAGCACAATGAATGAGACATACAAAATTAAGGTTAATTGTTTATGTTGTATTTGATAACCAACCTACGTGCCCAATTCCCCAGCTTTTACTCACAACTAGCCAACCTGTCAATGTAATTAAAATTTTTAAATTTCTCATTTTAAATTTCTCATTTTAACCATATCATATCACCAACTCCAGCTCAAAATGTAAGCACAATGAATGAGACATAAAAAATTAAGGTTAATTGTTTATGTTGTATTTGATAACCAACCTACGTGCCCAATTCCCCAGCTTTTACTCACAACTAGCCAACCTGTCAATTTAATTAAAATTTTTAAATTTCTCATTTTAACCATATCATATCACCAACTCCAGCTCAAAATGTAAGCACAATGAATGAGACATAAAAAATTAAGGTTAATTGTTTATGTTGTATTTGATAACCAACCTACGTGCCCAATTCCCCAGCTTTTACTCACAACTAGCCAACCTGTCAATTTAATTAAAATTTTTAAATTTCTCATTTTAACCATATCATATCACCAACTCCAGCTCAAAATGTAAGCACAATGAATGAGACATAAAAAATTAAGGTTAATTTTTTATGTTGTATTTGATAACCAACCTACGTGCCCAATTCCCCAGCTTTTACTTACAACTAGCCAACCTGTCAATAAAGGAGAAATTTATTGTAAATTTCTCATTTTACAAATATCATAGCATGTCACCAACTCCAGCTCAAAATGTAAGCACAATATTAAGCTTACTGACATGTGGTGTTAAAATTAAAGCTACATTTCTTTTTTAGACCATATCACCAACCAGACTTCAGAATTACCCATGTTTTTTTTACATTTAACAAACGTGTTATAAACATTAACTAAGTAAGTACATTCATCTATCATCTCAATCTCTTCAGAGTCTCCCTCATCGTGTATGCAACATCTGAATCTCTTCAAAGTGTCCCTCATAATCATCTTCTGCTCCTCTCCTTCATCCAAAGCAACATCTCAAAGTGTCTTCATCTTTCTCAATAAAGTCATAATGATGTTAGCAAAGTCAAATCTTGTGGAACCTTTGCTTTTTCTAATACCTCTGCCCTATACATATTTCGTGGATCAAGTACTCATTTCAAAACAAAGTCTTGACAAAATTGAAGTACATCATCCTAAACAAAAGAGAAGTAGAGTTAATATATATATATATATATATATATATATGCATTGTTCCCATAACATTTCAAAGACAAAAACATAAAAATAATTAATGATTAACCTGTGAGTATTGTGGCATGGTTCCTTCACCGTTCCAGAATTCCAAGTATTTCAAAACATAGATTCCACAATCATGACTGTATTGGAAGGGAATATGGATTTCAATACATAAACATAAAAACAATAAAAATCTATTGTAAACATAACAACTTTCCCAACAACGCATGTAAAATGAGTTACCTATTGTGTTGTTTGGGCATTATTTCATAAACGGTCTCCAGAGAATTATCACAAACGTAACTCAACAGCTCTTCAAAACGAATGCGCTAAAAAATCACAATTACAAACGTTGACAAATTTAATTAGAAGACCTTCAAATCAAAGAGACCAAAAAAAGATATATTAAGGTGTTAGAATAGGACACTACCATTGCATTATCAAGCAACAACCAAGAATCGTTTCGTTCATCTGTCAAGGAGTCCAACACGTACATCTTCCGTTCGTGTTGAACTACCACGTAGCACACCCAGTGTCCATTGTAACAGGCCAGTGCAAAAATCTAACACATTTATAAATAAATTATTAGGTAATATTCATAATACACATATGTACTGTTGAAAGCTAATCAAAATACTCCTGTAACATCTTCAGTTTTTTTCCATTCTATTTTGTTAATTCAGTTTGTGTATTTTGGTTAAGTGTAGATTGAATAAATGAACTTGTAAGCCACAATAGATGTGGCAAAAAATGGCAGCCTAGTTGGCATTCAATTGCGATAATCAGTTTCTTGCTGAAACAACATATAAATACTCCTGTAACAGATTCACATTTCAGTTGAATACAATTTCATCTTTTCAGTTTCTGTTTACTCTTCTGTTACTCGTTTTCTCGCTCAGATTCACTTCCTTCTTTGTGTGAGTATGTGTGTGCATGATTGTCATGCACCATTGCTGAATGTGAGTGAAACACAGTGAGGTGAGCAGTGAATTGAGAAGCACAATTAGTGAATTCATGATAGAAGATTCAGAAATGTTTATGTAAGAAGGAACACTGCTGGGCGCCAAGGATCCCTGCAGAGCTCCAACTGCTTGGGCGCTAAGGGCGCCAGTTACTGCTCAGAGGATAACTACCAGGGCGCCAAGGGCGCCAACTGTCTAAATTACTTTTACTCATTTGATTCCTATCAATTGAGGTCCAAAATGTACAAAAAAAATCCACTAATTCCAACTAACTTACCATCTCTGAAGACCTTAACACATCCATGGGGGTTGACTTCAATTCTTTCAATGAAACATGTTTGAAATGCCGTCGTAAAGTCCATCTTTTTTGGGTGCTGGCTTGTCCAGATTGTAATTCTTTGATCACTTCCGCCTACATTATAAAATCAATATTGTCATCATAACTATATTAACTAAGTAATTTTTAAACTCAAATCCTTCCAAATAAAGGATTTTAAGATGGACTCACAGCATAGAAGGAATTAAATAGGAAACGGGTCAGCAAACCGGTTCTTTCCAATTCTTCTTCCATCAACATCGGCGAAACAAAACAGAATAGCTGAAAACAAAAATTTTCCCTAAAATTAAACTTCATAAACAATATTGGAAAAACAAATGAAATTCACAATTCAATATTGGGTGCATTTGAATACCAGGTTGTCCACCCATTTCCTTGGTGCAAGACCCTCGAGAGACATTCTTGTAAGAATGTGGTCATCCAACCTAACCAACGTTCTGCATCGCCATAGAACAAGCACATTGTCAAAATTTCTACTCATTGGCAACAACAAAATTTCAAGTACCTTCCAGTTATAAATTCTAAAAAGAACTAACACGTACTCGTTCGCCGTTGTCGATGTGCTTGGGCGGGTGCAAAAATTGTACAAAGAATACAGCAATTTTTTGAATTTATTTTGATCTCTTGTCGCCTTTGAGCCATTTGCGACGGTAGGTGCATAGGACGCACCTGGGACATGATCACTCACACCAATTTCATTGCTTGCTGATGCCCTTCTATAATCTTTTGTTTTATAGACTTTGATTTTATCCTCAACACTCGAAAGCCTAATGTTAATCTCCTTTTCTTTGGTAAATATCCCTTCACAATATCTCCTTTCAATCTCCTCAATAGCTTCATTGAGGACTTCATTTGATTGGTCTCCTTCGCTCAACGCCACAACCTCAACAAACTGAATACAAAAATATAATATCAATTCACCAATAAAACTAAATGAATGAAACTGAATTTAGGAAAGTAAACACTAAATGAATGAAACTACACATTAACGAATTCCAATAATTTAGGAAACTAAACACTAAATGAATTAAACTAAACGCGTTGCAGCTAACCTTTTTGCTTTCAAATATTCTACCAATTATACACTTTCCCGACGGCACGTCAAACCAAGCTAAAAACCCTGGAAAACATGTATTTTGTGGAGTAGGCCGCAACAATAAGTGTTCAACGGTCCAAATCTACATCACAAAATAGATTGAACAATCTAAATCATCCAATAAGCTAAAGGGTAGGGTATTGATCGTGCGGGTGGTTTGGGGAAAGTAAAAAGTGGCAAAAGCAAGGAGAAGGTAAAGCCTACAAAAGTCCTCTACAAATTCATCTGATGTTAGGTCTCCCATTTTTTTAACAATACACGGCATATTAATTACTTCCCCATCAAACAACTGTTTGACTCTAGAGTCAACTCTATCATCATCAAAAACAGGGTCTCCAACTATGCGAAGCCCCAACCCAAAACAAACATCTAACTTTGAAAATGAAATTAGCCTATTCCCTACTCTAATACCTACACTATGTGTATCCCACCTTCTCAAAACTTCCCTAAGTAAAACACCACTAATGTTGATCTCTTCAACAAGATCAATCAAGGAATGGAAGGGAGTTGTTAGAAGACGTTTCTTTTGTAGTGGACTTAAGTTTCTATTAATCTCAACTAGTGCCTGAGTCTTTACTGTGTGTCTCACTCGGATCTGAAAAATACATCAATTAAGACACAATAACAAGAACACGGAGTTATACTCAATTATAGAACGAATTATGGTAAATGACTAACTTATGGACAATTGTAAAAATTTCTAAACTATGTGAAAATAAAATTACCTCAGTTTCTTTGGTCCTTCCCATAATGGAACGTTATTATACGTTTACTGTGGAAAAAATATATACTTCCATTAATGTACTTCATAAACAAAATCAATCACTAAAAACAGTGTTAGTTGTTAGTGTTCCTTACACTAAACTGTGCCGTAATTGAATCAACAAACATTGCATAAACAAAATCAATCACTAAATTCAAATATGAACACTAAATTCAAATTCAATTTGTATCAATTACCCAGGTTTTCTAACAATAATTAACCAAGTTACCACATCAATTACCCAGGTTTTCTAAACAGTTAACCAAGACACATTTGTATCAAACCTACAAATATTTTACCACTTTGCACAATATCATTTCCATTGACAATCAAAATAAATGCCAATCAAAATAAACCAAACAACAAACAACAGGTTTTCTAAGTTACCACATCAATTACCATTACCATTAATAATAATTAACCAAGCTACCACATAAATTACCCAGGTTTTCTAAACAGTTAACCAAGGCTCATTTGTACCTGAGGACAACAAACAACAATGAAATGATGTTTTGTAATTACAAGATTTTTTAAAAGGAATTTTGGGACATTTAGGGTTTCTACATTCACTCAAATAGACAAATTAAGTAAAAAAAATATAAATTACCTGAGTCCAACAACCTGGCGCCTGAGAACAGGTGGAAAACCGGCGAGATACGGTGGGGAAACGACGGATAACGGCGGACGAGGGGGGACGGGGTGACGCTGAGTGTTTATCGCTGACAGAGAAACCGAAATGCTTGATGTTTATCGCCGAGAGAGAAGAAGAGGCGCGGCTGAGAGAGTGGACAGGAGTTCTGTGGCTAAGAGAGAAGAAGAGGCACGGACTGGGAGAGAAGGAGACGCGGGAGAGAAGAAGAAGAGGTGCGGGAATCAGAAATCAGAAATGCTATTGAGAAAGAATGGTGGTTTTGTTTCTTTTACTGTTTTCTATTTTTTGTGTTTTTAATTTTTATAATATAAAACTATTCATTATTATTAATATATAAATTTTATAAAGAGAGGGGTATGTATATACGGATCCGTAGAGTAGAGTAGAGAGTGGTCCATTTTGTGGTCCACAAAGTGGTCAAAATAGCATTTCTGTAAAGAAAATAGAGCTTTCAAAAATCTTCCACCTGAGTAGAAGACACCGCATTTTCCAATCCCAAACTTTTCATCAAGCGGAATAAGAAAAGTTATGCATTTACAAACGTGAAAACGTAACAAAAAATCTATGTAAAAATCTATGTTACAACCCAATATATTCTCAATGTCACATATAATAACAACTTGTGACCAAAGCTCATTTTACAACTGAGATAAAACATAAGTTTACAAATGAAACATAAAAACATGTAATCAAACATAGGAACGAAATAGGAACGAAATTTATCAAAAACATAAACCACAGCCAAAAGCTCTTTTTCAGTGGTAGTATAATTAAGTTGAGCAGGATTCAAGACATGACTAGCATAGTAAATCACATGCAACAACTTCTCCTTTCTTTGCCCTAAGACTGCCCCCACAGCAATGTCACTTGCATCACACATAATAAGAAAAGGTAAGGTCCAATCAGAAGCAGTGACAACAAGGGCAGTTACCAATCTATCTTTTTGAATGTTAAAGGCATTTAGACATTCCTCATTGAACACAAAGGGAACATCCTTCACAAGCAGATTAGTAAGAGGTTTAGCAATCTTTGAAAAATCTTTTATGAACCTCCTATAAAATCCAGCATGGCCTAAAAAGCTTCTAATGCCTTTTTAATTGGTAGGAGGGGGAAGTTTTTCAATAACTTCAACTTTATCACGGTCAACCTCAATCCCCTTGTGGGAGATGCGGTGGCCCAAAACAATTTCCTCTCTTACCATAAAATGGCATTTTCCCAATTTAAGACCAGGTTGGATTTCTTACATCTTTCTAACACAAGAGACAAATTATGCAAACAGTTGAGACCAGGAGATGGTCATGCTCACCGAGGAGTGCAGTGCAATCTTATAGAGAAAGCTTCCACAAAAACTCAAAGATCCCGGAAGTTTCTCTATTCCTTGCACTAATGGGGATAGAACTTTTGGGAAAGCTCTGTGTGATCTTGGGGCGAGTATCAGTTTAATGCCACTAGCCATTTTCAAAAAGCTGGGGATTGGTCAGATAAAGAACACCATGATGACTTTGCATCTAGTTGATCGTTCAGTGAAGCATCCATATGGTGTAGTTAAAAATGTTCTTGTGAAAATTGACAAATTTATCTTTCTGGTGGATTTGGTGGTTCTTGACATGGAAGAAGACAATGACATCCCATTGATATTGGGCAGACCTTTCCTAGCTACTGGTAGAGCTATAAATTGATGTGGCGGATGGAACTTTAACATTGAAAGTCCAAGATGAAGCTGTGTTAATGTGCTCAAGGCTATGGGAATCCAAAGGGAAAGGAAGGGTGCTACCGAATTGAGGTTCTTGATTCCATCATTGATAAGGAATTTCAAGACCAAATTCCTTACTTACCTCTTGAGAAAGCTCTTGTGTCATCAAATGAGGAGGTTGAAGAAATGTGTGATTCCGAGGTAAAAGAAGCCATTGCTATGTTAGATGCCTCCCCATCTTACTCTCTCCATGCACCTCCTAAGTGGGAAGAATTGAAAATTCAAGAAAAATTCATCCAAGAAGAAGTGAAGAAAACACCTGTTGTTGAGCTCAAGCAATTACCCTCTCATTTGAAATATGTGTTCCTTGGTGAGGGGAATGTGTATCCTGCTATCATTAACTCCAACTTGAGCCAACTACAGGAGCCAGGAGGAGAAGCTACTCAAAATATTGAAAGAGCACAAGAGTGCTATTGGATGGTCCATTGAGGATTTGAAGGGAATTAGTCCCCGACAACGGCGCCAAAAACTTGATGGCGGAATTGGCAAGTGTACCAAATCGTCGCAAGTAATAATAAAATGGTAAGACCGAGTGTCAAACTCAAGGATCAAATGCAAATACCAATAAATGTTAACAACAACTAAACGAATACAAATGAACCGAAGTTTGAGTGATATTGTAAAATAACGAAGAACACGAAGTTTACGAGATGATAAAAGAAGTTAGGGATGAACTTCCATTGGTTTCACACTATTGCAAACTGATTTAATAGAGAAAATAACCCCCTCTTTCACTTTGTTATCAAAACCACAACATTAATTAATCCCTAATTCCTTAGGCAACTAATCCTTTGTTCACAACTAAAAACCCTAATTCCTTAGGTGATTATAGATGACAACAAGCATTAGAATCAAGGGTTTGCAAGATACAACCACTCAAAGATTATTCCTAAACTAAGAGTTGAAGGTATTCAATCTCAAGCATTCAAGCATAAAATTTCTATTCCATAAATGAACCATATATCATTCCGTGGTTGATCAAATCATGAAAAACATTAGGCTAAATTATAGTTTTGGTCCCCCTATTTTCAAAAATTCAGACATTTGGTCCCCCTATTTTAAAACTCAGACATTTGGTCCCCCAATTTTAAAAAATCAAATACATTTAGTCCAAAGAGGGACCAAATGTCTTTGATTTTTTAAAATTGAGGGACCAAATGTCTTTGATTATTAGCCATAAAAAACTGAAAATTTCTCTTGGGACTAAATGTCTTTGATTTTTTAAAATTGGGGGACCAAATGTCTGAGTTTTAAAATAGGGGGACCAAATGTCTGAATTTTTGAAAATAGGGGGACCAAAACTATAATTTAGCCAAAACATTAAGAACAGAGATTAAACACACAAAGTAGGAGGGAATATGACATTGAGAACAAATAAAATCAGTTACAATAGTGATTCACCAATATTCATTCATCCCTAACCCAAAAGGGTTTAGCTAGACATAGTAGAAGAAAAGGGAAAACAGAAATTACAACTAAATGGAGAAGATAAACTCATTTGAAGCTTCAAATCTTGTTCCCAAGCCTTGAATCTTCAATAGAGATGAAGTGAAGAGAGCACTTTTTCGTTCTAGGGTTCCAAGAGTAAAAAAAACCCTTTCAGATTTTCTAAGACCTTTATAAAGCCCACCAATTAGGGCAACTTTCCCTTGTAAAAAGACCATAAAGACCCTCTTTAAAGGTGGTTTATACATTTAAGAATAAAGAGCTTCGCTGTGGGTCCCGCTGAACCATGCTGTACAACTCTGCTGGTAGAGAAACAGACAGTTTTAAAGGGCAACTTCCACTGGTGGAAGTTCAGTGCAAAACGTAACTGCTGCTGTTTTAAATGCAGTTCTACCAGTGGAAGTTTAGTACAAAATTAGACCATTTGGTGCTGCCAGAAATTTGTTGCAATGCAGTCTGCCTTAAATCACTCCAAACTTCATCTCTAGCCTACACAACTTGTTCTTCAACTTGATCTAGTTCTTGTGCACATAAAAACAAAGAAAAACCGGCATAACTACTACACAAAAACTAGATTTACAAATTCACAAAATCTGCTCAAACTTTACTGGTTTTCATTAAAATCTTCATTCAAAACACAGTTTTTAACATTCGAAACAAGCATATGATATGGATTTATCACAACCCCAAACTTAAATTTTTGCTTGTCCTCAAGCAAACTCAATACAAAACAAGGGTTGGAATAAGATTACTAGATGTGACTCCAATGTCCAAAATCATACCTAGCTCAAAAACAATTAGCTTTTCACAGTTGTCAACGAGTGACCTTGCATGCATTCTTGTATCCGAAAATCAGCAATTCAAACTTCCCAAATTATAATCTCAAGCAACACATCATACAATCATCGATTGTGCTCAATTTCACTCAAGTTCCTCACTTATAAGTGTTTCTCTCTCACACAAGTGTTTGCAGGGTAATACACTCAATCACATCACAAGCAACACACTACCATAGGCTTGACATAATTCTACAACAAGAAATCACACACAAATACCACACACATCATGAGGACTTATTAAAGGTTGTAATGGGGCTTGGGTAAGGAAGGATAAATTTTGGAATCCAGGCTTTCTTGATTGGAATTGAGAGATGCCATTTTCACTTATGAACATTTCCTAAGCTTACCAACTTCACCAAAGAATTTCCCACAAAACAAAAATGAGCTTGTTATTTCTTCTATATGGTTTGACTTGATTTGACTTGTTTTTGATTTTTTTTCTCTTTTTTTTAATGTAATATACTACTTTTGGTATACCACCCCAAACTTGAACAATTGATTGTCCTCAAGCAACCCCAAACTTAATTTTGAGCTTCAAGTTCAATAGTCACTATAGACCCCTCAAGCCCAAACAAGTGGGACACTTGGTTTTTCAGTTAATGGCTTGTAATGAGGGTAATCAATCCAAAAAACAATGGGCTATGCAAAGGTCAATAATAAAGGGTAGGCCTTTTAAAGCTCTAGCTGCCAAAAAACAGAAAGTCCTCAATCACGTGTGTGTGAATATAAGCAATGCAAAAGTAGTCAAGAACTAAGTCAAGTTCTGAAGAGTATCACAAGCGATGGAAGCACTCAAGAATAAAATTATCTGTTTGGCTCAAACACTCACAGGTTATTCATGATAGGGCATTGAGCATAATGAATCACGTATTCAAATGTCACAGAACATTCCTCTAAGGGTTTTCATCCAAAGGATTTAGAACAACAAGAGGCATGATGAGTCTCATTTAAACCGGTTCATAAAATATAAGAGCTTAGCATCATAGGATCATTGAAAATCACAATCCAGTAAAAATCTTCCATGAAAACTACATTCCTCCATCAGATAGAAACATGATCAAAACATTTTTAGGAATGCAGCTTTTACACCACATGCTATGAACAGAGTTTGTATCAGAAGCAGAACAAGTGCTAGTGTAAACACAGTTCAACAAAATAGTGACAAAGGTAAAGATAAAACAGGGAAAGAAAAGAGAAGAGATAGTTGTTGTGCGAAAAGTAGTTTGTGCAAGTGTACACAATCGCAACAAGTAATAGAGTGATAAGTAAATATCGTTCCCACGGAGATTGTTGAGTTTACTTCTATATTTAAGTTAGTAATTAAGCTAGTGAGAAAAACAAGTAACAAAATAGTACAATCAAGTTTTTAGTCATGAAGATAAAAAGTATTGTGTGAAAACAGTAAAGAAAGTTCAAGAGTTGATAAAGTGAGTTGGACTGCTCTTTGCTAAGTAATTTCTCAATAGTGAAGTGCTATAACGTTAGACGCTATAGCGTTAAGTGCTGTAGCCTATGATTTTGTGCCTTTCGGTCACTGACGCCAGGGTTTTGTTACAAGACTCCTATGTCTAGGTTCTAAATAAGTCCACCCCTGTATAATGAGGAACCCACAGTATTCACCTTATGAACTATTGCTCCCCTATGTCTAGAGTTAAGCACAAGTTGTCTAAATGTCTTTAAACAACCTTTCATTCATATCAATCTTTGAGTTAGAATCGTTGACCATGTCTGTACCTACGAATGTACCCATTTCAGTTGGCCAATCCCAAAACGAGTTTGAAACCATTAAAGCACAAAGATTGAAACACAAACATCATAACGTTATATTAACAATACTAAAGAGTCATTACAAAGCTTAAAACAATCCAACTACTAAGTGTTTAGCTCATGATGAACATCATCAACACAATACAAACCAAAAAGCTCATATTACCGAAAATGAAAAGAAGAAGCAAGGTTGCAAAAGATGCGCGTAGTGGCCTCCTTCTCATGTGACGGGTTGCTGACGCTACAACACAACTTCACAGCGCTGGAAATGATGATCTTCTCTTGAAAAATAAAAGCTTGAAGTGGAGGATTAATGGAGGAGAAGGGTGTCAAGTTTTTCTCTCCAAAAACCCTCTCACTTTCGAAATCTATGTTGTGTGGGAGAAGATAGAGTTAGATATTATCCTAATCTCATAAAGTAGCTTTTCAAAAAGGTGACAATGACACTTCTCATCATTTAAAAACAATCTATCACTAGAAATGTGCCACGTGTCCAAATTTTCCACTTGGAAGTGTCCGTGTCAGGCTTTCAGCAGAGGATTAGCACGATGACTCATCAAACAGTAGTATGCTCCAATATTGCCCAGCTGTCCCACCGCCATATAGCGCTATAGCGCTTACCGCTGCAGCACCTATCAGAAACATTAAAATACTCACAAAGGCACCAAATGTGACAAATGATAACAAATTATCTCCTAACCCTTATTTTACACTTCTTAACACATATTTACATATTTAACCACATAATTACTTAAGAACTCACATTAACTTAAGCCTAAAGAATATAAATAACTCATATAAACACGAGTTATCAATAGCACACTCCCTCGCAAGGGTTGCCTCCCATGAAGCGCTTCTTTAACGTCACTAGCTTGACGGTTGATTGGTCCTTCAAATGGTGATCAAATTAACAGACTTTTTGACTACTCAATGATACCACCAAAGTAGTGCTTGAGGCGTTGTCGATTCACCTTGAAACTCCTGTCTGAACCTGGGTGCTTCAGTTCAATTGCACCATAGGGGAAAACTTTTTAATTTCAAACGGACCCAACCACTGAGACTTCAACTTTCCGAGAAACAGTTTCAACCTTGAGTTGAATAGAAGAGCGAGTTGTCCTTCCCGAAATTCTCTCTTTTGAATTTTATGATCATGCCATTTTTTCATTTTTTCTTTGTAGATTTTGATATTTTCATAGGCAAAAGTCCTAAACTCTTGTAGCTCATGGAGTTGAAGAATTCTAGACTCTCCCGCTTTGGCTAGATCAAAATTCAAGTACTTTGTGGCCCAAGTGCTTTGTGCTCTAATTCAAGTGGTAAATGGCAAGCTTTGCCATAAACAATTTGGTAAGGGGACATACCAATTGGAGTCTTGAAAGTGGTTCGGTAAGCCCATAGTGCACCATCAAGCTTTATTGACCAATATTTTCTTGACGCATTCACCATCTTCTCAAGTATTTGCTTGATTTGTCGGTTAGATACTTCCACTTTCCCACTAGTTTGTGGGTGGTAGGGTGTAGCTATCCGGTGATGCACATTATATTTCTTCAAAAGGGTCTCCATCTTCTTGTTGCAAAAATGTGTCCCTTCATCCCTGATCAAAGCTCTAGGCACTCCAAAACGTGAAAAGATATTTTTCTTCAAGAAACCCATTACAACTTGTGCATCATTTGTTTGAGTGGCTATTGCTTCCACCCACTTCGACACATAATCGACCGCAACCAAGATGTACAATTTAGAGAATGAGGATGGGAATGGTCCCATAAAGTCAATCCCCCACACATCAAAAACTTCAACTTTAAGAACGGGATTTTGAGGCATCTCGTTTCTTTTTGAAATGTTTTCCGTTCTTTGACAACGGTTACATCTCTTCACATAGGCAAATGCATCTTTGAAAAATGAAGGCCAATACAACCCGGATTGAAGGACTTTTGCAGTTGTACGGTCTCCACTAAAGTGTCCCCCATAGTCCGAATCATGACAATGCCAAAGAATTTTTTCTTGCTCTTCTTCAAGCACACACCTACGCAGCAGACAATCAACTCCTCTTTTGTACAAGTATGGCTCATCCCAAACATAGAATTTAGCTTCATGAAGAAACCTCTTTCTTTGTTGGGAGTTGACATCAGCTGGAATTGCATTGCCCACCTTGTAATTTTCAAAGTCTGCAAACCAAGGTATGGTGATAATAGACAAGATGTGTTCATCAACAAAAGTGTCCTGAATAGGCCTTAACTCATCATTCTCCTCCATCTTCTCCAGGCGAGAGAGATGGTCCGCCACTGATTTCTCTGAACCCTTCTTATCTCGAATCTCGAGATCAAATTCTTGAAGCAAGAGGATCCATCTAAGTAGCCTTGGCTTTTATTCCTTCTTAGCAAATAAATACCTTAGTGCAGCATGGTCAGTGTAAACAATAACTTTCGAACCCAACAAATAGGAACGAAATTTATCAAAAGCATAAACCACAGCCAAAAGCTCTTTTTCAGTGGTAGTATAATTAAGTTGAGCAGGATTCAAGACATGACTAGCATAGTAAATCACATGCAACAACTTCTCCTTTCTTTGCCTTAAGACTGCCCCCACAGCAATGTCACTTGCATCACACATAATTTCAAAAGGTAAGGTCCAATCAGGAGCAGTGACAACAGGGGTAGTTACCAATCTATCTTTTAGAGTGTTAAAGGCATTTAGACATTCCTCATTGAACACAAAGGGAACATACTTCACAAGCAGATTAGTAAGAGGTTTAGCAAACTTTGAAAAATCTTTTATGAACCTCCTATAAAATCCAGCATGGCCTAAAAAGCTTCTAATTCCTTTTTCATTGGTAGGAGGGAGAAGTTTTTCAATAACTTCAACTTTATCACGGTCAACCCCAATCCCCTTGTGGGAGATGCGGTGGCCCAAAACAATTTCCTCTCTTATCATAAAATGGCATTTTTCCCAATTTAAGACCAAGTTGGATTTCTTACATCTTTCTAACACAAGAGACAAATTATGCAAACAATATTCATCAAAAGAGTTACCAAAAGACAGATAAATCGTCCATAAACACCTCGATATGTTTTTCTTGGTTGGGAGTTGACATCAGTTGGAATTGCATTGCCCACCTCGTAATTTGCAAAGTCCGCAAACCAAGGTATGGTTATAATAGAGAAGATGTGTTCATCAACAAAAGTGTCCTGAATAGGCCTTTGTAGCGACCGAAAAATCCGGGTGAGGATTCCTCGAAGGTTCAAAAATGAAGCCGCCACCAACGTTTAATTTTTAGGCCAAACATTGGTAAATCCCTTTGGAATGGATAAAGGTCCTTGAGACCAGATTAGGGTTCGGGAGTCGGTTATGCATGGGGAAGGTGTTAGCACCCCACGACATCCTTCCTAAGGAAGGTTACCTGCTAATTAGTTGTAGAAAAAAATTGTTAATTTTGAAAATGTTAATTTTTACCCTTTTATTGAAAGAAAAAGGCTTAATAAATATTTTAGTATTTTGTGCTTGATAGGAGAGGGCCCCTGCTCCTACGTATCTCCAGGTGCGATGGAAAAATCGAAGCTACGTAGTTCTTGGTAGAAAATGTTTGTGTGTTTGGTGTTTTTTTTTATTTTTAATAGGGGTTTCAGGACTATTGAGCCGTACGGTTCATCCGTCCTAGAATGATGACTAACCCGACTCTACAGTCGACTTAATCCCCTATTTTTGAAGATTTAATTTTTTCTTTAAGAGAAAGAATGACTTGTATATTTATATTATTTCTTTTCAATAGGTATTTTAGGACTCTTGAGCCGTGCAGCTTATTCATCCTAAAACGATGACTAAGCCGGCCGTACGGCCGACTTAGTCCCCTAAAAAAGAAATAACGAGGTGGGTTGTAAAAATAAAAGAAAAGGGGGCAATTAGAAACAGGGGGCCGTATTATGGAAACTGGGGATGCAGTTAGCGAGCCCAGTTCATTTTCTGTGAACTGGGCTGCGTTTAAAGGATGGGCTTGCGCTGGGGGGATTAAGTCAATAAAAATGGAGGGTGTAAGTAGTAATCAGATATATTAAAAAAATAAAAGGAAAAATCAGATGAATATAAGGTGATTGAAATTGGGGAAACCCTAATTTCATTTTTTTTCAACCCCAGCGCCGTATCCCCTTTTCTCTCCACCCTATTCCTCATTCTTCTCCCTCCCACGCCGTTTCACTCTCCCTTTCCCAAACTTCGCCCCTTTCCTCTCTCACGACGCAAATCTCTCTCCGAAGCGGTGGTTGGTGGATGCGCTTGGTTGCGGGGTGATGGTTTCGGGGTGGTGGTCGCGATGGTTGTAGGGGTGGTGATTTGGTGGTGTTTCGGGTTACAGTGGGTGGTTGACGGTGGTGAGGAGGTGAGGTTTGGTGGTCGTTGGGGAGGTTGTCGATGGTTGACAGTGGTTTTGGTTGGCTACGGTGAGAGTAGAGGGAGCGATGGGAGAGAGGACGATGAAGATGCGTGTGGAGACGTCGCTTGGTGGCGACGGCGACCGGAGGTCACAGTTAGGCGCGTGGAAACGCCGTTTGGTGGCGACGGTGAGGATGACGGAGGAAGCATTTTGACGGCGGAGGGGGAAAACGCGACCACGGTGAGTGGAGAAACGAGGTCCTGACGGTGGTGCTGTGGGTAGTTTTGGAGAAAAGGACGTGCTGGTTGTTTGGTGGTCGACGACGGTGACGGTGAGAGGGTGTGATGAGACGGTGGTGGTACGGCTGAGTCTACAGTTCACGGCGAGGCTACGACGGCGACGGCCACCGCTTGCGGCGGTGGCCAGAAACTCAGGTTTGACTCTCTCTACTCCTAATTTCTGATCCTACTTCTTTTCTTTATGACTTCTAAAAACAAAAACCTAAACCTGTGCTAGCAACTAATTTTTTTTTTTATTTTTTTCTTCAATCCCGCTTTTGTTCTCTCTGCTATTCTACTCATTGTTGCATATATGACAAACTAAATAACACTTGACAGATGATGGTAATATTCTAAACAACTAGAAAATAGCATGTTTGAAATCACAACTATGAACATTTCATTATTACATATTGGCTTAGCATGTATTTGAACTCGAAAATAAAACCTAGAGCATGTGTCTATGAATCTTAAAAAACCGTGACTGACCTTTTTTCTACCCTCTGAAGGCTGCTTACTGCTACTCTTACTTTGTTTCAGATATTTTTGGTGCCTTGCTGTTAGGGTTTCGGTATGAACCCTAAACTTTTGCTTTGAATTTCCGTGTGGATTTTTTGTGTGTTTTTGTGTATCTGCTTATCTCAGTGTGTATATTGCTATGTTTGCTACTATTTTTCTTTTTTTGGTGTTCACAGTATTTATAGGTAAAAACTGTGGTGTAGGTGTGGGTGCTAATGCAGGGGAGCAAAACTCATAGGAGACAAACGCATAACAGCCACTGAAATATGCAGTAGCAGCAGCAAGGGGGGTGCTGCAAAAGCTGCAGTGTTTTTGCTCAAAATGAAGAAAAACAAAGAGACAAGATGAAAGGAGCTTGAGCTGCTAGCTCAAAATGTAAAAACTGGAGCAGAGGCAGCAAGCGCATACCCTCTTTTAACTTCATTTTTATTTTTATTTTTGTACCCTTTTTTTACTTTTTCTTTGTCCTTATTTGTAACAAATTTGACTTTTTGGGTTATATTGTAAATAAAACTACATTATAATAATAAAAAGACTTTATATTGAGATCTGATTTTTATTATATTTTTTCTATGATAATTAAACTAATAGCAATGACTATAATAGTGATAAAAATAACGAGTACCAAAAATAAATACTCGTACGCAACGAGAAACAAACACGCTCACGCAATGAGAGCAACGACGCGTACGCGATTAGGAGCAGCATGCGTATGTGTTTAGGAATAACGGGTGTGCGCGACGGTGCAAAGATCGTCGTGACTAATGTGCGTGCGCAAAAAAATAAAACGCTGATTAAAATTAAATGGGACAAAATCAGGGTATGACAGCTGCCCCTCTTTATTTTATTTTACTAGAAAATTTTTGGATTTTCGTAGTAGAAATGGAAATGAAGATTGAACAGACGCTAATTTTGTTTGATAAAAAAGAAAGGAGTGGGGATATGGATAACAGTTAACACTTGGCGTGTTCACGAGAAAGGAAATAAAGAAGGACCGTTGGGGGTCTAAAGGAGCACCGGGGCTCTGAAGGACTGATTAGTCTGAAGGTCGAACTCTCAGGCGACGCTTGGCGCACTGGTTTGAATTAAACTGAAGGACCGATAGGTTTGAAGGGCTGCCTGAGCCTGATGGACCAAAAATGATCTGATGGACTGCAACTAGTTATGGCACTAGTAAAACAATCGGAGGGTGACCTACGTCGGGGCGGTCGTGAGGGTCAAGATCAGATCTGGAACTGATATGTTGACCAAGAAGGATTTACGCTATGCCTTGGGCAGACGCAGCTAATCTGAAGGACCACTGGGGGTCTGAAGGATCTGTCGCGCTCCGTGGCGACGTTATGATCTAAAGGTGTAGCTCGAAGTAGCGTTTGACGCGCTATTTCAAACTGAACTGAAGGACCAATTTGGTCTGAAGGATCTATGCTAGACTTTGCTAACACTGCGATCTAACACGCGATATAGGATTCAACATTAAGCCCTTTGTTAAGCGCTACAGCGATAAGAAAGCACCAAATCAAAACTTAATGCTCTGACTGAATATCTGAAATACCTAATTAAAGCCCTTTGCTACGCCTAAAGAAGACTACTCTATTCAAAACCTAAGAGAAATGCTAAAACTAGCTAGGATCTGAACTAAGCTTTGAAGTCACACACCCACATTTGAGCAGTATTGATTCTATTTGTTATAAAAACACATTGCTATGTGAGGATGTTCACAAAAGTTTGAAGTGATAGCATAGCATTAGTAAATTTTTGAGAAATCCTATTTAATTTAAAAGCTGCAGCTAAGTTGTACTTTTAGGCTTACTTGTCGGTTTGTTTTCTTGTCTTGTTCAAGTGCATTACTTGAGGACAAGCAATGGTTTAAGTTTGGGGGTGTGATAACTCATATTTATATAAGTTATTTGTGTCCTTATTACATAAATCAAACTGAGTTCTCAAGTAATTTTAGTACTTTCATATGTAAATATGTAATTGAATGTATTAATGTAGGTTTAGACTTAATTTCATAAATATTGGGCATAATAGATGCCTTTGTGAATATTTTGATGTTTTGCCTGAGTGCTGCAGCGGTAGGCCAGCAGTAAGCGCTACAACGCTGAGGAGCGTGCACCACTTGGATATTTGTGAAGCCACTTGCTGAATGATGAGTCATCAATCTGATCTCCTTCTTCTCAGCATGACATTTTGACTTCCAAGTGGGTGCAAAAATACACTTGGCGCCTCCTAATTGAAGCCCATGTGATAGTTGGTGATTTTAATCATCACACCTTTTTGTAAAGTGGCTTTATGGATAATTAGGATAATATCTAATTATTAAGATATCTATTAGGGGATATATATCTAGTCCATCTTCTTCTTGAAGAGAGAGATATACGTAGAGAGATATACGTAGAGAGTTTGGAAACATAAGAAAAAAGCTATCTTGACACCTTAGTCTTCTTCCATTGTTATTCCACTCTTGAAGCTTTTATTTTTAGTATAATTTTTAGATTGCATTCAAGGTTTGCTCACGCCATAGCTTCATCCAACGTATATGACTTGGGATTCTTGGAGTGCATCTTTTGCAACCATTCTCCTCTTCTCCACCTACGGTAATATAAGCTTGTTTGTTTGTATTGTGATGATGAAGCTTGTCATGAGCTAAATCACTTTGTAGTTGGATTTCTCTTAGTTTGTAATGAACCTTGAGTAGCTTTTATATAATATTATGATGTTTGCGTTTCATCCCTTGCGTTATAATGCTTTCAACCGTGTTTTGGGAATGATCAACTAGAATAAGGGGACTTTGTGGGTACATACGTGGTTCACAAAGAAAACTCAAGGAATGATATGAATGAAAGACCATTTAAAGGCATTTAAATGAAGTGTACTTAACCCTAGACATAGAGAAGTAATAGTTCATAAGGTAAATGCTGTATGAACTTAATATACAGGGGTAAAACTTATTTAGAGCCTAGACATAGGAGTCTTGTAACATAACCCTGATGATAGTGACTGAAAGGCACGCCACCATGACGCTACAGCGTCTGTTGATTCTGTAGCGCTACAGCGCTTAACGCTACAGCGTCTAATATTATAGAACACTACTCTTGGGAATTTACATAACTACTGAGCTGTCCAACTCACTCTTAAATACTTTCAATTCACTACTGTCTACTCACAAATCATTATGTTCACAACTCCACACTTTCATTTGTTACCTAACTTGTTCCACTAATTTGCTAATTGCTTAAACTACTAGATTAATTCCAATCCCTGTGGGAACGATCTCTATTTATCATTATATTACTTGTTGCGATTGTGTATACTTTTACAAACTACTTTTCGCACAACAAGTTTTTGGCGCTGTTGCCGGGGATTGCATTTAATTTTTATTGTTTAAAGTTTTTAGTAATATTAGTGAAGATTTTACACTGGTGTGTTGTTTCTTGATGCTACAGCGGTAGACGCTGCAGCGTATGCCCAGATCCCAACCACCAGAGTTCGAGTTGGATCCAGAGCCAGAAAGAAGATTTAGGAAACTGAGACAACTTCAGAAACTAAGACAACTTAGACCCACAATGTCTGAACACAGTGGCAGAACAAACTTAGGCAGAGGTACCACATTGGATAGAGGCAGATCTGATCCAGGCGGCAGAGGTAGAGGACAGCAACCACCCACTCCTACATTGCATAATGATGAAGACTGGTATAGGCAACAATTCATAAATCAAGGCCCTGCTGACTTGGTAAATGATAGGGAAAGACCCATGAGGGACTATGCTGTGTTTGACCCACTAACCATGGAGACAAGCATAGCTAGGGCTAGTCTTCAAACAGCTCAATTTGAATTCAAGTCCATGATGTTCCAGATGCTCCAAACAGTAGGTCAGTTTGGTGGTTCTCCCCAAGAGGACCCATATTTACACTTAAAACAATTTTTGGATGTTTGTAGTAACTTCATCATTCCAGGGGTAAGTGGTGATGCAGTTAGGTTAAAACTTTTTCCTTATTCCTTAAAGGATAGAGCAAAGGCCTGGTTAATTTCTCTGGAGCCTAAGTCTATCCATACTTGGAATGAAATGGCTAAGAAATTCTTGGCAAAATACTTTCCCCCTAGCAAGAATGCAAGAATGAGGAATGAAGTTACTACATTCAGACAAAAAGACTTTGAAACACTATTTGAAGCCTGGGAGAGATGGAAAGAACTGTTAAGGAGATGTCCTCATCATGGCATACCAGTAATAATTCAAATGGAAACCTTCTACAATGGGTTGGATCCTCACACCAGACTAATGCTAGATGCTTCTTATGGGGGTGTACTACTGAAAACTTCCTATAATGAAGCCTGTGAGTTAATAGATGACATTGCTACAAATAGCTACCAATGGCCCACTGAAAGGTTAGCTCTGCAAAAGAAGGTGGCTGGAGTGCATGAGATAATTGAAGTTTCTGCTCTGTCTGCCCAGGTTGCCTCCCTCACCAACATGATAAAAGCCATGAACACTTCAAAGGCTGTAGCGGTTACCGCTACAGCGCCAGCTGAACCAGTTGTAGCAGCCATTGAGCAAGCTTCTCCAGGCTCAACAAGCTGTGTATATTGTGGAGGTGAGAATCTTATTGAAGAATGTCCAGGTAATCCTGTATCTGTAAATTATGTGGGTTTCAACAAGAACAATAACCCCTACTCAAATACTTATAATCCTGGTTGGAAGAATCACCCCAACTTCAGATAGGGAGCCAACACTGCTACAGCACCAATTTACAGTGCTCCAGCTAATCCACCAGGGTTTCCTACTCAAAATTATCAAAGGCAGAATGCCCCTATTATTGACAATTCCATGGAAGGTTTGTTAAAAGGCTTTATGAGTGACTGTAAGACAACCCTGAAAACTCATGAAGCTTCCATCAAAAACCTGGAAATACAAATGGGGCAAATAGCCAATGTTCTTACCCAAAGAATTAGTGGATCATGACCATCCACTACAGAAGCCTCAACTTCAAATACTACAGGGAAGGAGCATGTTAAAGCTATATCTTTAAGGAGTGGGAAAGATTTGACAGGACCATCAGCTGTTTCAGATGATGAAAAAAACAAAAACTCTGAAAAATAAAGAGAACCTGCAACAGACGCTACAGCGCCTAAACCTGACGCTACAGTGCCTGTTACTGAAAAGATACCACCACCCAGAATTATTCCAACATATCCTGACCCTCCGTACCCTCAAAGACTTCGAAAGGCTCAGGAAGATAAGCAGTTCAACAAATTCTTAGAAGTCCTCAAACAGTTGCATATTAATGTTCCTTTAGTGGAGGCTCTCCAACAAATGCCCAACTATGCAAAGTTTATGAAGGATGTGCTCACCAAGAGGAGAAGGCTTGGGGAATTTGAAACTGTAGCAATGACTGGGGAGTGCAGCATGATGATGCAGAACAAGCTCCCACTTAAATCTAATGATCCTGGCAGTTTCACTATTCCATGTTCCTTTGGGAATTTCTACTCAGGCCGTGCTCTATGTGATTTGGGTGCTAGCATAAATCTAATGCCCAAGTCAATATACACACAGCTAGGAGTGGGAACTGCTAGGCCTACCTCAGTCACTCTGCAGCTAGCTGACAGAACCCTTGCTTATCCAGAAGGAATACTAGAAGATGTTCTAATCAAAGTGGACAAATTTGTATTCCCAGTGGACTTTGTTATTCTGGATTTTGAAGCTGATAAAGAAGTGCCTATAATATTGGGAAGGCCATTCTTGGCTACTGGAAGAACTCTGATAGATGTGCAAAGAGGAGAATTGACTATGAGAGTCAATGATCAAGAAGTCAGATTCAATGTCCTCAATGCCATGAAGTTTCCAGACCCCAATGCAGAAGAGTGCTTATTTGTGACTGCCCTTGACCAAGTTGTTTAGGATCATTTCCAGGACAGTACTGATCATCTGGAGCAGTTATTAAACAGCACTGAAGATTCAGAACCTGACTCAGAAATTGCAGAAGAGGTGGAACAAACAGCAAAGGAGATTTGGGCAAGGAAGTATGAATCTCTAGAGCAAGAAGATTCTGACATTAAGAAGAATCTGCCTTCTACTGAACAGCCACCTACTCTTGATCAGAAGGAGTTGCCTACCCATCTCAAGTATGCATATCTGGGAGAAAATAGCACTTTGCCAGTTATAATAGCTTCTGATCTTTCTGAACAACAGGAGCTAGATTTGATTAATATACTGCTCAGACATAAAAGAGCAATTGGGTGGCAGATGTCTGATATTAAGGGAATAAGTCCCACCATCTGTATGCACAGGATAGTGTTAGAAGAAGACTCCAAGAATTGTATTGAAGGGCAAAGGAGGCTGAACCCTATCATGAAAGAGGTGGTGAAGAAAGAGATCATCAAGTGGCTGGATGCAGGTATTGTTTATCCTATCTCAGACAGTGCATGGGTTAGCCCTGTGCAGTGTGTTCCAATAAAAGGAGGAGTAACAGTAGTTACCAATGAAATGAATGAGCTGCTACCAACCAAGAAGGTAACAGGATGGAGGATATGCATGGATTACAGGAGGTTGAACAAAGCTACAAGGAAAGATCATTTCCCATTGCCTTTCATTAACCAAATGCTGGATAGACTTTCAGGTAAAGAATTTTATTGCTTTCTTGATGGTTACTCTGGTTATAATCAAATAGCAATAATCCCTGAAGACCAGCAAAAGACTACATTCACATGTCCATATGGCACCTTTGCATTTAGGAGGATGTCATTTGGATTGTGTAATGCACCTGCCACTTTTCAGAGGTGTATGATGGCAATTTTCTCTGACTTCATTAAGAGATCCATGGAAGTTTTCATGGATGACTTCTCTGTGTTTGGAGAAACATTCCATTTGTGCTTATCCAACTTGGAAGAAATTCTGATTAGGTGTGAAGAAACAAACCTTGTGCTAAATTGGGAAAAATGCCACTTTATGGTGCAAGAGGGAATTGTTTTGGGTCACAGGATATCCAAGAAGGGGCTGGAAGTGGATAAGGCAAAAATAGAGATCATTGAGAAGCTGCCTCCTCCAACAAACATCAAGGGAATAAGAAGCTTTTTAGGGCATGCTGGATTCTATAGGAGGTTCATAAAAGATTTTTCAAAACTCTCCAAACCTCTGTGTCAACTGTTACAGGATGATGTCCCTTTCATATTTGATGAACAATGTATGCAAGCCTTCCAGAAACTGAAGAAAGCTCTAATAACAACACCAGCTATTATAGCTCCTGACTGGAGTAAGCCTTTCGAGCTTATGTGTGATGCTAGCGACTTTGCCATTGGAGCTGTGCTTGGGCAAAGGTATGACAAAATTTTCTATTCAATCTATTATGCTAGTAGAACACTTGTAGAAGCTCAACTGAATTACACAGTTACTGAAAAAGAATTATTGGCTGTGGTCTTTGCATTTGACAAGTTTAGATCATACTTGGTTGGTACAAAAGTAATTGTTTTCACTAACCGTTCTGCCATCAAGTACTTGATCACAAAAAAAGATGCAAAGCCAAGGCTAATAAGGTGGGTTCTCCTACTCCAAGAGTTTGATTTAGAAATTAGAGATAAAAAGGGAGCGGAGAACCAAGTTGCTGATCATCTATCTAGAATAGAAAGAGAAAATGCAGGTACAGCAGGAGAAGAGATCAAGGAACACTTTCCAGATGAACAGCTATTGGCAATAGCTACTGAAGCATCAACCGCTGCAGCGGTTAGCGTTAAAATGCTAGACGCTGTAGCGCCTGAACCTGCAACACCTTGGTATGCTGACATAGTAAATTTTTTAGTAAGCAAGGTGGTGCCTATTGAGATGAACTATCAGCAGAAGAGAAGGTTCTTCCACACAGTGAAACAATATTATTGGGATGAACCTTTTCTCTACAAGAAATGCCAAGACCAATTGATGAGGAGATGCCTTGCAGAGGAAGAGCAAGATCAAGTACTACAGCATTGCCATTCTGCACCATGTGGTGGGCATTTTGGTGGGATCAGAACTGCTGCAAAGGTATTGCAATCTGGTTATTATTGGCCTACACTTTTTAAAAATGCTCAAGACTTTGTGAAAGGGTGTGATAGATGCCAGAGAACTGGGAACATATCAAGTAGGCATGAAATGCCATTAACAAACATCTTAGAGATAGAACTCTTTTATGTTTGGGGAATGGATTTCATGGGGCCTTTCCCCCCTTCTCATGGAAATCTGTACATCCTTGTAGCTGTAGATTATGTTTCAAAATGGGTAGAGGATGTTGCTCTATCCAATAATGATGCAAAGTCTGTGAGCAAATTTTTGTTGAAAAATATATTTACAAGGTTTGGAACTCCAAGAGCCATTATAAGTGACGAGGGTTCTCATTTCTGTAATAAATTAATTGAGACTCTCTTGGCTAAATATGGAGTCAAGCATAAAATTGCCACTGCTTACCACCCACAAACTAGTGGTCAGACTGAGTTATCTAATAGAGAAATAAAGAGAATGCTGGAGAAAATGGTAGGGCCTACAAGAAAGGATTGGGCAATACATCTAGATGATGCATTGTGGGCCTACAGGACTGCTTTTAAAACACCTCTAGGGATGTCTCCCTATAGGTTGGTTTATGGAAAATCCTGTCACTTGCCAATTGAGCTTCAACACAAAGCCAATTGGGCATTGAAAAAACTCAATTTTGACTACAAGGAAGCAGGAGGTGCTAGATTGCTGCAATTGAATGAATTAGAAGAAATTAGGCACTTTGCCTATGAAAATGCAGCAATCTACAAAGAAAAAACTAAAGTATGGCATGACCAGAAATTGCTCAGAAGGGAGCTGACTGAAGGAGGGGATGTGTTGTTGTTCAACTCTAGATTAAAATTGTTTCCTGGTAAGTTGAAGTCTAGGTGGTCTGGCCCATTTAAATTGGTAAAAATATATAACCATGGAGCAGTAGACCTCTATGATCCAGCAACTGACACTACCTTTAAGGTTAATGGTCAGAGGGTTAAGCAATACTTTGGTGGAAATGTGGTAAGAAACAAAACCACAATTGAGTTTAAAGATCTCTAATTAAAAGAGAAAGTCTGGCTGCAGACTCTTAAAGCAAGCGCTCTTGGGAGGCACCCCAAGGATTTTAACAAATTTACTGTTCTGTTGTGTTCTTCTGTCTGTAGGAAATTTCAGGTATTAGGTTTAGCGCTGCAGCGTTCAGCCATTGCAAAGGCGCTATAGCGGTTGTTATTGAAGGACCTGACCAAGAGTCAAACAATAAAATAAACTGTTCTTAACTCAATAATGACGTGGCAATTTGCAGAACCTTATCCTGACTGCTCCTGCAGCAGTGAACAGCAACTCAACCACTTTACTTTTTCTCTCTCTCCCATCACTCACTCACAACGGTCACTTCTCCTTTCCTCACGCACACATTTACTATTGCGTTTCCAAAACTGCCTTCAACACCCCACTTGTAAGCCATAACCGTCTTCACCGTTACACTCACAACCATATCCCTTTCTTCTCTCTTCTTTCCAACGCAGAACTCAGCATTTTCCAACAAGACTTAACCGTCCAAATCCACAGCGTTTTTGAAACAAAACACAGCGCCATGACTAAAAAGCAAACAGCATCCAAGAGATCTGGTAAAGGAGCCAACATGAGCCCAGAACCATCTAAACTGACCAAAGCAACCCTAGATTCTCAAAGATTTTGGAAGATGGAGTTCATAGCAGAAAAGGGGCTTCAAAACGGATAAAGCTCCTGAGGCCTTCACAAGCGCTGTCACAACACTTGGTTGGGAAAGATTCACCAAGAACCGTAAGGAGTACCCGATTTCGTTGGTTAGGGAATTTTATGCTGGTATAGAGGAACCCAAAGATGGAAAGCCCCAAACCTACTCAGTGGTTAGGGGTGAAATTGTTAACTTCAACGCAAGGGCCATCAATGATCTTTTCCACCTTGGATACCATGGAAAAGCTCTGGAAAACAAGGTACAGACCTGGGGAGATGCTGAAATGGAGGGAGTCAGAGAACGAATATGTGTTGAAGGGGCTAAATGGGATAAGTTTGGTGCTGAGTACAAGATAAAGAAGGCTTATTTGTGTGAGGAAGCTAACTTGTGGTGCAGCTTCATTAAGCACTCCCTGTTACCTACTTCCCACACTACTTTTGTGGAAAAAGAAAGGCTGATAGTCATTAATGCAATTATGGCTGGTGAGAAGATTGATGTGGGGAAGTTAATTGCAAAGGAAATAGAAAAGTGCAGAATCAAAAAGGGAGGTAATCTTTACTTTCCCTGCCTGATCACTAATTTATGTTTAGGTGCTGATGTTGAGGTAGAAATGAAGGAAGAAAGGAGATCCCCTCAGGGAGCATTCCCTTGTATTTTAAGGCAAAGCAGAAGCCTGCCGCTACAGCGTCTGTTGACTCTGTAGCGCTACAGCGGTTGGCGCTAAAACAGCAGGCTCTCTGTAATTTTGTTAGGGACAAGTTCGAGTGGGAGAAGGCAATGTATGCCTAGATCTCAAAAGGTAAAACCTCTGTTCCACCCCCTGAATTCCCTGAATGGCTAATGGACGAAGAGCCATCAAAAAGGGTGGAACCTGAGAAAAGCAAGGCTGAGAAAAAGAAACAAGTAAAGGGCCCAGTCAAGAAATCAGTAAAGAGCCCGGTAAAAAGGGTAAGAAAAGTGATTATAGAGGAAGAAAGCTTGGAATATGAGGAAATGGAAGAAATTAGTGAGGATGATGAGCAAGAAACAATTGCTGTGATGAAAGAAATGAAAAAGCAGGCTGATGAAGAGTCATCGGGTGATGAAACAGAAAGTGGTGAAGAAACTGAAACTACAAAAGATGAAGAGGTAGAGGAAATTCAGTGTGACCCAACCCCTAGCCCCAAGAAACCACAATCCCCACCCCCATCCCTGAGCCAGCCAAGCAACCACCACAAGAATCACCCACAAAAGAAGCCCCACAAGAACAACCCGAACAACAGCAACCCCAAGAACAAGAAGAACAACTTGAGGCCCAAATTCTGAAAGCCAAGAAAGCACAAAAGTATTTTGCTAAGACAAAGAAATCTCAGGGAGTCAAGTTGGCTGAGCACCCACAAGAAGGTGTTCAGTCAGTAGGTGCTGCAGTGGCTAATGCTGCAGCATCTAGCGACACTAATCCTGATGAGGTTCATGCAGAAAAGGAGGCTAGTGAAAAGACTTGCGAAGAAGAGGCTGCAGAAGAGTTGGTGCAACTGAAAGAGCAGAAGGAAGGAGGAGAGCAGAAAGAGAAAGGTGAAGAAGCAGCAAGCGCTACAGCGTCTACCGCTGTAGTGGTAGAAAAACCTAAACGACCCACACCAAAGAAGAAAGGTGCCAGGGCAGCACCAATTGCCCCTTCCAGGGCCAGCAAATGCCTGAAGGCAGGGGCAATCTAAGGCAAGTGTTAGTGGTTGTTTAAGCCTAATGTTGTACTTTGTGGTGTATTTTGTATTATCTTTTGTTTAAGGCCTCTCCCTTTTTGCCATGCATGAAGCAGTGAGGACACTGCTAACTTTTAAAGTCTGGGGGAGGACCTTGTGGTTAAATATGTGTTGTTAAGAACAAACATGTCTTTTTAATTATAATTAATTAGTATTATGCCATGTTATGTTTGTTTAAATATAAAAGATAAGTAGCTGCACTTTTTAAATTTTAAAGTAACCAAAATTTAACTTATGTGGCTAAATTAAGTGGTGACTGAATGTTTTTGAGAAAAGTAGCATTGTGTTTTCAATGAAATAGTTTTAAGTGCTGCTTTTACACTAAAACTCCAAACTTATGCAAAGAACTTAGTTAGCTAGGGATCATCCAAGGCTGAAACTAGTCCTAGTTAAACCAAGGAATAGTCAAGTTTTGACTAAAAAGTGAGAGTTGTTTTTGAAGCTAAGTTTGGAGGTGCATCGGTTATGTTAAGGCTAGGCATTAAGATAATATTAGGTAAGTGCAATAAGAAAAATATAATGAAAGATGGTCATGACAATTGTTGCAAAGTGCCCAAGAAAAATATAAATGCTGAACTGTTCCAAAATGCAGGAAAACAAAAGAAAAATCAAAAGAAAGAATGCAAATAAGGAGTTCAGCAGTAAAGGCAGTAACTGATGTTGTTCATCAAAACCTATAGCGCTGTAGCGTTAAGCGCTACAGCGGTAAGAAAGCACCAAATCAAAACTTAATGCACTGACTGAATATCTGAAATATCTAATTAAAGCCCTTTGTTGTGCTTTGAAGCCTCCCATTGCTTATGTGAATTTGTTAAATCCACTCTCTCTTTTGAAAAAATTCTTTGCCTACGCCAAAAGAAGACTACTCTATTCAAAACCTAAGAGAAATGCTGAAACTAGCTAGGATCTGAACTAAGCTTTGAAGTCGCACACCCACATTTGAGCAGTATTGATTCTATTTGTTATAAAAACACATTGCTATGTGAGGATGTTCACAAAAGTTTGAAGTGATAGCATAGCATGAGTAAACTTTTGAGAAATCCTATTTAATTTAAAAGCTGCAGCTAAGTTATACTTTTAGGCTTACTTGTCACTTTGTTTTCTTGTCTTGTTCAAGTGTCATTACTTGAGGACAAGCAATGGTTTAAGTTTGGGGGTGTGATAACTCATATTTATATAAGTTATTTGTGCCCTTATTACATAAATCAAACTGAGTTCTCAAGTAATTTTAGTACTTTCATATGTAAATATGTAATTGAATGTATTAATGTAGGTTTAGACTTAATTTCATAAATATTGGGCATAATAGATGCCTTTGTGAATATTTTGATGTTTTGCCTGAGTGCTGCAGCGGTAGACCAGCAGTAAGCGCTACAGCGCTGAGGAGCGTGCACCACTTGGATATTTGTGAAGCCACTTGCTGAATGATGAGTCATCAATCTGATCTCCTTCTTCTCAGCATGACATTTTGACTTCCAAGTGGGTGCAAAAATACACTTGGCGCCTCCTAATTGAAGCCCATGTGATAGTTGGTGATTTTAATCATCACACCTTTTTGTAAAGTGGCTTTATGGATAATTAGGATAATATCTAATTATTAAGATATCTATTAGGGGATATATATCTAGTCCATCTTCTTCTTGAAGAGAGAGATATACATAGAGAGATATACGTAGAGAGTTTGGAAACATAAGAAAAAAGCTATCTTGACACCTTAGTCTTCTTCCATTGTTATTCCACTCTTGAAGCTTTTATTTTTAGTATAGTTTTTAGATTCCACTCAAGGTTTGCTCACGCCATAGCTTCATCCAACGTATATGACTTGGGATTCTTGGAGTGCATCTTTTGCAACCATTCTCCTCTTCTCTACCTACGGTAATATAAGCTTGTTTGTTTGTATTGCGATGATGAAGCTTGTCATGAGCTAAATCACTTTGTAGTTGGATTTCTCTTAGTTTGTAATGAACCTTGAGTAGCTTTTATATAATATTATGATGTTTGCGTTTCATTCCTTGCGTTATAATGCTTTCAACCTTCTTTTGGGAATGATCAACTAGAATAAGGGGGCTTTATGGGTACAGACATGGTTCAGAAAGAGAACTCAAGGAATGATATGAATGAAAAACCATTTAAAGGCATTTAAATGAAGTGTACTTAACCCTAGACATAGGGAAGTAATAGTTCATAAGGTAAATGCTGTATGAACTTAATATACAGGGGTAAAACTTATTTAGAGCCTAGACATAGGAGTCTTGTAACATAACCCTCACGATAGTGACTGAAAGGCACGCCACCATGACACTACAGCGTCTGTTGATTCTGTAGCGCTACAGCGCTTAACGCTACAGCGTCTAATATTATAGAACACTACTCTTGGGAATTTACATAACTACTGAGCTATCCTACTCACTCTTAAATACTTTCAATTCACTACTGTCTACTCACTAATCATAATGTTCACAACTCCACACTTTCATTTGTTACCTAACTTGTTCCACTAATTTGCTAATTGCTTAAACTACTAGATTAATTCCAATCCCTGTGGGAATGATCTCTATTTATCATTATATTACTTGTTGCGATTGTGTATACTTGCACAAACTACTTATCGCACAACAGCTGCTTCGGCTTGTCTGTTGGTCTGGGTCGGCAATTAGTTGTCTGAAACCTTTGTCCGCAAATTGCGTGCCGTTGTCGGTGATGACCACCTTCGGTATGCCGAATCTAGCCATGATATTCTTCTTGAATAATTTCATACAATTCTTTGCCATGATAGTGGTCAAGGGCTCAGCTTCGCTCCATTTGGTAAAGTAATCGACCGCGACGATTAAGTACTTTATGTAACGCCCAAATAATTTAATTATTTATTTAATTAAATTGTTTAGGTATTTTATTAGTATGGTCGTGTTAAAATAATTATAAGGTGTTTTATTTAAATCAGGGAGTGGTGTCTAGTGATTAAGTTGAATAGTAGAAGGGAGCCCGTGATCCAAGAGCCCAAGGGCCTAGGCGCATGAAGGAGAGTATTGGCTAGGGTTTTGGTCATTAGCGCATTTTTGAGAAAGAAAGAAAGAAAGTTGCGAAGAGGAGAAGGGAGAAAGGAAGGGGACGGCGCACAAGGAGAGAGAGGAGAGGAGCTCTGTTGCTGTGGTTCCTTGGATTTTCGTGCAAGAGGATCTCGTGTTCGGCAAACCTAAGGTAAGGGTGGGTTCTATCCTTATAATAGGGTGTATGATGGGGGTTATGTGGGAGATAGGCTCTATGTCACCCTTATGATGTTGTTTGATGATTAATAGATAATTGTTTTGGTGATTTTGTATGTATTAGTGGTTCATTGTAATTTGGTGTTGGTGATTTGTCATGGTGAAAATCTGAAAAATATGTTCTTAGGCGCCATGGGCGCCATTGGTGATGTTGTGTTTGCATATGTGGTGTTTGATGGTTGTTGCGTCGTTGTTGTCTTAGTTGCTGGAAGAGGCGCCCTGTTGTTGGGCGCCATGTCTATGGTGTTGTGGTGTTTTGGTTGCTGGAAATGGCGCCCTGCTCCTGGGCGCCATGCTTGTGTCTTGTTCTGTTGCTGAATGTGGCGCCCTAGGCGCCCAGTTGTGGTTCTGTCTTGGTTGCTGAAAGTGGCGCCCTAGGCGCCCAATGTTGTGTTGTGTAGTTCTGTGTTGCTGTGAAGGGCTCCCTAGGCGCCCAGTGGTGTCGTGTGTTGTTTCTGGGTGTTGCTGGGTTGTGCCAGAATTTTCTTGTGTCGCTGAGACAGAAGCTGTCGAAGTCGCTGAGGCAGAAGCTGTCGAAGTCGCTGAGGCAGAAGCTGTCGAAGTTGTTGAGACAGGAGCTGTCGAAGTTACTGAGACAAGCTGTCAAAGTTGCTGAGACAGAAACTGTCGAAGTCGCTGAGACAGAAGCTGTCGAAGTTGTTGAGACAGAAGCTGTCGAAGTTTCCAAGTGGGGGATAATTTAGGTATTTTATATTATTTAGGTATTTTATTACTTTCACCAACGCAATCTCCTTACCCCTTAAAACTTTCACCTCATGGTATAACAGGTGATGTGCCTATCTTATGGGTTTAGGTGGTGTGCTTATGCAAGATGGGAAGGTTATTGCGTATGCATCGAGACAGTTAAGAGTTCATGAGAAGAATTATCCCACTCATGACTTGGAGTTAGCTGCAGTGGTCTTTATGCTGAAGATTTGGAGGCACTATCTCTACGGTTCCAGATTTGAGGTGTTTAGTGATCATAAGAGCTTGAGGTATTTGTTTGACCAGAAGGAGTTGAATATGAGACAGCGACGATGGTTGGAGTTGTTGAATGACTATGATTTCGGTTTGAATTATCATCCAGACAAAGCTAATGTCGTGGCTGATGCTTTGAGCCGAAAGGCAGCATCAGAGAGGCCCAGAAATCAGATGTTAAACTAGTAGACTTGACGGTCGGGATTGGTCAATCTGAGAATGAGGATTTCAGGTTGGATTCCCAAGGTGTGTTGAGGTTTCATGGTAGGATTTGTATTCCTGATGATGCAGACATGAAGAGAGCCATTCTTGAAGAGAGTCACAGGAGTAAGTTAAGTATTCATCCGGGATCTACAAAGATGTATCAAGACCTGAAGAAGTTGTTTTGGTGGCCTGGTATGAAGCGAGATGTGGCGCAGTTCGTTTAAGCATGTTTGACTTGCCAGAAGTCAAAGGTTGGGCATCAAAAGCCCGCTGGGTTGATGCAACCGTTAGAAATTCCAGAGTGGAAATGGGATAGCATCTCGATGGATTTTGTGACGGGATTGCCTAATACTGCGAAAGGGTATGATGCAATTTGGGTGATTGTTGGCAGGTTAACGAAATCGTCTCATTTTGTTCTTATCAGCATCACCTATCCGGTGTCGAAGTTGGAAGAGATTTATATCCGGGAGATTGTGAAGCTTCATGGAGTTCCTAAGAGTATTGTTTCGGATAGAGATCCGAGGTTCACTTCAGATTTCTGGAAGAGTTTGCAAGAGAAGTCGGGGTCTAAGTTGAGGTTGAGTTCGGCATATCATCCTCAGACAGATGGTCAGTCAGAGAGGACAATTCAGTCATTAGAAGATTTGTTGAGGGCTTGTGTCTTGGAACAAGGAGGTTCGTGGGATTCCTACCTTCCACTGATAGAGTTCACGTATAACAATAGCTACCATTCTAGTATTGGGATGGCACCTTTCGAAGCATTATATGGTCGGAAGTGTAGAACCCCGCTGTGTTGGTATGAGTCTAGAGAGAGTGTGGTGCTTGGACCGGAGATTGTTCGGGAGACAACTGAAAAGGTGAAGTTGATTCGTGAGAAGATGAAGGCGTCGCAGAGTCGCCAGAAGAGTTATCACGACAAGCGGAGGAAAGATTTAGAGTTTCAAGCGGGTGAGCATGTATTTTTGAGAGTCACTCCAGTGACTGGTGTTGGACGCGCTTTGAAGTCGAAGAAGCTCACTCCTCGTTTTATTGGTCCTTATCAAATTTCAGAGAGAGTCGGAAATGTTGCATATAGAGTGGTTTTTCCGCCTAACATTTTGAATTTGCATGACGTGTTTAATGTGTAGCAACTTCGGAAGTATATTTTAGATCCATCTCATGTAATCCGCATGGATGATGTGGAGGTACGTGATAATCTCACAGTGGAGACGATGCCTGTATGGATAGAAGGTCATGAGGTGAAAGTTTTAAGGGGTAAGGAGATTGCGTTGGTGAAAGTAGTCTGGCTAGGAGCTGCTGGAGAAAGCATGACGTGGGAGCTGGAGAGCAAGATGCGGGAATCCTATCCCGAGCTGTTTGAATCAGGTAAATTTCGAGGACGAAATATTCCAAGTGGGGGAGAGTTGTAACGCCCAAACAATTTAATTATTTATTTAATTAAATTATTTAAGTATTTTATTAGTATGGTCATGTTAAAATAATTATAAGGTGTTTTATTTAAATCAGGGAGTGGTGTCTAGTGATTAAGTTGAATAGTAGAAGGGGGCCCGTGATCCAAGAACCCAAGGGCCTAGGCGCATGAAGGAGAGTATTGGCTAGGGTTTTGGTCATTAGCGCATTTTTGAGAAAGAAAGAAAGAAAGTTGCGAAGAGGAGAAGGGAGAAAGGAAGGGGACGGCGCACAAGGAGAGAGAGGAGAGGAGCTCTGTTGCTGTGGTTCCTTGGAGTTTTCGTGCAAGAGGATCTCGTGTTCGGCAAACCTAAGGTAAGGGTGGGTTCTATCCTTATAATAGGGTGTATGATGGGGGTTATGTGGGAGATAGGCTCTATGTCACCCTTATGATGTTGTTTGATGATTGACAGATAATTGTTTTGGTGATTTTGTATGTATTAGTGGTTCATTGTAATTTGGTGTTGGTGATTTGTCATGGTGAAAATCTGAAAAATATGTTCTTAGGCGCCATGGGCGCCATTGGTGATGTTGTGTTTGCATATGTGGTGTTTGATGGTTGTTGCGTCGTTGTTGTCTTAGTTGCTGGAAGAGGCGCCCTGTTGCTGGGCGCCATGTCTATGGTGTTGTGCTGTTTTGGTTGCTGGAAATGGCGCCCTGCTCCTGGGCGCCATGCTTGTGTCTTGTTCTGTTGCTGAATGTGGCGCTCTAGGCGCCCAGTTGTGGTTCTGTCTTGGTTGCTGAAAGTGGCGCCCAATGTTGTGTTGTGTAGTTCAGTGTTGCTGTGAAGGGCGCCCTAGGCGCCCAGTGGTGTCCTGTGTTGTTTCTGGGTGTTGCTGGGTTGTGCCAGAATTTTCTTGTGTCGCTGAGACAGAAGCTGTCGAAGTCGCTGAGGCAGAAGCTGTCGAAGTTGTTGAGACAGAAGCTGTCGAAGTTACTGAGACAAGCTGTCGAAGTCGCTGAGACAGAAGCTGTCGAAGTTGTTGAGACAGAAGCTGTCGAAGTTTCTGAGACAGAAGCTGTCGAAGTTGTTGAGACAGAAGCTGTCGAAGTTGCTGAGACAGAAGCTATCGAAGTGCTGAGACAGAAGCTGTCGAATTTACTGGGACAACTACAGTCGAATTTACTGAGATAGCTGCAGTGGGCGCCTCATGTGGCTGCCCCGTGGTGTTTGGTGCAGTGGGCGCCAGTTTCTGTCTTGTTGTTGTTGCTGCTTTTCCAAAATCTGCTGTTGCTGTCACAGTGAACAAAAGTTGCTGTTTTTATGAAAAGTCACTGTTGCTGTCTCCCTTTTTAAGTTGTTGTTTTTAAAAGCTATTGTCGCTGTTGCTGTAAATTGGTATTGTTCCTGGTGTTGTCAATTGTCGTTGTCTCGGTGTTGTAAAATTGTGGTTGTCATTGATGTTGTAAATTCATTGGTGTCCTTGGTGTCGGTGGTCGTTGGTCAAGTTGTTAGACTATCCTATAGGTGTAGGTGTATTGGTGACGATTGGTGCTATTGGTGATGGTATAACAGGTGATGTGCCTATCTTATGGGCTAAGGTGAACAGGTGATGGGTCTATGACCATTTATTGGTGTTGGTGCTGATTGTGTCACATAGATGACTGTTGTTGTTGATTAACTTTGGTGTGTTGTTCATGGTGTCACATACATTTCATATGCATTATATTTTTGGTGATGAAGGCTTCGGCCTTGGAGCTATAGGTGAAGATGGTGATGCTCATATAGGTGATGATGCCCTTATTGGCTATTTTATTGGTGATGATTGGTACCACATGCATATACCCGTTGGTGTGGGTTACATCTCATTCATTATTCATGATGTTGGTGATGATTTTGGTGTTCGTAATTTTAATGTTATTGTGAAGCGGTAGATATAGTTGTCGTAACTCTAGCATATTGCCTATCATATATGCTATTATAATGTAGATATCTCACCCCTTCTGTTTGAATGTTACCCCTACGTTGGTAACGTGCAGGTGATTGCGAGTGAAGGCAAGTCTTCCTTCGCTATTTGAGTTGGTGTCGTCGCTCTGATACGTAGCACTCGGGGGGATGAACGCTAGTTTTATTAATTATCATTATTATTTGGTTGTTGAAGTTTTATGGTGATATTGTAACTGTTCGTTTGAACTTTGTTTTATTCCGCTGCTTGATGATGTTATGACGTGCTAGGTGTTGCACTGTTTTAATTGGTGAAACTTTATTATTGGCGTGTGATGCTTAACGGTGTAAGTGTAGCATCCCTTGTGCGTGTATTGGAAAACGTTTTGAAAACTCTGATTTTTGTCACAAATTTTCCGGGTAGAAAAGGGGTGTTACATTAGTGGTATCAGAGCAGTTTCGGTCTGTCCGGCCAAGTTGTCAAGTATTGTGTCATTGACGATCAAGTATTGTCAATTAGTTCTAACTCTTGCTTATGATTGTAGTGATTAGTTAAGATGGCTGGAAGGAACGATGATGCTATTGTTGCTGCGTTGGCTGCTATGGCTCAGGCTGTGGAGGGTCAACAGAATGCTGGTGAGAATGCTGAGTCTCGAAGTTTGGTTACCTTTCAGAGAGAAAATCCGCCTACCTTCAAGGGCAAGTATGATCCCGATGGAGCTTTAGCTTGGCTGAAAGAAATGGAGAGAATCGTTCGTGTGATAGACTGCACTTCGGCACAGAAGGTCCGTTATGGTACGCATATGCTGGCAGAGGAGGCCGACGACTGGTGGTTAGAGGCTAGGCAGAGATTGGAGACTGCAAACGAAGAGATCACTTGGGCTGTGTTCCGCAGGGAGTTTATGAAAAAGTATTATCCGGAGGATGTCCGAGGTAAGAAAGGGATTGAGTTCCTAGAGCTGAAACAAGGGAATATGTCAGTGACTGAGTATGCTGCTAAGTTCGTGGAATTAGCAAAGTTTTACCCGCACTACAGTGAGGCTACTGCTGAGTTTTCCAAGTGCATTAAGTTTGAGAATGGGCTGCGTCCTGAGATTAAGAAGGCGATTGGTTACCAGAAGATTCGTGTGTTCTCCGACTTGATTGATAGCTACAGAATTTATGAGGAAGACAACAATGCTCACTACAAGATTATGAATGAGAAGAGGAGCAAATTTCAGAGTCGTGGTAAACCGTATGATGTTCCTGCTGGTAAGGGTAAACAGAAAGCTGCTGTTGGCAAGAAGACAAGTGGGGGAGATGCTCCTACTAGCATTGTATGTTACAAATGTGGCAAAGCTGGTCACAAGAGTAACGTGTGCAAAGCTGAAGTGAAGAAGTGTTACCGTTGTGGTAAGGAGGGTCATGTGGTGGCTGAGTGTGAGCGTAAGGAGGTGGTCTGCTACAACTGTGGTGAAGGAGGGCACATTAGTACTCAGTGTCCGAAGCCGAAGAAAGAAAGGTCCAGTGGGAAAGTGTTCGCTTTAGCAGGTGAAGAGCCTACTGAAGAAGAAGGATGGTAGTATGAGGCTCTGTGTGGATTATCGGCAGTTGAATAAGGTGACAATTAAGAACAAGTATCCACTTCCGAGGATAGACGATTTGATGGACCAGTTGGTGGGTGCTCAAGTATTCAGTAAGATTGATTTGAGGTCGGGTTATCATCAGATCAAGGTGAAGGACGAAGATATTCATAAGACGGCTTTCAGAACCCGTTATGGTCATTATGAGTATTCAGTGATGCCGTTCGGTGTTACCAACGCACCAGGAGTATTTATGGAGTATATTGATCGTATATTTCATACTTACTTAGATCGGTTTGTGGTGGTGTTCATCGACGACATTCTGATTTACTCTAAATCGGAGGAAGAGAATGCAGAGCATCTGAGGTCAGTATTGGAGGTACTGAAGGAGAAGAAGCTGTATGCGAAATTGTCAAAGTGTGAATTCTGGTTGAAAGAGGTGAGTTTTCTCGGTCATGTCATTTCTGGTAGTGGTGTTGCGGTGGATCCGTCGAAGGTAGAAGCAGTGTTGAATTGGGAAGCTCTGAAGTCGGCTACTGAAATTAGAAGCTTCTTGGGATTGGCCGGCTATTATAGAAGGTTTATTGAAGGTTTTTCTAAGTTAGAACTTCCGTTAACTCAGTTAACCTGCAAAGGAAAGGCTTTTGTTTGGGACGCCCATTGTGAAGAGAGTTTCTTGGAATTGAAGAAGAGATTGACAACGTCCCCTGTCTTGACGTTGCCCAATCCGGAAGGGTCGTTTGTGGTGTATTGTGATGCTTCAAAGATGGGTTTAGGTGGTGTGCTTATGCAAGATGGGAAGGTTATTGCGTATGCATCGAGACAGTTAAGAGTTCATGAGAAGAATTATCCCACTCATGACTTGGAGTTAGCAGCAGTGGTCTTTATGCTGAAGATTTGGAGGCACTATCTCTACGGTTCCAGATTTGAGGTGTTTAGTGATCATAAGAGCTTGAGGTATTTGTTTGACCAGAAGGAGTTGAATATGAGACAGCGACGATGGTTGGAGTTGTTGAATGACTATGATTTCGGTTTGAATTATCATCCAGGCAAAGCTAATGTCGTGGCTGATGCTTTGAGCCGAAAGACTTTGCATATGTCGGCTATGATGGTTAAGGAGTTAAAGCTGATTGAGGAGTTCAGAGATATAAGTGTGGTTTGTGAAGTGACACCTCAGAGTGTTAAGTTAGGAATGTTGAAGATTGGTAATGATTTTTTGGGCAGCATCAGAGAGGCCCAGAAATCAGATGTTAAACTAGTAGACTTGACGGTCGGGATTGGTCAATCTGAGAATGAGGATTTCAGGTTGGATTCCCAAGGTGTGTTGAGGTTTCATGGTAGGATTTGTATTCCTGATGATGCAGACATGAAGAGAGCCATTCTTGAAGAGAGTCACAGGAGTAAGTTAAGTATTCATCCGGGAGCTACAAAGATGTATCAAGACCTGAAGAAGTTGTTTTGGTGGCCTGGTATGAAGCGAGATGTGGCGCAGTTCGTTTAAGCATGTTTGACTTGCCAGAAGTCAAAGGTTGGGCATCAAAAGCCTGCTGGGTTGATGCAACCGTTAGAAATTCCAGAGTGGAAATGGGATAGCATCTCGATGGATTTTGTGACGGGATTGCCTAATACTGCGAAAGGGTATGATGCAATTTGGGTGATTGCTGGCAGGTTAACGAAATCGTCTCATTTTGTTCTTATCAGCATCACGTATCCGGTGTCGAAGTTGGCAGAGATTTATATCCGGGAGATTGTGAAGCTTCATGGAGTTCCTAAGAGTATTGTTTCGGATAGAGATCCGAGGTTCACTTCAGATTTCTGGAAGAGTTTGCAAGAGAAGTCGGGGTCTAAGTTGAGGTTGAGTTCGGCATATCATCCTCAGACAGATGGTCAGTCAGAGAGGACAATTCAGTCATTAGAGGATTTGTTGAGGGCTTGTGTCTTGGAACAAGGAGGTTCGTGGGATTCCTACCTTCCACTGATAGAGTTCACGTATAACAATAGCTACCATTCTAGTATTGGGATGGCACCTTTCGAAGCATTATATGGTCGGAAGTGTAGAACCCCGCTGTGTTGGTATGAGTCTAGAGAGAGTGTGGTGCTTGGACCGGAGATTGTTCGGGAGACAACTGAAAAGGTGAAGTTGATTCGTGAGAAGATGAAGGCGTCGCAGAGTCGACAGAAGAGTTATCACGACAAGCGGAGGAAAGATTTAGAGTTTCAAGCGGGTGAGCATGTATTTTTGAGAGTCACTCCAGTGACTGGTGTTGGACGCGCTTTGAAGTCGAAGAAGCTCACTCCTCGTTTTATTGGTCCTTATCAAATTTCAGAGAGAGTCGGAAATGTTGCATATAGAGTGGTTTTTCCGCCTAACATTTCGAATTTGCATGACGTGTTTAATGTGTCGCAACTTCGGAAGTATATTTTAGATCCATCTCATGTAATCCGCATGGATGATGTGGAGGTACGGGATAATCTCACAGTGGAGACGATGCCTGTATGGATAGAAGGTCATGAGGTGAAAGTTTTAAGGGGTAAGGAGATTGCGTTGGTGAAAGTAGTCTGGCTAGGAGCTGCTGGAGAAAGCATGACGTGGGAGCTGGAGAGCAAGATGCGGGAATCCTATCCCGAGCTGTTTGAATCAGGTAAATTTCGAGGACGAAATATTCCAAGTGGGGGAGAGTTGTAACGCCCAAATAATTTAATTATTTATTTAATTAAATTATTTAGGTATTTTATTAGTATGGTCATGTTAAAATAATTATAAGGTGTTTTATTTAAATCAGGGAGTGGTGTCTAGTGATTAAGTTGAATAGTAGAAGGGGGCCCGTGATCCAAGAACCCAAGGGCCTAGGCGCATGAAGGAGAGTATTGGCTAGGGTTTTGGTCATTAGCGCATTTTTGAGAAAGAAAGAAAGAAAGTTGCGAAGAGGAGAAGGGAGAAAGGAAGGGGACGGCGCACAAGGAGAGAGAGGAGAGGAGCTCTGTTGCTGTGGTTCCTTGGAGTTTTCGTGCAAGAGGATCTCGTGTTCGGCAAACCTAAGGTAAGGGTGGGTTCTATCCTTATAATAGGGTGTATGATGGGGGTTATGTGGGAGATAGGCTCTATGTCACCCTTATGATGTTGTTTGATGATTGACAGATAATTGTTTTGGTGATTTTGTATGTATTAGTGGTTCATTGTAATTTGGTGTTGGTGATTTGTCATGGTGAAAATCTGAAAAATATGTTCTTAGGCGCCATGGGCGCCATTGGTGATGTTGTGTTTGCATATGTGGTGTTTGATGGTTGTTGCGTCGTTGTTGTCTTAGTTGCTGGAAGAGGCGCCCTGTTGCTGGGCGCCATGTCTATGGTGTTGTGCTGTTTTGGTTGCTGGAAATGGCGCCCTGCTCCTGGGCGCCATGCTTGTGTCTTGTTCTGTTGCTGAATGTGGCGCTCTAGGCGCCCAGTTGTGGTTCTGTCTTGGTTGCTGAAAGTGGCGCCCAATGTTGTGTTGTGTAGTTCAGTGTTGCTGTGAAGGGCGCCCTAGGCGCCCAGTGGTGTCCTGTGTTGTTTCTGGGTGTTGCTGGGTTGTGCCAGAATTTTCTTGTGTCGCTGAGACAGAAGCTGTCGAAGTCGCTGAGGCAGAAGCTGTCGAAGTTGTTGAGACAGAAGCTGTCGAAGTTACTGAGACAAGCTGTCGAAGTCGCTGAGACAGAAGCTGTCGAAGTTGTTGAGACAGAAGCTGTCGAAGTTGCTGAGACAGAAGCTGTCGAAGTGCTGAGACAGAAGCTGTCGAATTTACTGGGACAACTACAGTCGAATTTACTGAGATAGCTGCAGTGGGCGCCTCATGTGGCTACCCCGTGGTGTTTGGCGCAGTGGGCGCCAGTTTCTGTCTTGTTGTTGTTGCTGCTTTTCCAAAATCTGCTGTTGCTGTCACAGTGAACAAAAGTTGCTGTTTTTATGAAAAGTCACTGTTGCTGTCTCCCTTTTTAAGTTGTTATTTTTAAAAGCTATTGTCACTGTTGCTGTAAATTGGTATTGTTCCTGGTGTTGTCAATTGTCGTTGTCTCGGTGTTGTAAAATTGTGGTTGTCATTGATGTTGTAAATTCATTGGTGTCCTTGGTGTCGGTGGTCGTTGGTCAAATTGTTAGACTATCCTATAGGTGTAGGTGTATTGGTGACGATTGGTGCTATTGGTGATGGTATAACAGGTGATGTGCCTATCTTATGGGCTAAGGTGAACAGGTGATGGGTCTATGACCATTTATTGGTGTTGGTGCTGATTGTGTCACATAGATGACTGTTGTTGTTGATTGACTTTGGTGTGTTGTTCATGGTGTCACATACATTTCATATGCATTATATTTTTGGTGATGAAGGTTTCGGCCTTGGAGCTATAGGTGATGATGGTGATGCTCATATAGGTGATGATGCCCTTATTGGCTATTTTATTGGTGATGATTGGTACCACATGCATATACCCGTTGGTGTGGGTTACATCTCATTCATTATTCATGATGTTGGTGATGATTTTGGTGTTCGTAATTTTAATGTTATTGTGAAGCGGTAGATATAGTTGCCGTAACTCTAGCATATTGCCTATCATATATGCTATTATAATGTAGATATCTCACCCCTTCTGTTTGAATGTTACCCCTACGTTGGTAACGTGCAGGTGATTGCGAGTGAAGGCAAGTCTTCCTTCGCTATTTGAGTTGGTGTCGTCGCTCTGATACGTAGCACTCGGGGGGATGAACGCTAGTTTTACTAATTATCATTATTATTTGGTTGTTGAAGTTTTATGGTGATATTGTAACTGTTCGTTTGAACTTTGTTTTATTCCGCTGCTTGATGATGTTATGACGTGCTAGGTGTTGCACTGTTTTAATTGGTGAAACTTTATTATTGGCGTGTGATGCTTAACGGTGTAAGTGTAGCATCCCTTGTGCGTGTATTGGAAAACGTTTTGAAAACTCTGATTTTTGTCACAAATTTTCCGGGTAGAAAAGGGGTGTTACATTAGTGGTATCAGAGCAGTTTCGGTCTGTCCGGCCAAGTTGTCAAGTATTGTGTCATTGACGATCAAGTATTGTCAATTAGTTCTAACTCTTGCTTATGATTGTAGTGATTAGTTAAGATGGCTGGAAGGAACGATGATGCTATTGCTGCTGCGTTGGCTGCTATGGCTCAGGCTGTGGAGGGTCAACAGAATGCTGGTGAGAATGCTGAGTCTCGAAGTTTGGTTACCTTTCAGAGAGAAAATCCGCCTACCTTCAAGGGCAAGTATGATCCCGATGGAGCTTTAGCTTGGCTGAAAGAAATGGAGAGAATCGTTCGTGTGATAGACTGCACTTCGGCACAGAAGGTCCGTTATGGTACGCATATGCTGGCAGAGGAGGCCGACGACTGGTGGTTAGAGGCTAGGCAGAGATTGGAGACTGCAAACGAAGAGATCACTTGGGCTGTGTTCCGCAGGGAGTTTATGAAAAAGTATTATCCGGAGGATGTCCGAGGTAAGAAAGGGATTGAGTTCCTAGAGCTGAAACAAGGGAATATGTCAGTGACTGAGTATGCTGCTAAGTTCGTGGAATTAGCAAAGTTTTACCCGCACTACAGTGAGGCTACTGCTGAGTTTTCCAAGTGCATTAAGTTTGAGAATGGGCCGCGTCCTGAGATTAAGAAGGCGATTGGTTACCAGAAGATCCGTGTGTTCTCCGACTTGATTGATAGCTACAGAATTTATGAGGAAGACAACAATGCTCACTACAAGATTATGAATGAGAAGAGGAGCAAATTTCAGAGTCGTGGTAAACCGTATGATGTTCCTGCTGGTAAGGGTAAACAGAAAGCTGCTGTTGGCAAGAAGACAAGTGGGGGAGATGCTCCTACTAGCATTGTATGTTACAAATGTGGCAAAGCTGGTCACAAGAGTAACGTGTGCAAAGCTGAAGTGAAGAAGTGTTACCGTTGTGGTAAGGAGGGTCATGTGGTGGCTGAGTGTGAGCGTAAGGAGGTGGTCTGCTACAACTGTGGTGAAGGAGGGCACATTAGTACTCAGTGTCCGAAGCCGAAGAAAGAAAGGTCCAGTGGGAAAGTGTTCGCTTTAGCAGGTGAAGAGCCTACTGAAGAAGAAGGATGGTAGTATGAGGCTCTGTGTGGATTATCGGCAGTTGAATAAGGTGACAATTAAGAACAAGTATCCACTTCCGAGGATAGACGATTTGATGGACCAGTTGGTGGGTGCTCAAGTATTCAGTAAGATTGATTTGAGGTCGGGTTATCATCAGATCAAGGTGAAGGACGAAGATATTCATAAGACGGCTTTCAGAACCCGTTATGGTCATTATGAGTATTCAGTGATGCCGTTCGGTGTTACCAACGCACCAGGAGTATTTATGGAGTATATTGATCGTATATTTCATACTTACTTAGATCGGTTTGTGGTGGTGTTCATCGACGACATTCTGATTTACTCTAAATCGGAGGAAGAGAATGCAGAGCATCTGAGGTCAGTATTGGAGGTACTGAAGGAGAAGAAGCTGTATGCGAAATTGTCAAAGTGTGAATTCTGGTTGAAAGAGGTGAGTTTTCTCGGTCATGTCATTTCTGGTAGTGGTGTTGCGGTGGATCCGTCGAAGGTAGAAGCAGTGTTGAATTGGGAAGCTCTGAAGTCGGCTACTGAAATTAGAAGCTTCTTGGGATTGGCCGGCTATTATAGAAGGTTTATTGAAGGTTTTTCTAAGTTAGAACTTCCGTTAACTCAGTTAACCTGCAAAGGAAAGGCTTTTGTTTGGGACGCCCATTGTGAAGAGAGTTTCTTGGAATTGAAGAAGAGATTGACAACGTCCCCTGTCTTGACGTTGCCCAATCCGGAAGGGTCGTTTGTGGTGTATTGTGATGCTTCAAAGATGGGTTTAGGTGGTGTGCTTATGCAAGATGGGAAGGTTATTGCGTATGCATCGAGACAGTTAAGAGTTCATGAGAAGAATTATCCCACTCATGACTTGGAGTTAGCTGCAGTGGTCTTTATGCTGAAGATTTGGAGGCACTATCTCTACGGTTCCAGATTTGAGGTGTTTAGTGATCATAAGAGCTTGAGGTATTTGTTTGACCAGAAGGAGTTGAATATGAGACAGCGACGATGGTTGGAGTTGTTGAATGACTATGATTTCGGTTTGAATTATCATCCAGGCAAAGCTAATGTCGTGGCTGATGCTTTGAGCCGAAAGACTTTGCATATGTCGGCTATGATGGTTAAGGAGTTAAAGCTGATTGAGGAGTTCAGAGATATAAGTGTGGTTTGTGAAGTGACACCTCAGAGTGTTAAGTTAGGAATGTTGAAGATTGGTAATGATTTTTTGGGCAGCATCAGAGAGGCCCAGAAATCAGATGTTAAACTAGTAGACTTGACGGTCGGGATTGGTCAATCTGAGAATGAGGATTTCAGGTTGGATTCCCAAGGTGTGTTGAGGTTTCATGGTAGGATTTGTATTCCTGATGATGCAGACATGAAGAGAGCCATTCTTGAAGAGAGTCACAGGAGTAAGTTAAGTATTCATCCGGGAGCTACAAAGATGTATCAAGACCTGAAGAAGTTGTTTTGGTGGCCTAGTATGAAGCGAGATGTGGCGCAGTTCGTTTAAGCATGTTTGACTTGCCAGAAGTCAAAGGTTGGGCATCAAAAGCCTGCTGGGTTGATGCAACCGTTAGAAATTCCAGAGTGGAAATGGGATAGCATCTCGATGGATTTTGTGACGGGATTGCCTAATACTGCGAAAGGGTATGATGCAATTTGGGTGATTGTTGGCAGGTTAACGAAATCGTCTTATTTTGTTCTTATCAGCATCACGTATCCGGTGTCGAAGTTGGCAGAGATTTATATCCGGGAGATTGTGAAGCTTCATGGAGTTCCTAAGAGTATTGTTTCGGATAGAGATCCGAGGTTCACTTCAGATTTCTGGAAGAGTTTGCAAGAGAAGTCGGGGTCTAAGTTGAGGTTGAGTTCGGCATATCATCCTCAGACAGATGGTCAGTCAGAGAGGACAATTCAGTCATTAGAGGATTTGTTGAGGGCTTGTGTCTTGGAACAAGGAGGTTCGTGGGATTCCTACCTTCCACTGATAGAGTTCACGTATAACAATAGCTACCATTCTAGTATTGGGATGGCACCTTTCGAAGCATTATATGGTCGGAAGTGTAGAACCCCGCTGTGTTGGTATGAGTCTAGAGAGAGTGTGGTGCTTGGACCGGAGATTGTTCGGGAGACAACTGAAAAGGTGAAGTTGATTCGTGAGAAGATGAAGGCGTCGCAGAGTCGACAGAAGAGTTATCACGACAAGCGGAGGAAAGATTTAGAGTTTCAAGCGGGTGAGCATGTATTTTTGAGAGTCACTCCAGTGACTGGTGTTGGACGCGCTTTGAAGTCGAAGAAGCTCACTCCTCGTTTTATTGGTCCTTATCAAATTTCAGAGAGAGTCGGAAATGTTGCATATAGAGTGGTTTTTCCGCCTAACATTTTGAATTTGCATGACGTGTTTAATGTGTCGCAACTTCGGAAGTATATTTTAGATCCATCTCATGTAATCCGCATGGATGATGTGGAGGTACGGGATAATCTCACAGTGGAGACGATGCCTGTATGGATAGAGGGTCATGAGGTGAAAGTTTTAAGGGGTAAGGAGATTGCGTTGGTGAAAGTAGTCTGGCTAGGAGCTGCTGGAGAAAGTATGACGTGGGAGCTGGAGAGCAAGATGCGGGAATCCTATCCCGAGCTGTTTGAATCAGGTAAATTTCGAGGACGAAATATTCCAAGTGGGGGAGAGTTGTAACGCCCAAATAATTTAATTATTTATTTAATTAAATTATTTAGGTATTTTATTAGTATGGTCATGTTAAAATAATTATAAGGTGTTTTATTTAAATCAGGGAGTGGTGTCTAGTGATTAAGTTGAATAGTAGAAGGGGGCCCGCGATCCAAGAACCCAAGGGCCTAGGCGCATGAAGGAGAGTATTGGCTAGGGTTTTGGTCATTAGCGCATTTTTGAGAAAGAAAGAAAGAAAGTTGCGAAGAGGAGAAGGGAGAAAGGAAGGGGACGGCGCACAAGGAGAGAAAGGAGAGGAGCTCTGTTGCTGTGGTTCCTTGGAGTTTTCGTGCAAGAGGATCTCGTGTTCGGCAAACCTAAGGTAAGGGTGGGTTCTATCCTTATAATAGGGTGTATGATGGGGGTTATGTGGGAGATAGGCTCTATGTCACCCTTATGATGTTGTTTGATGATTGACAGATAATTGTTTTGGTGATTTTGTATGTATTAGTGGTTCATTGTAATTTGGTGTTGGTGATTTGTCATGGTGAAAATCTGAAAAATATGTTCTTAGGCGCCATGGGCGCCATTGGTGATGTTGTGTTTGCATATGTGGTGTTTGATGGTTGTTGCGTCGTTGTTGTCTTAGTTGCTGGAAGAGGCGCCCTGTTGCTGGGCGCCATGTCTATGGTGTTGTGCTGTTTTGGTTGCTGGAAATGGCGCCCTGCTCCTGGGCGCCATGCTTGTGTCTTGTTCTGTTGCTGAATGTGGCGCTCTAGGCGCCCAGTTGTGGTTCTGTCTTGGTTGCTGAAAGTGGCGCCCAATGTTGTGTTGTGTAGTTCAGTGTTGCTGTGAAGGGCGCCCTAGGCGCCCAGTGGTGTCCTGTGTTGTTTCTGGGTGTTGCTGGGTTGTGCCAGAATTTTCTTGTGTCGCTGAGACAGAAGCTGTCGAAGTCGCTGAGGCAGAAGCTGTCGAAGTTGTTGAGACAGAAGCTGTCGAAGTTACTGAGACAAGCTGTCGAAGTCGCTGAGACAGAAGCTGTCGAAGTTGTTGAGACAGAAGCTGTCGAAGTTTCTGAGACAGAAGCTGTCGAAGTTGTTGAGACAGAAGCTGTCGAAGTTGCTGAGACAGAAGCTATCGAAGTGCTGAGACAGAAGCTGTCGAATTTACTGGGACAACTACAGTCGAATTTACTGAGATAGCTGCAGTGGGCGCCTCATGTGGCTGCCCCGTGGTGTTTGGTGCAGTGGGCGCCAGTTTCTGTCTTGTTGTTGTTGCTGCTTTTCCAAAATCTGTTGTTGCTGTCACAGTGAACAAAAGTTGCTGTTTTTATGAAAAGTCACTGTTGCTGTCTCCCTTTTTAAGTTGTTGTTTTTAAAAGCTATTGTCACTGTTGCTGTAAATTGGTATTGTTCCTGGTGTTGTCAATTGTCGTTGTCTCGGTGTTGTAAAATTGTGGTTGTCATTGATGTTGTAAATTCATTGGTGTCCTTGGTGTCGGTGGTCGTTGGTCAAGTTGTTAGACTATCCTATAGGTGTAGGTGTATTGGTGACGATTGGTGCTATTGGTGATGGTATAACAGGTGATGTGCCTATCTTATGGGCTAAGGTGAACAGGTGATGGGTCTATGACCATTTATTGGTGTTGGTGCTGATTGTGTCACATAGATGACTGTTGTTGTTGATTGACTTTGGTGTGTTGTTCATGGTGTCACATACATTTCATATGCATTATATTTTTGGTGATGAAGGCTTCGGCCTTGGAGCTATAGGTGATGATGGTGATGCTCATATAGGTGATTATGCCCTTATTGGCTATTTTATTGGTGATGATTGGTACCACATGCATATACCCGTTGGTGTGGGTTACATCTCATTCATTATTCATGATGTTGGTGATGATTTTGGTGTTCGTAATTTTAATGTTATTGTGAAGCGGTAGATATAGTTGTCGTAACTCTAGCATATTGCCTATCATATATGCTATTATAATGTAGATATCTCACCCCTTCTGTTTGAATGTTACCCCTACGTTGGTAACGTGCAGGTGATTGCGAGTGAAGGCAAGTCTTCCTTCGCTATTTGAGTTGGTGTCGTCGCTCTGATACGTAGCACTCGGGGGGATGAACGCTAGTTTTACTAATTATCATTATTATTTGGTTGTTGAAGTTTTATGGTGATATTGTAACTGTTCGTTTGAACTTTGTTTTATTCCGCTGCTTGATGATGTTATGACGTGCTAGGTGTTGCACTGTTTTAATTGGTGAAACTTTATTATTGGCGTGTGATGCTTAACGGTGTAAGTGTAGCATCCCTTGTGCGTGTATTGGAAAACGTTTTGAAAACTCTGATTTTTGTCACAAATTTTCCGGGTAGAAAAGGGGTGTTACACTTTACCTGCCCTGGGCCAGGCGGAAAGGGACCTAAAATGTCGATTCCCCACCAAGCGAAAGGCCAGGGGGAGTTTCGGTATGTCAGTTCCGACGAGGGGGCGACATGCACGTCGGCGTACCTTTGGCACTTATCACATTTCTTTACATGATTCTGTGAATATTCATTCATGGTAGGCCAGTAATAACCTGCCCTGAGTGCTTTTGTTGTCAGGGCTCGTCCTCCCAGGTGCTGTCCACAGATTCCCTCGTGGATTTCTGAGAGCATGTAACCTGCTTCTGGTCCTTCTACACATTTTAATAGAGGAACATAGAAGCCTCTACGGAAAAGTCGTCCTTCGATGACCGAGCATGATGCTGCGCGCCTTCTCGCAGAAGCCGCTTCTTTGGCGTCAGCGGGCTCTTGCCCCTCCAGAATATACTCACGGATTGGGGTTATCCAGTTCTAGCTCGCTTCGACGGTGAGAACGGAGGTGGGCGATCCATTGCTTAGGAGGATGCTGGGACTAGACAGAGTTTCTTGAATGACGCTCCGAAGGTTCCCCGGTGTTCTGGTGCTGGCCAGCTCGGAGAGTATATCAGCCCTGGTATTCTCTCCTCTGGGTACATTTTTTACCTCTGCCTTATTGAACCATCCAAGGAGTTCACGTACCTTGGCAAGGTATTTCTGCAGCACCGGGTCATAGGCTCCAAATGCTACGTTGATCTGCGAGACGGCCAACAGTGAGTCTGTGCGGAGCTCAAGTTGTGTGGCGCCAAAGTCTTTGGCCAGCTGTAGGCCGGCTATGCAAACCTCGTACTCCGCTTGATTGTTGGATGTGGAGAACGAAAAGGTCAGGGACACCTCAACCATGAGTCCTTCTGAGTTTTCAAGTATCAGCCCGGCTCCACTCCCTTTGCTGTTTGAGGACCCATCCACATGGAGGGTCCACGTCGTTTTTGCTTTGTCTTCATGTGGCATCGTTGTCATTTCTGCTACGAAGACTGCCAAAATTTGAGCCTTCATGGCCGGTCTTGTTTCGTACTTGATCCCAAATTCTGAGAGCTCGACTGCCCACTTGATCATCCTTCCAGCCAGGTCAGGACGGTGCAATATTTGTCTGATTGGCTGATTGGTTCGAACCACTACTTGATGCGCCACAAAATATGGCCTAAGGCGCCTGGCTGCGATCACCTTCTCCACCTTTTGGTACCTTAACTCGGGTCCCTGCAACGCCTTACTTACAAAGTATACCGGCCTCTGGCCAGTGCTGGTTTCTCTGACGAGTACCGCGCTTAACGCTTCATCGGCCACAGCGAGGTACAAGTATAACGTTTCTCCCTCCTCGAGACGTGTCAAAATGGGTGGTTCAGAGAGGGTTTCTTTTAAAAGGGTCAGTGCCTGCTCTTGCTCGGCGGTCCAATCAAAACCTGTTTCCTTCTTAAGAAGCTTGAACAAAGGTAGGGACTTGTGGGCTGTTTTTGAAATGAATCGGGACAACGCTGCTATCATCCCGGTGAGCTTTTGAATTTCCTTCATCGTAGTTGGGGAAGCCATCTCGGTCACGGCCCCGCATTTGTCTGGGTTTGCCTCGATGCCTCTTTCCGTGAGATAGAAACCGAGGAACTTCCCTGCACGGACTCCAAAAGTGCACTTCTCCGGGTTTAATCTCATATTGTTCTTACGGATTTCAGAAAATACTTCTGTCAGGTCCTTGAGGTGATCTGGGCCGCTTTTGCTTTTGACTATCATGTCGTCCAGGTACACTTCGATTACCCGGCTGATTTGCCATTTAAAGACCTTGTTCATCATCCTTTGATAGGTCGCCCCGGCGTTTTTGAGTCCAAAGGGAATTACGCGATAGCAAAAATTTCCTTGCTCTGTCATGAATGCCGTTTTCTCTTGATCGGGTGGGAACATTGGGATTTGATTGTATCCCGAGTATGCGTCCATGAAAGATAACAGACGAAAGCCTGAGGCGCTATCGACTAATTTATCCACGCTAGGGACGGGGAAGGCGTCTTTGGGACATGCCTTGTTGAGATCACTATAGTCAATACACATTCTCCATTTTCCATTAGATTTCTTAACGAGGACTACATTTGACAGCCAGGTGGTGTACTTAATTTCTTTTACAAAATTTGCCTCTATGAGGTCCTTCACAGCCCTCTCAGCAACTTCGGCTTTTTCTCCCTTTTGGACTCTTCTTTTCTGGGCTACCCACTTAGTGTTGGGATTAACGGCTAGGTGGTGGCAGGCTACCTCGGGTGGTATCCCTGGCATGTCAGCTGCAGACCAGGCAAACATGTCCGCATTCTCCCTTAGGCAGATGGTAAGTTTCTCTTTGACCTCCTCTGGGAGGTCGGAGCCTATCTTGATGGTCCTTATGGGGTCTTCTCCTACCCGGATGGAGATGAAGGCGCCATCTGGCTCGGGCCTCTTCATGCGCTTTTTTAGTTCCTTAGTGAGGGTGGAATCTTCCTCTTCTTCCTCACTGTCCGGATCGTATCTGGCATCCAAGTCTGCCAAATTTATTTCAGCTTCTCTCCCAGGTTCCCTGCCTGAGTCTCTTACTTCTGTAGTCTCTTTTTCGTCCTTCAGGCTCATGTAGCAACACTTGCGCGTTGCGTCCAAGTCTTCCTGGAGAGTCACAATCTTATTCTCTAAACTGTGGAATTTCATCTTCAGGTGAACTGTTGAGGTTACCGCCTCCAGCTTGCCCAATGTCGGCCTCCCGATAATGCACTGGTAGACAGACTTATATGGGAGGATTAGGAAAGCTGTTTTGATAGTTCTAAACAAAGGTGGTTCACCATCGGGGTCTCCATAGGTGACCATCAGCTCCAAGTGGCCTCGAGGCCTAGTTCTTGATTCGTTGAAACCGGTCAAATCCTCTCCTCGATATGGAGTCAGGTCGGTGGGAGAGATGTTCAAAACTTGCAGCAAGTCTTCCAAAATGATGTCTACTAAGCTTCCCTGGTCGACCAGGATCCTTCTTACTTCAACATTGGCCATAATGGAAGTGATGAGCAACGGAAGGTGTTTATTTGGTTTTCCATCAGGCAAATCCTTGTTGTCAAAGGATAAGAGCGGCCTGATTGGTCCCTTCCTAGGGGTTGAGGTTGATGCAACGCTCAAGATTTCCTTCCACTTCTTTTTCATTGACTTGTTCGACCCCCAATTGTCAAGGGGGTTGCTTCCATGAATCACCATGGCCGCTGGCCGCAAGGCCCTTGGGACCTGGCATTCGTCCATCCTTCGAGCGAACAGTCCCTCATGGGAAAACCTCTTCGGGCTTCGAGGGGAGGTGTCCTCAAGGTCCAAAACTTGATACCTATGCCGGTAGGGGGATCTCCTTGATGGCGATCCCCGATGACGCCTTGAAGTCATAATTGCCAGAGGAGAATGCTCCGGCAGGGAAGCCACACACCTGTTAGTCTGTCTCAGGCGAGCTTCCTGCTGCAACATTGGCGCCCCGCCAGGCGCCCTCATGGGCGCTTTGTGCTTCCACATTGGCGCCCTGCCAGGCCCCCCCATGGGCGCTTTGCGCTTCAACATTGGCGCCCTGATGGGCGCTTTGTGCTTCAACATTGGCGCCCTGCCAGGCGCCCTCATGGGCGCTTTGTGCTTTAACCGACAGAATTCATTACAGGGCTGGGCAGGCTGACTGGTGCCCTCATTAGGTAGGCTGGCGATGTTGCCCTCAGGAGTACCCTCTGGTCGGGGTGCGGGTATGGCAACGCTTTGGATCCGGGGTCTGCCTCTAGGTGCCATGGAGTAGCAAGAGAAAAGTTCGAGTAGTGATGATGTGAAAGATAGATATCTCCCACTGTGGTCGCCAATGTTCTGTACCTAGCAGTATTTTGGTCGGCTGCTATTGGTAGGTCTCTTGCTGCCCTGGCAGGAGGTCAGTGAGCGCCCGGGGGGGGGGGGGGTACCTGCACAGCCACTCCGACGCTCAAGTCAGTATGAGAATAAGCTAGTGAATTTGCAAGTGAAGAGTGTGTACCTTATAAATGGCTATGCGAGCCGGTATTTATAGGAAATCGGTGCTCGTCTGTGGACCATCGGATTATCAGAATCGATCTGAACCATCCAAGCGTGGTGGCTTTGGTTGGGCTTGTATGTAGTGGATATGGGCCGAATCGATTGGGTTGGTCCATATCCAATTGCTAAACGCACCCCCTGATTTTGCTAAATGGACCTCTTGGTCGAGTCCAGAACAGAAAGGAAGAAGAAAACTCAAAATCCCCCATTTTCTCCAAGAAATGCGAAAATGGTAGATTGAGAGAGGATGAATTGCTGGTTATAATTTTTGTATCAAAAGGAAGAGGATGAAATTGTGATTCTTTTTGTGCAATAAAAGTGGAGCTTACTATGAAAGTCATCTTCTCCCTCTCCTCTTCTCTCTTTCGTGACCTCTCTCTATCTTTTCTCCATTTTCTTATTTTCTTTCCTTTCTTCTCTTATTCGAACTCTCACTCTCTCTTTTCCCTTTCTTTTCTTTTTCTTTTTATTTATAATATAACTCAAATATCTTACATGGGAAAAGACCCATATACCCTTACTATATCTCTAATTCCTAAACAAATCTCTCTCTATCTATTAATCTCTCAAAACTCCACACCAATCAATAATTAATTTAGCACTAAATTAAATTAATTGGGTTAAACACAAAAATAATTAATTTTGTGCATGTTACACGACCGAGACCAAAAAAGTTGTCAATATGGTTGCCAATGGAGAAAAACCCTATCTCTAACCAAGAAGGTACATATTGACTGAGTTAGGGTCACGTTCTCCCTAAAACACACTAATATTCGATGATGTTGAACTATAGAGCACCATATGCTGGTGTTATACCATAATTAAACGAGATGTAGAAATCATTGCCATGAGTGAGGAGAATAGCGGACATAGCAGTGAAGGTTATTCTACATGATTATATTACTTGTGTTTGTGTTTGTCCATCATGCACTACTAAGAGTTACTCGAGTACAACTAAGGCAAAACATTTCTTGCCAAAACTTACCGACCTTATCCCTGGATTTTGTTACACACCTCTCCCTCCATCAAAGAAAATATGTGATATGGGTTATGAATGATGGGCTGGCCAAGTTTTCCCATTCATTGTTCTTCTATCTCATTTCTCAAAAGTCACACCGAACATATCTCCCTCCACGAGATATATCTCTTGCGACACAAATTGTCCAAACCCTCATTTCTAGAGGTGACTAACCAACTTGGGTCTCAATCTTTAGTGGATTACTTTGGGCACGAGGGAAGTTTATCTTCATCAAATGTAGACATAGTAGATATTCATTCATCGGTCATCAAAGTCCAAATGTCATGATATCAACTGATTGTCATTACAATTACAACAAAGTCAATTTACCTTTAAATCATTGAAGTTCTAAAACCGAATATTCATTTCATTTTCTAGTAGTAATAAGGTAAGTTTAGTCATTACAATTGATTAGCAAGATCATTAGCTAGCTCTTATGGTGCGTTTTCTAAAGCCAAGTAGATGTACTCTTTCTTAGACTAACCGAACAGATAGACTGAGAGTGTTTATCTTAATCACATTCACACATTAGTAGAAAATAGAATGTACAAAACATAGTTTCTTTCATTCATTTCCTTGGAAGAATGCTGAGATAGTACATGACATTTTATTTACATTACCAAATGTTAGTGATATACAATACTTTGCCCAAATTTAAAGGAATCAAACACACAAATTCATCTACAACAACTTGTAGTAACAGTTGTTTGCAGATATAAGAACCTCATAACCTTTGCTGCAAGGACACTTAAAAGTAAGGCTCACACACTTTTCAGCCCACTCAACACTAACAGCTTCTTCAGAATCTCTTCCCAATTCATCCTACAAAACAGAATGTGAATTAAGAAGCATGAAACAGAATTAGACTAAATTGCAATAAAACAGTATATTATTTATAGCTATAAAATTCAGTCCCCAACCACAATGTAAAGGAGTATAATGTCTCCAATGCTATCATAACCGCAATTGCAGTGTATACTCATATTTGTCACATTTGCCTCAACTTTCTAAAATGCTACTTCATCCGGTCTCTTTTATAAACAAAAATTGATCCACAGAAACTGATGTTTGAACCAAATACTCAAACACATCAGTTTCTGTTGATCAATTTTTGCTTATAAAAGAGACGGTACTCCGGTAGTAAGGAATAACAATATAATATGCTTCTATAAAATCTTAAGTCATCAATATTATTTCAATAAAAGAAAACAACGAAAGTTTGATTACTTAAGAAACATAATTTGTGAGTTGTGAGTACAATTAAAGGACCAAAATTGAAGGTAAAATACAAGGCCAAACAAAGTCCAAAGATCAAGACTAGGCCATTAATTACATACCTGAGATAGGATTTTACCATCTTCAGCAATTGGACAATACTCTTCTTCTTCGCCTTCTCCTTCTTCTTCCTCTTCTTTAGTAATTTCATCCCACCATTGTCTCATTTCTCTTAACCGATCCTTCATTCGCTTCAACCTCTACAACCCCACAAAAAAACAAAGAAAACCCATTATTCCAAATCAAAAAAAGATTAAAACTTTACCAAGAAACATAAGATCTATAATAACCCTCCATACCGTTGAATCAGGAGTATTTTCTTCAGAACTCAACGAACGAGAGGACCTCTTATTCCGCGAGGAAGTGATATCAGAAAGACATCTTGTGAATCTCGGCGGCAGAGGCGGTAAGGCAGACCCTCTTGCCGGCGGATGCGGAGGAGTGGAATCCGCCGGCGGGTTATAAGGGTCGGAGACACAGCGGCGAAGAACAGGACCGTTGTTGCTACGGAGAGTGCCAAGACTGAGAGGAAGGGGAATGGAGGAAAACCCATGATTTGTTAAGTCTTCTTGGTCGCAAAAGAGTTTCTTGGCACTACGTTCGCCGGAGGAAGAGAACGGCGGTGAGCGACGCTTTGTGGAAATGTTGTTGTTGTTGTTGTTGGGGGCGGCGGCGGTGCAGGGTGGTTGACGGCGGCTGCTGAGATGCAACATGGATAAGAGATCGGTGGGTTCAATCATAACTGAATGATTGGTGGTGCCATTAATGGGTTCTTGAGTTTGAGTTTGATCGAGAGGAATAATAATGGGTTGTTGTTGTTGTTGTTTTTGAACCATTATTGGTGGTGTGATAGGTTCTTGTTGACTCTGAATCTGCACTTCACCCATTCTTGAACTCTTTTCTTTTCTTTCTTTTTGGTTCTTTTGGGTTTGGATTCTGAACTTTTGGTTGTTCAGTGTTTGTGAGTGGCAAAGAGGAGGGAAGAAATGAAAGGTTAGGCTATTTATAAGGGAATATAATAACGGCTATTGGCGGGTTGGGGAGAAGAGCGAGCTTCCGGTTTTTTTTTTTTTTGTCAACTTGATATAGCTTTCATTTAAGAAATGGGCTAAGCCCAGCCATTACAAACAGGAAGAAAAAAAGAGCCACACACAAAGGCCCAACAAACATGACAAAAACCAAACAGCCAAACACCGGCCCAAAACGAAACGTAATCACTAAAACACACAAACCAGATAAACATAACTGGATAGAACCATTTCGAGAGAAAGAAACGAACTAAACGAAGCAAAGCGAAAAACCCTAGACGACTCAACTTACAATAATCCAGAATTTCTGCTCAACCAAACCTTGAATCACAGCAATCCAACTTCAATATAGATCGAAGCTTATCAGGAGGCGAAGTAATCCAATTGTAAGGTAGCAAATTTGTTGACGCAAGACTTGCTACGCAATCGGCAGCTTGATTCCCAATTCTGTTGATCCACCGAAAATCACAAGAGGAAAAGCAATTTTTGATTTGTAATATGTCTCTAACGAAAACATTGATCTCACCCCTTTGATTTTGTTCATTGCATGCCTGAATCACTGAGAGAGAGTCGGACTCGAAGACTACATCTTGGATATTGAGGCTAGAAGCAAGGATTATCGCTTCTCTAAATGCAAAAGCTTCAGCAGCAAGAGGAGATAAAGCATAGATTCTTGAGGTACTCCTTGCAACTATAATTCCACATCTGTTCCTGGCCACAATGCCAGAGAATCCTTTCCCAGCAACAACATCAAATTGAGCATCCGTGTTGAATTTGATTATGTTGTTTAGAGGAGGACTCCAATTAGCCATAGTCCTCCTTTGACCACACATTGCATTCATGTGATGATTAGTAATAGAAGTAGGAATTATCATTGTAGAGAAACTAGCTTTGATAGTATACAGAATATCATTTGGTCTAGGGATTTTATCCTCAAAACACATTAGATTCCTAGCTTTCCATATGTTCCATACTGCTATCATAACATAACAAATCAATAGCTGCTTATCATTCCCTTGACACCAATTAGCCTCTAAAATAGAGTCAAACCAATCCCCAAAGTGGGAAATGTTGAAATAATTAGGAACAGAGCAAATTTGTAAACCAAACCAGACTGGGGTAGTCCAAGGACATAGGAATAGCAAGTGTTCAATAGATTCATCAGCCTCTTTACAAACAGGACACTTAGGAGAAGAAGCAATCCTCTTTTTCATAAGATTTAAATTAGAGCTGATAGCATTATGCTTGAGCTTCCAAAAGAAATGCTTAATCCTCCCAGGAACCTTAGCTTCCCAAATTTGATTCCAAGATGCCTCTGAATGCAAATAAGAAGATTCTGGTTTAACAACTTTAGCTTCATTATCAATCCTCAGCACCTTATAACTAGATTTAACTGACAAAATACCATCCTTAGAGAGAGGCCAGTATAGTTTGTCAACAGAATCAAAACAGCTAATAGGAGTTTTTAAAGCCCCAATAGCACTATCTGGAGAAAGATTTAACCTTAAAGCACTGAGATTCCACTTTTTTGATGAGCAATCAATAAGCTCATGAACCTTATTAATATTACATCCCTGACTAGTAGTAGCTAGACCCCCAGTAGCAAGCCAATTATCCTCCTTGATACTCACTACTGTCCCATCTCCAATATTCCACCTCCCTTGTTTCTTTAGCAAGTCTCTACCATGAAGGATGCTCCTCCAAACCCATGAAATGCCAGCTTTAGGTTTCACATTCCAAAAATCCTCCTTTGAACAATAAATTCCTCTCAACATTGTAGCCCAGTAATCATTTTGACCATGTAAGCATCTCCAAGCCTGTTTTGAGAGGAGTGAGGTATTATGTGTAGCAAAATCCTTAAAACCCATTCCACCTTTATTCTTACTACCACACATGAAGTCCCAAGACTTCCAATGAATTCCCCTAGATCTAACTTTTGAACTCCACCAAAAATTAGCCACTGCAGAGCATAGAGACTGACAGAAATTTTTTGGCAGCCTTACAATAGACATCACATAAGAAGGAATGGCCTGTATAACAGCTTTTATAAGAACCTCCTTCCCATCTTGAGATAGAAACTGTTCTTTCCAACCCTCAATCTTAGAGAACACCCTCTCCTTGATCCAAGCAAGAGCTTGTGTTCTTGATGCACCCCACTCAGCAGGAACACCTAAATATTTCCCAGGAGATTCCCACAAAGGAATATGAAGAGAATCAGACAGAGCATATTTAGTATGATTAGGAACAGCAACACCACAAATCAATCCAGATTTTTGAAGATTAATCTTCTGGCCAGAAATCCTTGTAAAATCATTAAGAATAGCCACAATTTGATAAATTTCCTCCTTAGTTGCCTTTCCAAAAATTAAAGCATCATCTGCAAAAAACAAATGAGTTAGAGTAGGGGCTTTAGGAGCCAACTTTAGACCTAGAGTAAGACCTGAATAATTTGCATTAGACAACATCCTTGATAGAACATCAAACACAAGGATAAAAAGGTAAGGAGACAAAGGATCTCCTTTCCTGAGACCACTCCTAGGCACCACAATACTACTCCTAGCACCATTAACCTGATATACATAACTGACAGAAGAAACCAGAGACAAAACTATAGAAACCCAGTCTAGACAGAAACCAAAAGCAAGCAAGACATCTTTTAGAAAGGACCAATCAACTCTATCATAGCTTTATTCATGTCCAACTTAATAGCAAAGCCATTACTAGCTACAGAATTTCTCTTTTTTAGAAAGTGAAAAGCCTCTTGAGCCACAACTAGATTGTCTTGAATCAATCTACCCCCAACAAAAGCACTTTGTTGTGGAGAAACAAGAGAATTAAGGATAGGTTTAAGCCTAGAGACCAACACTTTTGAGATGATTTTGTAGATAAAATTACAACAGCTAATTGGCCTTAGCTGTCCAATTTCTTCAGGATGAGACACTTTAGGAATAAAAGCAACTAGAGTTTCATTAATTGATTCTCCAAGCACCCCAGAATCAAAGAATTCAGAAATAGCTCTCAAGATATCATCCTTGATGATATCCCAATTTTTCTGATAAAATAACCCATTAAGACCATCAGGACCAGGAGATTTAAGAGCACCAAGAGAAAACACAGCACTTTGAACTTCAGACATCAAAACAGGAGACATTAAAGACTCATTATTCTCCAACGAAACCAATTTAGGAACAACTCTTAAACACTGAGAGAAAACAGGATTAGCAGGGACATAAAGATCCTTAAAATATTCCACAATAGATTTAGAAATATCTATTTGCCCCTCAACCCAACACCCATCTTTATCCTTGATTCTATAGAGCTTATTTTTATCCCTTCTCTGAACTGTAGTAGCATGAAAAAACTTTGAATTCTTGTCTCCATAGGTTAACCATTTAGTCTAGACCTTTGTCCCCAATAAAGCTCTTCTTGTTTCCACAGCTTGTCTATCTCAAATTTGATCCACCTAATCTCCTCTAAACTAGAGATATTATTCCCAGAATTAGTCAGATTCTGAAGTCTAAACTTCAATTTAGAGATTTCAACTGAAGCATTAGAAAATGTAACTTTACTCCAACCTTGAAGAGTTCTTTTACAATAAGAAGCTTTGATATTGAAATTCTTCCAGCCTCCTTCATCAGAAAACTTAGAATTCCAACCATCTCTAACTACAATTCTACAATCTTCATGCTCATCCCAAAAACTTTCATATTTAAAAAACTTAGGACATCTCAAATGAGGGTAAGGAAGTAGAACAATAGGAGAGTGATCAGAATTAAAGATAGGTAAAGCAATACCTGCAGCATGAGGATATAAGAATCTCCACCCCCAATTAACTAGCACCCTATCAATTCTTTGATATGTTACAATCCCATCTCTAGGATTACTTGCAAAAGTATATTTGCTCCCCTTCAATTCCAAGTCCATCAAACTACCAGAATTTAGGAAATCTCTAAATAGAGATATCCTAATAGGAGCAACACTTCTAAGGCCGTCCTTCTCAGTAATAGATGTCATCTCATTAAAGTCACCTAAGCAGCACCAAGGTTCATTACAACGTGGCATCAACCTCAAAATCTTGCCCCATAAATACCTTCTCCTGTCAAAAGTTGGATTACCATAGATAAAAGTCATCAATAGCAGATTCCCAGACTTTTTCTCCTTCAAAGCAGTATGAATATAGTTGATTGTAGAATCTAGGACCTGAACTTCATAATCATTATTCCAAAAAGACCCAACCCACCAGATGTACCTACAGCAGGAACACAGAACACCTTATTAAACTTTAGCTTCCTTCTAACCCTTTCAACTCTTTGTACTTGAGCCCCAGTTTCCATTAAAAACAAAATAGACGGCCTATGCTTCTTGATAAGCTCCTGAATCTCTCTACTAGTCGTAGATGCCGCCAATCCACGACAATTCCAGCTTATTGTAGTCATTTGAAATTTGGGGGCATGGAAAGACCCGCCTCCTCAGTCATAGTATCAGTTGCTGCATAAATAAAACCATCAATCACAGTAATAATTCTAGCCTTTTTGTTGCCACTGTTATTACTGCTTTCCCCTTCATCATTTGTGATGCATAATTGTTGATTATCTCTATCTCTTTTCAGGTTCAAATCATTAGCAAAAGTATTACTCAAAGCCTCCTCAACTCTCTTAGGAATAACTCTATCAGAGCATACAGATGGAGAAACAACTTCATGAGGAAATTCAACATAGTATGGAGGGTTACCATCAAACTCAGGTAATACATAGTCTTTGCAATCAAGTTTATGAATTTGCATCTGGTTAGCTGGAATAGAGGTAGTAGATGGCTCACTATCAGCCATATTATTCATATTCATATCCCCCTCTCCCCCAACTGGGTTAGTATTACTAATAGCACCAGTTTCATAATTTGTATTACTCTGCTCATTCTCATCTCTCTTTCCATGCTCATATGAATTGTTAGCAGCATCATGAAACACCTTAGGTTTAAAAGTTGATAGAAAAGGGCCAAACTTAGGTAAGGATTTATTATAGGCAGCCATAACTTGTGGTTTTCTACATTGTCTGTACTCATGACCAAATTCTCCACATTTATAACACAGCCTTTGTAATCTTTCATATTTGAAATGAACCCATATCTTATTGCCATCTTCTTTCTGAATCCAACACCCTGACCATATAGGTTTACTGCTATTTATTGCCACTCTCGCCCTTATAAAATGAGTAGCTATACCACCTCCTAGCTTGAAAGGATCATCAATCTCAACAACCCTCCCAACTCTGCTCAACAGAATTCTAGCATTTTCAGGGTTTACATCCTGCCAAGGCAGACCATGAATTTGAACCCAGAAAAGAACATGATCAAAATTAATATTATCAAAGGCCTGACCTTCCTCCCACCTCTGTAAACTTAGCAGATGGTTCATAGCAAACCAAGGAGCTCTATGAATCACCTCCTCTGCATTTTGAACTGAAGGAAAAGTAAAGAGATACTTATTATCCCCCATATTCGTAATGTATAGGCCTTTATATTGATCCCATGTTTTGAACATAATGTTTCTAATAGCTTTCTTATTCTGGATCTTATTTGATATCAGCTTTCCCACCACAGTTCTTAAAGCGTACTCTATGTTGTTTTTTGTTGCAGGAATCAGTTTCTCCACTACAACCTCTCTTTCATCCGCAGGAATGACACCAAAATACGATCTATCATTCATTGTAAAGCTGGAAACTCAAAGGCCCAGACACTCTCCAACAATGAAGATAACAAAGACTACTGAAACTGAAACTGAAAACACAGAAAAAAGAACCTTCTGTAACTGAAAAAACTCAGATACAGAGGAGACCTTAAACCAACAGAACTAGTTTACAATAATGCTCTTTAGCTCTTTTTTATTTTGCTCTTTTGCTCTTTTTTGCTCTTTTGTTATTTCTATTGTAAACTAAACAGACTAAATAAAAGGTAATTAAGAGGATGAGACTGATAAAATAATCTGATAAGTAAAAAACCACTGCAATAACTGAGGCAGATCTAAATGATAGTTGTAGATGATGAAGATTAACAAATCAACCTTAGAATCTCCATAAATACTTTCATCAACATCAGCTGAACTACTTCTTTCATAAATATCTTCATATAATAAACACTAGACAATATCAATATCCATAAGATAAACTTAAGAGATATTTAGAGCTATCCCATAAAAACTAGACAACACAACAACACAGTACACACCCGAGAGAGCCCAAAAAATAAAGAGAAACACTAGCAACCCAATGGGTAAAGACTAGACCAAAAACCTTTATGGTACCAAACCCTAGCAGACAATATTGATTAGTTACTAGTTTGTTAGTGTTAGCGAGCTTCCGGTTAAACATGGTTTGTGGTGTGGCTCAACTAAATGGGCTTCTGGTTGGGGAGTATACCACCTCTATGGTTTTTTTACCACCATCATATCACTATATACCCCCCTCACACAGACCCTGCGAAAAGACGAAAATACCTTTAAATTTTTTACAAATTTACAAAACATTTACCATTTTTCACTTCCATCCGTTTGACCAAAAAGTTTCCTGAGAGAATCAGATTTACCATTCAGAGAGCTATTTCCGATTTGCCATCTGACTTACCATCGGATCTACATACATCTGATCTTCCTCAGAGTCAGCAGAAATAGTAAGTCGGATCTAGCTATATCCGATTTCCCCATCGTATCTACCTATATCCGATTTCGCATCGGATATAGCTAGATCCGATTTGTGTTTTATTTTTGTTTAAAAATTTGTTTTTTTCCTAGTGTCCAATAGGTATCGAGGGGAGTCCTCGGCTTAGGCCTCGCCATCTGCTCCCAGTACACGCATCCGCCACAGGATTACGGGACATGCGTCTACCCGGCATAGCCGACAGCAGCAGTATCAGCAGGTGGAGGAGGCCCCAGACTATCACTATGAGGAGGGCCATCATGGGCACCCTCTTGATGAACATTCTATGTCTGAGGACCATTCTATGCCTGAGGACTATACCAGCAGCAGTATTATTAGCAGCAGTATCAGCAGCAGCAGTACCAGAAGGATCAGCCTCAGCAGGGGCATCAGGAACAGCCTCAACAGTACCCATTGCCAATACTACCAGCAGTAGTATTGCCAATGGGTATTTATAGAATTCGTCAATGATTATCAACCGTTGATATTGTCGGTGCAATCTACACCGTTGATCAACATTGGCAGTCAAATCCTACCCGTCGAATTTAGTACAAATCGGATTTACCTATCAGGGAGGTAAATCCGAGTTGCATTTTAACAAAGCGGACATACCCCCACTGATAAGTATATCCGCTTTGTTAATTGCAAAGCGGATTTACCTATCAGGGAGATAAATTCGATTTGCATTTTAACAAAGCGGACATACCCCCACTGATAGGTATATTCGCTTTTATGTTTTAACAAATCGGATCTACCTTACTAAAGGTAGATCCGATTTTCCCCCACTAATTCTAATCGGATATACGTAAATCCGCCTTTTAGTTTTGTGAATCGGATCTACCTACCTTATATGTAGATCCAATTTAAGTCAATTTAACCAGGGGTATCTTCGTCTTAAAATTTCGTGTGGGGTATATAGTGATATGATGGGGGTACAAACAAAAATCCCCACCTCTATTATTCAGGATTTTGTTGTATTAGACTCTTCTTCCTAATTTGGGTTTTTAAATGAGATATTTTTTCAGGGTTTTTTCTTTTGTACCCCCCTCTTTATACCCCATACTCTCATAATTCAGTTTAACCCAAAAATACCCCTCTCATTTTTACTAAAATATGACCAGACTCCACAAAAATTTGAGTTTCCCGGAATTATCTCATTTAAAAGTAATTTCGGAAATTTTATTCGCGTTTTTTCCAGAAATACTGTATTTCCGGAAAAGTTATTTTGTTTCCGGAAACAGCAAATTTTTGGTATTTCCGGAAACATTATTTTTTTTAGTTTCCGGAAACACTGTATTTCCGGAAAGTTTATTTTTTTTACCTCCCAGAAATACCGTTTTTACGTGTTTCCGGAAGTTTTAAAATGTCCCTTTCGGAATTACATGTGTTTTCGGTAATTCTGGAAGTTGTTTTTAAATTTGTTTTTTACTTTTTCGTTATTTTACAGATATGGCTACGGCAGACTTCCGTTTACTATAGATTTATCGGACGAGTTTACTACCTTAGAGGTACATATCTTCCTAAAGCGCTTCTTGTTTATTATTTGTTATAAGTTATTAATTTAGTTTACGATTATTTTGTAGCTTTTTCTACTCGGGATAATCTTGTACGTTGGGCTAGAGATATCGGGAAAGCCAACAGAGTCATTGTTATTATTATTCGATCCGAGTCCACGGAGAATGGTAAAGGGAAGAAGAATAAGATCGTTTTGGGTTGGGTGTTCTACTAGACACAAGACCTCAAAAAAGTGTGGTTGTCCTTTTAGATTGAAAGCTAAACCAATCAATTCTCCTAATTTTGATTGGAATGTTAAAGTTATGTGTGGAAGTCCCAATCATGAGCCTCATAAGACTTGGCTTAGAGTAGCAATATTTGGTAAGTTTAACAAGGAGGAGCAGTCAGTTGTTGAGGAACATTTGTTGTTGGGAGTGAAAGCACAAAAAAGTCTAGAGGCAATAAACAGGAGATTTGCCAGTAACTTGAGTAAGATCTCTCAGCTGTATAGAACTCGCAGCAAACTCCGATCGGGCAGGAGAGGTAGTAGGACTGAGATGCATGAGCTTATGAGACTGATCGAGTCTGAGCATTACTTGTGTTGGACCAGACGGTTTGAAGGGACTGATATTGTTGAGGAGATCATGTGGACACACCCTGAGAGTATCAAGTTATTGAGGATGTTTCTTAGTGTCTTGATTATGGACTGGACCTTCAAGACCAACAAATATGCATTGCCTCTCCTGGAGATTGTTGGTGTCACTAGCACTGAGTTGACATTTTCAGTAGCATTTGCTTACTTGTCTCATGAGCGATATGGTAACTACAGATGGGCGTTGCAGAGCCTAAGAGATTTGATGGTGGTAGATATCTCAATTCCTCAGATTATCCTCACTGACTGTGGAGGCATTGATGACTGCTATCAAAATTGTGTTTCCTGAGGCAATTAATTTGCTTTGTCGGTATCACATTAACAACAATGTCAATGCTAAGATTAAGAAGGCGGTCAAGGGAGATAGAGTGAAACAAGTGATGAGACGTTGGCATGCAATAGTTGACTCTACCTGTGAGGAGGAGTTTTATGAGATGTTGCATGATTTTGAAGCTTCATGTGCTGATATACCCCAAAGCATGGTCTTCTTTTGTACGTCTACAGTTATGGTCTTCTTTTGTTCCAGAGCATGTTGCACCGACCGACCCAGTTGATTACATAAACATTACCTGATTATATTATATTATATTTTATTCCACGAGTTTATATTATATTATATTATATTATATTCCACGAGTTTATTATTTGACAGCCTAGATTTTGCCGACACTTTTTAACGGTCTTGATCTTGCCGACACTTTCAACAGTCTAGATTTAGCCGACCACTTTTCATCAACGGTGGAAATCCGCTTTAGGGTTTTAGATTTTCCCTATAAATAGACCCATTAGGTTTCACTTCTTTCACACACAACACAAGCAAATGGACACCGTAAATACACAACACTCTTGTGATTCTGCACTCACTGCCCTTCCCCATCAGGGCACAATCACCAACAGAGAAAATAGTGTCTATTTCCAGTGTCCAAAACCTATTTTATGTAGACTTAAAGACAATATCACCTTTGCAGCTCTCAAAGCTAAACTACACAGTAAGGTGCAAGTGGAGGGTGACGAGCGAGAGGTCACTCGTATCATTTATCGCAACCCCGGTATGGGCGATAATAATCGTGTTCGCTGGTCCACAATGGATGTGAAGAACGACGATGACGTGCGAGATATGATGGACATTTATGACATGTTTAGACTTTGGAGTCCTTTAGGATTGTAAGTCGAAACCACAAGGAGCGTCGCTGAGATCCTTCGCCGTTTAACTCCACCATCTCAGTAGTTTTAGACTTTGTTTTTGTTTTGTTTGTTGTTGTAATCTGTTATTTTCAGTCAATGTAGACGGTGTTTTTAATTAATAAAATAAATGTTTAATTTCTTATTTTTGAATTCCGGAAACACCATAATAAGGGATAAATCCGGAACTCAATTTATTGGGATTTCTGGAAATATCCTAAAATTAGATAAATACGAGAACAATTTTTTTGGGATTTCGGGAATTACCTTATTTTAGTGTATTTTTGAAAAGTATAATGTGTTCCGGAATTACACTAAAATGAGGTAATTCCGGAAATTCCAAAAAATTTTGTTCCGGATTTTTCTCATTTTAGGGTATTTCTGGAAATCCCAATAAACTGAGTTCCGAATTTATACCTATTGACGTAATTCCGAATTTTTTTTTGTAATCAGGAGTAATATCGTCCGTTTTGTCAATTTGGGGGTATGGGGTATAATAGGGGGTAAAAAAAAACCCATTTTTTCATTGTAAAAAAAAAGAGATATTTTTTCAAAAAAAAGTTCATTAAATAACTTAGATATTTATAGATTACGGGTTTTTTCTTTTGTACCCCCTCCTTCTCCCCTATACCCCCATAATAACCCAAACAGACCAAAATACCCCTAAAAATAGTTAAAAAACGTAAACGGGGTATTTTTGGAAGGCTTTTTTTTAACTTTCCGGAAATACCCCATCCTTCTCCCCTATACCCCCATAATAACCCAAACGGACCAAAATACCCCTAAAAATAGTTAAAAAACGTAAACGGGGTATTTCTGGAAGGCTTTTTTTTAAACTTTTCGGAAATACCCCAAAATAAGTAAATGCGGAAGAGATTTTTTCTGGGATTTCCGGAAACACCTCAAAACAGGGTATTTCCGGAAGTCAAAATGACTTCCGGAAATATTTCGTTTTGAGGTGTTTTCGGAAATCCCAGAAAAAATCTTTTCGCATTTACCCCTATTTCTGGATTTTTTTATTATTTTTCTTTTGAAATTTCGTTTTAATTTTTTTCTTTTGCTTTTTCAGTGGCGACCAGAACTGGAATGATAGAGCGAGGCGAGTCTTCCGGGGCAGCACCAGGAGATGCAGATCAGTCTCCTCCTGCTCCTAACACGAGGACGAGGTTTCGGTTGGTGAGGCAGGATGGTCACGCTTCTGAGCGTCAAAGGCGTGTCCGAGAGCGAGAGAACATAGGGGGGGCTGATCCGGTGCAGCAGGAGCTGCAGTATCATGAGCCTGCTCAGCAGGACCACTTTCAACAGTATGAGGAGGCTGAGGCTGCTCAGCAGGACGCTCAGCCTGCTCAGCAAGTTTTGTTGGACCGGTTGCATGTGCACTGCGTCTTTAGGCTACAGTTGGGGCTTTTGACATTTGACCCTTAGTTGTATATTTTGTATTTTGTATATCGTGATCGTATTGTATATTTTGTATTTGTTCTCGTATTTTTTATATTTTGACGTATTTGTTCTCTCGTATTGTATTGTTATCGTTTATCGTGATAGTAGTTTAGCGAGTTTCGTTATATAGTCGTATATCGTTATTTAAATTTTAAAAAATTTTTAAAACTTTTCGGAAATAGATCTAAATTTGGAATGCAAAGTTTTAAGATTTCCGGAAATACCTCAAAAAGAGGTATTTTCGGAAGCCATTTTGCCTTCCTAAAATACCTCTTTTTGAGGTATTTCCGGAAATCTTAAAACTTTATATTTCGAATTTAAACTTATTTTCAGAAATTTTTAAAAAACCATTTTTTAAAAAAAAATAAGAAGTATTTTGGGGATCTTTGGTAAAATGGGGGTATAGGGGAGAAGGAAGGGTATAAAAGAAAAAACCCACAGATTAAATACATTTGATACTCAATAATGTAGTTTTATGCAACTATATTAGTATTAATAAAATAAAACCCACAGATTAAATACATTTGATACTCAATAATGTAGTTTTATGCAACTATATTAGTATTAATAGGACCGAGAAAAAATCAGATTACTTTCCTTTCAGAAGAGGACAATAAAATTAAAAGAGATATTACCATACGATTCAGAAGTTCTTACCAAAAAAATACGATTAAGAAGTCACAAAGATGCACAACGACTAATATGTTGGTTAGATACATACACTTGAACTTGGCAAAACCACCAATATATATTTTTACATTTTTCACAGCTAAAATCCACGGTGATGGAGGTAACTGTCACTGCACCCAAATCCACACGAGTGTTTAATTTTTAATTTTTTATTTTGGTTTCTTCAATTGTCTGCTTCTTCGTTACTTTCCTACTTCATGGGAATGGGTGGCGCTTCTCCTCCTCATCCTCCTTCTTCTTCATCATCTTCTTGTTGCTCTCATTTCTGGTCGTCCGCGAACCGATCCAAGCGTCTTGCCTCGCCGGCGGAGAAGGCTGCCAGTGACAATTCTGGCCGGGGCCTCTCCCGCCGGCTCGGTGTCCTCGACCTTGTCCTCATCGGGATTGGAGCTTCCATCGGCGCCGGTATCTTCGTCGTTACCGGCACGGTCGCCCGTGACGCCGGACCTGGTATGCATCGAATTCAATTGAAAACGTGTTGCTGAAATTTGTCATGTTTTTGTATATTTTTAAATTACTAATTTTTATTACTTTTTTTGACAACTAAAATATAATTGCTGATTATTTATTATTGTAATTTTCTGAAATTATGAAAGGAAAGTCTTATACACGTAACCCCCTTTTTTTTATACATTGAGCTTAATAAGCCTTTTTATTTAATTTATTATGATTATTTTTTTTTGAAGCAATTTATTATGATTATTGGACTAGGCATGTATTGGGCACACATAACATATGAAATTAATATAAATTTTAGAAAAAAACACACTCAAATTCTATGATAAAATAGAACAGATGTACTGATGCAGATTGGATTATTTAATTTTATTATTTGATTTTAATTATATTAATAGAGCTTTTGATTTGGGATTGTATATTGTTATTTGCAGCTTGAGCATTTATAAAAATTTGATGGTTTCTTCAAGTTGCTCATGTGTTCACTTCAATCCTCTCTATTTTGACTGATATTGAGCTCAAATGTAATGCTAATTGATGTGCTGAGCCAGAATAATACTTGTTCTGTTGAAAAATCAATCTTGATGATGTATCTATCTATATATCTACTTTAAAATATTAGTCAGGACATGTAATGGCTATTTTCTGTAACATTTGCAAATTCAGTGGCTTATTCATGGTTTCTTTCTGTAATGCAGGGGTAACAATAAGTTTTATACTCGCGGGAGCATCCTGTGTTATAAATGCACTCTGTTATGCTGAGCTAGCTTCTCGATTTCCTGCTGTTGTTGGAGGAGCATATCTATATACATATACAGCGTTCAATGAACTTACGGCTTTTCTTGTTTTTGCACAATTAATGCTTGACTATCATATTGGGGCAGCTAGCATAGCAAGGAGCTTAGCAAATTATATAGTAACATTTCTAGAGATCTTCCCTGTTTTCAAAGATAACATTCCAAAATGGATTGGACACGGTGAAAATATTGGAAACGTGCTATCCTTCAACGCCTTAGCTCCAATTCTCCTATTGCTTCTCACTTTAATTCTCTCTCTGGGTGTTAAAGAATCATCAGCTGTGAATTCGTTTATGACAGTGACCAAGGTTCTTTTCCATCTTACCAATTACCAAAATATAGCATTAAGCACTATGTTTATGATGGGGTTTGTGTGAGAACAGAATCAATAGTGATTTTACTGTCTGTTGCAGATTATTATCGTTCTTATTGTCATATGTGTCGGAGCTTTTGAAGTTGATGTTGCCAATTGGTCTCCCTTTGCTCCAAATGGTATAAGACCCATCTTTACAGGAGCTACTGTAGTCTTCTTTGCGTATGTTGGATTTGATGCAGTTGCCAATTCTGCTGAAGAATCTAAGAAGCCACAGGTTTTTTCATTGAAATTGTTCTAGTGGTTTATGAATTTTTCAGACGCCACTTCTATTACAAGTTTTTCTACTCTTTCTGTTCTCACGAATTAGTTCATGATATATTCTTTTAATTTTTGTTATTTCTGGTATTTCAGCGAGATTTGCCGATAGGCATAATTGGAAGCCTCTTGATATGTATTGGATTGTACATTGGAGTATGCTTAGTGATTACTGGAATGGTTCCGTACAATCTTCTAGGAGAAGATGCTCCTTTGGCTGAAGCTTTTAAATCTAAGGGACTAAAATTTGTTTCTGTTCTGATTAGCATTGGTGCTATTGCTGGACTTACAACTGCACTCCTTGTTGGTCTCTATGTTCAGGTGAATCACATTTGAATTATGATGTAATTGACTGATGTGCCTTGTTGCATGTGCTAATGCACATGACTGGATTTTTCTGATGAGCAGTCTCGGCTATATCTTGGACTTGGAAGGGATGGTTTACTTCCCTCAGTATTTGCTAAAGTTCACCCCAAACGCCACACCCCTATTCATTCTCAGGTTTGGGTTGGCTGTGTTGCCAGTGTTTTGGCTGGGCTACTTAATGTGCATATGCTCTCACACATTCTTTCTGTTGGTACGCTGGTAAGAGTTGATTTCTAATTTCATAAATGTATGTTCCATCTCATCTTGTACTAAGTAATATCTATCTTATATTCGAACTGTGGTGTGTATGATACTCCTAGATACAGATCCATGGAGTATCCTCATTGCATTTTTAAAAGAAATTGCCGACCAATACATTTTGTACACAAGCTTTTATACATTTGGAACCTAGCTCCAGAAATATGCCTTAGAGCTTCTTATATAGCCTTGTTTGTCATCATGTTGCGAGAGAAATTGAAGTACACACTTATTCATTCATTCTTTGAAGAGAAACAAAATGGATCCAAAAAAGGAAAGGTTTTTGGTTTATGTGTATTTCATCCTCTGCATATTTCTAGGAAAGATAAAGGATATACTAGAGAGACAAGGTTGTTTGACATTAGTGAAGATGTACACGATCCACTTGATGATGGTGGCAGACTTAGAATTAGCGAAATTGTCATTAGGAGCTATGTTTTTTCTTCTTATGATGAGAATTGGGTGATGAAAATAGGCAATTGAATTCAGTCAAACTTCTTTTAAATAGGACTGACGTTGCTTTTTGCCACATTCGGGTTGGTAGTGGAAAACATATTAGAGTATTATGACATGTTTATCAGGGAAAGTATATATTTTGATATGGATACGTGTAAGATGCGTGCCTGTGTTTTTGTTATGATCAAAGTATCCTTTCTGTAAATTGTAATTTTTATCTATCAATATGGTTATATGTTAATCAGAAATCTCAATGTGTTTTGGCGTGTGAATTTGTGTTAGCATATCTAAGCCATAAGCCATGTCGTATATTAAGAATTTCTAATATTCTTGTCATATTGTAAATTCTTTGAATTAAATATTTGAGGTTCATGCTGTGTGGCTTAGTAAAGATGGTGTATGTCTTGCTCAGTGGGCGCCAATGGTGTGCTTCTATGTATTGGATGCATTAATATACTCTGTTATTTAATGTATTCAGTTCAGATGACGTATATCTTATTTTCCCCTTCACCACATGCTGTGCGTTGAGAAAAATATACATTACAAGTTAAATAGTGTTTGTAAATAATTGTAGTGAGCGCCCCTCTCATGATATTTTCACTTATTTCAGACTGGCTATTCAATTGTGTCGGCATGTGTTGTTGTACTTCGTTGGAAGGATAAGACAAATAGCCAAGTATCGTCTTCAGCTAAGCGGGAAGGTGTATTTTGCCTCATTGCTGTTGCTCTTAGTGGATTTGCTGCGGGGCTCTTGTTCCGTTACGAAGCTTCACTTTATTTTCTGATTGTGGCTATAGTTGTTGCTGTGGGTGCTTCTGTTGCTCTTCTTTTCCGCCAGGTGACTGTTATTTTTCATTTTATTAACTGCCTATTGATTGGAGTCCTTCAAGTTTTGAAAATTGTTTTGTTAAATATTTACTTAGTACACAGTTGATTGAATGTTCAATCATGAATGTGTAAAAAATTTCCTATTCGATTCTTTGTTTAGGCACGGAATACTAAGTTACTAATCAAAGTTGCAGAGAAATAGTTTGCTATATTTAAATCTTGTGATTCTTGTCATTAGTAGCGGAGGGAGGAACAGTACATGAAGCTGTTTGTTGGTTTTTGCTTTCTTTTCTTGCAGCATTCAACAAAACTAGCAAATATCTCCTGCATTTCAGGAGTATTTTTCTGAAAGATATAAATTGTTATATTAAAAAATATTTGAAAGATCTATTTGATTGATAAAATTATTTTCATTGTAACACAAAATAAATTAAAATTATATGCGTGTGTTAAATTTTTCAGTATTTTAAAAGTCAGTTTAATTGATAGAAAATGAAAAATATTTTATTGGTTATTTGCAAATATCCATAAGAAGTTAAGAGAGTAAAAATGTCATTTTGTTGAATAACTAATGAAGAAAAAAATTAATATTTTGATTTGATTCAATATGGAAGATCAGAATACATGTCACAACATGAGGAAAACAAGTGCTTCTCGAGCAGGAGGGTACGGCATGGCTTCATGAGAAGAAGATTAAGTGCTGAGGTTTATCCCATACTCAAGAATGAGAATTCAAATTTATTATAGAGAGGTGGATAACAAACAAAATATGGGTTGTATGTGTCAAACAGTCCTAACAAAAAAACAATCTCAAGGCCAATAGTTCTGCTATGCTTCACGGACTTAATAAAACTAAACTTTTTGCAACTCATGAGCGTTTAATCTTGATGTTGATTTCTCTCATTAATTACGTTCTGTTCTATTATTTTGTTATCTAGGTCTATGCAGATTCACCAGGCTTTCGTTGCCCCGGGGTCCCCATTGTGCCAAATGTTTGCATCTTCTTTAACATGTTCTTATTTGGCCAGGTATGCCCATAATCTCTCCGTTTTGAAAATTTAGCGAAAATAATACTATACTTGATTGAAAAGGTTGAAGTTGATTATTTATACACCAAAACTGACAAATGATGAACTTCTGTTTACAGTTGCATCATGAAGCATTGGTGAGATTTGTAATTTTTAGTGTTGTTATGGTTGGTGTTTATGCAATATATGGCCAGTATCATGCTAACCCCACTGCAGAAGAGACTACTATTTATCATGAGGCACCAGAGGAAGAAGCTCGATGAGTTATCAGTTCAATATTAAACAATTCCCATTTTTTCCTTGGCCCGGGGGAGAGTAGGGTGTTGGTTAAAGTGTATGTAGCAAATAAGCTATTGGGTATACTTAGATTGTATTATATGGCATCGTCATAAAACATATTATTTCTCATTAAGAGCTCCTCCTTTTCTCCCCAACATGTGTATGATATATCACTTGTATTAGTATACAAGTTGTGAATAGGGATTTGATGTTAAAGGGTAAACTTTAACATTTATATGTGATTTGGAGGAGTGTTTTAAAAATCGGGCCGGTCGGTTGGCCCGGGAACCGGCTCGAGCAGAGAGTTGGATCGGAAATGCACATGACTCAGCTGTTATGGGGCGGACCGACTGTGACTCGAAGAAAACCGGTTGGGCGGAACGAAATGAACTGCGAGCAAACCTCTATTTTAAAAATTTAAATAATATTTCGCTGGCTGGGATTTGGGTTCAAATCCCTTGGCTGCCTAAAGTTAACCATTACCACTGCGCCATATGCTGTGATGTTAACTCTCTCCAAATTGAAATATATAATCAGCACCTCATATCTGAAAAAACGCACCACCAAACGAAGTTGCACCACTATTTAATTATCATAATGAATTACCTTTTATTTTATGTTTAAAGTCTAAAATTGGTTTTTTTATAATACACATTTTTTATTGCATCTTTAACTTCTAATATAATTAAAATAATTAATGTTTTTTTATAAGAGAAATATACTTATATATATATAAGTATATTTTATTGTTATATGCATATGAAAATATACTTATATATATATATATTTGTATGTTCTAAAATAAATTTTTTGTTGTCCCTTTTATGCTTTTAGGCATAATGTGTAATTTTAGTAAATTAAGTGTTACATGTATGAAATTTGTAAGTCCTAAAAATTTGGGAATTTTTTAATCGAGATCGAGTTGTTGGTCATGTGGTTCAACTGTTAATCCCTCGGTCTGACCCTTGACCCAGTGACCCAGTACCTTCACCGGTTCTGTTCTTAAAAAATTGATTTGGAGAATGACATTATGGAGTTCATAGGTCTTGTTCTTAAGTAGATTTGCTTAATATGTTTTTTTTTGACAATTGATTTGCTTAATATGTTGAACACTTACTATTGTAACAAGTTGTGAATAGGGATTTGATGTTGTCAACTAGTGCCTGTAAAGGCGTTTTGTATAATTTTTCATCTTCCTTTTTCTATTTTGCTAATTGGAAAGAAGAAAGCAGCTGAAGCTTTTGGTTCTAGAAGTGATTTTGCGCATAAGCACTTTTTTGAGCTTAATGTTGGTTCCTTTTAATTCATTGGGAAATTTTATTCAAGTTAGAGTCCAGTTTCATTCAATTTGGTCGCATATTGCATGAGTTATTCATGAAACAAGAAATCGAAGCATTCTTGAGCACATTCATAGTGTTTTTCATTTTTCTGTATTTTTGTCTAGAAGGACCAAACAGAAACAAATATAAAAGATAAAGGACCAAAGTGAGAGAAAAAAAAAGATAAATGACAAAAATGAAACCTAAATGGAAGATAAGAGACCAAAACGTGACAAAAAAAGATAAAATACCAAAATGAAACCTAGAGTAAAGATAAATGATCAAAAGTGCTATTTAACCTACTATATATATATATATATGTGTGTGTGTGTGCATCGCACGAGACTGAATTCTAGTATAATACTACATTTCTTTTGAAAATCTCACCTCGTCAAGCAAGTAGCTCAGTTGGTGAGTTAAGAGATATCGAAGGAGTGCAAGCAGGAGGTTCAGGGTTCAAATTCTGGAAACTAACATTTCTCCATCCCCTAACTACTATCAATTAATATTTACCTATGAAAAAAGAATCTCACCTCGTTGAGTGGTTAAAAAAACACGAAGGAACAAAATAAAATCTTATCCATAAAGAGGCATAGAAGAAACAAAATGTTGGGAAATCAGTTATGATTTCCAAATAAATGCACATGGTGGAAATTAAAGAGATACGAGCCAAGTTAAAGAGAGATACAACTCAAAAGGTAAATATTCATTAAGAGATGATACTTGGGAGGTGAGACATTTAATATTCCGTGAGTCATATTTATGCATGAAAGTAATCGTACTCTATGTTTTCTATAAATAGAGAGACTTGTGAAGAGGTGAAATATCTCTATTTGGAGAGGTGAGGCATCCCCATTTGAGTGGTCATGTAGAGAGTTGAAGAATCTCCAACCATGTTCTAGTGAGAGGATGGTGTTGGTGGTAATTTTGTCATGTGATATGTGAGTGTTATCATTCATTGTAACTCTTAAATGAGAGAGTATTGTAGGGTGATACACATATTGAGGCAGCTTACAAAATGTTATAATCTTATTTGAAATGATAAATGACTAATATCGGGATGTTCCCGTGGACGTAGGCAAGAGGTGTCGAACCACTTGATTTTTTGTGCTCTCCTTTATTATTTGCCGTGTGTTATCCATATTTCCCCGACACCAAACACGTGTTCCACTTGTACCTGTCAACTACCCTACTAGTCCATCGCCCTATGAAAATTGACAAGGATGTTGTAAGCTATGGACAGTTAGTGATATATATAAGATAAAAATCACTTGACACCACTAGTTACTTTACATTTGTACCTTAATTTCCCATAAGCACCATTATCACCGCTATGGAAGATCAACCTATGAAGGTTCTTCAGATTGCTGTCTTTCCCTGGCTTGCCTTTGGTCACATAAATCCATTCTTTGAGCTTGCAAAACTCATAGCTCAAAAGGGTCACAAAGTTTCATTCATTTCCACACCTAGGAACATCAAACGCCTCCCTAAACTACCTCCAAATTTACAATCTTTGTTGGAACTTATAGAACTCCCACTTCCCTATGTAGACAATCTTCCTGAGCATGCAGAGGCCACTATGGACATTCCAACCCACGTTGTCCCATATCTGAAGAAAGCTTTTGATGGTCTTGAAGAACCTTTGACCAAGTTTTTGGAAAGATCTACTCTTGATTGTATTATATATGACTTTGCACCATACTGGTTACCTCCAATATCATCTAAGCTTGGCATCTTATGCATTAATTTCCTAATTTATAGTGCATTTGGTATATCTTTCGCCATGGATTTCTTTGGTATAAAGTCAAAACAATGCTACTTTGATGAATCTTCTAACAAAGTAGCCCTTCAATCCTTTGAGGACAAGACTTTCTCTGTTGACCACTGTGAACAAAATGAATCTGGAGTTTCAGATATGCTCAGGATCCAAGGAACCCTTCTTGGTGCTGATTTTATTGCTATTAGAAGTTGTATGGAGATTGAAGGTGAGTCTCTCAAACTGCTTGAAAATCAGTGCAAGAAATCAGTTATTCCAGTTGGGTTAATGCCACCCTCACTACATTTCAGTGAAGACAATAATAATGATGGAAATTGGCATAGAATCCTTAAGTGGTTAGATAAACAGGAAAAAAGGTCAGTAGTCTATGTGGCATTTGGAAGTGAAGTGACACTAAGCAATGAAGAATTTACTGAGCTTGCTATGGGACTAGAACTATCTGGTTTTCCCTTCTTTTGGGTTCTAAAGAAGCATGATAGCAGTGGTTCAATTGAGTTACAGGATTGGATTGAGAATTATAAGTCAAATAATAAGAATGGACTAGTGTGGAGTAGTTGGGCACCACAGTTGAGAATCTTAGCACATGAGTCAAGTGGGGGATTTTTGAGTCACTGTGGTTGGAGTTCAGTGATAGAGAGTCTTCAAGTTGGGTGTCCACTTATTATGTTGCCTTTTCATAATGAACAAGGTTTAGTTGCTAGACTTGTGGGAGAAAAAATTATTGCAGGGGTAAATGTACCTAGAAATGACATTGATGGGAAGTTCACTAGGGATTCAGTGGCCAGAGCATTGAGATCAGTAATGCTAGAGAAGGAAGGAAAGATTTACAAAAGTAAAGCAAAAGAAATGAGCAAGATATTTGGAGACAAGGAGCTGCACCAGAAGTATATTGATGATTTTGTTAATTATCTTAAGCATGCTTCCAAGCATTAGCATTTAAGGTATTGTGCCATCTTGTTTTCATAACATCTAAGGTTTAGTGTGCTACAATAATAATCCCAATGCATGGGGGGAGGGGGGCATGCATGGGTGTGCCAAGACTCCAAAAATTTGTAATAATTCATTTTTTTCCTTAATATCTTTGGTTGTTGTGTGTGGCATAGTGAGTCATTTTCCCCTTAATAATATCTTTGATTATTGACTCCCTATTTGTTCTGTATTCATTCATATTGACAAAGATGCTGCTATCCAAAGGTGTGTTTGCTGTATTCTTGTTCTCTGAGTTGATTGGTTATGATTGAAACATATATTGTAATGCCATTAAAAGCTTCTTTGAATTTACAATTCAAGTGTGCATGACTTCCAAATGTAATTTGGATTAATTAAGGGAGGAGGCGTATTTTATACTTAATATTGTGTTTGCAACTTTGACTTTGTCTAGAATATAACCATTTAAACAAATTTTTTTGTTCTCTCTAGGTTTTTTATTCAGTGCTTTATGTTAGAATGCCTTGGATTGGATGGAATATCAAGCAAACTAGTGTAGAAGCTATTGTTGAAGTTTGATAACGATGAACATAAATTGAATGAAACTGAACCTACAAAACAAAAATGTGTTACCAAATCTTGAGACGGCAATTATACTGTCCTTAAGAACTTTTTTGTCCATATGCAAGCTGTCCGAGGTACAACAGGTCTGTCCCTACGTTACTGAGGTTCTAAAACAACAAAAACGAAGAACCGACAATGGAAACCTAAGAAGAAGCTATCAAAAGCGAGGTTAAAGATCTGAAGAAAACTTGTTGTGTTTGGCTCTCAGCCTCTCACCCTTGTTAGGTTTAGCCGCCAGTGTTTAATCAAATCGTGGGACAAAAAATTAAGCCATAATCAAGTAAGGATTAAAAAAATGGAGATAAATGGCTAAGAATTAATAGTAATAGTAATTCGAAAATTGAAATGATAACAATAAGGGTTGGGCAACGGAAAATGAATCTGGTCACAGAATTCGGAGGTATTTGAAAGGGACGACTAATTTTGGTCTGTTGTTTACAAAATTCAGAACTGAGAATAAAGTTGAGTTAGGGGGATTTTCTGATTCAAACGGATGTGGAGACAAAGTGGATAGGAGAAGCACTTCAGGTTACTGGTTTAGGTTCAGAAATGCACCAATCTTAGTCATCTAAGAAGCAAACTGTGGTTGTTTTGTCTAGCTGTGAGGCAGAATGTGTGGTTGTTGCTCAAGTTGCTTGTCAAGCTGTTTGGTTAGAATCACTCTTGGATTAATTGATGTTTGAATATGAGAAACCAATACAGTTGAATGTAGACAATAAGCCATCTATAAGCTTGGCTAAGAATCCCATTGCACATGGGAGAAGCAAGCACATAGACACTAAATTTCATTTTGAGAGCAAGTCAACAAAGGGAAGTTGAGGCTAGAATACAGATTTAGATATCGCAGATATTTTCACCAAGCCATTGACGGCTGACAGAGTGACAGGTTCAAGGAGTTAAGGAAGAAACTAGGCATTCTGAGCTTAGAGGCATTGAACTGAAGGGGAGTGTTTAGTTGTAATCTATGAAACACAGACACCTCTGAGATTAGACATGTCCCGGTGTCTGACACGTGTCGGTGTCTGACACCCGTACGACACGTGTCTGACATCTCAGACAAGTGTCCCAAAAAAATCTTTTTTCTTTTTTTTCTTCGACTCATTTTAGACACTTCTTGAACACTTCTGAGACACTTCTACAAAGGTTAAAGAAGTGTCAAAATAGTGATAATAAAGGAAGGGGTTAAAAATATTAAATTTGATTACATCATTTTTAGCTTATCGATATAGTAGATGGAAAATAAATATGAAAAACTATCTTATTTTGTTTAAGAACTTTTATTGTTATGAAATAAATTACTCAATTTAAATCTTTTATATGTAATGTTCATATTCTATTTAATTATAATAAATAAATAAATATATATATGCGGTGTCCCGGTGTCTGCGTGTCCGTGTCGTGTCCGGTGTCCGTGTCGGAGTCTGTGTAGGTTGTAATTCAATGTACTAAAGTCTAAACATTGTAATGGGCCAGTGTTGTAAAGCAATTGAATTATCCCAATGCTTTGTATAAGATGTAATGTTGCTGTTATGACAGTTAAGCAATTAATTCATTTCTTCCAATTCTGTTAGTGTGGTGTGTTGTGTGGGTAATCAATTTGTTCTTTGCCAACAACTTTGTCCATAATATGACCAATTGATTAAGTTTTTTTTTGTTCTCTCTAGGTTTTTGATTCAGTGCTTTATGGAGAATATAGAATGCTTTGGATTGGAATATCAAGCAAACTAGTGTAGAAACACTCCTTAGAATGATGTAGATGAATCATGAACGCAAATGAAAGAGGGTTTCAATATCAACAATGCTAATGAAACTCGTTGTTAATGGAGTTGAACAAGTAAAGATCCCAAACCTGTTTCTCTTATGAACTGAGACCAGACTGGATGCTCCGCCTATACTGTTATACACACCAGACCCAACGATCGAGAAAATGCACTTCAACTGCCACGGTGGTGGGTTTTCCTTTTACGACCCGATCATAATGGACCTGCTCGCGAGGGGAAGAAGATGCTACAGTTACACTGATTTTCCATGAATTCTTTGCAAATATCGTTATTAAATTTGATTGTTTCGTTCGAGGGGACTAGATATATGAGATTCTTCCAATTTTTTGTTGTGTGGTTCAAAATTGTTTATTCTACGTTAAACGAACATTTTCTCTCATTTTTAAGCATTAGCTATTGTTGTCAACCGAAAGTTAGCGGAGGATTCAGCTAATAACTTTTCATAGTGATTCCTTTTTTTCAAACGTCAACATTGATAGAGGAATAGGTTCCTCAACTACTCTAAACTACAAAGGATCACCGACATTCCAAAGGTGTATGATGGCAATATTCTCTAACTTCATAGAACAATTCATGGAAGTTTTCATGGATGATTTCTCACTATTTGGTGAGACATTTCAACTCTGTTTGGCAAACTTAGAAGAAATACTCAACAGGTGTGAAGAAACCAATTTGGTCCTAAATTGGGAGAAATGCCACTTTATAGTCCAAGAAGGCATTGTGCTAGGTCATAGAATTTCAAAGAAAGGACTGGAAGTAGACAGGGCAAACATTGAGGTGATAGACAAATTACCTCCTCCAATAACTGTCAAAGGTATCAGAAGCTTCTTAGGTCATGCAGGCTTCTATAGGAGATTTATCAAAAACTTCTCCAAAATTTCAAAACCATTATGTCAACTGTTGCAACATGATGTGTATTTCAACTTTGATGAATCTTTCTTAGAAGCCTTTCAAAAACTGAAGAAAGCATTGGTGACAGCACTAGTGATAGTCACACTAGATTGGAGCAGACCATTTGAGCTAATGTGTGATGCTAGTGATTTTGCTGTGGGAGCTGTCCTAGGACAAAGGTATGACAAGGTTTTTCATTCTATTTATTATGCTAGCAAAACACTTATTGAAGTTCAAATGAATTATACTGTGACTGAAAAAGAATTATTAGCAGTGGTTTTTGCATTTGATAAGTTTAGATCATACTTGATAGGAACAAAAGTGATTATTTATACAGATCACTCAGCCATCAAGTATTTAATTTCAAAAAAAGATGCAAAACCAAGACTAATAAGATGGGTTCTCCTCCTCCAAGAATTTGATCTTGAAATTCATGATAAAAAGGGGTGGAGAACCAAGTAGCTGATCATTTGTCTAGACTTGAAGGAGATTATGCATGAACAAAAGAAGGAGAGATAAAAGAAAGCTTTCCAGATGAGAAATTATTAGCAGTTTCTGCAACAACATCCATTGCCGGAGCAGCCATTGCTGGAGTAATTGATGCTGCCGCACCATGGTTTGCTGACATAGTAAATTTCCTAGCAAACAAAGGTGTACCGGTCAACATGACTTATCAACAGAGGAGAAGATTTTTCCATATAGTTAAACAATACTATAGGGATGATCCTTTTCTTTATAAGAAATGTCCAGACCAAATAATCAGAAGATGCTTAGCATAAGAGGAACATCAATCAGTGCTACAACATTGCCATGTTGCCCCTTATGGTGGTCATTTTGGCAGCACCAGAACAGCAGCCAAGGTGCTACAATCAGCTTACTATTGGTCAACTTTATTTAAAGATGCATACCAGGTGGTCAAGAACTGTGATAGGTGTCAAAGGGCTGGAAACATTTCAAATAAACATGAAATGCCACTAACCAATATCTTAGATATAGAAGTCTTTGATGTTTGGGGAATGGACTTCATGGGACCATTTCCTCCATCCTTTGGAAATCTATACATCTTGGTGGTTGTGGACTATGTTTCTAAGTGGCTAGAAGTTGTAGCATTGCCAAACAATGATGCCAAATCTGTAAGTAGATTCTTACAAAGAAACATATTCACTAGATTTGGTACTCCAAGGGCAATTATCAGTGGTGAAGGTTCCCACTTCTGCAACAAGCTTATTGAAAATCTTCTAGGGTAAAACACAAAATTGTTACTGCCTACCACCCTCAAACAAGTGGGCAGGTAGAATTATCCAATAGGGAGGTCAAAAGAATACTTGAAAAGATGGTTGGACCTACAGGTAAAGATTGGTCCTTACACTTGGATGATGCCCTGTGGGCCTACAGAACAACTTTCAAGACACCCCTGGGAATGTCACCCTATAGGCTAGTGTATGGAAAAGCATGTCACCTACATGTGGAATTGGAGCATAAATCATATTGGGCAATTAAGAAGCTCAATTTCAACATTGATCAAGCATGCATCTAGGCTTTTACAACTTAATGAAATTGAAGAAATTAGGCATTTTACTTATGCAAATGCTGAAATTTACAAAGGCAAGACAAAAGCATGGCATGACCAGAGAATCCAAAGAAGGGAATTAATTGAAGGAGGGCCAGTACTACTCTATAATTCCAGATTGAAATTATTCCCTCGAAAGCTCAAATCAAGGTGGTCGGGACCATTCAAACTGTTGAAAGTCTACCCTCATGGTGCTGTGGATTTATTTGATGAAGCATTCAACACCACCTTCAAGGTTAATGGACAAAGAGTAAAAATGTACTGTGGTGAACATGTGGTGAGAGACAAGGTCACCACTCATTTCAAAAATCTCTGAAGTTGAGGAGATAGCCAGGCTGAAAGATTCTTAAATCAAGCGCTTTCTGGGAGGCAACCCATGAATTTTTGATTTACTAACTAATTTGTTTATTTTAGTATGTTTTGTTAATTTTTCAGGTACAAGGTAGAAGCATTGTTGGTGCATCCATTGCCCCAGCAATGACAAGAGATCCATTACTCCGGCAATGAAGGAGCAATCACTGCTTCAGCAATAAGGAAAATTTATTGCCCCAGCAACACCTCACTACCCACGTGTCACTCTGCATGTGTGACAACAAGTGAATTTTGAGTCACATCAAAATCCAATCACCTCACCTAATCCTCCACTATCCATAATTAAAACCGCTTCATTTACACCCAAACACTACCGTTGCCACAATTTCCAAACTCTCTCAATCTCAAACTCTGGAAATCACGCCTCCATCATCAAAACCTTCAAACCCTAACATTTTTCAGAAATTCATCACGGTGAAGAAACAAGCAGCAAGGAAGACATATGGCAAATCATCTTTTGAAGAGGCATCAAGCCGTGTAACGAAGAAAACAGCAATTGCTCCTAGCAAGGAAGGAATGAAGTTCTCAGGGAGTGTCTAGCAGAACGTGGATTCAAATTTACAGATGCATCTCCTTCATTTCTGTCAAAAATAAAAAACTTGGGATGAGATACATTCGTCAAACACAGAGGATCATACTGTGAGCAAATTGTTCGTGAATTCTACGCTGGCATTACTGAGCAAAGAGGAGGTAAGCCCCTTTATTTTTCCATAGTTAGAGGTAAAAGAGTTCTTTTTGAACCTAAGGTAATAAATGATGATTACTTGCTGGGTTACAATGGGCCTGAATTTGAAAACAAAAAGCTAAACTATGGAAAGAAATAAATGAACAAAGTCAAATCTAGAGTTGCTGTTAGTGATGCTGTTTGGGAGAGCTGCACAACAACGAAGTATACAATGAAGAGTAGATACCTTAGGAGTGAAGTTGGAAACTAGCACCTGTTTGTTGCACATTCACTGCTGCCCACATCATACACACATAGTTGTCAAACTCGCGAGTCAACACGTACGAGTCTACGAGTTTACGACTCCAAAACGAGTCAAATTTCATGTAGAATCGCAATTTTGGTAAACTCGGATAGACTCGGGTAGACTCGGATAGACTCGCGAGTCTGAAGCGATTCTATCGAATCTACCACAATCAGGGGTGTCATCAGCAAAGCAGGGGGTGTATGCGAGTAAACAAGCCCAAAATCAGTTTTTTTTTTCATTTTTAAAGCCCATTTTAAATATAGATATCATTTTAACACCTCCATAACCCAAAATAATTTGTAAATTAATAACATCTAAAATATTAATATTTATAAAAATAAAATAAATATATAATACAATCATATATTGTCAGTAGCATATAAAAAAATACATTTAAATGTGTTTTCAACAAATTTTAATAACAAAAACACACAATAAATTAAAATCATTTAAATGTGTTTTCACTTATTGTATTATTGCTGAATTTGAATTAGTAAAAGGATAGTCTTATTGCTCTTTGAATCAAGTACTATTATTGCTGGATTAGTGTTATTGCTCTAAAGCTACTGTGTTATTGCTCTTTGAATTAGTATTAATGTTCTAAAGCGACTGAATCAAGTGTATTATTAATTATTATCATTATCTTTGTACATGCTTAAGTATTTGAAATCATCTTGTCGCATATAATGACATGGTAAGTCCATATTTATGTATTGATGAAATGTCTTCATTGTTATTGATAGTTTGATACTGTTTGACATTACAGTAATTATTTTACCGATTTTTTTAGTGTAATTTTTTTGTTCATAAACTCTTACGAGTCTACGGTCCCCTCACGAGTCTATGTAGACTCTCGAGTTTGACAACCATGCACACACATCTTCAATAAAGAAGGAAAGGATGATTGCTCTTGATTCAATCCTGACAGAATCTAATATAGAGGTGGGGAGAGTGATTGCTGAGGAAATTATGGCATGCAAAACTAAAAAAACTGGATATCTATTCTTCCCTTGCTTAATCACAAGTCTTTGCATCAATGCTGAGGTGACCATTGATAAAGATGAACTGAGAAAATTCCCACAGAATGCATTCTCTGCTAACTTCAAGGATAGAAGCAAGTTTCCTAAGGAAAAGACAAGCACCTCATTGTCTGAGCAATCATTGCTCCAGCAACGAGCTGTGTGGAAATTTATGAAAGAACACCTTGAGTGGGAAACCATCATGTTCCACAAATTGTCCAAAGAACACTGCAACACGCCCCCACCAATATTTCCCGACTGGGTACTTGAATAAGAGAAAGAAAATGAAGAGGAAGTTGAGGTAGAAGAAAGTGAGGAGGATAAGAAAGAAAAAGCTGTCAAGAAACAACAACAAAAGAAGGGAAAAGGAAAGAAGGCAGTGGTAGAAGAAGAACCAATCCTAAGTTCTGAGGATTTGGAGGAAACTAGTGAGGAGAAGGAAGCTACAAAGGCTGTGAAGGAGATAGAGAAGGATATGGATGAAGAGGAAACAAACTGATGAGGGCAGTACAGGAAGTGAAGCTACTGAAGATGTTGTCATGGAAGAGGCCCCAAGAAAGAAATATACAACCTCACCAAAACCAACAAAAACATTAGAACTCTCCCAGCAAACACCCTCACCAGACCTAAACCTCACCTCAAACCTCCCCATCACAAGCCAAAACACCCACCCAACCACCAGACACTCCACAAACCACAAATCAACAACCATCAACAAGTCAACTACCCACACAACAAACTACTCCTCCAGCCAAAGAACCAGAAAAAGAACCCACCCTCTCACCAGTCAAACATACAGCTGAGCCAGAAAAGCCTGCAAAAAAATCCCCATCTGAAGGCCCTGTTATTGCTGCAGCATCTGTTTCTAATATTGAACATGCAGGTACAAAAAGAAAATTGAAGAACATCCAGGAATATGAAGAGGAAGAAGAAATTGGTAATGAAGAAGAAGAACCAGAAGAACAGAATGAAGAAGAGCAATCTGAACAGGCACCTCAGCAGAAGGAAACTGAAGTTGTTGCTCCAACAATGGAGATGGTACTTAATGCTCCAGCAATAGAGAAGATAGATATTGCTCCAGCAATGGAAACAACATCTGATGCTCCAGCAATGCAACCAGCACCTGATGCTAGAGCATCCAAGATAGCAACAACAGTGGACCCTGTTCAAGCAGAAGCTACGAAAAGGTTAGTGATGCAAACATTGGCTTCCATCAGAGAGGAAGAGGAATTAGCTAAAATCAAGCACAAAGAAGCTGCTGCCAGTGCCCCTGCTGTCACCACCACAACTGCTACTGAGGACCCAAAAGCTGATGATGCCCCTGCAATTGTTGTAGAAGCATCCAAACCTGAGGCGGCTCAGAAGAAAAAGCAGAAGAGGATCAAGCTCTCTCCAATAAGGGCAAGCAGCAGGTTGAGGAGTGGAACTCCTAAGCAGTAATGTTTTTCTGTTGCATAAACTAACTTATATATTTTGTGATCATAACATATGCAGGTGTTTTATTTGGTTCCTCCTTAAATTTAAGCAGTGAGGACACTGCTGAAGCTTAAGTTGGGGGGAGGACTACACATTTTGTGAACTGTTTAAATATTTTGTGAACCTTAATACTTGCTATGTTATAAATATGATGCATGTCTATTAGTTTTTAGTTATTTGTTATAGCTTGTTTTTGTTAATGGGTTACAAATTTTATAAGCATGATCAGCTAAACAAAATTTTTGCAAAGAAAGAATGAAAAAAGTGCCTTTTGGAACTCAATTTTTGAAAATTAGAACTTGTTTGCAAAGTAGCCTGAGTTCTAAGCAAATGATCAATGTTATTACTACCTTTACACTATAAACAACTGAGCTTAGAAAGGAATTTAGCTAGCTAAGAAATTAACTAAAAAGGATAGCAATAGTGACCCAAGATTAATTGCTAAATTTTTAATAAAAATATAGAATAGCATAAAGAATTAAGTTTGGGGGTGCATCGGTGATACTAAGGCTAAGTATGATAAGGAAAGGAAAGACAGTGCAATAGGCTTATGAACTATTACAAAAATGCACAATCATGAAAAGCTATTTTTGCCTGAATCAAAAGTTGTACCCGTTCCAAAAATGCATGATAAAAAGATCAAAAAGAAAAAGAAAAATAAAAATGCAAAAAGGGGGTCAGAAAGGAGGACAATATAGCTGAAATCTCTTCAAGGTAGTTCTCAAAACAGGAGCATCAATTGCCCTAACAATCATTGCTCCAGCATCCAAAAGGCCACAAAAAAGATTAGCACTGACCCTGAATTTGAAATACTTAATCCAAGACCCTTTGTTGTGCTTTGAAGCCCCCCATTACTCTGAGGAAATTGTTAGCCTATTCTATCTTTTGAAAAATCTCTTAGCTTGATCAAACGTAAACTTTTTTTATCCAATGTTAAGTGAACTTTTGAAACCAGTAAGGAACCAATTTAAGTTCAGTGGAGCACACACTCACATAAATGGGTAGCAATAACTTTGAATGTTGAAAAGAACATATGGCTATGAATTTCTATGAAAATCCAACGTGAAGTTCTAGAAGTGCACTTGTTGAAAACATATTTTTGAAAAGTCTAGTTGATCTTTTCTTCTGAAAAATCAAAACCTTTTGTTTTTAAATTTTGTCTTGTTCAAGTGTCATTACTTGAGGACAAGCAATGGTTTAAGTTTGGTGGTGTGATAACTCTATTTTATATAGAGTAATTTACGCTTTCAAATTTAAATAATTGTGAGAATCTCAGTAATAATGTTTTGTTAAATATAGAAATAGAAAAGAAATACAACTTTTTGAGTTAAGAAAGGTTAAGGCACACTTCATGACTATTTTATATGATTTGAGGTATTTTATGTGTTTGTTCAATTGCTACAGCAATCATTGCTCCAGCAATAGATGCCCCAGCAATAGAAGCCGAGGCATTGCCCCAGCATCAATTGCCCCAGCAATCTTCACAACACAGAATGCCCCAGCATCCTGGTGATGACGTCATGTTGCGTCAAAAGTAAGGCAAGTGGCCAAGTGGGAGAGTTCGGCGCCTATCATAGACCCCATAGCTCACAAGAGTCACCCTTCTAAGAGACACTTGTCCTCTCATCAATGGACCTCTTCTTTTTACATGATGGGTGATCACATGGAAGCTTTTGAGATAAAACTAAAAAAGGAAAACCTAACTTCATCTCAAAGTAACCTTGATGCTCAAGACAACTCCACTCCAAGAAGCCAATAAATACATCTCCTCCTCATCATTGGAAAGCATCTCAAGTTTTAGGAAGTAGTCTTAGATATAATATTTTGGTTCGAAGGAGAGAAAGAAATTGACAACTTCTCCCTCTACTTTTATACCATCTTGTATTGTTGTTTCATTGCTCCAGCATTGCTAGGCAGAATATGCAAAGGAACTCCATTTGCGTAATTTCTATCTTATCTCATTTCCTTTGTATTTTCGATCATATGAATATGAATCTTTATGTTTATACGTGCTTAGTCATGTCAAGTATGAACTAAATATATTTAGTTGGGATGCCTTAAACTTTGTAATGAACTTTTGAATAGTTATTATGTTGTATTGATACTTGCAATTTAGTTCTTGCTTTATAACTTTTTCAAACTTATTTTGAGGTTGATCACTTAGAATAAGTAGGGTCATGAATACAAACATGGTTTATGATTTGAACTCAAGAACTAATATGGATAAGTGTTTTAATAAAAAGGAAACTTTTTTAATTCCATGTTAAAACCGAGACATAGGATAGCATAGTCCATAGGATGATACTGTAGGATCTTAATATACAAGGGTGAACTTATTTAGAGCTTAGACATAAAACTTGTAATGAAACCCTGACGTTAGTTGCTGAAAAGCACGCATCAATTGTTACAACATCCATTGCAGGAGCATCAATTGCCACAACAATGATTGCTCCAGTATCATATATAACATAGTGCTATAAAAAAGTGATTTACTTAGTGAAGAGCATACTAACTATTTCTCTCTATTAATTTACATTCTATTTCTATCTTGCTTACTTTAATTTCTGTTTCACATACACACCAATCATATTTTATTTTATTTTTAGATTTCTATCTCTCACTAGTGTTGCTACCATTTTTAACTCTAAAAAATTAATTCAATCCCTGTAGGTACGATCTCTACTTATCATTGTATTACTTGTTAAAGACTGTGTATACTTACACACCTTTTTGCACAACAATCCTCAACAGTTCGGTCAGCCTCAAATGAATCCGACTCTACGATCACGATGTCATCAGATCGATTCTCGTTTGGTTGGTCCTCCTCCATCAGCTCATTTGTTGGAACCTCGGGAGAGCGATCTTCAACCCGAAGATCGTCATCCGCTTGATAACTTGTGGGGGCTGAATCAAGATGCTCTTAGACCTCAGGCTCCGCTGATTCGGCATTCTTGGGGCGGTTGCCCACCGGGGTGTTAGGACTGTAAGTCATTAATTTCGCAATATTCAGACGATCAACGGTGACAACCCTGAGCGTTTGTTTCGGCCTCGCCAGATCGGACCTGCGGGAATGGGGGCATGCAAAGTCAAGTTTGAGCGTTACGGTGGGTCCGCGACCAAGTCGGAACCCGACCTGACGACCCCCACCCTGTGTAAACAAAGAAGGACTGGGGGAAGTGCCAGCCAAGATAAAAAGCAGGGCAAAGGTACTAACCTCGGGTACCAGAAGCTTGACGAAGTTTGTAACGCCCAAATATTTAATTAAATTATTTAATTAAATATTTAGGTATTCAATTATTTATTTTATTTATTTTAGTTAGTGTAATTATATTAACGATAGATTGAGAGGTGTGTAATTGGATTTTAGGTGATGGCGTTAGTGATCGGGCTTAAGCTAGAGGAAAGCCCATGATCCAAGTCCACTAGCTAGGCGCATAGGAGAAGCGCCTAGGCTAGGGTTTGGTGTCATATGCGAATTGTTGAGAAAGAAAGAAAGGAGAGTTGCGAAATAGAGAGAGGAGAAGAGAGAAGGGTACGACGCGCATACAAGGGAGAAGAGAAGGAGGAGAATTTCGCAAATTCAAGGGAGCAGAGAGGAGCTGTGTTGCTGAGGTTCTGTTGGTGACTTGATTAAGAGAATTGGTGCTCTCCTAATATAAGGTAAGGGTGGGGTTCTTCCTTATAATAGGGTTGTATGATGGGGTTATGTGGGAATAGGTCCTATGATGCCTAGGGTTCGATTTTGATGTTGAATTGATGAATAGTATATCATGATTATGTTAATTGGAATGTTGACTTGATTTGGTGGTTGGTGTGACTCAAAGAAATTGGTGATTCATTGTTGTTAGTCCTAATTGCATGTTAGGTGTCCGATAAAATGTTTGTTTGGTGTTGTAATTAGCAAATTATAATAATTGACATTGGTGGTTGAGAATTAATGAGCTAAATTGGTGATATGACTTGCATGTGTGGTGTTTTGGTGAATTTGGTGTGTTGCTGATTTTGGGTCCCTGGCGCTGGGCGCCATGCTGGGTGCTGGGTGTTGCTGTTTCTGGCGCCCTGCTGCTGGGCGCCGTGTGCCAATGTTGCGTTTTGGTGTCATGTTGCTGTTTTTGGCGCCCTGTGCATGGGCGCCGTGTCTGGTGGGTGTGTGCGTGTGCCAGTGTGTTTGTGTTGCTGTATCTTGGCGCATGGGGCGCCATGGGCGCCTGTTCCTGTATTGTGTTGGCGCTGTCTTGGTGCAGGGGTGCCATGGGCGCCATGGGCGCCATGGGCGCTGTGTCTGGGCGTGTCCTATCTGTGTTGCGTTATGTTCTGCGTTGTCTGGGCGCCAAGGGCGCCATTTCCTGCAGTGTCATCTGTTGTGTTGCTGCTTGTTGCTAGGCGCCCTGCTCCTGGGCGCCAAAGCCAGGTGTGTTGCGTTTGTTGCTAGGCGCCCTGCCCCTGGGCGCCAGAGTCAGTTTTGTTGCCTGTTGCTGGGCGCCTTGCTCCTGGGCGCCAGTTTGCTGAGTTGCGTTTTCCTGCTAGGCGCCCTGTGCCTGGGCGCCATTTCAGGATGTTCCTCAATTTTTCCCCGGTTTTATTTTTAACATATCTTTTTGACTCGGGTGTCCGATTTGGACGTTTCAAAATGTTTTGGAAAGCTTATTCAGAGGCCTAGCTGAATATTCTAATTTGAGGCAAAGTAGTCCATTTTTCTGGAAAAGTTGCTAACCGTTGGTGTAGTCATTAAATGGTGATGTTTTAAAAAGAAACTTGTCGTGTCTCCAATACTTTGAAAAAAATTGTCGTTTGTCTCCGGTGTTGTGAAAAGCCCTCGTGTCTCAAATGCTTTAGAAAATTGTTGTCATCTTGGTGTATTGGAGCTGTTTTGGAAAATTGTTGTCACCTTGGTGTCTTGGTGTTGTTTTAGGAGATTGTTGTCCTCTAGGTGTCTTGGTGCGGTTTGATGCTAGGTGTGAAGGCTCAAACCTTGGTGTTGTTGGGACTAGGTGTGAAGGTTCCAAGTCTTGTTGTTCCGTTGTGTCAGGTGGTTGGTGTTTTCGGTGTCGTTGTGGCTAGGTGTGAAAGCCCAACTTTGGTGATATTTGGTGATTGTTGTTGGTGTGTCACATTGTGACTAATTTGGTGATTGTCTGTGTGCATTCATGGTGTCGCATACAGCATATGCATTTATTTTGGTGAAGGCCTTTGGTCTTGGAGCTAGGTGTGAAAGCTCAATTTTTCTAAAACTGGTGAGCCTGGTGTGAAAGCTCGATTTTTGGTGAATTGGTGAGCCTGGTGTGAAAGCTCTCAATTTTGGTGATGCCTCTATTTACAGGAAAAATTTTGGTGACTTGGTACCATATGCATATGCCCGTTGGTGTGGGTTGCATTCATGCATTGTCATGACATTTGGTGACTGAATTCTGGTGTTATAATTTGATTGTGTTTATGATTATATGTGTGTAGTGGAATGGTAGCTATAGTTGTCATGTTCTAACATATTGCCTATCATTTTACGCTATTATATTGAGGATATCTCACCCCTTCTGTTTGAATGTTACCCCTATGTGGTAACGTGCAGGTGATTGCGAGTGAAGGCTTAGGTACCTTCGCTATTCTGAGTCGGTGTCGTCGGTGTCCTTTGCTTTGATGTGTAACACTCAAGGGGGGGATAAACGCTAAACGTTGGTTGTTATATTTTGTTATTTGGAGTCCATTCAGGACGTTTTTATTTTATGTTTTAAACTTATATTATATTCCGCTGCGTGGTGATGTACTTTTGACAAGGTGTTATTTATATCGTATGAGACGTTTTATTTAACGATGAATGTGTGACATCTCTTTTCGAAGTATGAAATAAATTTTTGAAACTCTGATTTTATTAAATAATTACCGAGTAGAAATGGGGTGTTACAAAGTTAAATTTCTTTGCGAATCTTGACGATCTCACTCCACTGATGAGGAGAGACTCTCGCCACGAGATATGCTGGATCGGATGCTCATAGATCGAAGCTCGAAACGACGATGTAAAGGTCGGTATTCGGAGCGGTTGGCAAAGATTCAAGACAAATGGATGGGAATTGAACCCCTATATATAGTGGGCCAAAGGCCACGGATTGGGCCAGAGCCGAAAAGGCACGTCCAATCAATGACATCAATGACGCGCGCGTGAAACGAAGCGCCATCATAGCACCATCTGTCATCGAACGACGCACCTAATGACTGACATTGTTGTCAGGCACGTGAATCAAGACACCATCATTGAACTGACACCTCGAGTCACTCAACGGTCACCTCGATCACGCCACGCAGTAATGACAAGGCAAGACCGGAGTCCCGGATATTCCGAGGTTGGGAGCAGAAACCCTCGAAGGTATAAGCCCGGCCTCGGAAAAGGGCGCGAGTTGAGGACTAAGTCCCGAATATTCCGCGGTTGAGGGCAGAAGCCATCGAAGGTATAAGCCCGACCTTAGAGAAGGTCTCCAGATCGGTCGACCATCTAACTCGAAGCATGCACGAAACCCGGACAAGCTCACAAGTCAGGCTCGCCCCTAGGCGATCCGACTTGGAGGGCAACTATTACGGATTGGGCCGCGTCTCAGTAAGCTGGGGCCCAATACCAATGGCAAATCCATAAACGAACGGTTGAGATCTAAACCCTAGATTGGACGGTTCTGATCCATTAGGTCAAACACACATTTGACTCTATAAATAAGCATTAATGCAATGCCCAAGGTATGCATACACACCAACATTCTGACCTGTAATTCATTCACTCAATGCATTAATGCTTATTTATTGAGTCAAATGTGTGTTTATTGAGTCAAAAGGTATTCTAAGGTCGGGCTTATACCTTCGATGGCTTCTACCCCCAACCGCGGGATATTTGGGACTTAGTCCTCAACTCGCGCCCTTTCCCGAAAGGTATTCTGACGTTTGACTCAATAAACACACATTCTGACCTGTAATTCATTCACTACCAACTATCTCGGATCGTCCATACCTTTTGAGATACGGTGCGGAACAGAAACTAAATAGTAATACAATATATTTTGTTAAAAAATGAACAACTTGCGTCAAAAGAATGAACAACTGAAAAAAGAACAAATATATAGTTTGATTTGATTTCGTTGTTGCAACACATGCAACATTGCGTTGACACAAAGACTTACGCAACAATCAACATGTGAAGTTGTGAACAGAAGCTAGGTTATGAATTATGATATGTTATGTTGCTTGATCTTTTTTTTATAAAAATATATTTTGCTTGATCTTGTTTCCTAACATATAATATAATATGCAGGTGTGTTTCTCGTGTGTGGTGGTCTGAATTGATGGAGGTCTAGTTGTGACGTACATACAGTTGCCGAAATGTGAGAAAGCAGCTGTGCGAGCAACAAGACAAGGATTAACAAAAACAAAAACAAGCGAGATGGGATTAATCGGCTTGTGTAACTTGTTTTTTTTTTCCGAAAGATGTTTTCAACGAAAGACTAATCTCCGATCGTGCTTAAGATCAAATTTCACACTAGCCAATACCGAGTTTGTCCACTGCGAGAATCGAACCCGAGAGCACCGCGTCGACCCCCCGTGTCCTAGGGTAGATTAAACCACTAGGCCAACAATGATGGTTTTGTGTAACTGGTTAATGCCATCGAGTGGATTGGAGATTGCGGTGCAAAAATTTTGATATAAAAATTTTTGGGTGGTACCTCACCCCAAGTGGGGGTGGGAATAGCCAAGGTCGGCCTACAGGGGCCTACGACCCAGCCTATATCAGGCCCAGGCCAGGTTAGGCTTTTTTCCAAATAGATAAGGTCAATACTTTTTTAAAAGTCTATTTAGGTAAAAAGGCCAGGCTACAGGCCGACCTATTTAAATAAATATTAACAATATTTTTTATTACTATTATTATTATATTAAATATTCTACTTTGTTTAACTTATAAATTTGCTTATATTTTATGTTTATTCAAAATGATGACCTACATCAATTTTTAACATATTTAAAAGTATTATTATAAAATAAAATTTAAATAAAATGTCCTATAAAGATAATTCTCTAAAAGATTTTGTTAGATCTTAATTTCATTGATCGATTAGTTTGTTCGTCTATTTACAAAGTCTACACTACTCAAAGGTTGCAGACTTTCATAATTTTTTTTTGGTGAAATATGCTTTTAAACAGGCTTGCAAGCCTTATCAGGCTTTCCAAAAGGCCAGGTCAGGCCTCAAAAGTCGGCCTATCACAGGCCACAGGTCAGACTCAGGCCCAACATTTTCAATGCAGGCCAGGCCTAGGCCATGCAAAGTCTAGCTCGGGCCAGCCTATTCCCACCCCTAACCCCAAGGACTAGTGGGGATTTGAACCCGTGACCTCTCAGATACAAATTGAACTCGGGACCTCTCAGATACAAATCCTATCACACTTCATTAGGTCAACCCATTGGAGTTACCATTATACATTTTAGGCTTGAATATGTTTTTTTTTCCTTAGTTAATAGGGATCATTTGAAATTAGTCTCTAAAAAAAATTGTCAATAATTCCTTAAGTACTAAGTCTTTCCTAGCCAGAACTTTCTCCAAACAACACTGTTTTCAAAAATCAAGCCGAAGAGATTACTGGGATGAGTCGTGGACTAGGTCGCTCTCTTTAAGACGTTTCGTGGCATTGCTTCAAGGTGCAAGCAGACTATCAACCACGACGTCCCCAAGATAAAACAGCCCAGTCGAAACTGCTACGAAAGTTCACTGCACCGTGAAAATTCGCTCTAAGATATACACCCTCAATATGGTTATGAAAACCACTCTTTAGAAAATAAGCTTGGAAATGCTTCAAGCTTTGTAAAGAAGAAGAAAGAAGTTTAGGGAGAAGAGAGAAAACTTGAGGAATGATTTATCGTCAAGTGGTGTGAGTAAGAAGTGAATGGGAGAGCTCCTTATATAGGTGAGGATTGAAGGATAGCCGTTGGAGAGGATTAAAGAGCCAACGGCTCTATCAAGAAAAAATCCATTGGAATTAAAGACAAAAACCCGTTGCGAAAAATTAATAAAAAACCGTTACGGTTTGACTAGGTCAATATGACCATTGGAGTAAAACCGTCAAATGGTCAACGGTCAACAAAAAAAATATTTTTCGAATAAAATAGTATACACTACCAAGCCCAAGCCCGGCCCGGCCGAGCCGGGCCGGTCAGACGTCGGCGTGCGCATGTGGTGGTCACTTTGTGTGAGTCCTCTCCCATCCACAAAATTGGGTACCCCTTGGGGCCCAACCCAATGGATGAGATTCCCACTTATATACACTCTCATAGTGTCTATTCCATCCAATGTGGGACTTTTTCAATTCACACAATTCATCAAAGTTCCAACAATCCCCCACTTAAATTTTAAAAGGAGTTTTAGAAGTACGTAGCGTCAAATGCTTTCATAAGATCGTGCATAAACAGAGGTGTCTTACGACTTGAACCTTTGCATAGCGGTTAGGATTTAGATTCAACAAGAGTGACTCGTAGTCTTGAACTCTATCTCTAACATCAAAACCACACACAACCTTCTCCATGGGTGTATTCTTATAAGCCTGTGCTTTTATGATCCTGCACGTCTATCCCAGTTTAGTGAACGCTATAGGAATCCTGCCAACGATACCATAGGAAGCGGCCCCACTTCCACATTCACAAAGGTGAGTCTTGTTACCAAGTGGCTTCAGTCCCAAGAGGGGGGGGGGGGGTGAATTGAGATTTAAAACTTTTCAGATCTTTCGAAAACGTTTTTCCCCTTTTCAATGACTTAGATCAACTTTCGCGCAGGTTAAGTGGAAGCGGAGGAATTAGAATATAAAGCAGTAAAGCGGTATAACAGTAAAGCAGGAAAGCAGTAAAGCACGCAGAGATTTATCCTGGTTCGGTCACCTCCTAGTGACCTACGTCCAGTCCTCACACCCTTGTGAGATTTTCCACTAACCAAAACAACAAGGCTTACAGGTGCCTTGGAAAACCTTTACAGACTCAGGCACTCTCCTCCTAGGATACCCCGCCTTTGGAGAGCCCTCAAATCTAACAATACAATAATAAGAGATACCCCACCCTTGTTACAATCAACTGCCCTAGAAAGATACCCCACTTCCTAGTACATGCAGCTACCCTAGAGAGATACCCCACTCCCTAGAACAAAACACAACAATTAAATAATAAACAATTGTAAAGACAGAAATACCTCTAATGAAGGCAGATATTACAACTTGAAGAATGCAACCCCAACTAACTCTTAGCAACAGATCAGCTCAGACGGACCAACGGTGCGTGACGAGCAAAAGTAAAAGCGTAAAGAGTTTTTCTCAAAAAGTTCTCTGATTCGTGAAATGGGTTGTTCTGTTAAAATGAACGTGAAGCACTGCCTATTTATAGGCTATGAGGAAATTAAGTTTACGTTGAAAATATTGTAGGAATCGATTCTTTGTTGAATGCATTTGATCTAAGAATCGATTTATTTAAGTGAGGAATCGATTTATTTTTGTTTGAAAAATAGATACAATCGATTCTTGAGTACCCTGGAGAGCTAGGAATCGATTCTATACTTAGTGAAAATATGTATGAATCGATTCTCAGCTTGCCTGAGACATGTGGGAATCGATTCTCAGTCAAGTGCAAAAGAGTGGGAATCGATTCTTCCCTTAAAATTGATTGGCTCAGAAATCGATTTATGTACTGAAAATACATGACCTGACAATCGATTCTTCCTTTTCTGTTTTTACCTGAAAATCGATTTTGATGTATGTTTATGCATGAGGAAATCGATTTTATGTTTTTAAAGATGATAGGTATGTTTACGTAAGTATGCATGTATCTTTGAAAAACTTGTGAGTGTGTGAGACTTTGATATACGAGCTGACCTTTGAAAGAGCTTACACTTTTTCCTAAGACACACCCAAACCCTAAGGACTACCCTTATATTTAAGGACTACCCTTAAACTTGAATCTTCAATTCTTGAGCTTGTTTGTCTTGGATTGTGACTTTGATGTTTAGTCACTTTTCTTTACTTTTGGCTATCAACTTTACCTTTGCCTTTTTCATCATCAAAACATATTCTGCAATATTAGTTTACCTGCAATACAAGGTATCCACATTCTCCCCCTTTTTGATGATGACAAAACACTAACTCATCTTCAAGGTGGGAGGTTAGTTCAAACAGATAATGCATATAAAATACTCCCCCTATCATGATGCTCCCCCTGTTTTATTGACTGTATGCGAGTGAATGTAAATGCATGCTGAATATAAAAACGCTATTCTTCTCCCCCTTTTTGTCATGATCAAAGAGGGCAACATGTAATAAACTTGTGAATCTAACAGCATGAAGAGGAATCAATGATTCCAAGTTCTCTTCGAATGAAGAAGAAGTTTTCTTTCTGTAAAGGTTTTGTAAAAATATCAGCCAGCTGTTTTGCGGATTCAACAAATTCGATTACACAATCCCCTTTTTGGACATGATCTCTAAGAAAATGGTGTCTTATCTCTATATGCTTGGCCCTAGAGTGTTGGACGGGGTTCTTTGTAAGATTGATGGCGCTGGTATTGTCGCATTTTATAGGGATATGATCTAAATTTATACCATAGTCAAGAAGTTGTTGCTTCATCCAAAGGATTTGTGCACAACAACTCCCTGCTGCAACATATTCTGCTTCAGCAGTTGACAGTGCGACACTGACTTGTTTCTTACTGTGCCATGAGACTAATGCACTACCTAGTATGTGACATGTTCCACTAGTGCTTTTTCTATCCAACTTACATCCTGCAAAGTCAGAATCTGAATATCCAATAAGGCTACATGTGGCGCCTTTTGGGTACCACAGACCAATATTTTGAGTGCCTACCAGATATCTCATTATTCTTTTGACAGCTACTAAATGTGACTCTTTTGGGTTTGCTTGATACCTAGCACACATGCAAACACTAAACATGATGTCTGGTCTACTAGCAGTTAAGTAGAGAAGAGAGCCAATCATACCTTGATATTTGCTTAGTTCTACCGGTTTACCTTCTTCATCTTTGTCTAAGTAACATGAGGTGCTCATTGGTGTGGACATTTCTTTTGCTTTGTCCATTTCGAATCTTTTGAGTAGTTCTTTGCAGTACTTTGATTGAGATATGAAGATGTCGTTGTTTGTTTGTTTTATTTGAAGCCCAAGGAAGAAGTTGAGTTCTCCCATCATTGACATTTCAAACTCACTCTGCATAATACTTGAAAACTCTTTGCAAAGCAATTCATTAGTAGCACCGAAAATGATATCATCCACATAAATTTGCACGAGTAAGATGTCATCTTTTGACCTCTTTATAAAAAGTGTAGTGTCAACTTTCCCTCTTTGAAAATCATGATTGAGTAGGAATTTGCTCAATCTTTCGTACCAAGCTCTGGGAGCTTGCTTCAGACCATATAGAGCCTTTTTGAGTTTAAAAACATGGTCTGGTTTTTCAAAATTTTCAAAGCCAGGTGGTTGTTCAACATATACTTCTTCTTGGATAAAACCATTTAAGAAAGCGCTCTTAACATCCATTTGATACAATTTAAAATCCAAGATTGATGCAAAAGCAAGTAGCATGCGAATAGCTTCTAATCTAGCTACATGAGCATATGTTTCATCATAGTCTATTCCTTCTTCTTGATTATAACCTTTAGCAACTAGTCTAGCTTTGTTCCTAATTATTATACCTGATTCGTCTAGCTTGTTTTTAAACACCCATTTTGTGCCTATTATCTGATGATTATCAGGTCTAGGAACTAGATCCCACACTTCGTTTCTTTCAAACTGATTTAACTCTTCTTGCATAGCAATAGTCCAATGTTCATCAACTACGGCTTCATCTATATTTCTAGGTTCAATTTGAGATACGAAAGCCATATGATTACATGCATTTCGAAGAGAGTTACGAGTAGTTACCCCTTTAGTTACATCACCTATGACGTTTTCAAGCGAGTGATCCCTTGGGATTCTCCATTCCTTGGGAAGTTCACTGCTTGATCCTTCTTCTGGTTTCTCTTGAGAGGTGGTTTTTGTTTCTTCTTCTTTCTTCTTCTCACCTATCTGTAACTCTTCAGGTTCATCTGCAATATCATCAATAACCTTTCCCAGCCTTTTGGGGTTAGTTTCATCAAATGTAACATGTACAGATTCCTCAATTACCTTATTTCTTTTATTGAAAATTCTAAAGGCCTTGCTAGATAAAGAGTAACCAAGAAAAATTCCTTCATCAGCTTTAGCATCGAATTTACCTAGGTTGTCCTTTCCATTATTCAATACAAAACATTTGCAACCAAAAGTGTGAAGGTGTGAAATATTTGGTTTTCTCCCCTTGTAAAGTTCATAGGGGGTTTTCTTTAGAATAGGCCTAATCAAAACTCTATTCATAACATAACAAGCAGTACTTACAGCATCCGCCCAAAAGTATTTTGGGATGTCGTGATCATTTAGCATTGTTCTAGCAAGTTCCTCCAATGATCGATTTTTCCTTTCAACAACTCCATTTTGTTGAGGAGTTCTAGGTGCTGAGAAGTTGTGATTTATACCAAGTTCTTCACATAGAATCTCAAATTTTTCATTTTCAATTTCTCCACCGTGATCAGATCGAATTGAGATGATCTTCAATTCTTTCTCATTTTGAACACTGCGAGCAAGCTTTTTGAATGCTCCAAAAGCTTCGCTCTTATTTGCCAGAAAGAGGGTCCAGGTATACCTTGAGTAATCATCTACTATAACTAGAGCATAGTAATTTCCACCATAACTTTTTGTCCTTGAGGGACCAAATAGATCCATGTGTAACAGCTGCAAAGGTTTGTTAGTAGACACAATATTCTTTGATTTAAAGGACACTTTTACCTGTTTACCCTTTTGGCATGCATCACACAGTTTATCCTTTTCAAACTTGATATTAGGCAGACCATTAACTAGATCTTTAGATACTAACTTGTTAAGATGATCCATATGAATATGAGCTGTCCTACGATGCCATAACCAATAATTTTCTTCCTTACTAATGAGACAACATGCATTATGAGATGAAACACTATCTAAACTCATCATGTATATGTTTTCTACTCTATTTCCTATCATTCTAACTTGTTTACTTTGTTTATCCTCAATGATGCATGAACCTGAGTCAAATATTACCCTATTTCCTTTATCACAAAGTTGGCTAATGCTTAATAAATTATGTTTAAGACCTTCAACATAGAGCACATTATCAATAGCAGTAGATTTTACCAAATTTACCTTCACCAAGGATTCTTCCTCGGTTATTGTCACCATAAGTCACATGACCGCTTGATCTGGGGGTAAGAGTTAGGAACTTTGTGATATCTCCAGTCATGTGCTTTGAGCATCCGCTATCAAGGTACCAATCTGACCCCTGTACCTTGAAGCATACCTGCATTGATTCAGAACAAGGTTTTAGGTACCCAAATCTCTTTGGGTCCTTGTGGGTTAGTGTTTGGTATGGTCCTTTGGGAACCCATACCTTTTTCATAATTTGTTTACCTCTTGCCCTGCAAACAGAAGCTGTATGTCCAGGTTTATCACAATAGTAACATCTAATATAAGGTTTAGTGGAAAACTTAGGTCTATGATGCATATTGTTTTTCACAAAATTATTTCTCTGAATCCTAGGATGCACATGTTGTAATTTGGACATTTTGCCTATTGTACATTCAAGCTCATTGATTTTCTTTTCATGATCTACACATTTATCACATGCATAATTTTCTTTGAAATAGACAAGATCATCATTTTCTTTCCTAAGCTCTAATTTTTCTTTAGTTAAAGCATTAACTTCATCTTGAAGATTAGCAATGGTTTTCTTTGATTTACTTAATGCCTTAGCTAATTTCATAGAATCATCATGCAATTCAGTGAAAGCTTCATATAAATCATCATATGCATTTTGTAAAGAGTCGGGGTTAGATATTACCTCGTTTTCATTCTCGCTTTCATGATCAGCCATTAATGCAACTTGAGCTTCTTCATCCTCTGATTCATCTGATGAGTCCATGCAGTTGTCTTCCCATGCGATGTAGGCTTTTCTACCTTTGTTATCTCTGAATGCCTTCTTTTTAGATTTGGAGTCCTTTTTCTGTAGAATAGGACATTCCATTTTCATGTGCCCGGGTTTCCTGCATTCATAACAAGTAGGAGGACCGGATGTACTTTCTTTGCTGGAGAACTTTTTTGATTTGAAGTTCTTCTTTGGATAGTTGTTGCCTTTCATGAACCTTTTGAACTTCCGAACCATAAGAGCCATATTCTCTTCACTTTCATCAATTTCATCATCTGAGTTGTCACTATCATCAAACCGACTAGAACTAGATGCTTTTAGAGCCAAACTTTTCTTTTTCTTATCTGTATTTTCGTACTCAGCTAGACGGGTGAGTTCTAGTTCATGCTCTTGAAGTTTACCGAACAGAGTAGCCAGAGTCATAGTAGCTAAATTTCTTGATTCAGTTATAGCAGTAACCTTGGGTTGCCATTCTCTATTCAGACATCTCAGAACTTTGTTGATTAGATCATCTGCAGGAAATGACTTTCCCAACAAGCTTAACTGATTCACTATGTGAGTGAACCTTTTCTGCATTTCTGGTATTGTTTCACCTGTATTCATTCTAAATAGTTCGTACTCTCTGATAAGAGTATTTGTTCTTGCCCTTTTCACTTCATTTGTACCCTCATGAGTAACTTGGAGATTATCCCACATTTCTTGGGCAGATTTACAGTTTGAAACTCGAAAAAATTCATCAGGACTTAAAGCAGAAGTAATAATATTTTTGGCACGTAAATTATGTTGCACTTTTCTTTTCTCATCATCAGACCATTCATTTCTACTTTTAATTGTAAGAATACCATTTACTATGTGCGTGGGGACATAGGGTCCTTTTTCCACAGCATCCCAAACATCTAAGTCTACCCCTTCAATAAAAATTCTCATTCTTTCTTTCCAATATGCATAATCTTTCCCGTTGAATCCCGGAGGACGGGTAAGAGAAGCACCCTCTTACGTAGACCAACCTGAAGCCATTTCTCTTGAAGCTGCTAGGCCCTTTATACAAGAGTCTAGCTCTGATACCACTTGTTACCAAGTGGCTTCAGTCTCAAGAGGGGGGTGAATTGAGATTTAAAACTTTTCAGATCTTTCGAAAACGTTTTTCCCCTTTTCAATGACTTAGATCAATTTTCGCGCAGGTTAAGTGGAAGCGGAGGAATTAGAATATAAAGCAGTAAAGCGGTATAACAGTAAAGCAGGAAAGCAGTAAAGCACGCAGAGATTTATCCTGGTTCGGTCACCTCCTAGTGACCTACGTCCAGTCCTCACACCCTTGTGAGATTTTCCACTAACCAAAACAACAAGGCTTACAGGTGCCTTGGAAAACCTTTACAGACTCAGGCACTCTCCTCCTAGGATACCCCGCCTTTGGAGAGCCCTCAAATCTAACAATACAATAACAAGAGATACCCCACCCTTGTTACAATCAACTGCCCTAGAAAGATACCCCACTTCCTAGTACATGCAGCTACCCTAGAGAGATACCCCACTCCCTAGAACAAAACACAACAATTAAATAATAAACAATTGTAAAGACAGAAATACCTCTAATGAAGGCAGATATTACAACTTGAAGAATGCAACCCCAACTAACTCTTAGCAACAGATCAGCTCAGACGGACCAACGGTGCGTGACGAGCAAAAGTAAAAGCGTAAAGAGTTTTTCTCAAAAAGTTCTCTGATTCGTGAAATGGGTTGTTCTGTTAAAATGAACGTGAAGCACTGCCTATTTATAGGCTATGAGGAAATTAAGTTTACGTTGAAAATATTGTAGGAATCGATTCTTTGTTGAATGCATTTGATCTAAGAATCGATTTATTTAAGTGAGGAATCGATTTATTTTTGTTTGAAAAATAGATACAATCGATTCTTGAGTACCCTGGAGAGCTAGGAATCGATTCTATACTTAGTGAAAATATGTATGAATCGATTCTCAGCTTGCCTGAGACATGTGGGAATCGATTCTCAGTCAAGTGCAAAAGAGTGGGAATCGATTCTTCCCTTAAAATTGATTGGCTCAGAAATCGATTTATGTACTGAAAATACATGACCTGACAATCGATTCTTCCTTTTCTGTTTTTACCTGAAAATCGATTTTGATGTATGTTTATGCATGAGGAAATCGATTTTATGTTTTTAAAGATGATAGGTATGTTTACGTAAGTATGCATGCATCTTTGAAAAACTTGTGAGTGTGTGAGACTTTGATATACGAGCTGACCTTTGAAAGAGCTTACACTTTTTCCTAAGACACACCCAAACCCTAAGGACTACCCTTATATTTAAGGACTACCCTTAAACTTGAATCTTCAATTCTTGAGCTTGTTTGTCTTGGATTGTGACTTTGATGATTAGTCACTTTTCTTTACTTTTGGCTATCAACTTTACCTTTGCCTTTTTCATCATCAAAACATATTCTGCAATATTAGTTTACCTGCAATACAAGGTATCCACATTCTCCCCCTTTTTGATGATGACAAAACACTAACTCATCTTCAAGGTGGGAGGTTAGTTCAAACAGATAATGCATATAAAATACCCCCCCTATCATGATGCTCCCCCGGTTTTATTGACTGTATGCGAGTGAATGTAAATGCATGCTGAATATAAAAACGCTATTCTTCTCCCCCTTTTTGTCATGATCAAAGAGGGCAACATGTAATAAACTTGTGAATCTAACAGCATGAAGAGGAATCAATGATTCCAAGTTCTCTTCGAATGAAGAAGAAGTTTTCTTTCTGTAAAGGTTTTGTAAAAATATCAGCCAGCTGTTTTGCGGATTCAACAAATTCGATTACACAATCCCCTTTTTGGACATGATCTCTAAGAAAATGGTGTCTTATCTCTATATGCTTGGCCCTAGAGTGTTGGACGGGGTTCTTTGTAAGATTGATGGCGCTGGTATTGTCACATTTTATAGGGATATGATCTAAATTTATACCATAGTCAAGAAGTTGTTGCTTCATCCAAAGGATTTGTGCACAACAACTCCCTGCTGCAACATATTCTGCTTCAGCAGTTGACAGTGCGACACTGACTTGTTTCTTACTGTGCCATGAGACTAATGCACTACCTAGTATGTGACATGTTCCACTAGTGCTTTTTCTATCCAACTTACATCCTGCAAAGTCAGAATCTGAATATCCAATAAGGCTACATGTGGCGCCTTTTGGGTACCACAGACCAATATTTTGAGTGCCTACCAGATATCTCATTATTCTTTTGACAGCTACTAAATGTGACTCTTTTGGGTTTGCTTGATACCTAGCACACATGCAAACACTAAACATGATGTCTGGTCTACTAGCAGTTAAGTAGAGAAGAGAGCCAATCATACCTTGATATTTGCTTAGTTCTACCGGTTTACCTTCTTCATCTTTGTCTAAGTAACATGAGGTGCTCATTGGTGTGGACATTTCTTTTGCTTTGTCCATTTCGAATCTTTTGAGTAGTTCTTTGCAGTACTTTGATTGAGATATGAAGATGTCGTTGTTTGTTTGTTTTATTTGAAGCCCAAGGAAGAAGTTGAGTTCTCCCATCATTGACATTTCAAACTCACTCTGCATAATACTTGAAAACTCTTTGCAAAGCAATTCATTAGTAGCACCGAAAATGATATCATCCACATAAATTTGCACGAGTAAGATGTCATCTTTTGACCTCTTTATAAAAAGTGTAGTGTCAACTTTCCCTCTTTGAAAATCATGATTGAGTAGGAATTTGCTCAATCTTTCGTACCAAGCTCTGGGAGCTTGCTTCAGACCATATAGAGCCTTTTTGAGTTTAAAAACATGGTCTGGTTTTTCAAAATTTTCAAAGCCAGGTGGTTGTTCAACATATACTTCTTCTTGGATAAAACCATTTAAGAAAGCGCTCTTAACATCCATTTGATACAATTTAAAATCCAAGATTGATGCAAAAGCAAGTAGCATGCGAATAGCTTCTAATCTAGCTACATGAGCATATGTTTCATCATAGTCTATTCCTTCTTCTTGATTATAACCTTTAGCAACTAGTCTAGCTTTGTTCCTAATTATTATACCTGATTCGTCTAGCTTGTTTTTAAACACCCATTTTGTGCCTATTATCTGATGATTATCAGGTCTAGGAACTAGATCCCACACTTCGTTTCTTTCAAACTGATTTAACTCTTCTTGCATAGCAATAGTCCAATGTTCATCAACTACGGCTTCATCTATATTTCTAGGTTCAATTTGAGATACGAAAGCCATATGATTACATGCATTTCGAAGAGAGTTACGAGTAGTTACCCCTTTAGTTACATCACCTATGACGTTTTCAAGCGAGTGATCCCTTGGGATTCTCCATTCCTTGGGAAGTTCACTGCTTGATCCTTCTTCTGGTTTCTCTTGAGAGGTGGTTTTTGTTTCTTCTTCTTTCTTCTTCTCACCTATCTGTAACTCTTCAGGTTCATCTGCAATATCATCAATAACCTTTCCCAGCCTTTTGGGGTTAGTTTCATCAAATGTAACATGTACAGATTCCTCAATTACCTTATTTCTTTTATTGAAAATTCTAAAGGCCTTGCTAGATAAAGAGTAACCAAGAAAAATTCCTTCATCAGCTTTAGCATCGAATTTACCTAGGTTGTCCTTTCCATTATTCAATACAAAACATTTGCAACCAAAAGTGTGAAGGTGTGAAATATTTGGTTTTCTCCCCTTGTAAAGTTCATAGGGGGTTTTCTTTAGAATAGGCCTAATCAAAACTCTATTCATAACATAACAAGCAGTACTTACAGCATCCGCCCAAAAGTATTTTGGGATGTCGTGATCATTTAGCATTGTTCTAGCAAGTTCCTCCAATGATCGATTTTTCCTTTCAACAACTCCATTTTGTTGAGGAGTTCTAGGTGCTGAGAAGTTGTGATTTATACCAAGTTCTTCACATAGAATCTCAAATTTTTCATTTTCAATTTCTCCACCGTGATCAGATCGAATTGAGATGATCTTCAATTCTTTCTCATTTTGAACACTGCGAGCAAGCTTTTTGAATGCTCCAAAAGCTTCGCTCTTATTTGCCAGAAAGAGGGTCCAGGTATACCTTGAGTAATCATCTACTATAACTAGAGCATAGTAATTTCCACCATAACTTTTTGTCCTTGAGGGACCAAATAGATCCATGTGTAACAGCTGCAAAGGTTTGTTAGTAGACACAATATTCTTTGATTTAAAGGACACTTTTACCTGTTTACCCTTTTGGCATGCATCACACAGTTTATCCTTTTCAAACTTGATATTAGGCAGACCATTAACTAGATCTTTAGATACTAACTTGTTAAGATGATCCATATGAATATGAGCTGTCCTACGATGCCATAACCAATAATTTTCTTCCTTACTAATGAGACAACATGCATTATGAGATGAAACACTATCTAAACTCATCATGTATATGTTTTCTACTCTATTTCCTATCATTCTAACTTGTTTACTTTGTTTATCCTCAATGATGCATGAACCTGAGTCAAATATTACCCTATTTCCTTTATCACAAAGTTGGCTAATGCTTAATAAATTATGTTTAAGACCTTCAACATAGAGCACATTATCAATAGCAGTAGATTTTACCAAATTTACCTTCACCAAGGATTCTTCCTCGGTTATTGTCACCATAAGTCACATGACCGCTTGATCTGGGGGTAAGAGTTAGGAACTTTGTGATATCTCCAGTCATGTGCTTTGAGCATCCGCTATCAAGGTACCAATCTGACCCCTGTACCTTGAAGCATACCTGCATTGATTCAGAACAAGGTTTTAGGTACCCAAATCTCTTTGGGTCCTTGTGGGTTAGTGTTTGGTATGGTCCTTTGGGAACCCATACCTTTTTCATAATTTGTTTACCTCTTGCCCTGCAAACAGAAGCTGTATGTCCAGGTTTATCACAATAGTAACATCTAATATAAGGTTTAGTGGAAAACTTAGGTCTATGATGCATATTGTTTTTCACAAAATTATTTCTCTGAATCCTAGGATGCACATGTTGTAATTTGGACATTTTGCCTATTGTACATTCAAGCTCATTGATTTTCTTTTCATGATCTACACATTTATCACATGCATAATTTTCTTTGAAATAGACAAGATCATCATTTTCTTTCCTAAGCTCTAATTTTTCTTTAGTTAAAGCATTAACTTCATCTTGAAGATTAGCAATGGTTTTCTTTGATTTACTTAATGCCTTAGCTAATTTCATAGAATCATCATGCAATTCAGTGAAAGCTTCATATAAATCATCATATGCATTTTGTAAAGAGTCGGGGTTAGATATTACCTCGTTTTCATTCTCGCTTTCATGATCAGCCATTAATGCAACTTGAGCTTCTTCATCCTCTGATTCATCTGATGAGTCCATGCAGTTGTCTTCCCATGCGATGTAGGCTTTTCTACCTTTGTTATCTCTGAATGCCTTCTTTTTAGATTTGGAGTCCTTTTTCTGTAGATTAGGACATTCCATTTTCATGTGCCCGGGTTTCCTGCATTCATAACAAGTAGGAGGACCGGATGTACTTTCTTTGCTGGAGAACTTTTTTGATTTGAAGTTCTTCTTTGGATAGTTGTTGCCTTTCATGAACCTTTTGAACTTCCGAACCATAAGAGCCATATTCTCTTCACTTTCATCAATTTCATCATCTGAGTTGTCACTATCATCAAACCGACTAGAACTAGATGCTTTTAGAGCCAAGCTTTTCTTTTTCTTATCTGTATTTTCGTACTCAGCTAGACGGGTGAGTTCTAGTTCATGCTCTTGAAGTTTACCGAACAGAGTAGCCAGAGTCATAGTAGCTAAATTTCTTGATTCAGTTATAGCAGTAACCTTGGGTTGCCATTCTCTATTCAGACATCTCAGAACTTTGTTGATTAGATCATCTACAGGAAATGACTTTCCCAACAAGCTTAACTGATTCACTATGTGAGTGAACCTTTTCTGCATTTCTGGTATTGTTTCACCTGTATTCATTCTAAATAGTTCGTACTCTCTGATAAGAGTATTTGTTCTTGCCCTTTTCACTTCATTTGTACCCTCATGAGTAACTTGGAGATTATCCCACATTTCTTGGGCAGATTTACAGTTTGAAACTCGAAAAAATTCATCAGGACTTAAAGCAGAAGTAATAATATTTTTGGCACGTAAATTATGTTGCACTTTTCTTTTCTCATCATCAGACCATTCATTTCTACTTTTAATTGTAAGAATACCATCTACTATGTGCGTGGGGACATAGGGTCCTTTTTCCACAGCATCCCAAACATCTAAGTCTACCCCTTCAATAAAAATTCTCATTCTTTCTTTCCAATATGCATAATCTTTCCCGTTGAATCCCGGAGGACGGGTAAGAGAAGCACCCTCTTACGTAGACCAACCTGAAGCCATTTCTCTTGAAGCTGCTAGGCCCTTTATACAAGAGTCTAGCTCTGATACCACTTGTTACCAAGTGGCTTCAGTCTCAAGAGGGGGGTGAATTGAGATTTAAAACTTTTCAGATCTTTCGAAAACGTTTTTCCCCTTTTCAATGACTTAGATCAATTTTCGCGCAGGTTAAGTGGAAGCGGAGGAATTAGAATATAAAGCAGTAAAGCGGTATAACAGTAAAGCAGGAAAGCAGTAAAGCACGCAGAGATTTATCCTGGTTCGGTCACCTCCTAGTGACCTACGTCCAGTCCTCACACCCTTGTGAGATTTTCCACTAACCAAAACAACAAGGCTTACAGGTGCCTTGGAAAACCTTTACAGACTCAGGCACTCTCCTCCTAGGATACCCCGCCTTTGGAGAGCCCTCAAATCTAACAATACAATAACAAGAGATACCCCACCCTTGTTACAATCAACTGCCCTAGAAAGATACCCCACTTCCTAGTACATGCAGCTACCCTAGAGAGATACCCCACTCCCTAGAACAAAACACAACAATTAAATAATAAACAATTGTAAAGACAGAAATACCTCTAATGAAGGCAGATATTACAACTTGAAGAATGCAACCCCAACTAACTCTTAGCAACAGATCAGCTCAGACGGACCAATGGTGCGTGACGAGCAAAAGTAAAAGCGTAAAGAGTTTTTCTCAAAAAGTTCTCTGATTCGTGAAATGGGTTGTTCTGTTAAAATGAACGTGAAGCACTGCCTATTTATAGGCTATGAGGAAATTAAGTTTACGTTGAAAATATTGTAGGAATCGATTCTTTGTTGAATGCATTTGATCTAAGAATCGATTTATTTAAGTGAGGAATCGATTTATTTTTGTTTGAAAAATAGATACAATCGATTCTTGAGTACCCTGGAGAGCTAGGAATCGATTCTATACTTAGTGAAAATATGTATGAATCGATTCTCAGCTTGCCTGAGACATGTGGGAATCGATTCTCAGTCAAGTGCAAAAGAGTGGGAATCGATTCTTCCCTTAAAATTGATTGGCTCAGAAATCGATTTATGTACTGAAAATACATGACCTGACAATCGATTCTTCCTTTTCTGTTTTTACCTGAAAATCGATTTTGATGTATGTTTATGCATGAGGAAATCGATTTTATGTTTTTAAAGATGATAGGTATGTTTACGTAAGTATGCATGCATCTTTGAAAAACTTGTGAGTGTGTGAGACTTTGATATACGAGCTGACCTTTGAAAGAGCTTACACTTTTTCCTAAGACACACCCAAACCCTAAGGACTACCCTTATATTTAAGGACTACCCTTAAACTTGAATCTTCAATTCTTGAGCTTGTTTGTCTTGGATTGTGACTTTGATGTTTAGTCACTTTTCTTTACTTTTGGCTATCAACTTTACCTTTGCCTTTTTCATCATCAAAACATATTCTGCAATATTAGTTTACCTGCAATACAAGGTATCCACAAGTCTATCGAGAGTACTCCTATAGCTAGGTACTCCACTCCACATAGAGTATAGATCTCATTAAGAGTTTCTATTACCTCAACCTTATGTCGCTTCAAGAATCATGCTTCTTTACTTATAATAGCATGTTCATCTCGTATCACTTCACAACATGTTATTACTCATTGAACCTAAGTCTTGGGATCTCCAGTCTTTTAGGTCGGGTTACCATCATGAGTGACTCATGGTTCTAATTGCAGTAGTCCCATCCTTTGAGATGTATTTTGGACTTTCTCCCTAGCTAATCCTTTCGTCAAAGGATCGGCTAAGTTCTGATCAATGTGTACCTGATCCACTCTCACAGCTCCTTTTGAGAGACATTCTCTCACAGTGTTGTGCTTACGACGTATTTGTCGTCTTTTACCGTTGAAATAACGGTTCTCTATTTTTGCAATAGCCGCGGTACTATCGCAGTGGATCAACACAGCTGGCATCGGTTTTTCCCATAAAGGGATCTCTGCTAATAAGCATCTCAACCAGCTAGCTTTTTCACTAGCGGTTGCCAATACTATCATTTCAGCACCACCAGGTATACTAAATATATAGCCACTAGTTGCTCTGGAATCATCTGATAGAGTATTCCAATCTGCATCACTGTATCCTTCAAGTACAGCTGGAAATCTCTGATAATGTAGTCCGAGATTCATGGACCTTTTAAGGTATCTCATAACTCTCGATAGCGTGCCAATGCTCTATACTAGGTCGACTAGTAAACCTGCATAGCAATCCCACAACATAGGCAATGCCAGGTCTAGTACAATCAGTGGCATACCTTAGGCTACCAATGATGCTCGCATATTCCGTTTGTCTAACACTGTCACCAGTGTTCTTAAAGAGCTTGACACTCGGATCATATGGTGAACATGCAGGTTTACAATCAAAATAATTGTATTTCTTTAAGATCTTCTCAATATAATGAGATTGATCCAAAGAAATTCCTTTCTCGGACCTAGTAATCTTAATACCAAGTATTACACTTGCTTCTCCGAAGTCTTTCATATCAAAGTTGTTGCACAATAGTGATTTCACTTTATTTACACCATGAAAGTTTTGATCCAAATACGAGTAAGTCGTGTACATAGAGACATATGATAGTGCAAATGTCATTCTCTGTTTTGTAATAAATACATTTGTCACTTTCGTTCACTTTAAACCCATTCGATATAATCAAATTATCAAACTTCTCATGCCATTGTTTAGGAGCTTGTTTGAGACCGTACAGAGACTTATCCAACTTACAGACCTTGTGTTCGTGCCCGTGAACTACAAAACCTTCAGGATGGTCCATATAGATTTCTTCTTCCAATTCACCATTTAAAAAAGCAGTTTTGACATCCATTTGGTGTACTTCCAAATTGTAAATGGCGGCCAACGAAATTAGTACCCTTATGGATGTAATTCTAGTAATAGGTGAATATGTGTTGAAGAAATCTATATTCTCTCTTTGTCTAAAACCTTTGGCTACAAGGCGAGCCTTGTATTTATCAACAGTGCCATCGGGTTTTAGTTTCTTTTCAAAATCCATTTACAACCAATTGGTTTGCAACCAGGAGGCAAGTCCACTAAGTGCCATGTCTTGTTAGACTCTAGAGAATCCATCTCGTCATTGATGGCTTCTTGCCACAAATCGGCATCCAAAGAGGACAATGCTTCTTGAATGCTAGTTGGATCCTCTTCTAACGTATAGACCATATAATCGGGTCCATAGTCCTTAGCAACACGTGCTCTCTTACCTCTTCGAGGTTCTATTTCCCTTTGTTCGTTGTTTTCAACGTTCCTAGGCACAGAAACTTGACTAGTTCCGGTGCCCCACTATTTCTATATTTAAAAGGGAATTCATTTTCATAAAAGTCAACATCATTTGACTCTATGATCACTTTAGCTTTAAGGTCATAAAACATGTAAGCTTTACTGTTTACTGCATACCCAATGAATACACATTCATAGGCTCTACTGGCGAGTTTAACTCTTTTTGGATCTGGGATCCTGACATAAGCCAAGCAACCCCAGATTCGGAAATAAGACACATTTGGTTGTCTTTTCTTTATGATCTCATAAGGAGAAATTTTGCTCTTAGACTTTTGAAGTCTATTCAGGACATAACATACAGTTAACAAAATTTCCCCCCACCAGTGAGATGTAGCGCCAGATTAGAGCATAATAGCAACTACCAATTCGGTAAAAGTTTTATTCTTTCTTTTTGCTTTACCATTCATTTCGGGAGAATATGGTGTCGTCGTTTCATGTATGATTCCATTTGACTTATAAAAATCATTAATTAATTGGGAATCATACTCAGTTCCTCTATCACTTCAAAAACGCTTTATCTTTTTTCCAAATTGATTTTCAACTTCTATTACAAAAACTTTGAATATGTCAAGCGCTTCACTTTTATTTTTCATAAGGTATACAAAAGTGTAGTCTGAACAATCGTCAATAAAAGTGATAAAATAACGTTTACCATTTTTGGTTAACGTTTCGTCTAATTCGCATATATCAGAATGAATTAAATCCAAGGGCTCAGATTCTCTCATTACTGATTTATGCGATGTTTTCGTAATTTTTGCTTGACTACAAAATTCGCATTTTTGAAAATCATTTAATGATAACTTAGGGATTAATCCTAAGTTGCTCATATTAGAAACAATGCGTTTATTAACATGACAAAAACGAGCATGCCAAATATTAAAATCACACAGCATATAAGCAAAAGGAGAAGTTTTATTCATTTCAACATTCAGTTTGAACATGCCATCAGTGGCGTACCCTTTTCCAACAAAAATACTATTTTTAGTCAAAGTATACAAATCCCCCCCCCCCCAATAGTCTGAGTGAACCCTGCCTTATTCAGAAGGAAGCCAGAAACTAGATTCTTCCTTATCTCTGGAGTGTGCTTCACATCTTTCAGGATCAGAATCTTTCCAGAAGTGAATTTCAGTTCCACATCTCCAATACCAGCAACAGTAGTGGTGTGAGCATCGCCCAACAACACTTTCTTATCATCAGCAGCCGTGTATGTTTTGAACATAGCACGGTCATTGCACACATGGATAGATTGATCCAGTGTTCAACCACCATCCTTCAGATCCACCAATAAGATTTTGAGATGAAACCTTCCCTTCTTTCAATGGTCCAGCAGAATGATAACTCTCCATTTGTAGAGTTATTTACGTATTTCTATTCTTAAATCATTGTGAGTTTGCATGCTTAGGCTAGGAGTTATGTGAATATTTATGTTAAATCAAGGAAAAGGGAGTCAAGAACTGAAATGGAATTTATTTGGCACAATTGGTGCCCTTGTGAAGTTTCTAATGTTTTCTGTTAAGTGCTATAGCATCAGGTGCTATAACATCCTGCGCGCAGTAGAGCTGGGGCCCACTTGGAGACAAAAGTAGGAAACAAATCTGCAGTAAATCCTGATCTTGTCCAGTCAGTGCCTCCTATTGGCACACCCTATGCTGATGCAGCCACCCTCTACCAATTGCACATGACCACTTGGAAAACATGGATGGGACAACATGTCCCCTCTACCAATCTGCACTATAAAGAAGCTCCACTCCCACACTTGATGAGGGACTCCACATTCCATAATCTATCATCCATTACACTTCCAGCACGAAATTCTCTGGTTTTTGAGAAGAAACATACAGTGATAAACGATCCTCTTGCATCCATTGAAGATCAATCATCAAATCCATTAGAGGATTTTGTTCTACTCATGCTATAGCACTGTCAGCACACCACTTCATGCGTAGGAGTTGGAGGGATGTATCTTTTGCACATTCTTCTTCTATTTTGTCTTGGTGATATGAACTCCACTGTTTGTAAGTTGTTGATAATGTTTAACATGAGCTAAACATCTTTTAGTTGGATTGCTTGAGCTTTGTAATAACTCTTTAATGTGTTAGTAATATAATATTATGATGTATGCATTTCAATCTTTGTGTTTTAATGTTTCCAAACCTGTTTTGGGATTGGCCAACTAAAATAGGTAGATTCATGGGTTCAGAAATGGTTCATGAGTTGATCTCAAAGATTGATATGAGTGAGTGGTTGTTTTAAAGACATTTAGAACAATCCTTCCCCAAACCTAGACATAGGAGGGCTTAGTTCATAGAGTGAATACTGTGGGCTCCTTAATATACAAAGGTGAACTTACTTGAAGCCTAGACATAGGATCTTGTCACGAAACCTTGGTGAAAGTGACCGAAAAGCACGCAACATATGCTACAGCACTCAATGCTATAGCATCTAATGCTATAGCACTAACACAGAAGAGAAATTACTTAGTAAAAGCAATCCAACTAAGTCTTCACCATATAGTTTCCCCTGTTATTCCCTTGCACTTCAACCTTTACTTTACTATTCCAAAATTGTGTTTTTATCTTTACACACTGATTTGCTAAGACATGACAACTCTAAATTAAATACAATCCTTGTGGGTACGACCTGTATTTTCTACTATATTACTTGTGTGACTGCGTATACTTGCGCATATATAAAATCCACCAACACAACCAATTTTCTGGTTCTGCTACTGATGACCCAAATCTTCATCTCTCTATTTTTCTTGAATACTGTGGCACTCTGAAACTAAATAGAGTGACCCCAGAGGTCATAAGGCTTAAGCTTTTCCCTTTTTCACTAAGGGATAGAGCTAGAGCTTGGTTTTATTCATTACCAAATGAATCTATCACCACATGGGCACAATTGAGTCAAGCATTCCTAGCTATATTTTTGCCCCCGAGCAAAACTGCACAAATGAGGAATCAGATCACACGATTCACTCAAAATGACGGGGAGTCTCTTTATGATGCTTGGGAGCGTTTCAAAGAAATGCTAAGGCTATGCCCCCAATATGAACTAGAGAGATGGTTGATAATCCATACCTTCTACAATGGATTGCTATATGCCACTAAGATGACTGTGGATGCTGCTGCGGGTGGAGCTCTGATGAATAAAAATATAGAAGAAGCTTATGCTCTAATTGAAGATATCGCTCAAAACCATTATCAATGGACGAGTGAGCGAGCTATAACTGCATCATCTCCACCCAAGAAAGAATCAGGTAAGTACGAAGTCTCTGCTATTGATCATCTTGCCTCTAAGGTGGCGCACTCTTTCAAAAGTTTGAAAAATTAAATGTTAGTGCTGTCTCACCTTCTTCTACTACTACTTCTCCTCCTTGTGAAATATGTGGTGTTGTTGGCCACATTGCTACTGAATGCCAACTGGGGGCATCTGCTAATGGTTGTGAGCAAGCTAATTATGCTCAAAAGGGGAATCCTTTTTCAAATACTTATATTCCGTATGGAGGAATCATCCAAATTTTTCCTATAAATATCTTCCATCCGACCCCTCTTTTCAACCAACAGCTAGAACACCCCCCCGATTTTAAAAATTTGCAAAATCAAAAGAGCCCTCAAAAATCCAACTTGGAAACTTTGTTGGAGAATTTTGTGTTAACTCAAACTAAACAAAATGAAGAGTTCAAAAACCAAAACTCATTTTTGAATGATACTCTTATCAAGTTAACATCAAAAGTGGATTCTATCACTACTCACAACAAAATGCTGGAAACCCAAATTTCTCAAGTGGCCCAGCAGGTCGCTTCATCCTCTAGATCCTCCGGAATATTTCCTGTGCAGCCTGAACCGAATCCAAAAGCCCAAATGAATGCTATCACTTTAAGGACTGCGAAACAAATAGAGGAACCAAAGGGTAGTAATGAGAAAAATGTGAGTGAAAAAGAGAATCCACAAAGTGAGGGGGTAGAGGAAGAGAAAGAGAAAGAAAAACAATCCGTCTCACCACCACCATACAAGCCCACTATTCCCTTCCCACAAAGGTTTGCGAAAACAAAGCTTGGTGAGCAATTTAAAAAATTTGTTGATCTTTTGAAAAAGCTCTACATAAACATTCCTTTCACAGATGCACTGTCACAAATGCCATCTTATGCAAAAAATTTGAAAAAAAACTTCTGTCTAAGAAAAGAAAGATAGATGACAATGAGACAGTGCTCTAACTGAAGAATGTAGTGCTATCATTCAAAATAAACTGCCACCAAAGCTAAAAGACCCTGGGAGTTTTTCTATACCATGTGTGATAGGGAGTGAAACAATAAACAAAGCCAGGTGTGATTTAGGAGCCAGTGTGAGTTTAATGCCATTATCCCTTTTTAAGAGGCTGGGCATAGGAGAGTCGAAGCCTACAAAAATAACCATACAATTGGCAGATCGCTCCATTAGATATCCGACCAGGATTTTAGAGGATGTTCCTATTAAGGTAGGACAAATTTTTATACTGGCCGATTTTGTTGTGATGGAGAAGGAGGAGGATTCCCAAGTTCCAATTCTGTTGGGAAGGCCTTTCCTTGCCACTACTGGGGCTATCATTGATGTAAAACATGGTAAGCTTGCATTTAATGTGGATGAGGAAAAAGTGGAGTTTGAATTTGCATTTAGTAATGCGAATTTATTAACAAAAGCTGTTACAAACCTTTCCAATTCTCTTCTTAATGGCATGTAATGCGAATTTAGTACTTTGTCCACAATCTTAGGCTATAAATAGAGCCTCATTTCGGATGTAAAGGCATTTTTACCATTTGTAATCTCACTCAAAGTTTATATAAGTTCTTGCTTCCATTTTAGTTCTTGTTCTTACTTGCTTTCCTTTACTTTCTTGTTCTTTATTTTCTGTTCTTTACATTTCCAGCACCTTACTTTCAGTTCTTTATAGCTTTCTTTTATTTTCTGTCATTTACATTCTGTCATTTATCTTTTCAGCAATTTACATTCTGTCATTTATCTTTTCAGCAATTTACATTCTCGTCATTTATCTTTCTTGTCATTTATCTTTCATGTTTTCTTCTTCTTTTTCTAAGTTTTTGTCTACTATGATCATGAGTGAGTAGACTCCTTTTAGTTTTGGGATTGTGGGACTAATCCAATGGCAGACCCATAAACAATCCCAATTCTAAACTCTATTTTATCAAAAGTTTTATTTCTAATTTAACCCCAATATTGATTTTAAAGCTATAATTCAAACATCAGACGAAGTACCGAGAGGTGAAGTTTGATATTAGAACTATGAGGTTAAACAAGATGATCAAAACACGATAATAGTTTTGAGAGTCTTGGGACAATAAGGTTGCACTCGAAGGGTCTCTGTGATGATCAACCATGAGAATAGGCTTGATCGTTGTTTCGAGACACGTTCTTGTATTCCGAGAGGAAACTTGAATTTACCAAATGAAAACCGTGTCCTTAGAAACGAACTTGATATAAAATAGATAATGAATGAGGGATTGTGAATGTTCTATCATTGAGACTTTTCCACAATCCTATTACGCCTTTATATTTCTGAATTAAAAACCAAATAACAATTCCTTCTATTAAATCATTCTTTTTAGCTAATCACCATCGAAAACGAAATTGGTAATTACAAAGTCTCTGTGGATTGATACTCTCTTACTACTAGATAGAACCGTGCACTTGCGGCCTATCAATAGACCATATAATCGGGTCCATAGTCCTTAGCAACACGTGCTCTCTTACCTCTTCGAGGTTCTATTTCCCTTGGTTCATTGTTTTCAACGTTCCTAGGCACGGAAACTTGACTAGTTCCGGTGCCCCCACTATTTCTTGATGTAAAAAGGGAATTCGTTTTCATAAAAGTCAACATCATTTGACTCTATGATCACTTTTGATTTAAGGTCATAAAACCTGTAAGCTTTGCTGTTTACTGCATACCCAATGAATACACATTCATAGGCTCTACTGGCGAGTTTAACTCTTTTTGGGTTTGGAATCCTGACATAAGCCAGACAACCCCAGAATCGAAAATAAGACATATTTGGTTGTCTTTTCTTTATGATTTCATAAGGAGAAATTTTGCTCTTAGACTTTAGAAGTCTATTCAGGACATAACATACGGTTAACAAAATATTCCCCCACCAGTGAGATACAACGCCAGAATAAAGCATAATAGCAACTACCAATTCGGTAAAAGTTCTATTATTTCTTTCTGCTTTACCATTCATTTCTGGAGAATATGGTGCGGTCGTTTCATGTATAATTTCATTAAATTAATGGGAATCATACTCCGTTTCTCAATCGCTATAAAAGCTCTTAAACTTTCAACTTAATTGATTTTCAAAATTTGTTTAGGAAAACTTTGAATATGTCAAGCCATTCACTTTTATTTTTCATAAAGTATACTACAATGTAGTAAAAGAAATTGTAATTAAAAGTGACAAAATATCGTTTTCCATTTCTGGTTAACGTTCCATCTGATTCGCATATATCTGAGTGAGTCAAAACTAAATACTCAGATTTCTTTCCTGATTTATTATGCGAAGTCTTGATAAATTTTGCTTGACTACAAAAATCGCAATTTTTTTCTAAGTCATTTAAAAATAAACTTTGGAAAATTCTATGTCGCTCAGATTGAAAAGAATGTTTTTGTTTACACGTCAAAGTCAAACATTACACGTGTAAAAAAAATATCAATTTTAGTTACAGTGTACAAAACTTCTTGTAGACGAAGTAAAAACTGCGTAAAAAATGTCATTGTAAAAAAAATTCACTAGACTCAACATACATTTCTTATTTTCAGCAACAATGTATGTTCAAAACATAGTATGATCACGACGGGCGAAGCCTGCAACCATCCACCAAATTTCGCATTCACCAACAATGTTGATTTCAGAAGTTATAGCAACAAATTGCTATTCAATCAGGTTAGCCTGCGGGGCAGAGTTTGACCTGTTCCTACACTTGCGTGTCATATGACCTGGTCTCTCGCAATTGGAATAATTAAATGGAGGAGCAGCATCATTTCTAGGTGGTGGTAGTTGAAGCTTAGAATATGGGAAATTTTGTTAGTCCCATTCCAGTTGCTGTTCTTTTGAGCCGGATTACAGTTTTAATTTTGAAAGGTTTTCTAGAAAATTATATTGCGATTTTCAATATTATATATGTTGCAATATATCGTGATACACATAACTTCTCAAAAAAATAAAGTTATTGCTATTGAGAACAAAAATGTGAGTAAAAAAGAATTAAAAATTCATTCTTATAGAGATTATTATTCTTTCTGTAGAATTAAAAATTAGGCTTAAATATGTTTTAGGCCCCTGCAAATATAGGGTATTTTGGTTTAAGCCCCTGCAAAAAAAAATTGTTAAAAGCCCTTGCAAAATGAAATATTTTGTTATAAGCCCTTCTCAACATATCCAACAATCATAGCATTCCATGTATAGGGTAACATTTTAGTCATAGAAGGGCTTATAACAAAATATTTCATTTTGCAAGGGCTTTTAACAAAAAAAAAAATTTGCAGGGGCTTAAACCAAAACACCCTATATTTGCAGGGGCCTAAAACATATTTAAGCCTAAAAATTATAGAGATAATCATTCTCTTTCTATTATTAGACCGTATAGAGAAAATCATTCTCTTTCCATTGATAAGATTTATAGAGAAAATCATTCTCTTTCTATTGATAAATAGTATAGAGAAAATTATTCTCTTTCTATCGGAATATTTATATTTCAGAGCATCCCAGACATCCCTAGCGGACTTACAGTTACTATAATAATCATAAAGATCGTCAGTTAGTCCGTAAAGAATAAAATTCTTACAGAGATAATCATGCTCCTTCCATAGGAGTATTTCTTTTGCTGTTTAACCTGTTCTTCCTGTTCAATTGTTTCATTTGCTATTGGAAGCTCATCTGTCAAGACATTGGCAACCATTTTCACAGTTAAGAAAAAATGCATCTTTTGTTGCCAACGTTTGAAGTGAGTTCCCTCAAACCGAAATGGTTTGTTGAAGTCACGGGCAGCGGAACCAGCACCAGTAATTTCTTCGGTTGTCATGGCTGATTTGGAAACGTATTAAAATTTTTAATCCGAGTAGGTTCCCAGGAAAGAGAGGTGGGTCACAATGGACACACTTAAATACCAAGTCTTTCCTTGCCAGAACTTTTCTCAAACAACACTGTTTTTTTCAAAAGTCAAGCCGAAAAGTGTGGTAATCAGCCTGGTACTGCTGCTGATAATGATGGTACTCAGGCTCCTCATCCATCTGATATTGCTCCTGCATCTGCTGCTCCTCCTCATCCTCCACAGCCTGCCCCTGGGCGCGCCAACACCGGTGAGACGCATGTCCCGCATTCCTGATGCGAGTGCGTGTACTAGGACCAAGAGTATCTACCGGGTCACCACCACCTCGCAAACTCGGTCGTGAAGAACTCTCCCCACCCAAAATCAATCCCGGTGAATCACGGGGGATCCGGCCACCGACCCTATGAAAAGGCACTGCAAAAAAAAATTAAAAAACAAACAAAATTCAAAAATGGATGTATGTACATCCGTTGAGAAGAAACGGATATAAATGGAATTACTTACTTCTGTTGGCTTCAAACGAATGTATGTAAATTCGTTTCGTCAAAAACGGAAGTATGTAGTTCCGTTTGCTGGAAAACGGATGTAGGTAGATCTGTTGGAAGGAAAACGGATGTATGTAGATCTGTTTTACGTGAAAATGACAGACTCTCTCTGTAAAATGGATGTAAGTGAAAAATGATAAGGTAATTGTAATTTTGTAAACTGGTCAAGGGTATAAGCGTCTTTTCACAGGGTGCGTGGGGGGTATAGATTGATGGAGTGGGGGTTTAAAAAAAACCCATTTTAATCACAGCCACCCATGTATTGTTATACGGTCTAGCCCAACAACGGCCCAATAGCGCATTGTAGAATTTGGCTTAAGGGATCTGTGCACTGCAGCCCATCAACGGCTGAGATTGCATACCCGGATCCAATGGCGCGAGGCGCACCACTTCACTCACGCACTGGAGCAGTCAAGGCACACCGCGTGGTGCCTATAAATATCAGCTCACCCACAGTAACAGGTGCACCTTCTCATCGATGTGGACCTTTTACTAACTCGCGCTTGGCCGACTTTGGCATTAAGTGTCTACAGGTGCCACCTCCCGACTTGGGGTAGGAGATGACGACGTCCGGAAGGAGCACTACCAACTACCCAAGACAGGCACACTCAGGTCTGAGTAAGGTACAGAACTGTGTGTGTGTGTGTGTGTGTGTGTGTGTGTGTGTGTGTGTGTGTGTGTGGTTGAGGTTTTTAAATTTATTTAAAATTTTGAATACGTTCATTAAGTTTTTTTCTCATTTAAGTCTTTTATGTTTTTGTTTCAAATTGAGAATTCATGTTAAATTGGTCCTCCATGTTTCCGCTTATGTTTAAATAATTAGTCCTCTATATGCTATGTTTGTAAGGACCAATTTAAGATAGAAGTAGAAATATAAATGACCAATTTGAAACATAAAAGGACTTGAAAAAGAAAGAAAAAAAAAACTTAAAGGAGGAATATGAAAACTTAACATTTTTGTTCATATATATATATATGAACAAAAATGTTAACTAATTGGAGGAATTCTTTTGCGATGATGATTTGGTGTTTGTGGAAGTGGCGGAATGAGAAGCTTTGGGATAGTGTGGAAAAATCGGTTCAACTTTCTATACAGTGCTCATTGGAATATCTATTTGGTTGTCAGGAAGCAAGACGGTCAAAATTGCTTCATTCGCATTCTGGCCCCGTGCATAATAGGCGCACCATTGCGTCTTGGTCTTGTCCTCTTTTTGGTTCTCTTAAGTATAATGTTGATGTAGGCATTTTTGAAGATGACAGGTACGACATTGGTCTATGTATTAGGGACGATAGTGGCGGTTTCGTGAAGGCGAAGACGGCTTGGTTCGTAGGTAGGCCACATCCATCAGAAGCTGAAGCTATTGGTCTTTTGGAAGCTATTAATTGGTTACGAGAACTAGACATCCAACGAGTCACCTTCGAACTTGATTGCAAAGCGGTAGTATATGGAATCCGAGGATTGTGTAATTTTCATACCGAGTATGGCTCTATTATAAGAACCTGTCAAACTTTTTTATCCACTCTAGAAAACTACTCTGTTAGTTTTGTGAGGAGGCAAGCAAACCTTGTGGCTCACTCTCTAGCTAGAGCGACAATGAATTATGCTAGCTCCCATATTTTTGATTGTATTCCTTCTTGTATTGCAACTTTGATTATGAATGAAATCCCATAAGTTTCTTTTGGTCAAAAAAAATGTTAACTAATTTATGATTTTTTTGATCAACTAACTAATTTATGATTTAACACAAAGAACAAAATTTAACATAACAATAATAGTAGTAATAAATAATACTATTTATATTTAGTAGGCCTAAAAGGCGTTTTGGTGGCTTGTAGTCTCGTTTTATTATTATCTGAATAGGCTTTTAAAAAAACCTAGACTTTATCTATTTAAGAAAAAGCCTAGACTTCAGCTAAATAGACTTTTAAAGAAGCCTAGACTTTATCTATTGAATTAATATCCTCTCAAGTACTTGTTTTGTCCGGTAGAAGAAAGAATAACACATACCATAAAATAATAAATATTGCAACAATTATTATTGTTGTTGTATTTATTATTATTATTATTATTATTATTATTATTATTATTATTATTATTATTATTATGTGCCCCTCTTTCTCTCTTATAAGACACAACAAATAATTTAGAGGAGTTTAACTCCTATTTTTAACTCTTTCTTATGTTAATGTTGTCCATCTAATTGTATCATTTAAGTTTGAGTGGGATTTTTTATTTGCATTTTTAATATCACATTACATTTTTTTATCAAAATATCACGTTAGTAGTTTAACAGTTTTAATTTAGAGAGACACGTTTTTGAAGAAAAACGGGGCCAGGACAAAAAGTTGAAATATAAAAAGAATAGAAAAAGAACTTCTTAAATCAAATAATTATAATACTCCTAAAGACCGAATTTGCAAATAGGCTTAAATATATTTTACTTCCCCGCAAAAAAAAAATGTTCATTATCCATTTACCCCTTACAAAAAAAGTTTTAAAATAAACCTTGCAAATATTAAGTGTTTCTAGTTACACATTTCTGTTAGTTTTAGCTAACAACGTTAAGTTTATGCTTGGCTGCCAATTGCATGGTAATTAGAAACACTTAATATTTGCAGGGGTAACTAGAAACACTTAATATTTGCAGGGGGTAACTAGATCCCAAATGGCAGCCATGTCAGCATAAACTTAACGTTGTTAGCTAAAACTAACAGCAGAGGGTAACTAGAAACACTTAATATTTGCAAAGTTTATTTTAAAAGTTTTTTTTAGGGGGGTAAATGGATAATGAGCATATTTGCAGGGGTAACATGTATTTAAGCCTTTGCAAATATACTATACATGTGTGAAAACTGTTACAACAAGTAACCCACTTTAATCTAAACCATCCAATTTTTTTAAAGGCAAATCAATGGCCGAAAGTGTCACTTGTGCATTATGCACATTTAGCATCGGTTATTTGAAACAACTGATGCTAAATGTCATTTTCAGGACATTTAGCATTGGTTGTTTAAACAACTGATGCTAAATGTTACATTTAACATCGGGTGTTTAAACAATCGATGCTAAATGTCATTTTTCAGACAGCAAAAACAGTGATGAAAGGGACATTTAGCATCGGTTATTTGAAAACCCGATGCTAAAAGTGACATTTAGCGTCGGTTAAATAACCGACGCTAAATGTCTCACTTTTACCATCGCGAGATTTAGCGTTGGGCGATAACCAACGCTAAATGTCCAAAATAACCGATGCTAATTGTCTTTTCTGCGCTAGTGTGCCCGCCACCGAAGATAATGAGAAGCAAGTCCATTCCATTTAAATTTCGACGATGGAATGGAACAACCAAAAAGTAGCGTGCAAACTTTAGAGATTATAAAGTGATAGTGAATATATTATTTTGGTTTAAATACGTTTTTACCCCCTGCAAATAGGGGGTATTTTGCTTTTACTCCCTGCAAAAAATTTTTTTTTACAAAACACCTTGCAAATATCACTTTTTTGCTCTTAGCCCTTCTGTCAAACAAACGTTACAAAAATGTCTATGTGTCAAACGGATTGTTGATTTGGCATTCTTAATTCATTTTTGTTTATTTTAAATGCCAAATGGATATGCCACATCATTCTTCTTCCTCTTTCTTCTCCATTCTTCTGCACCACTCTCTTCTCTCTCACACACATACCACCACACACATACCTCTCTCTTCTCTCTCAATCGTCCACCATAGCAACATCAGATTTGCCATCTTCACCCTCCACCCACTTGCCCCCCCCCCCCCCACCACACCCACCAGATCTGCCATCTTCACCCTCCTCCACAACGAAATCGCTTCACCCTCTCCCTCCTCCTAAACCTCCAGACCCACCAGATCTGCCATCTTCACACCTTGATGTCTGTTTTCACCTCACAGGATTCGACGGAAGATTCGCCCAACCATCGCACCACCGCCATCACTGTCGCCTCCTCTCTCACAGCGACCCTCATCATCACTTCCAAATCACTCTTCCAAACCCAAATCAAAAGAAGAAGAAAAAAAGAATCAAATTCATTGCTTGTGAAGAGAAAATGCAAGGCAATCTTTTCTGGGCAGAAGAGTACTGAGAGTTATAAAGTTTTAATTGTACAAGTTTAACAATCCAATTAAATTAGATGATTCTAGTATATATCTTTATTTATAAAGTTTCAATTTTTGCAATTAGGTAATAGTAATACTGATAGAGTGAAATTTTATATCTGATTTGTCTTCCCTTGTTCTAATTTAATTTAACTGGTGATGTTTTAAGTTAGATAAAGTTGGTGATTTGTACATCTATTTGTTCTGTTCTTCTTTCCCTGACTTTTCTTCCTTTTAATGTGGCTTTCTCACTTGGAAAGAAGAGAAGGATGAGAAAAGGAAATGAAAATAGATGAGAATCTTTAGAACCAGATCCCAACTAAATGAAAACAGATCCCAACTGATTTTAAAACCAGTGTCGTTGAAGTGTTGTGGTGTTGTTTAGAGTTCGATGGTTGAAGTGAATGTAGAACAGATCTGGTTGTGGGAAAGAGGGGAGATTGAGAGAGATGAAGAAGTTCAGAGAGAGAGAGACATGGTTGTGCGTGAAGATGAAGAAGAAAGGGGGAAGAATGAGAACATGGAGAAGAATGGTTTTTCATTTAATACGTGGCAATACCATTAATTTTATGAGATTCATTACTGAGGTGGCCTATACAATCAGCAAATCTGTTAAACATCTCAGCAAAGCACTAACAGATATTTAACAAAAGGACTAATACCAAAAAAAAATATTTGCAAGGTGTTTTTTAAAAAACAAAAAAATTGCAGGGGATAAAAGCAAAACACCCCCTATTTGCAGGGGGTAAAAACGTATTTAAACCTATTATTTTTTAGGCTAAATTACACCAGATGTCCTTTAAGTTATTTAATTGTAACAAGTTAGTCATTTAAGTGTTTTTTGTACCACTTAGGTCTTTTAAGTTATTTAATTGTAACAAGTTGGTTTTTTAAGTTTTTTTCATACCATTTAAGTCTTTTAAATTATTTAATTGTAACAAGTTGGTCCTTTAAGTTATTTAGTTGTAACTTTTAAAGGCCGAATAACTTACATTTTTCGGCCCCAAATTGTTACAATTAAATAACTTAGAGGACCTAAGTGGTACGAAAAAACTTAAAAAATCAACTTGTTCCAATTAAATAACTTAAATGACCTAAGTGATACGAATAAAACTTAAAGGACAAATTTGTTACAATTAAATAACTTAAATGAACTCCGATAGAATTTAGCCTATTTTTTAATGATTCCAATCAAATTTTCAAGAGTTTCACGAGCTACTAAATTTAGAATTTCATTGCGTAAATTATTAGTCTTTAGTTTAGGTTATGTGACCCTTTTACTTTTCTAAGCCATTTAAATTTCTTTAGTTTTTTAAACTATGTCTTATCATTTTTTAAAATTCCTATTTTAACACTAAATATTTGGCACAAAACTAGGGCTTAAAAAAAAGTAGAAAAACTAAGTTTTTTTTGTGATTGTTGATGAAAAAAAAACGACTGAAATGTACAACCTGTAGAACCTTCTCAAATATAGAAAAACGACTACTTCCTCATAATCTTTTTCACAAATGATGGTCCTATAATCAAATTGACCCAGGTTAGGCCATGGAAAATGCCAAATAACTCTGCAAATAACACATCACCAATACCATCTTTAGATGAAAATCCAAGAAGCCACTCTCCCTTATGATTGCGGATTAAACCACCTGCATCTATTTCCCCATCATTATTAAAGCTCCCAACAACATTAAGTTTGATTAAGCTAGACAAGGGTGGAGTCCATTTAACATTCCTTCTCAATGCATCATTTTTTCTACCCTTGTCATAAGCACTAGCAACAGTGGCATGCATATAATTAATATTACGAAGGACCGTAGATAAGATTTTTTTTATTTTGATTGAAGTTTGATGATTTAGATTGATGTGTTTGAGTATAAGAATGTTTAAAATAGTTTATACATAATAGGAAAAATCTCCACGCACCACTCTGATTTACGTAGACCGGCGGTTGGATGGGCAGGTTGCTTAGAAGAGTTGGAAGAGTAACTTTAGTAAAGTCTGTCATTAGCTCTATGTTCATATACACTATGCATAATCTCTGGATTCCTAAAGGCATTTGCGATAGTTTGAATTCAGTTATAAAGCAGGTTATTTGGGAAGGCAAGACTTGTCATTGGATCAAATGAGGGACAACTAGCACTCCTATGAGTAGAGGAGGTCTTGGTTTGCGAAGGACAAGACCAGCTAATATAGCTATGCTTCGCAAATATGTGTGGGAGTTCCTAACAAACTATGGGTCTTATTGACTGCTCGTTATACTCCTAATTCTAATATTCTCCTTGAATCCAATAGTACACGTGTCTCCTATCCTTGGCAATCCCTGCTAAAAGCTGCTAATGTTTTGCAACCCAGCTATATTTTCAGAGTTGGTATCGGCAATATATCCCTTTGGTATGAGAAATGGTTGCATAAGGGGGGGGGGGGGTTATGTGACTCGGTTCCATTTGTTGTTATTCATGACACTTACCTCTCGGTTAGGGACATATTTATATGTGGACTCTTGGCGGAATTTTGATCTTCTCCATACCTAGATCCCTTTGGATGTGCAACTAGAAATTCAAAGTTTATTTCTTAATCCTAATCTCAATGACATACTAACTTGGGCTCCGTCTCCATCAGGAACTTACACCCCCCAATTGTGCTATGTGTGGCTTACAGGTACTAAAGGTCCTTTTTCCTTGGATTAAACTGTAAATCATAGTGATAGTTGGTCTTGGTTTGGAAGTTGAAAATTCTAGAAAACTTGAAATATTTCGTGGTTTATCATGCACGTGAGCCTTTCTACTAATGGACTTAGGTACTACAAACATCTTACTCAAGACGGGTCTTGTCATCTTTGTGGTGCTGATAGAGGATATTATTCACATACTGCAAGATTGCTCTAGAGCTCAGAATGCTTGGAGGTTATTGTCTTTTAACACTGATGTTGGTGAGGTTAATGATGATGATCAGCTTTGGTTCACTACAAAAAAATTGGTTATTAGCGAGGGATTTTTCCCTCGCAAAACGTCCCAAATTCGTCGCTAATCACCATTTGCGAGGGAATTGGCGAGGGACTGGTTCCCTCGCTAATGCTAATCCATTAGCGAGGGAATTTGAATCCCTCACTAATTAGCGGGGGACAATTCCCTCGCTAATTTTGACTGTCACACGTCCCAATTCTGACAGCCACGTGTCCCAATTTGAATGACTTGTTTTATGTGTTGTTTTAATTTTTTTTAACTGTTTTTATATTTTTATTAATGTGGTGGTGGTGGTGGTTGGGAGGAGCTATGTGGTGGTGGTGGTGGTGGTGGTTGTGGTTCACTTCGTAGGAGAGAGAGGAGAGAAGTTTGTGGTGGTGGTGGTGGTGGTGGGAGGAGCTATGTGGTGGTGGTGGTGGTTCACTTCGTAGGAGACAGGAGTTCGTGGTGGTGGGAGGAGCTATGTGGTGGTGGTGGTTGTGGTTCACTTCGTAGGAGAGAGAGAGAGAGAGAGAGAGAGAGAGAGAGAGAGATGGAGGATAGGTGGTGGTGGTGGTGGTGGAAGGTGGAGAGAAAAAGAGTAAAAAAATTTGTAGGTGAGAGAAGAGGAATTCATAGGGGAGAGAGAGAGAGAGACAGAGAGAGAGAGAGGAAGAGGAGAGGAGTTCATGGTGGTGGTGGTGTGGAGAGAATTCGTAGTGAAAGAGGGAAGAGGTGAGAGATGAGATAAGATGAAATGAGGGTGTGTGGTGTGTGGTTATTTAAAGTAAAAAAAAATTACCCTTTGTCCCTCGCTAATTCCCTCGCTAACAGCAAATTCCACTTCCTAAGGACTGTTCAACGGTCAGATTCACTCCCTCGCTAATCACCTTGTTTTTCGTGCTAAACTTTTCAAATTCCCGCCTCCACTTAGCGAGGGACTGGTCCGTCGCTAACCATTAACGAGGGACTGGTCCTCGCTAATTCCCTCGCTAATGTCAATTTTAGCGAGGGAATCACATTTGTTACCAAGTGGCTTCAGTCTCAAGAGGGGGGTGAATTGAGATTTAAAAACTTTTGATAACTTTCAAAAACGTTTTTCCCCTTTTCAATGACTTAGATCAATTTTCGCGCAGGTTAAATGGAAGCGAAGGAATTAGAAAATAAAGCAATAAAGAACACAGAGATTTATCCTGGTTCGGTCACCTCCTAGTGACCTACGTCCAGTCCTCACACCCTTGTGAGATTTTCCACTAACCAAAACAACAAGGCTTACAGGTGCCTTGGAAAACCTTTACAGACTCAGGCACTCTTCTACTAGGATACCCCACCTATAAAGAGCCCTCAAATCTATTACAACAATAACAAGAGATGCCCCACCCCTGTTACAACCAGCTGCCCCAGAAAGATACCCACTTCCTAGTACAAACAGCTACCCTAGAGAGATACCCCACTCCCTAGTACAAAATACAACCAATAAACAATAACAAATTTAAAGACGGAAATACCTCTAATGTAGGCAGATAATACAACTTGAAGAATGCAACCCCAACTAACTCTTAGTGAAAGATCAGCTCTGACGGACCAGCGGTGCGTGAAGAGCAGAAATAAAAGTGCGAAGAGTTTTTCTCAAAATTTGCTCTGATTTCGTGAAATGGGTTGGTAAGAAATGGAGGCTATGTGGCCTCTATTTACAGGCTATGAGAAAATCAAGTTTACGTTGAAAATAGTGTAGGAATCGATTCTTTGTTGAAAACATTGGATCTAGGAATCGATTCTTCTTTCAATTGAAAATCGATTTTGACTTGCTTTGAAAAGAGGTGGCAATCGATTCTTGAGATCCAGGAGGGCTAGGAATCGATTCTATACTCAATGAAATCTTGTATAAATCGATTCTTGGCTTGCCTGAGATATGTGGGAATCAATTTCTAGTTTAGTACAAAAAGGTGTGAATCGATTCTTCCTTAAAAATTGTTTAGCTTAGGAACCGATTCTCTAATGAAATCACATGAAGTGAAAATCGATTCTATGCTTTATGATTGGCCTGAAAATCGATTTTGATGTATGTATATGCAAGGTGCAAATCGATTTTTATGTTTCAAAAATGCTTTTTATGTTTTTCGTAAGTATGCATGCATTTTAAAAAACTTTGTGTGAGTGTGTGAGACTTCGAGAGACGAGCTGACCTTCGAAAGAGTTTACACTTTTTCCTAAGACACACCCAAACCCTAAGGACTACCTTTATATTTAAGGACTACCCTTAAACTTGAATCTTCAATTCTTGAGCTTGATTGTCTTGGATTGTGACTTTGATACTTTGTCACTTTCATCACCTTTAGCTTTTGTCTTTTTCATCATCAAAACTTCTTAACCACTTCATCATCAAAACTTAGCCTGCAACACAAGATATCTACAACATTCCCTCACTAATGTCAGTTTTAGCGAGGGAATGTTATTCCCTCGCTAATGTCCCTCTCAAATAAGCTTTTTTTTGTAGTTGTTTAAACATCATGCTATTAGTGACGAATGTATTATCTTTACCTCTTGTTGTTGGTTCCTTTGGATGGCTCAAAATGATGAAGTTTTCAATGATGCAAAATGGGCAACTTGAAAAATTCTTGTTTTTGTCTGTTAGGGTGTCTACTCGTCTTCCTAGATTGGTCAGTTGGTTTCCTCCTACTAGCAATTGTATTAAACTTAATGTTGATGGAAGCTCCATTGGTAACCCAGGTCGTAGTGGCTATGGGGTATTACCTCGAGATCATACAAGTGGTTGACTTTTTGGTTTCTCGGGAAATTGTGGCATTGCTACAACCTTGAATGCAGAGCTTTATGCAATTGACAATGGATTGAACTTAGCTTGGTCTAACGGTTATAGGTCTATTATTTGTGAATCGGACTCCGAAACCGTCCTATCGTTGATTGCTTGTGAGCTTGAAGATACCCACCCATATGCTTCCATTATTTTCTACATCAAATCCTTTTCTCTCAAGGCTTGGGATTTAAACTTTGTTCACACGCTTTGTGAGGGAAAGTCATGTGCTAATTGGTTAGCAAAGTTTGGAGCAAATATGAACTATGGAAATCATGTGTCGCCTCTTTGTCCTACCGTTGTTTCGCGTATTCTTATAGATGATGCTATGGGGATGGCGCATGTTAGACTTTAGTTCGTTCTCTTATGTGTTTGTACCTTAGCCCAATAAAAAAACAAAATACAGAACAAATCGAACTAAAATCTGTGCAGGATGGGTTAAGGCACATGAACAAAAGCCACAAGGAAAACAATTGTTGCCAATCAGGTCCGGCTATAAGCCTGTGCAGGCTGGGTTGATGTAAAAAGCCTAAAGGCTTTTTCCATTTTTTTAGGACCCCCCCAGAAAAATTAGTATATTCATTCATCGTTTGAAAATTAGTATACCAAATTTGAAATTGTACTGAGATGTTTGAATAAAGTAGTTTGAGTAAAGTAGTTTGAAGTTGTATTTACAATTTAAATAATGTAGTTTGAGTTTTTGGTGATTGATCATTTGGTAAAAGAATAATTAGGGGCCCAATTGTTTGAACAAGGCCTCCCATTTTTAAGACTTTTTTCAACATCTTTAGAATACTCACCACACTACAAGAAAAATGGTCATTATCAACGGGCAAAAGTCATCGGAACGCTCAAAAAGCGGTCGGTACCAACAGATTTTCGACGGATTACCGATGGGGTCTGGGCCGTTGAAAGGAAGCTGATCGGAAATATGTATCGACGGTCAAATGAAATTTATCGGTAATTACCAACGGATTTGCCCGTCGGTAAACTGTTGATAATTAGCGAAGGTTGTTCCATCCCTCTATAATTACCGACGGACAAGGTCGTAAATACGCATAACACGTGACAAAATTACCGACGGCTTTGCACGTCAGTAAGTACCGGTACAATTATTTTTTTAATTTTTTTTTCAACCTGCTGACTATCAAACATTTTTTTATTTATCTAAAAATGGAAAAACAATCTAAATTAAATCATTAATCGATCTTAATACGAAAAGTCATCCAAAATCATATAAATCTCAAAATGTCATAATAATTCAAATGTAACGTAATTCAAAACAAAGTGTTTTAAAAATCTAAAAAGTAAAAAAGAAATCAATAGCAGACAAAGCTTAAAGCCACCGCCATCGCCACCATCGCCATTGGAGGCAAGTCCTAACTCATCCCAAATATTTTGAGTGAATTTAAGAATTTTAATAAATGAGATAATAGATAAGATTAGAAAATAAATAAATTTAATTGGCTTAGAAAAATTAAAAGGATCAAAATGAAATTCTAGAATTGTAGCAACTCATGAAACTTTTGAAAATTTGACTAAAATCATTTTTTTATAACTTTACTAAAATTATTTTTTTGACAATTGACTTTTTTTTGTTACATTTTTGACAATTGACTAAATCACTTAAAATAATACATTCGTTATAGTTTATTTGATATATCATTTCGAAATTGCCACCAATAAGTTTGATATATCAACCAATAGATTTAAAAATAATAATATATTAAAACTCCCTAGAATAAATTAAAAGCAAAGGAAACAGAATCCTTACTTTTCAATTTTCAACTACTCACTTTTAATTATTGTCAAAAAAAACTACTGACTTTTAATTGAGTCAAGAAGCTGCTTTTCTTGTCAGTCTTTGACAAACGATTATTTGACTTTCCATACGTATACTGGTTCTTTCTCCTTTGTATACCAAAAAAAATACGTATATTGGTGTTTGGTGTGATTAGCCGTTTAAATTGAAGAGACTCTTATTATAAAATAAAACCCTTAAAAGAAGGCATCAATATTGTTGTGCGCAAGGGAGGAAACTGGAAAGGAAGCACTGCTGAAGATAATGAGAAGCAAATGATTTTCACAAGATAATTGTTTTTGTCATGCAGGACTAATTTCGATGATGGAATGGAATGGAATGGAATGGAATGAAGGGTTGGAGGGACAGTTTTGTGAGATCTCCTATTGTTTCGGGCACGGAAGAGATTCGCGTGAAGGATCTCTGGTGTAATAATACTAGAAGCTGGAATTCTAACTACATTGATCAGTTGTTTAATGCAGAGGAGGCGAACTTGATTAAAACTATGCATTGGTTTCAAGTGAATGACGAGGACAGGTTATATTGGTTCCGTAGTCGAAATGGTTTCTTTTCAGTTCGGTCAGCATACTACGCACTGATTTATTGACAGCTCAAACTTGCGTGTAGAGGGTGATTGGATGGCTATTTGGAAGTGTCGGGTTCAATCGAAGGTTAGATTGTTTTTATGGAGGCTTGCTCGGGGATGCTTACCAACCCGTAGGAACTTAATTCGGCGACATGTTGATTGTCAATATCACTGTCCAATGTGCGAAGATGAGCCCGAGTCAGAGTGGCATGCCTTCTTTAATTGCTCTCATACTGAAGCGATTTGGACTGATTGTGGATTGCTTTCTGATATCCGATCTGCGATGACTAATGCTCTTGATTTTAAGAGCTGTTTCTTTTCTCTTATGCAGATACTTAATGAGGATAAACGTATCAAATTTGTCATGACTCTTTGGGCCATATGGCGCAGGCGTAATGACAGAGTCTGGGAGGGGACTTTGCAACCAGTTGCGCAGATAGTCAGTAAAGCGATGGATCAATTCCATGAATGGAGCTCGACGCGAGCGAAGAGCAATACAACAAGCAGCGCAACTAGGCAGCAACATATGAATGAAACCTGCTGGCGAGCTCCGTGCACTGGTACCCTCAAGTGTAATGTAGATGCAGCACTTTTCGCATCCGAAAACAAATATAGCATAGGTATGTGCATCCGGTCTTCTACTGACGGCTTCTACAAAGGCAAGACAATATGGTTCACAGGTATTCCAACACCACAAGAGGCGAAGGCTATGGGATTATGGCAAACCTTACTCTGGTTGGAGGAATTGGGGCTGACTTCTGTTTCCATAGAACTGGATTGTTATCCGGTTGTAAATGGCTTGATGGCAGACCATTTACCAAATACCGAGTTTGGCATGCTAATTTCTAAATGTAGGACTTTGTTATCTATTTTTACAAGCTTTCAGGTTAGCTTTATTCGAAGGCAAGCAAATCTTGCAGTTCATTCCCTTGCAAGGGCGTCGAGATTATATGCTAGCATTCATGTTTTTGATTTGATTCCATCCTGTATCGACACTATTTTGACTAATGAAATGCCATAAGTTTCTTTCTGTAAAAAAAAATGATTGTGAATGTATTATTTTTTAAATTGTTCAATCAAATTTTCAAAAGTTTCATGAGCTACTAAATTTAGAACTTCTTTGATCAAATATTGATGAAACACATTTAATGTATTAATAATCTAAAAAATTGTACTTTCCAATACTTTATAATTTAAATTCCTCAAAAATTTGCTCTGTTTGTGTTTTTATTATGGCATAAGTTACTGAACAAGTAATTTTGGTAATCATACAACAAAAATAATGTTTCTCATCTTCTCTCTTTAAAAATACTATACAGCTAAACAAGGGGTCTCACTCGGTGATGACGACTCACCAAGAAACTCTGACCTCAACTTCATTAGCAGTCGACCAAGATAGTTCAAGCCTTCGCCCTCTCGTCCTCCACCCCAAAAGAGATCATGTGGAGAAGCTTCAACTAGAACAGAACCAGCAGTTGAAAGCAGCATAGATTTCAAATGAGGATACATTGAGAACTTGCATTTCAGTGCCTTGTACATTACATCAATCTTTATGTTGTCCCAGTCAGACCTTATCTGCATGCCAGATTCAATATGAAATTTAAATCATCTAAAACAGATGAAAGGGAAAAGAACCAATACAATATACATGCCTATACTACATATGACATTAGCTGATTTGGACATGTATTTTGATGTTTTGAAATAGCATATGCAATGACAAGAACAAAACTGTTTTTAAGAATAGACAAAACAAAACTACTAAATACAAACTGGATAACCCCTAACTGGAAAGAGAAATTATACTTATAAATAGTTAGCTATACACTATATGAAAACAAACTCATCATTATAAAACCAGTCAGTTGCATGACAGTGACCTCTGTCATAGCCTCATAGGGCTAAAGCATGCCTTGCAGGGAAAAAAGAAAAATAAAAACTGCTAGATATAAAATCATTCATGTTTCTTCACCCAAGAAGCAATAACTTGAGCATTTGATATATTAGATTTATGACATGGTATCAAAGCTTCTATGATAAATGGTCTAAATTTTGATTCTTGTTACTCCTCTTTTCCTAAATAGAAAGTTAGGGTATGTTTATATGGAGGATTTTGGAGGGGAGGACTTATTTTTCTTTTTTAAATTAAAGAAGCTATAAAATATTTCTTAAAACAAATAAAGTGTGATTGAAATGGAAATCTCAAATATATATATATATATATATATATATATATATATATATATATATATATCCATACAAACATACCCTTAAATTTTAACAAAAGTGGACAAATGCTTTTTGCATGATGCTTGAAACCCAAAAGAGTCCTCTTACGTTGGGGACATGTTAGATGTAAAACCATTCATGTGCCTTAACCCAACAACATGAGCTTTTGGGTTAGTTGGTTCATGACAAAAGCCACAAGGAAAATAATTGCTGCCAATCAAGTCTAAGAGCCAAAAGGTCAAGAAACATAAGATTAAGGATTTGAAAACCACTTGGGATAAATACCAGATCGGGTTGTTGCCTTTGCATTGACCTTCCTATTTTTGCAGCTTCTTCTGGACATTTTGCATATTTGATCCTTTCCAAAATATCCTGTGCAGAGGAATCATCCACTCCAACAAACTTTTGTGCCTGTGCATCAAATCAAATATGTAAGCAATGCAAAAATACTGCAAAGGAAAAATAGAATTTATACAATAAAGCAAGTACCTGGTAGTAATGCTCCACGCTCAACCAAGTCACGGAATCGCCATTTTCATCAGGCATTTGAATGGGATGAGGAGAGAAATTTGACAATGCACCATAAGGATCCCATGTTTTATAAAAAAATATGATGCTGGACTCATATGGTGAGACTGTAGGGTCAACAATAAAAGTTTCCTCTGGTGATGGGATTTGAGGTACTATGTCTGGTAAGGGCTGAAGAAATCCACTAATAAGCATGTCAGGCCCAACCTGCATTACAGTTGCCAGTAACACAACCCCATCAAAGAAAAGCAAAGGCAATAAACTACACAGATTCAACACAAGATACAAATACGATATGGCTACTTTCAATAAGTCTACGACACGACATAATTGGAATACAACACAAAAACGCAATTTGCAATCAAAGGAGGGGACAGGTGTTTTAATTTTAAAACATAATGCTGTTATTTATCACATTATGGTGGTATTCCCATCTATATTGGTGTAAAAGGTTGAAAATTACAAGTGATTTTTTTGTAAAATGCAACTAGGAGTATTCAAAGTGTCCCCGGAGGCCTGGACCATCCAACATGGGTGCAGCAACTATTTTGAACTATCCATTCCTTGGCATTATATATCAAGAATAAGACATCTCTGATTTGGTTCAACTAAAATATCCAATGCTAGAGACACCATAATTTTTTCTTTGGATGCATGTGATTGATTCAGCAATAAATACATAGATTAGATGTATATCATTTGAAGGGAGGGGAGGATCACTTCCAAGGGAAAAGCAAATCAATATCACCAACCTGCTGATAACAAACATCAATAAGATTTAAAGCCTGTGACATCTCAACCATCCCAAGATCACCCACAGGAGATGGTGCATTCTTTCCACCAATAATTTTAGGAGCAACAAATGCATAAACCTGACGGACAAAAATATAACCGTTATCCCAACATATAATAAAATAAAATCAAAATAAGATAAAGCCAACCAAGCAAAACCAATTCTAAATGGAATTCGTCTCCTACAAGTACAATCATCCAAACAAATGAAACATTTTGTGAGGGGAGCCTCTCATTGCCCCCAGCAACTATTTAGAACATGAAATGAGAACATTATTGAGACAGAAACGAAGGGGGATTAACACCTCAAAACAAAGATTGTTATCATTCTTGTATGTTTCTTAATTTCTGAGAGAACTTTGTTCTCTTTGCCAATTTAAGAAAAACAAGTAATCACTGTCAGGTTAAGCTTATACCAAAACTCCACTTATCGTAACGGTTTTCTGTCACTATTAGAAGTATATTGTATTACTTGTATTTCTCTCGTGTTTCTATTCAGTAGCCTATAATCTAAATCATAGCAATAAATTAGATAGAACAACAGAAAAGTATCTTAACTGTGCCAATAACGAAGGGAACTTCATTTAAGTTTCTCCCAGGAAAAGCAAAAAGAAAATGATAAATGAAACCTTGTGAATTACTCCAGATGAAATAGCAGATGCAGCCAATGTTCCTCCGCATTCCCATAAAATCGAAAGATACCCACGATCGTGAAAATACTCCATAACATCTCGAGGATTTAATATGTCAAACTCCACAACTTCAACTCCTTTAGCCGCAAGCTGCTTCTGGAAACTTCTCCTCGCACCCCTCTGTGTTACAACTATGGTAGAAACTTCAGACATGTCCCATACATTTGCTTCCTCTGGAAGATCGAGGGTCTGAGACATTACAATGCGAATTGGCGTATGCTCACCACCATGTCTGGCTGTCAGTCTTGGATCTGATTAGAAGGAGAGAACATATTAAAATCCAGATTTTGAGAAAAATGTAGCAGTAATGAATACTGATGATACTCACTGTCCCTTCGAACTGTATTTCCTCCCACAAGTATTGCGTCACATCTACCTCGCAGCTCAAAAACTAGATTTCTAGATTGCTTGCTGCTTATCCACCATGCATGACCTGTGCTAGCCGCAATTTTTCCTGTTGCAGAAAAAGGAAGGTAAGACAAGACAAGACAGAAATAGCAACCAGTCTAATACAATTTCAAGATTCTATATGCAAAGCAAACTCATTCAAGAAAGGGGAAAGACATGGAAATGAACAGAACCCTCACCGTCAAGGGTCATAGCATACTTGAGAATTGAAAAGGGAACACGCGAAGCAGTTCTACAAATCAAAGGAGCATTGACATAAAGACATTCTTTCTGGACATCCTGTAAACAAAACATAGATCCCGCTTGTTACAGCTTATTTTCTAAAAAAAATCATATTTCATCTGTTTGTTACCATTTTTAAAAAAATGAGAATATGATAAGAATCTAAAATTGCTTCAAATGAGAAACTGTTTTCGGTAGCTTTTCTAGAAAATCTTTTTGGATAGATAGTGATCACTAAAGAAAGGTAAACAAACGAAAAACAACCTCTACTTCTCTTAAAAATCTCTAAATTATTGAATCTCAAAATCACTTATAATTAATCAATGCATGCATATATGTAAAGCCTAGCTCAACTGGCAAATGCCGAAATTGTTAGGCTGGATATCATCACCCGAGTTCGAACCCAGGACCTCATGTGAGTTTCAGGCGGCACTAGCCACTCCTTCTACGAACCAAAAAGAAAAGCAAGTGCATGCATGTAAATAAAAAATCAAAGGCTAGCTAGTGAGCAGGGCCCTTATAGAATTATGGAAACAATCAAGTTCATTCAAAACCTCTTTTTTCAAACAATCATTAAAACACATTAATACGCACCTCTATAAGCTTACTATTAAGATCCTCTCCAAGAAGATCAACTTGCAGTCCCTGACTTCTGAGTGCACGAACAGCATTGCCACGAAAATGTTGCAGCGGGTGTCTCATTCCAATGACAACTCTTTTGACCCCACCCTAGTTTGGTTTCAGTTTCACATACAGGGTCATTCATTTATCAACTACAAACACAAACTAAAGTCAACAAACCCACACCCCCATTACAACAAACAACTAGTGTGCATGCAACAACGTTGTCACGGACACAAATTTGGAGAAATTTAGGTGAAGGAGAACCTGAAGCAGAGCAGAAACGGCAGTGCTGTCACCGTCACAGTCACCGGGTTCCATGTTGAGGTAAGCCGTGGCGCCACGGCAGTGTTCGGAGGCGGCGGTTACGGCTTGCACTTCGGCGGGGGTGGTGCCCTGAGCGTAGAGGTAGCCTTCCCCGGCGACATCGCCAGAGGGAGTGGCTATGACGCAGCCGAAATTGGGATGTGGGGAAGTGGAGCCGGCGGATTTGTCGGCGAGGTGGACGGCGCGTCGGATATATGTTGCATCGAGCGCGTGGTTGTGAGTGTCAACGGATGGTATGGATTTGCAGATGATGGAAGAGAAAGTGTTGGCAATTGGAGTGAAACAGAACATCGCACCACAACTTTGCAACTGCGCATGTATCTTGCCTTCTTATGTTACGACTTAAAAGCAATCTTTTTAAAACCGGACCGGGGATCGAACCGGCGAAACCTCCGGTTCATGGTTCAATCGGTTCAACCATGGTTGAACCGGATAAGTAATTTATTAAATAAAAAATAAAAAATATTAAATTTTGGAGAAAAAAGTAAATTTAAAAATAAAAAATTGCATTTCGGGCGGTTCAAACCGGTTCAACCCGGTTCAAAGCAGTTCTTGGCGGTTCAATCCGGTTCTGGGCGGTTCTTTGGCCTGCGGTTCAAATGGGGTTGAACCAACCGGCCAGGGGTCCGGTTCCCGGTTCAACCGGTTGAACCGACCGGTCCGGTCCGGTTTTTAAAACCTTGCTTAAAAGCTCGTTTGGGGCTATAATATACTTTGAAAATTGTTTTTAAATTTATTCTTTTAAAAAAAATTGTGTTTCATTTGATTAAATGATGATGTGGCACATAAGATATGTTGAGATAGGGGTCGACTTTGTACTCTTAGGTTTGGTATTCACAGTAACAAATTCAGTGTTGGCTAATACAAAATTTTCTTTAAGCACGGTAGCATTAGTGTTTCGTTGAAAGTGTTAATGCACTTTGTAAGTAGTCAGCAACAATGGACAAAAAATGGCTTTGAAACTGAAATGTAAAATGAGTATTTTCTAAAGTTGTTTCTAGGGTTCAACTAGAACACATACAGAAGGTTTAGAGAAAATTAGATTGAGAGAGTAAATTGAGAATGAATCGATTGTATTCACTTTATGTTAACTTGGCACTAAACACACCAATATTCATGCAATTTTAAAGCCCACTTAGATAGGTATTATATTTAGAGCAATACTTAGGGGCTTTTGCTTTCCCCACACCCCCTCCTACTCAAAACACACCCCTTCACCCTACACATTTACTAAACTAACCCCACTTAAAATTGATTTTCCCCCTTTACCCCTCTCCCTCTTCTTCTCCTTCAACACAACACACCCCTCTAAAATCCCAAACCTCCCCCCCCCCCCTCTCCACTCCAAACCCACCCATCCTCACCTTCATCATTCACTCCTATTCAACTACCCAACATTGGCAACTAGCTCAAGGTAATAACCCTACCAAACTTTTTTCATTTTGGTTCTGTTTTCAGTTTTTCACGCCATTTTTTTTTCTGTATTCGCGCTCAGTTCGAACATGGTCGTTCGAACATGTTCGAATGATCGTGTTCGAACAAGTGTTTAATGGGGTGTGACTTTGTTAGGTTCGAACACCATCATTCGAACGTGTTCGCATAAGGCCGTTCGAACAGTGTTCGCATAAAGCCGTTCGAACAGTAGCAGATGAGATGACAACTGACATCGTAGAATCCCAAGATTTTACTAGTTCGTTCAAAACGGATACGGTAATAATGAATTAGTTGTTTTAATTTTAGCGAACTATACAATTTATTTAACTGACACTTAGTAATTGAATTTCAGTTATTCCCTAGTCGTGAGGAGCTGCTGACGTGGGTGCGTGCGGTTGGAAAATCTCTTGGGATGGTGATTGTTATTGGAAGATCTGACACCGGACGACGATCAGGTAAACAATACTGCATGTTGATTTGTGATAAAGCTGGATCTTACAAGACAAATGTTGAGGAAGGCACGAACACTAGAAAATGTTGTTGTCAGTTCAGACTGAAAGGGAAATTTATTAAGAAGCTTGGAGGATGGATTTTGAGGGTTATGAATGGAACTCATAACCATGGTATGGCTACTTATCATGAAGGACGTCCGTACATTGGTAGGTTATCTTCAGAAGAGAAGGATCTAGTGGCTAGAATGAGTAGGAACCATACTCGGCCAAAATTGATACTGAATGAGCTGAAATTGATGAAGCCTGATGATAACTATACGGTTGTGAAACAAATTTACAACTGTCGTCAAAGGCAAAGGTCGGCTATGCGTGAGGGTAGGACTGAGCTCCAACAACTGATGTTTTATTTGCAACGCGATAATTATGTTTACTGGACTCGACTTGCAGAGGGAACTACCGTTGTGAAGGACATCTTTTGGGCACATCCAGATTCCATTGAGCTTCTAAACACCTTCCCGGTTGTTTTGTTGATTGATTCCACCTATAAAACCAACCGGTACAGGTATCCGTTGGTTGAGATCGTTGGTGTAACATCAACAGAGAAGACTTACTCTGCTGCATTTGCTTATGTCAATTGGGAGAGGATGGATAACTTTGCATGGGTTCTTGAGAAATTGAGGGGTTTATTTAGGAGACAGGATGAAGTACCACAAGTCATACTTACGGACAGAGACACCGGTATGATGAATGCTCTGGCAGGAATATTTCCAACATCTGCAAACTTGTTGTGCCAATTTCACATTAAGAAAAATGTAAGGGCCAAAGCAAGGCTCATTGTGAAAGACCAGTCTGTTGTTAATGACATTATGGGTGCATTTCAATCTGTTGTGCATGCGAAGACCACAGAAGAGTATGATTATGAGTTGGGTCTGTTTAACGACTTGGCAGGACCTTATCCCAGTTTCATAGAGTATGTCAGGACCACCTGGCTAGACCCCTTCAAGGAAAAATTCATTGATGCATGGATAAATAACCATATGCACCTTGGCAACACTACCACCAACAGAGTTGAGTCTGCACACTCTCACTTGAAGCAAATATTACGAGACAGTAGGGGAGATTTGTGTAAGTGCTGGGATGGAATGCAGACCATGCTTAGGATACAACATTCTGACCTTAAAATGCACTTCGAGCATAGTTTGAGTAGAGTGAAAGTACACCACTTGAAGAAGAAGATTTTTGATGAAATTAAGGGTTTAGTTTCATCTAATGCTATAGACCATATTTTGGATGAGATGCAACACACTGGATCCGTTTCACTTAACCCATCATTATGTCAACACACGCTCCGGACCACACACGGGCTACCATGTGCATGTGAGCTTTCAAGGTATGATGTACAAACTCATAATTATATTGTGTCTACAAAAAAAACTTGTTTATGTCAATTGGGTTGTCACTAAATCAATGTCGCATTTTTTGTAGGGTTATGATGGACTGCACTCCAATTCCCTTGAGCATGATTCACCAACATTGGCAGAGGTTGAATTTCAAAATACAGACAGAGGTAATGGATGATGAGTTGAGTGTAGACATTGAACTTGAAGCTATCAAAAGAAGGTTTGAGGCCTCTGATCACGCCGGTAGAGTTATGATTAAAGCAAAAGCACGTGAATTGGCATTCCCAGACACGACTTCCATGTGTCCACCTCCGGATACGATCATTACAAAGGGAGCACCAAAAAAAGATAAGAAAGGGAAAGTTGATTACTCAACAAAGCGAGACAAGTCTTTTTGGGAGCATGTAGATGACAAATTTGACTCCCCCGATGGTTCATCTAGTGGATGTTTTGCTCAGTCTCGTAAACGCCCTACTCCTCCCCAAAGTAGGAGTGGAACGCCTACAAACCCACACAGTTCGGGTTCCACTCCTACTTTGTCAACGTGTCCAGCACCTAATCCATCAGAAAGCAAAAAGAGAACTCAAGCTGACAGTGCTACTACAATCCCTACTCCTCCACTACATAAGAAACCAACACCCACACCTATTGTTACAGAAGCTGCTGCTACTACTGTTTCAACAGCTCTTATTTTGACACCAACACTTACTTTGACACCAGCTCCTCATCCAAAACCCACACCTATGGATGCTGCACACATTGATGTTTTTAATACTTACATAATAGGGATGCCAGAATACATGCGTTCCTATGTTCAAAAAATTGTTAATGTGGTAGGTGATGGAAATTGTGGCTTCCGGTGTATTGCTGCATTTCTTGGTAGGGGTGAGGAGGCTTGGCAGTCAGTCAGAACTGATCTGATGGAGGAGCTTAACCAATACAATGACTTCTACACTAGACTGTATGGTGGTATTGGTAAGGTCACATTTTTGATGAGGGCATTGTTGAGGGCACATCATGGACATAATGTTGAAGATAATTGGATGACTACACCAGATATGGGGTATCTAATCAGTAACAAGTACAAAGTCGTCCTGACTTGTTGGTCACCTAATTGTTGTTACACAATTTTTCCATTCAATGTTGCACCATTCAGAACTGCCCGACAGTTCAACATCCTTTTTGTACCAGAACACAAACACTTTGTACAGGTAAACTGTCTTCTATTTAGATTCAATGTAGTAATTCCAAAACATTACATAACATTCTGTTTTTTGTTGTATTTTTGAAGGTCTTTATGAAGCCTGGAAGTCCAATGCCCTTGCCGGATTTGATATGGAATACTAATAGGGCACCCATAGCAAAGGGTTGGGACTCGCTTTTTGTTGGCCGGATACAAAAGTGGAAGAATTTGCTCATACAATCACAACCCCCCCCCATCCCCTTCCTTGTGTAGATTTAAGTAAAGATAGTGATGGTAGTCAATGTTAAATTAGGTTTATAATTTTGGTACACAATGTTGTATAATTTTCGTACATAATGTTAAAGTTAGGTTTATATTTTGAAAAATCACCAAAACTGTGTGCTGATTTATTTAGTTTCTGTTTCTGCATAACAGTGGTTCGCATGTGGCCATTCGAACGCCTGTTCGAACGCACCCATTCGAACACGTTCGAATAAAGCCATTCGAGGCAGCCAAAACACACCCTTTGTACAATCGGTTAACAATATTCCTTAACACGGATGACATTATTCGAACAGGTTCGAATGATGTCCTGCGAACAGTACCAATTCCTTAACACGCACAATGTCGTTCGAACTGGTTCGGATAACCTCGTTCGAACAGTCACTTAACCCGTGTTACACGAGCGTCCCACGCGAGGTCATTTTGGGGAAAAATAAGTTGGGGGGTGTGTGAGGAGTAGGAGGGGGTGTGGGGAAAGCAAACACCTACTTAGGTGCAGTGCATTTGTAACCCAACAACTGTCCAATGGTTATTGACAGCTTTTCTACATTTTCTTTGAAGTACAGCACCACCAGCACTTAAGCTAATGTACCTAAATTTTTTTATTATATTTAACCAACACCCACTAATTAAATTAACTATTAACTTTGAAATACTTATAACACAGTATCTGAATTCAAAGTCTTTAAAGATGATTCAACCAAAAAAATATCTTAAAAGATACAATTCAACATCTTTCTCATCTCCTCGAATCTCTCAGTCTTAAAAGGCCGTCATGATATTAGTAATCTCAATTTACCTATGTTCACTCAATCAAATGATACTTGGTTTTGATGCGTTTGCTTCTCACATGATTCTTGGCAAAACTAAATGTTGATTTATTATCAACCCGTAATTATGTAACATCCTCTGACCTCAAGTGCAATACTTCATGAGAATGTTACACCTAATGAAATATTGGACCTATTGTGATGAGACACATCTGAAACAACTCTACTATATGCTTGCATAAGGTGTCAACAAAGTTTTCTACCCCATCAGCCTGCACTGGTGTTGCCATTGTGTTGCAATTCAGCATGTTGAACTTCTTTAGAACCTCAAGTATATATACTTTTTCTAAGGCAGAATGATTCATCAATTAGTTTGCGAAAATCCAATATTAAAAGGTATGCAACCTTCCTTGATCAATTACATCAAATTTTGATTTCATCCTCCCTTAAAATCTTTCAATATCTTTTATATCACTTCCTATGATATAATAAGGTCACCCGCCACATACAAGCATACTGTCATCATATCAGCATTTTCCTTTTTCCTCAAATAGCTTCTAATCCTTTGAAATTGCAAATGCTACAATTAGCCCTTGGTGCAAACAAGGAATAGTCCAATCCATCCTTTGGTAGAAACCTTTTGCGAAATTTTACTGTGTTTGGCCACTGCTGCTCCATCTTTAACTTTTTTTTGGTCAACAATTGTATGGTCCATCTTTACAAAATACACTACATTGAAATTCGAAAACTGCTGCTAATGAACAATTGTTTTAAAACTAAACAGTCTAGTGATACAAATTAGCTAAATTACATATTTTAACCGGGGTTCAAAGTCTAATGGCGGGCATTTATTAGTCTTTCATATAACATTATCTTTTTTTACTCATACAATACAACTACCAAGGGTATTAGCATCTTTGCATTACACAAAGCTTGCAGACATAGCATAATAATCTAACCTTAAATGTCGATTGTTAAAATTTGAAGTTATGTCATCAAGAATAAATAGCAAAGACATTATGAAAAGTGAACAGTCAATACAGTAATAAGTAATAACCCGTGTAACACAATCACTCAGGCGTGTGGGAAAACACACAAGCATCATGATACACGAGGGCACAATTATGAGAACAGAGTCCACACCAAAGTAGATTAATAGTACCAGGCAAATTTATGAGAATATGAATCAATATCTAAGGAAGAGGATAGGTAAACGGTACAAGAACTAAAGACAACACAATATCTTCAGCCCAGAACCTCCGACACACTTACTCCTCTTCTTCAGCCTCCTCTAGCCACTTAACAAAGGGTTCCAATGCCTTCACAAAGGATTGCCTGAACCAGTTCCAAATAATCAACTGTAAGTAACTATTGGGAGGGAAATTACAGATGCGGTACGAAGAAATTTTATAATGAGATTAATTTGTTGAACCAATGAATACCTTCCTTTGGGGTTTGCTCCTTTTCGGAACCAATGAAGAATGGTATCTTCGGCAAGCACGTCCTGGTCATAAAGAGATCTAATAATCTCAGGAAACAGCTTCATCAGTTTAGCATCCTCATAGCACTGCATCTGTACTTTGTACATCAGCTCCAGCTCAAGTTTTCCAGTGGTGCAGAATGCATTCAACAGTTCTGCCCAAGTTTTTACCTTTACAATAAACAAAGTGCTGTCATCAACAACTTTAACAAAATAAAAAGTCACATACCGGCATAAGAAACTCATTGAGTGGTTTTCTTGATAAGCAATTAGATGGCAAATCTATTTACTAAAAGTTAACATAAGTCAAATTGCACGTGTTAATAATACAGGTTAAGCTAAACCCCACACCAATCATGCACAAAACATCAGCAAAACATAGGTAAAAAACCAATGAACATATTATATATTGATGTTAAGTCTATTTACTATAAAAGTTAACACAAGTCATACTGCACGTGTTGATACAGAGAACACTATCACCCACTCATAACAGGTTAAGCTAAACACCTCAGCAATCATGCACAAAACATCAGCAAAACAAAGGTAAAAAACCAATGAACATATTATATAATCAAGGACAACAGAATAACTTATGACTTGATTCAGGCAAAGGCAAAAGGCAAAGGCAAAGGCAAAAATCTCGATACAATAGAAACCAATGTACACAAGGTTGTAGACGGCAAAGGCAAAAATCTCTATACAAGCAAATAGAAATGAGTATTGAAGCAAAATATATAGAAGGTACCTTGCGCAGGGCTGCATTTGCATTCTGTTGCTGGTTTTTCCCTGACCACTGAACAGCATCCATTAAAACATCCCACAAGACCCGCACAATCTCAGCATCTGGCAACTTAGCATCTCTAACCCGCAGCTTTACAGTCTCAATGACTTCAGATATATCAGCCTCCTCTGTTATCTGTGTTGTTAAAGCAGACTTCATTTCCTTGAGTTTCACCTCAAATATTTTCTTTTCATTGTACTCCACCAAGGCAACCAGTCCTTCCTTGCTATAAAGTTGACAGTGAATGGGAAGATATCAGTGCCACCATAATTAACAGAACAATAAGGAATGATAAAACACAGTCTACCAGTCTAACTAGATATTAACAGAACAATAAGAAATGATAAAAGAGTTATGAGAATAAGGAAACCTATCACGACAAGGAATTTCAAAACAATAAAATAATTAAAAGAAAACGCTTTTGATGATCAATTAGCAAATCTCTAATCCACTCAAAATGATACAGCACATTCAGAAAAATTCAAACTGCGGGTATCAAAAACTAGGTACAAAGTAAACCACCCGTGTATAGTTTTGGGTCCAGGTCTCGTGCAGCTCAATCAGCTCTATTTCTTTGGCAGAAAATAAAAGGAAATGTTAGTTCTATGCAATGCTTAAATGTCTTAACACGTCCCCAGAATAGAGTTGCATTTCTGCCTTTCCAAAAGGATGATTACATGGAGTCAGGTACCCAAATATTGATCTCAAAAGGTATTAGCAGTCTGAAAAAATAAATGCTTCACAAAAATGAGATCGTCAAGCTGTTGGAATTGCCTACAGCAAAATGAATAGGAGGGCCAATGGCCTAGACAAATAAAATCAACCACATATAAAACAAATTTCAATGTATTATCTATGAAGATCCATCCTTTTCACTAATAAGTGAGATTTACCTGAAATGCTCAGAGAAAGCCTCCTCAGATCTTTTTGCAGGGGGGAAAAAGATCAAAAGATTTTCCTCTACTTTTCCCCTTTTCAGAATCGCAATAAGATCATCAAGACTGTTGTCAATCAGATACTCCTTAAAGAAGTCAGTTATAAATGTCAGAACTAGCCCTTTGGCCACAAGGTTATCTTTTAGAAGTGGTTGGAAAACAGTTTCTGGCGGGAGACCAGATAGCTTCTGGGAGAATGCAAGTGCTGTGAAGATTGCCAACTTTTTCCTCTCATTTTCCTCAAAAAGCTCCAAGGACTGAAGGAATCTTCGCATGACATTTTCAAGGTTCTTGATGAGAAATGGCCTTCTCCGCAAAACCTTCTGTATGTACATAACAGATGGTACGATGACATCACGCCTTGGCTCACAATCTATTATAGAGTAAGGATGGCGTTCCCCCTCATCAGGCTTGGTAGTTCCGGGCTGTGTACGACCGCCAGTGAAAACAACCTACATTAATGACACATTGAGCAGTGACGGATCAGTAAGACATTTGTAAGTCAGATAGAAATCAACTGACATGTAAAAACAGATGACAAGGCATTGAGAACATTGAAATTAAATGATGAACTGATTGATGCTATAGTATTTTAGTTGATGGGAGGAAAATAAGATGGTGTATCATTGGTTTGTTTTATAGGAAAAGTATTTAGATTTTAGAAAAATTCAGCATTTAAGGAAAAATGTCCCATTATGCTGTAAAGCGTAGATCAAACTTCAGGTGACAAGGATCTCTCTTAGTATGCTATTTGTGTGGCTCTATCTTGGTAAGACAATATGCCAATATCAGAATATGTTGTACCTCATATCCCCACAGAGAATGGTATACAAGGAATAGAGAAACTCTATTTCTTTAAAAAATGTAAATAAAATGTAGACTAATATTTCAGGTTAATTATGCCAGTCTAGTTGTTCACTGCCAGGTGCTATAAAAAGGAATAAATCCTATCAGAAAACAACCCCCCCCCCCACACGAAGAGAGAGAAAAAGACAAGCAAATGCTTACTCACGCACATAGAGATTCAGGTCTTGATAGAACAGACACCGTTTAACCATGCTAAATTAGTCATAGTAGTATATAGATACCATCAAAGCAAGGCTGCCCTAATAACATAAATTCTGCTTCTAACTCCCCGAACAATCAAAAATCCAAAATCAATGATTTCCGGATAGCACATAGAAAACCATAGTACTGAAATGAACAGAGAGACATTATAAGTTTTCAGCTGATTTAGGAAGCTTGCCTCAAAAAAGGTGTCACCATATCTTGAGAAGTTGAGGTCTGAAGATTCGATACTCTTAGCAATAAGTTCCTATAAACATCAATTATTAAATCAGTCAATTTTGCAAACCAATAAAAGCAAGATACTGTGTGCAATACAAATATGACATAAAATGCAATGATAGTATTACCAGATCACCATCATTATCAAAGTAAATCTGGACCACTGCATCCGCAAATGCTGCAGGGTCCAGAGGCGCTGCAATGTTCCGTTTGCGGGTCTTAATCCGCGTACCTCTGGTGATCAAGAAAAACAGAGGAAAAAATAAGAACCTCTACATAGATTATATATATATATATACAAGAAATAACACAATAAGATAAGCTGCATAATCGAATAACAGTAACTAAATAACATTACACAGGCATATTGACTGAAATATGGCAAGAGTTAAATGCGTAATAGTTAAGATGAAAAATAATCCTCTTTCATTTTGCATAATAGGTGCAACAAAACCTAAGTTTTTCACTAAGAAAAAAAACAAAATTAAGTGGGTTCCATTTTGTTAGAAAAAGAGTTCACGAGGAGTGTAAATTATGAATGCAAGACTGTCACCATCCAAGATTAATTGACAGAAAGCTCAATACAAATAATTGACAAAACTGTCCTCTTTCTACTGATGACACTATCAGTATTTCAATTTGACACCCTCCGAGCAATGGTATGCTTGTGGATATTGGAAATGAAGAAAAAAAAATCTAAGGAGAACGAGACTTACCCTAGAGTGGGCTTCTCCTTGGAGCTGCAAGAAAGACAACCAAGATTAATAACTAATAAATAATAATAAAACATGAAAAATTTAGAATAAACAATACTCACTGCAGAGGTTTATTAAATTAAACAGATTTAAGTAAATAATAATTAAATTAAACAGCTTTTAATTTAAAACTAAAACATATCATGAACTCAAATGTAAATCCTTTGAACCCAAGTCTAACGGAAAATTGAATCATCGAAAAGAAAGAAATAAACGGCGGTTGGAATCCAAATAATAAGTAACAGAACTTTCAGGTGTTACGGTAACTGAGAGGATGAAAACGTGATTCTGGATCTAAGAAAACCTAATTAACGAGAATAGATCTAAGAAAACCACGACAGAAAAAAAAATGAAATTTTTTGTTAATCCATTTCGACAAAACTACAGAAATCGCTGATTTGGTATAACGATTGACGAATTCTGAAAGAGAATCCATCGCGCAGATCGGTGAAACACAAAGCCTAATCAAAGAAAATTAAAAATAACGATGATGATAAATAGAAAATCGGGAAGAAAAAAAAAAGATACCTCATAAACGAAAGGGATTCGGAAGATTGGTAAGTCTGTGAGTCGGCGCTTGTTTGGGGAGAGAAAGCGAAAGAGATACAAAGGGAAGAGAATCTAAGAAGAAGGAAAGGGAGACAGAAGAAGGAACTGAGTTCGGTTACACGCGGATATTTATCTAATATATAAATATTTTATTATTAAGAATTATTTTTATTTCTATTTTTACACATTATTTATATGTATTTAATTTATATACATTGTGCGTAAAAAAGAAGTATATACACGGTTACCGTATATGATTTTTTACGATGTCAGTCAATCACGAAACAACATGCAAAAAATAGTTTGATTTTATCTCAACTGCCTTAAAAGTCACTTTTGCCATAAATTTTTATTGGTTGATATGGTGTGTGGTGCAAAAGTAAGTATGAGGGTGCAAGTATCAAAATTAAAGGCATTTGGGCTGTCCATTGAAGTTGGGCCTCGCTGTTTGTTGCTTCTTTGAGGGTCGGGTCCTCATATTAAATCAGAAGTTGTGCTTATATCACTAGTCAGCGTCCTTCTCCAAAAACAAAAACGCGAGCGTTTTCATCATCATCAAAAACGCGTTTCAGAAACAACAGAGAAGAACGCATCGCATCACAGTGAGAAATCAAGAGAGAATCGCGAGAGAGAGTGAAGTCTTAAAACTCTGTTCTTCCTTTTTTGTTCTTTCTGCGTTTCTTTCTGTTCCTGTTGTATCACGCCCAGAAACAGTTTCGGTTTCAAGAGAGTGAAGAAACCGATTTCAGTGTTTGTAATCATCAATTCATCATAGTGGATATTGTTTGGCTCAGATTCTGGCCCCCAGATGTAGGAGAAATCCGAACTGGGTTAACAAATTCTTGGTGTTCTTCCCTCTCCCTTATTTTCGGTTCTGTTCTTGCATTTTTCAATTTCGGTTTTTTTGCAACATTTAATTTCTATTTTTAATCTCAGTTAATTCGATTTGTGCTTTACGTTTTCTGTTTAGTTTTTCGATTTCTCTGGAATTGGCTGCTGCCTTTGTTTGATTTATCGTTTCACGGAACAACAATTGGTATCAAGAGCTTTGGTTCGTGATAAAGAAACGATGGTTTCAACAAAGTACGAAGTCGAGAAGTTCAATGGGAAGAACGACTTCGGGTTATGGCGTGTCAAGATGAAAGCAATGCTAGGCCAACAAGGTCTCGCAGGTGCGCTACTTGGAGAAAGGGGCTTGCCGGTAAAGATGTCCACGGAAGAAAAGGCGGAGGCTTTAGAGAGGGCACACGGTGCGCTAATCTTGAGTCTTGGTGACAAGCCTCTCCGGGAAGTGGTAAAAGAAACCACGGCAGCAACTATTTGGAAGAAATTGGAAGACTTGTATATGGTAAAATCAATTGCCAACCGTTTGTATTTGAAGCAAAGAATTTACACCTTCAAGATGCAACCGGGAAAGTCCGTAGAAGAGCAAATTGACGAATTCAACAAAGTCATTCTTGACCTCGAAAATATTGATGTCAAGATTGATGATGAGGATAAGGCTATCTTACTTGTAAATTCTTTACCTAAAACGTATAAACATCTCACTGATGCTCTACTTTATGGTAAGGAAACATTAACCCTTGATGATGTGCAATCCGCACTAATATCAAAGGAACTTAAGAGGAGATCCGAGACTAAAGAAGAACAGAATGAAGGTCTATTTGTGAAAGGGAATTTTGAAAAGAAAGACAAGAATAAGAAGAACAAGAAATGGGATAAAGAAAAAGGTAAGAAGGACAACAAGTGCTACATTTGTAAGAATGATGGTCATTGGAAGAAGGACTGTCCAAAACGGAAATCCAAGAAAAATGGTGATTCCACTGATGATGAAGGAAGCGTCTCAATTGCTTCCGAGTACTATGAAGGAGACGTTTTGATTGCGGAAGAAGTCATTGGGTCAAATTCCACAAATGAGGTATGGATTTTGGACTCTGGCTTTGGTCAACATATAACTTCAAGAAGCGGAGTTATAGGGTATTGTGATGGTGATGTGTTGATGGCCTCTTCATCCATCAACAAGGATCACTGGGTGTTGGATACAGGTTGTTCGTTTCATATGACCTCCAATAAGGAGTGGTTGATCGGCTATAGGCAAGTGAATGGCGGACAAGTAGTAATGGGAAACAACACGGTGTGCAAGATTGAAGGGATAGGTTCTGTAAGACTTAGAATGGATGATGGCATTACAAAGATACTTCCGGAGGTGAAGTATGTCCCTGGTGTAAAGAGAAATTTAATCTCTCTTGGTATGCTTGAAGCGGCGGGTTGTTCTTTTAAGGGGGGAGATGGTATTATGAAGGTGGTCAAAGGCTCTCTAGTGATTATGAGAGGATATAGAGATCATGGCATATACATTCTCAAAGGTACAACAATTACCGGTAGTGTAGATGTGGCTACCTCAAGCACAGAATCGGTGAGTTCCGAAAGGGCAAGGTTGTAGCATCAAAGACTCGGGCATGTGAGTTCTAAGGGTATGCAGATATTGGAAAAGCTTGGTGTGTTCAGAAAGGATAAGCTTGGAGGGTTACCTTTCTGTGAACATTGCGTATTTGGCAAGATGCACAAGGTGAGGTTCAACACGGGACAACACAATATGGAAGGCTTGCTGGACTATGTGCATAGCGACATTTAGGGACCGGCAAGGATTCCCACTCTTGGGGAAACAGGTATTTCATTACTTTTCTTGATGATTTTAGTATGAAGGTATGGATTTATCTTTTGAAAACTAAGGATGAAGCCTTTAAAGCATTTAAGGAATGGAAAAGCTTAGTTGAAAATAAAACCAATAGAAAGGTTAAGGTGCTAAGAACAGATAATGGCTTAGAGTATTGTAATGATGTGTTTACAAATTATTGTAAAGAACATGGAATCACTAGGCATAGAACTGTTAGGCGCACACCTCAGCAAAATGGCCTTGCTGAGAGGATGAATAGGACTATATTGGAGAGAATGAGGTGCCTTCTCTCCAATTCTGGGATGCCTATTAAATTTTGGGGCGAGGCCATCTATACGGCGTGTTATTTGATTAATTTGAGCCCCTCCACCGCTATCAAACTAAAAACACCTCAAGAAATTTGGTTAGATAGGACTCCTAGTTATGATCATTTGAAAGTTTTTGGTTGTGTTGCTTATTATCATGTGAATGAAGGAAAGCTAAGCCCTAGGGCAAGAAAAGGGTATTTTGTTGGTTATCCTGCAGGTGTGAAAGGCTATAGGATATGGAGCCAAGAAGACAAAAGGTGCATCATTAGTAGAGATGTGAAGTTCTAAGAAGCAGAATTGTTCAAAGGGACTAGAGACAATCAAGAGCTAGTTGAAGACAAGCAAGAGCTAGAGAGTTTTGAGCTTGAGGTGGAGCATGAAGCCACTAACAATGCCCACCCCAAACTCAGGAGGTAGTGGAGCCGGATCCGGGACATCAAATAGATGGTGAAGACAGTGATCAAGATCTCACGGATTACAACTTAGTCAAAGATAGAAGCAAAAGGGTGGTGAAACCTCCCCAAAGGTTTGGCTATGCAGATATGGTAAGTTGTGCTCTCTATACCGCGGAAGAGGTTATTAATGAAGAACCAAGAAACTACAATGAAGCTATTAATCACAAGCATAGTGATAAATGGGTTATTGCCATGACCGAAGAAATAAATTCTTTGGATAAGAACAACACATGGGAACTAGTTCCTAAGCCAAAAGGAGCTAGGGTGGTTGGTAGCAAGTGGATATTCAAGAGAAAAGAGGGAATTCCGGGAGTTGAAGAATCAAGGTTCAAGGCAAGGTTGGTTGCAAAGGGATACACTCAAAAGGAAGGTTTGGATTGCAACGAAATTTTTTCACCGGTAGTCAAACATTCCTCTATTAGAATCATCTTGTCTATGGTTGCTCACCATGACATGGAATTGGAGCAAATGGATGTAAAAACCGCATTTCTCCATGGAGACTTGAAGGAAAGTATCTTAATGCAACAACCGGAAGGTTTTGAAGCCAAAGGGAAAGAAGATTGGGTGTGTCATCTAAAGAAGTCTTTATATGGACTCAAACAATCTCCTAGACAATGGTACCTAAGGTTTGATTCTTTCATGACAAAGAATAAGTATGTTAGAAGTAAATTTGATTGTTGCATTTACTTCAAACATCTATCTCATGATAATGGTATCTACTTGTTATTGTACGTTGATGATATGTTGCTTGCAAGCAAGGGTATGACTCCTATTGTAGAATTGAAGAATCAACTTAAAAGTGAGTTTGATATGAAGGATCTTGGTCCGGCTAAGAGGATTCTAGGTATGGAGATAAAATGGCACCGGGACAAAAGGAAACTAGTTATATCTCAAGAGAGTTACTTGAATAAAGTGGTCAAAAGGTTCAACATGTGTGATGCCAAGGCTACCTCTTTGCCCTTAGCACCACACTTCAAGTTGTCTAGCACTCAAGCTCCTACAAATAAGGAGGACAAAGAGTACATGAAGGCAATTCCATATGCTAATGCAATTGGTAGCATAATGTATTCTATGATTTGTTGTAGACCGGATATAGCTCAAGCAATGAGTGTGACAAGCAGGTTCATGGGAAATCCAGGCAAGGATCACTGGCAAGTGGTCAAATGGGTTCTAAGGTACTTGAAAGGGACAACAAAGGTTGGTTTGGTGTATGGCAAGGGTGAAGAAGATGCAAAGGCGGTTCATGGTTTCGTAGACTCCGACTATGCTAACGATCTTGACAAAAGAATATCGTTGTCCGGATATGTGTTTACCTTGTATGGAAATACTATTAGTTGGAAGGCGAGTCTTCAACACATTGTGGCGTTATCAACTACCGAAGCGGAGTATGTTGCTCTCACCGAAGCAATCAAGGAGGGATTGTGGATTCAAGGTTTGGTGAGTGAACTTGGTATAAGTGATGATCTTGTATGTATATCTTGTGATAGCCAAAGTGCTATTCACTTGAGCAAAAACCAAATGTACCATGAGAGAACCAAACACATAGATGTTAGGGACATTGTGGAGAAAGATGAAGTCGAAATTGTCAAGGTTCACACAAGTGAGAACCCCGTAGATATGCTCACTAAACCGGTTCCCGTGAGTAAGTTTAGGCATTGCCTAGACTTGCTTGGTGTTGACATCAAGTAAGTGATGTCTTGGTCTTTGAATTCGAGTTGAAGTTATTTCTACTATAATGGAATTTGCACCAAGGTGGAGATTTGTGGTGTGAGGTGCAAAAGTAAGTATGAGGGTGCAAGTATCAAAATTAAAGGCATTTGGGCTGTCCATTGAAGTTGGGCCTCACTGTTTGTTGCTTCTTTGAGGGCCGGGTCTTCTTATTAAATCAGAAGTTGTGCTTATATCACTAGTCAACGTCCTTCTCCAAAAACAAAAACGCGAGCATTTTCATCATCATCAAAAACGCGTTTCCGAAACAACAGAGAAGAACGCATCGCATCACAGTGAGAAATCAAGAGAGAATCGCGAGAGAGAGTGAAGTCTTAAAACTCTGTTCTTCCTTTTTTGTTCTTTCTGCGTTTCTTTCTGTTCCTATTGTATCACGCCCAGAAACAGTTTCGGTTTCAAGAGAGTGAAGAAACCGATTTCAGTGTTTGTAATCATCAATTCATCATAGTGGATATTGTTTGGCTCAGATTCTGACCCCCAGATGTAGGAGAAATCCGAACTGGGTTAACAAATTCTTGGTGTTCTTCCCTCTCCCTTATTTTCGGTTCTGTTCTTGCATTTTTCAATTTCGGTTTTTTTGCAACATTTAATTCTGTTTTTAATCTCAGTTAATTCGATTTGTGCTTTACGTTTTCTGTTTAGTTTTTCGATTTCTCTGGAATTGGCTGCTGGCTTTGTTTGATTTATCGTTTCAGGGAACAACAGTTGATGGTGTAAAAAGTTTTACAGCAAAGATATACGCCAATTAAACCATATTTATATAATGTGTACGAAGTCAACTAATTATAGACGGTCATATCATTAAAAATAATGAGTCTTCTTATAACTCGATTGAAGATTTAATTTATATGCATCGTCATTGTATAAATGATTTAGGGTAGAGTCAAAGTTAATAAAGGCAAACTTGTATTAAGTGTAAAGATAAGTACTATGGTAATGTTGATTATGCTTGTGAGGGGTGGCCTCTTCTTTTGTATATAGTGTGAGTAACTGATTTTGTGTGTCACGATTAACAATGGTTAAACATAGGAATGGAATGGAGGGAGAAGGAAAGAGACCTTTTAGTGTTACAATTTTTTTTTAACTCAAACAAACTTATACTATTTCACTTTCAATAATTGTTGCAATATAAGGTGGACTATAATAATGAACGTGAAAGCTAGCATAGATCTTGATGCCCTTGTAAGAGAATGAGCAACAAGATTTGTTTGCCTCCTAATAAAGCTTAACCTACCGCTTGTAACAATTGAGAGTAAACTTTTACAATGAGAAGTTATGACATTGAATTCGGTGTTGCATTGATCACCGCATTGACCACTGAGATATACAATCCATCTCAGTCGCCACTGCCTCCAAGCCTAACTCTATCAACTACTTTAATGCTTGTCATAGACCCATCACCTCAGCCTCTTGGGATTCCGGAAGTCCTTTGAACCACATTGTTTTCCCATCCATGAAGACGCCATTCTCGTCCCCGATTCAAATATCAACTCGAAACTTGCCTTGTTGATCGAACAATGCAACGTCAACATTACATTTCAGTGTACCTGGATCCGATCTTTGCCATCTGCACTGCACATTTCGCAGCGTTGAATCAGTGTTGTTGTTGTTTCTCGGCGTTGTCCTCGCCAACTCCCACTCACGCAAATAGTCAAGTGCGAGTTGCTGCGATATTGCTGCTACCTTCATTGTGCCCTCCCAAACCTTGTCATTTCGCCTTATCCATAGTGCCCATAAAATCATTACAGCTTCCTTTTGTTTCAATTCTGATAGGCAGTCAAAGAAAAGAAAAAAACATTCAGAGAATCATTAAATCTCTCGCTGCATGCACAGACGGTAACAACGACAAAAAAGTGAGACATTATATGATATTCGCTAGCGTTTCAAAAAACGCTACTTAAAGTACGTAGCGTTTGAAAAAACGCTACTTGAAGTAGCATTTGAAAAAATGCTAAACGCTAGTAGTTGCCAAACACGTCAATTGGTCATCCGCTAGTCAAATCCGCTATCCGCTAGCATATAGGACTTGCCAAATAGAACCTAGATTGCCATTCTATTTGAACTGAAGTTTTGAATTGGTTGAATGTTGCCTCATCACAACTTCACCCAAGCGTACTTTGATGTAAGTCGCTAGGAAATTGTGTTTGCTACAATATATGTCACATTTGCTCTTTTTCTTTTGTTTGCTTCAGTTGAAAATATGGGAGCAAGTCGGCTGGGCTTCCTTGGCTGGTATTGCAAATCCAAAAATACTAGATCTTCCTACTATAATTGAAAACAATATTTCTCGAAGGCGTGCATTCTTTTTAAGTACTCCCATTTATTTTTTGGGAAAGATGTGGGAATTTTTTGTTCACATTTTATACCTCATCAGATACCCAATCAACCAAGGAGATAGATGAAAGTTGACTACCTTTTAATGAGTTTTGTATAGTGAAGTTTACCAAGAGACTTTTGATGTATAACTTGTAACATCCTAATTTTCTTACTAATATGTGTGTATGCATATGCACAAGTATTATCAATTTTGTATGCCCTTATTTTGGTAATTAACATAGTGAGATAAAAGTGAGCCATTCTTTGATATACTCACGAGTTTCCAGAAATTGTTATCCACTGCTACCTGAATTACATGAGAAAGGCTTTCCATACATATAACAAAAAGATAGGGAGAGAGGGGATCTCCTTGTCTCGGACGCCTTGAGGGCCGAAAGGTGGGAGCCTACTACCATTCCAAATTCCAAATAATAGACAAACTAAAAGAAGAGACACAGTGCATAATAAGCTTAATGGTAATGTCAGAGAATCCGAGACAAACAGTCCCTTAAAAAATCCCAGTTGATATGGTCATATACTTTCTCTAAGTCAATCTTGTACACAACATCTCCTTTCTTTTTCTTGGATTTCCTCATAGTATGGATTACCTATTGAAGGATAATGGCATTATCACCGGTACCTCTTCCAGGCAAAATATTATTTTGACAAGGCCCAATAATCTAGTTAAGAAAATGTCGTAATCTACTCACCATGACGCTAGTGATTAGCCTATAGATAGTATTACATAAGCTAATAGGCCTAAATTCTTTGAAATTTTGGGGACAATCTACTTTAGGTATCAAAGCAACTAAGGTCTCCACTTTTATCTCACTTGTTTTTTTGTAGATTATGTTCTCCTTTTTCTAAAGCTATTGTTGTCGTCAAGCTCTTAGGTCCTAGTCGTGGATTCGGCCAGGGGTTTAGACAGTCTTTGATTCCTCTGTTCTTCAAGCAATTGCGTTGGGGAGGGAACTTTGCTTCCCAACTATGGGTTTCCTAACTCTTCCAAAGAGTGTCAGGTTGGGTAGAAGGGACGCGAGGATTGGATTATCTATTGGCTAATGCATAAAAGTAAAATAAAGGAAAGTGCAATGAAGATAAATTACGAGAAAAAGAATAAGTTTTGTATTGATTGATTGTGTGTTATGTACAAATTACTCTTCTCTATATATATACATAGACCCTCATCGGCCACTAAGCGAGCCAACATTTGCCTACCGTTAGATCAATTGAAGATCAATGCCTAATCTCGCTCCTAGCCCTAAGAAATCAGAGCCATTACCCACGATCCCACTAGCAAGGTTAGTGGGGTGTTGAAACCTCTTCGCTCCACTCCTCGGGGCTTTTCCTCTTTGCTTAACCTTCAACTGCTCCCACGTTCTGTCCACGTGCCCTTCCTTGCCTCGCAAGCACGTCTTCTTTGCCTCGGCCATTTCCCCCTCAGATGATCCTTGTCCTCGGCCAGCAGCCATCAAACTTAGGCTTATCCGAGCCTTTGTGGCCGAGGCACTCTATAAGTTAAGACTTGCTTTGCCTCAGCCTTGTCCATCATCCCTTGGGCTCAGTCACCCCTCGGGGTGCTTGTATTATCTTTTGTTTCGAGCCCCTCCTTTAAGATTGTTCCTTCGGCAAATATCTTCTATAAATTGTCAGGTGATTTGCCTCGGTGTCCTTGTCTCTTCTTGATTTCATCTCTCAACCCTCGGCCTACGACTTAATTTATTTTTGGGCGTTAACAGCTACAACTTCTCAAGCTAGTCTTATATAAGGAATTATGACTGATTATGCTATCCAATCTGGTTTGAAGGTGAATGTTGCTAAGTCTAGAGTTTTTTTCTCTACTACTAGTAGAAGCAAAATAGACTCTATTATTTCTATTACAGGAATTGAAAGTACCACTTCCTTGGAGAAATATTTGGGCTTCCCTATAATACACGGTAGGTTAAGGAAGAGCGATTATGAATTTCTTGTGGACAAAATTTATCAAAGATTGGCCTACTGGAAGAATAAGCTGCTAAATAAGGCTGGTAAAGTAGCCTTAACTAAATCTCTTTTGACCTCTATTCCTACCTACTACATGCAGATTGCTTGACTTCCTCAAGCTATTTTGTGCTCAAATGGACAGACTATCTAGAGACTTTATTTGGAAAGGAATGGATGAGAAAGGAATTCAATTGGTTGGTTGAGATAAAATAACCAAACCAAAACAGCAATGAGGGTTTGGCATTAGGATGACAAGGGAGGCTAATATTGTTATGCTAGGAAAAATGATTTGGGATATTCATAGATATGCAGATAAGTTGTGGGTACAATTACTTAAAACAAGTATGTTGGTAATAGTTTTGTTTTAGATATTCCAAAAAAACTAGCTCAATCATTTGGCATTCGATTATGAAGGCACGTGGGGCCTTAAGAGGTGGCTATGAATACAAGTTGGGTGATGGCAAATCTTCCTTTTGGTTTGATACTGGGTATAATCAAGGAAAATTGAGTAATCATGTTCTATATGTAGATATCCATGATTGGAATGTTTGTGTTAAGGATGTTATTCATAATGGAGAATGGAACCTAGAGCAACTCTATACACACCTCCCTGATAATGTCACTACTATTATTAAGGCAATGCCTCACTGCTTGAATCATAACATCCCCGTTGGTCTCAGATGGAAAGGTAATTTGGATGGTTTGTACACGGTGAAGGATGGATATCATTGGTTAACGGCTGCTAATCATGTTTTGAATGGAGATACTAATTATGAATCTTGGAAGTGGGTGTGAAGGATTCCAACTCCTGAGAAAATTAAGTTCTTCTTCTGGACAACTTGTCGTTATGCCCTCTGATAACTCTATTTTATATAAGTTATTTATGCTCTTAATACTTAAATCAAGCTCACTTCTCAAGTAATTTTAGTACTTAAGCATGTGAATATATGATTAATAGTGTAAAAGCAGGTTATAAGTCAATTCCCTAAATATTGGGCATAATAGGTGCCTTTGTGAATATATTGATGTTCTGCCTTAGTGCTGCAGCGGTATGCCATCAATGAGACGCTACAGCGTTATGAGGCGGCTGGCCATTGGGATATTTGTGTAACCACTTGCTGAAACAATGAGTCATCACCCTTATCTATTATCCTCAGCATGACATTGAAGCCCAAGTGGAGTCAACAAGACACTTGGCGCCTCCCAATTGATTCTCACTTGATAGTTGGTAATGATTTTAATCATTACCACTTTTTGTAAAGTAGCTTTATGGATAATTAAGATATTATCTAATTAGGATATTATCTATTAGGGATATATCTAATCAAGGAGACACACAAGAGATATTATCATTACAACGTGAAGAGAGAGTTTTAACTTGGAGAAGAGCTAACTTGACAATTTGGTTTTCCTCCATTGTTATTCCAATCTTGAAGCTTTTATTTGTAATATAGTTTTTAGATTTCAAAAAAGGTTTTGTTTAAGTCATAGCTTCATCTACGTATATGACTTGGGATTCTTGGAGTGCATCTTTTGCAACCACTCTCCTCTTCTCTACCTACGGTAATATAAGCTTGTTTGTTTGTATTGCGATGATGAAGCTTGTCATGAGCTAAATCACTTTGTAGTTGGATTGTTCTTAGTATGTAATGAACCTTGAGTATCTTTTGTATAATATTATGATGTTTGCGTTTCATTCCTTGTGTCATAATGCTTTCAACTTTGTTTTGAGACTGATCAACTAAAATAAGGGGGCTTTGTGGATTCAGACATGGTCCACAAAGAGAACTCAAGGAATGATGTGAATGAAAAACCCTTTAAAGACAATTAAAGGAAGTACTACTTAACCCTAGCATAGGGGAGTAATAGTTCATAAGGTACATGCTGTAAGATCTTAATATACAGGGGTAAAACTTATTTAGAACATAGACATAGGAGTCTTGTAACATATCCCTGACGATAGTGACTGAAAGGCATGCCACCATGACGCTACAGCGTCTGTTGATTCTGCAAGCGCTACAGCGCTTAACGCTACAGCATCTAATATTATAGAACACTACTCTTGGGAATTTACATAACTGCTGAGCTATCCAACTCACTCTTAAATATCTTCAATTCATTACTATTTTATCTCAAATCAATATGTTTACAAATCTACACTTTTATTTGTTATCATACTTGTTTTACTAAGTTGCTAATCACTTAAACTTCTTAGATTAATTCCAATCCCTGTGGGAACGAACTTTACTTATCATTATATTACTTGTAGCGATTGTGTATACTTGCACATCACCTTTTCGCATAACAAGTTTTTGGCGTCGTTGCCGGGGATTGCATTTAATTTTTATTGTTTAAGTTGTTAGTAAGCTTAGTGCCTATTTTACACTGGTGTGTTGTTTCTTGTTGATGCAGCAGTAAGCGCTACAGCGTATGCCCAGGTCTCAACCACCAGAATTTGAGTCATACTCAGAACCAGAGAGAAGGTTCAGGAAACTAAGACATCTTCAAAGACTCAAACCCACCATGTCAGAGCATAGTCAGAGAACCAATTCTGGTAGGGCTACCACTCCACATGGAAGATCTAATTCTGGTAGAGGAGGAACTGAACCAGGTGGAAGGGGTAGAGGTAGAACTCATCAACCACCCACTGGTACATAAATGAATGACCTGCTCAAATGGTAAATGACAGAGATAGACCAATGAGGGACTATGCTGTGTTTGATCCACAAACAATGGAGACAAGCATAGCAAGACCCACTTTCCATACAGCTTAGTTTGAATTCAAACCTATGATGTTCCAAATGTTGCAAACAGTGGGACAGTTTGGTGGTGCTCCTCAAGTGGACCCATACTTACACTTAAAGCAATTTTTGGAAGTCTACAGTAACTTCATCATTCCAGGGGTAAGTGATGATGCATTCAGACTAAAACTTTTTCCTTATTCCTTGAAGGATAGAGCAAAGGCCTGATTAACTTCTCTAGAGCCTAACTCTATCCATACTTGGAATGAAATGGCTGAGAAATTCTTAGCAAAATATTTCCCCCCACGTAAAAATGCTAGAATGAGGAATGAGGTTACTGCATTCAGACAAAAAGATGCTGAAACACTGTTTGAAGCATGGGAGAGATGGAAGGAGCTGTTAAGAAAGTGCCCTCATCATGGTATACCTGTGATTATCCAAATGGAGACCTTCTACAATGGACTAGACCCAACAACCAGACAAATGTTAGATGCTTCTCCAGGGGGTGTGTTACTGAAAACCTCCTATAATGATGCATGTGATCTAATAGATGATATTGCAACAAACAGTTATCAATGGCCTACAGAAAGGTTAGCTCCACAAAAGAAGGTAACTGGATTGCATGAGATCAGTGAAGTTTCTGCTCTTTCTGCACAGGTTGCCTCTTTGACCAACATGATAAAAGCTATGAGCACTTCAAACGCTGCAGCGGTTGCCACTACAGCGCCAACAGAAAAAGCTTTGGCTGTTATTGAGCAAGCCTCTCCAGGGTCAGTAAGTTGTGTATATTGTGGAGGAGAGCATTTGTATGAAGAATGTCCTGGTAATCCTGTCTCTGTGAACTTTGTGGGTTTCAACAAGAATAATAATCCTTATTCAAATACATATAATCCTGGTTGGAAGAATCACCCCAATTTTAGATGGGGAGCCAACAACCCTACAGCACCCAATTATAGTGCTCCAGCAAATCCACCAGGATTTCCTACTCAGAACTACCAAAGGCAGAATGCCCCTGTTCTTGATAATTCCATGGAAGGTTTATTGAAAAGCTTCATGAGTGATTGTAAGACAACTATGAAAACTCATGAAGCTTCCATTAAGAATCTGGAAGTTCAGATGGGGCAGATAGCTAATGTCCTTACCCAAAGAGCTAGTGGATCATTACCATCCACTACAGAAACCTCAACTTCAAATACTGCAGGGAAGGGGCATGTTAAAGCTATATCTTTAAGGAGTGGGAAATATTTGACAGGACCATCAGCTGTTTCAGCTGATGAAAAAAACAAAAACTCTGAAAAACAAAAAGAACCTGCAACAGACGCTACAGCGCCTAAACCTAACGCTACAGCGCCTGTTGCTGAAAAGATACCAGCACCACCCAGAATTATTCCAACATATCCTGACCCTCCATACCCTCAAAGACTTCGAAAGGCTCAGGAAGATAAACAGTTTAATAAATTTCTAGAAGTTCTTAAGCAATTGCATATTAATGTTCCTTTGGTGGAGGCTCTCCAACAAATGCCCAACTATGCAAAGTTCATGAAGGATGTTCTCACCAAGAGGAGAAGACTTGGCGAATTTGAGACAGTAGCAATGACTGGGGAGTGCAGCATGTTGATGCAGAACAAGCTCCCACCCAAATCAAAGGATCCTGGCAGTTTTACTATACCATGCTCAATTGGAAATTTTTATTCTGGCCGTGCTCTATGTGATTTGGGAGCCAGCATAAATTTTATGCCCAAGTCCATATACACACAGCTAGGAGTGGGGACTGCCAGACCTACCTCACTTACACTGCAGCTAGGTGACAGAACCCTTGCTTATCCAGAAGGAATCCTAGAAGATGTTCTAATAAAGGTAGACAAATTTGTATTTCCTGTTGATTTTGTAATTTTGGATTTTGATGCAGATAAAGAAGTACCTATCATACTGGGAAGGCCATTTTTGGCTACTGGAAGAACTCTAATAGATGTGCAGAGAGGAGAATTGATCATGAGGGTCAATGACCAAGAAGTCAAGTTCAACATCCTCAAAGCTATGAAATTTCCAGATCCCAACATTGAAGAGTGCTCCTTTGTTTCTGTTCTTGACCAAGTGGTTCAGAATCATTTCCAGAAAAGCACAAATCATCTGAGGCAATTACTGGACAACACTGAAGATGCAGGATCTGATACAGAAACTGCAGAAGAGGAGGAACTGACAGTTAAAGAAATTTAGGCCAGAAAGTATGAATCTCTGGAGCAAGAGAATTCTGATATAAGGAAGAATATGCCCGCCACTGAACAGCCACCAACTCTGGAACTGAAGGAGTTACCTTCACACCTCAAATATGCATATCTGGGGGACAATAGCACTTTGCCAGTTATAATAGCTTCTGATCTTTCTGAACAGCAGGAGCAGGATCTGATTCAAGCGCTGCAGCGGCATAAAAAGGCTATTGGGTGGCAGATGTCAGATATTAAAGGTATCAGCCCCACCATCTGTATGCACAGGATAGTATTAGAGGAAGATTCTAAAAACTGCATTGAAGGGCAGAGGAGGCTGAATCCAATTATGAAGGAAGTGGTGAAGAAAGAAATCATCAAATGGTTGGATGCAGGTATTGTGTACCCCATATCAGACAGTGCATGGGTTAGTCCTGTGCAGTGTGTGCCAAAGAAGGGAGGGGTAACAGTAATTACTAATGAGATGAATGAGCTGCTTCCAACTAGAACTGTGAGAGGATGGAGGATCTGCATGGATTACAGGAGGTTAAATAAAGCCACAAGGAAGGATCATTTCCCATTGCCTTTCATTGACCAGATGTTGGACAGGCTAGCAGGTAAAGAATTTTATTGCTTTCTAGATGGTTATTCAGGTTATAACCAGATTGCAATAATACCTGAGGATCAGCAGAAAACTACATTCACTTGTCCATATGGTACCTTTGCCTTTAGAAGGATGCCATTTGGCCTGTGCAATGCACCTGCCACTTTTCAAAGGTGTATGATGGCAATTTTCTCTGATTACATTGAGAGATCCATGGAAGTTTTCATGGATGACTTCTCTGTGTTTGGAGAGACATTCCATCTATGCCTGTCCAACTTGGAAGAAATCCTGATTAGGTGTGAAGAAACTAACCTTGTACTGAATTGGGAGAAATGCCATTTTATGGTACAAGAAGGTATAGTTTTGGGTCACAGAATATCCAAGAAGGGGCTGGAAGTGGACAAGGCAAAAATAGAGGTCATTGAGAAGCTACCTCCTCCAACAAACATTAAGGGCATAAGAAGATTTTTAGGGCATGCTGGATTTTATAGGAGGTTCATAAAAGATTTTTCAAAAATCTGTGCCAACTGTTACAGCATGATGTCCCTTTCATATTTGATGAACAATGCATACAAGCCTTCCAGAAACTGAAGAAAGCTCTAATAACAGCACCGGTTATTGGCAGTTGTCTTTGCATTTGACAAGTTTAGATCGTACTTGATAGGTACAAAAGTAATTGTTTTCACTGACCATTGTGCCATCAAGTACTTGATCACAAAAAAAGATGCAAAGCCAAGGCTAATAAGGTGGGTTCTCCTACTCCAAGAGTTTGATTTAGAAATTAGAGATAAAAAGGGAATGGAGAACCAAGTTGCTGATCATCTATCTAGAATAGAAAGAGAAAATGCAGGTACAGTGATAACTCATATTTATATGAGTTATTTATACGTATTCAAAGTTAAATCATGCAAGTCCTCTGGCAATTGTAGGTTGTTCCTATTGAGTTTCTGTTAGTTTATTGCTTTTTAGTTAGAAAGGGGGCTAAATTACAATCTCTAAGCATTTTGGCGCCAATTGGCGCCTTTGTGAGCGTTTTGATGCTTCTTGTGTTTGTGCAGCAAACTGAACGTGGCAACGTCCCTCATCACGTCTGAAGAAGGGCAGCAGAGCAAGAAAGAAATATCTTATTTTTGGCGCACAAGAAATGATGGTCAAAGATTTAGAAGTGAAGAAGATCTTCTCTCTCCTCAGCGCTGACGCGGCTGGCGCACTGTAGCAGTGCAGTGTCATTTCAGAACAGAGTCAACTCGCAAGCAAGCTTGGAAGGTGGGGAATGACATCAGCAAGCATGTGACCCCCTTGTTCCTTGGCTATTCTCTCTCTACAAAAGGAAAGGCAGGGGGGCATCACTGGGGGGATCAATCCATTCATCATCCACCTTCCTCCATTTTCAGAGAGAGTTTTCTTAAAGAGGTTCTCGACACAGACTTCTTCATCCAAACCCTTCTCAAGCTCCATTTTCTATTTTTTTTCGCACCCATTACTGTGAAGCTCAGACGTTGTAACGTCTCTACAGCGTGCATGAAGGAAGGCTACTTAGGCGTATCTTTTGCGTTTAGTCTCCTTTTCTCTATGTACGGTATTTGGATTTCAACTCCTCTTCTTTCTGTAAAGATGCTCAGCATGAGTTAAACATTTGTAGTTGGGTTGTTGTTTTGCATGTAATGAACCTCTAGTTTAATGTTATGAAGTAGTGATGTTTATGCGTTTTAAATCTTTGCATGTTAATATTTCCAAACTTGTTTTGAATTTGGCCACTCAAAATAAGTAGATTCATAGGTACAGAAATGGTCTATGAAAAGAACTCAAAGATTTATGTGAATGAAAAGGTGCACTAAAGACATTTAGGCATTTTTATCTAAGTCTAGACATAGAATGGATAATAGTTCATAGGACATTGCTGTGGGTACTTAAAATACAGGAGTATGCCTACTTAGAACCTAGACATAGGAATTCTAGTACTTGAAGCTCTGACGTTTTGTGACTGAAAAGCACAGCTCTTTTGCAACAGCGTTCAAACGTTATAACGTCTATACAACATAGCATTTGTACGTGTCAACGTGTAAACGTTATAACGTCTGACTAGAGGAAATTTACTTGCATGCAGCAATCCAACTCATACTCTTCCATATTCACAACCACTCCTTATTTACTTGCTTTATCTACGTTCTTAGTCTTAATACCAACTTTTAGTGCCGATTTATCACTTGTTTCACTTGTGTTTTGGAGACTTGAACTTTGAAAGTAAATCAATCCTCGTGGGAACGATCTCTTACTTTTTATCCACTTTATTACTTGTACGACGTGTATACTTGCACTGATATTGCGATTAGAAAACACGAACGCGCAAACAAGTTTTTGGCGTCGTTGTCGGGGATTGAATTTAACTTTTATTGCTCAACAAGTATTAAAACACTAGGTGAAAGAACTCTGCTGTGTTGTTTGTTGTTTCTGTGAGTGAACAGGTAAACGTTACAGCGTATGCTTAGCTCCAGTTCAAGCTCTAGTTCAACAGAACCAGGGAGTGGATCTGAGCCTGAATTCTATCCAGAACCTGAAAGAACCTTCAGGCGACTAAGGAGACAACAAAGGTTAAGAAGACAGCAACAACACCAGCAATTTCAGCCACCAACCATGTCTGAACATGGTACTGGTGGTAGAAGCTCTAGAGGTGGACGCACTCCAAGAGGAGGAAGGCACTCTGATGCTGGAGGTAGAGAACGTGGCCGTGGACCACAGACTCATACAGAGACATATGTTGATGATGAACTCTGGCAGAGACAGCAACTCATCAACGCAGGCCCACAAGACATGGTCAATGACAGAGACAGGCCTATGCGTGATTATGCCGTGCTCAATCCTGCCCATCTACAAACAGGCATTGCAAGACCACCCATTCATACTGGCCACTTTGAATTCAAGCCAATGATGTTCCAAATGCTGCAGACTGCAGGGCAATTTGGGGGTTTCCCTCAAGAGGATCCTTACGCACATCTAAGGCAATTTTTGGATGTGTGCAGCAACTTTATCATCCCTGGAGTCCCAGAAGATGCCTTCAGATTGAAGTTATTTCCATATTCTCTCAAGGATAAAGCCAAAAATTGGTTGAACTCCTTGGAGCCAAATTCAGTTCACACTTGGGATGAGCTAGCTGAAAAATTTCTTGGAAAATACTTCCCTCCCAACAAAAATGCCAAGTTGAGAAATGACATCACTTCCTTCAAACAAAGGGAAGGGGAATCATTGTTTGAGGCTTGGGAAAGATGGAAGGAATTACTAAGAATGTGCCCACACCATGGCATACCCGTGGTCATTCAAATGGAGACTTTCTATAATGGTCTGGATCAGCCTACCAGGCTTATACTTGATGCTTCATCAGGCGGTGTCATACTGAACATGTCTTTCTCTGAGGCATGCAGACTTATTGAAGACATAGCCACTCATAATGCCCATTGGCCTTCTGAAAGATTCACTCCCGGAAAGAAGGCTGGTGTCCATGAGATAAGTGAAGTAACTGCCCTTTCTGCTCAGGTTGCTTCCCTGACCAACATGATTAAAAACATGAGTACTCCAAACGTGGTAACGTCTGAAAAACAGACCGCTGCAACTGTTGAACCAACACCATCTGGGGGAGTAGTGTGTGTCTATTGTGAAGGAGGGCATATCTACGAAGAGTGTCCCCATAACCCTCAGTCTGTAAACTTTGTATCCCATAACAAAGGTAACAGTCCTTACTCCAACTCCTACAATTCAAATTGGAGAAATCACCCAAACTTTGGTTGGAAAAACAACAATTCTTTGAATGCTAGCGATAC